>JAEQBH010001270.1:0-629323 GCA_016808115.1 Tetrastigma voinierianum | reverse complement strand
TAATTCAAGAATAAAAATGAAGACAGCTTATAAGCGACTGACGAATGAATTGTACTTATTTGATGAGGCTCTGTTAATCAAAAAACCTGAGTGCAAGATACTCACTGGTCATGTCGAGTATTGATTTTAAGTTTATGGTAAATGTCAAAAAATCCAAAACTAGAGTTAATCTGATACTGAGATGACAGTGTCGTTAAAACTAGTCCAAAGCCCACCTCTAATGATCCCATAAGATTTGCTCTTCACAGTTCTATGCTCTTCGGCTCGGGATTTGAACTCCTGATGTCTCCTCCTTTGAAAGAAAAAGCTCAGGGTCCATTTGAATCGTCTTGGTCGATCACAGCCCCTTCACATTCACTTCTTGACTCCTCTCATAAAACACCTCTGAGTCCTGTATCTTCAAGCTCCTTTCCAGCCCACACATAGAGTGGACTCATGTTAACTTGATCCAAGCTGCAACTATTTGTGCCCTCTTGTTCCATTCTTCAGTCAAGCCATATGACAGCCCAATGTCTCAATCCTGCTCTCCAGTAATATTAGGTGTCATCAAAACTGTTCTTTATAAAGTCATCAACTTGATCTGAGAAAATTTTGGTCCGCTTTTCAAAGTCAATAATTAAGAGAATAAACTTTAACCCAACCTCTAATTTTGGGTGGCTGTTTCTTAAATTGCCACCTTTACTCAATATTATCCGATTGCGGTGAGTTTGGGATTTCTTCTATTCCCTAGCCTTGAATATAGAATTATAAGGCCGGTGAGCCTTATTTATGCTTTTATCTGTACCTATTTTCTCACATAAAGATTGATAAATCAATATAGATATAGATCACCTTATTTAATCCTCTTTAGTATGTGTATAATTGTTTGTTTAATCTAAACATGACTCACTAAATGCGTCTTTTCTTTTTTTCTTTTTGAAAAAAATTTAAAGATTTCGACTTCCACCTTCCAAACCTACCACAAACCCAATCCGCGACCCCAACAAATCCCATCTTGCTAACCTCTCTCGCCTAACCTACTCACCACACAATCATGCGCCGATCGCGCCTAATTGTTCTCCCGTCAGAATATCGTTGTTACTGTTTATGTGTTTTCTGGTTGAATACATTCATGCTGCATTTTCTAGTTTCTTCTTGTGTTTCTTCTTTTCCAAACAGCTATCTAGAGCGATCTGGATTTTTGGTTGAAGACACTCTCAATTGATGTTTTTTATTTTCATTGCTCTCCTTTTGGGATGATTGGTAACGCCTTCACTAGGGTATTCAATGATGCCTTTTCTATTAAATACTTGATTCATTAATGTGTTGAATTTTGGTTGCTATGGTGCTAGAATTGATACCATAATTCCTTGATTCACTAGATTTTAATAAGATTTGGTTAATCTTTTGGCAGCTCCAGGATTGGGATGGGGAGGGATGAGATTTTGAAAGCTGTTCGAAAATGGGGATCAGAGAGTAGGGCAGCCCTGCCTCACCTGGTTTGAAACGGGGATGAGAAATAACTAAGGTTTTGGGAATAAGAATGGGGATAAGGATTCCTCGTTCCAAACCTATATACTTCACCAGGTTTGGAACAGAGGAACAAGAATGGCATAGGGGTGCCTCCTACGGCGTACCAAACCTGAGAAAAGGGATTGATGTTTCTTAGAAGCCACAAAACAGTTGATGCGGTTCTGTTCTGTGTATACATAAAAAAAATCAGTCATATTCACAAAGTCAGTCTTTGTGTCTTCGTATTTAATATCCATAACCTAATCCCACGCGGATTGCCTATGTATCTTTGAGAAGATTAAAAGGCATTAATCGGTCCCATTTTCCTTAAAATAATCGCAGGCATCTTTGAATAAGGACTTAAATAACTTTGTTTGTGTTAAATAAATCTAAACATTATTGACTTATGTCATCCACCGTGTCTTTAATAAAATATTTAACAAAAAAGAAAATCATGCCATCGATCTCTTTGAGTGCTCATAGGCATCAAAGATTCATACATCATATAAAGACCCAGAAATTCAAATTTATCAAGCGAATCGCATTTCGATTATAAATCTTTAATTACTAAAAGTCCGTATCAATTCCTTCGTGACTTACGACTAAACTGATTGTACCGTTGAATCGCCCTACAAATCTGGGCATGACGTAAAATTTCGCACTCACGGCATAATGGAAGTTTCAAGATTGCCGGCGATCATTGCCGCACAAAACGACACGCAACGAAAGCGAGAGCAAGACGTGACTGGGCCGCACTATGTTTCGACAGCAGAGAACGACGGTACCGGACGCCGGCACAATAACGTCAAACTTTAAAAAGCAATGATATAAACGCTATTTTTGAAATTCATTAAATGAGAAAAAGACAAACTTTGTAATAGTGTTGTCTTCTTGTTTTAAACAAAAGAGCAAAACGGGAAAGGGGAGGAAAAAATCTGGCAGTGAGATGGTAACTGATTTTGAGGGGAGACTCGGGTAGAGGTGAAATCCTCTCTAAAATACTTACGAATCCGACCGTCTACAGGCCGACAAGTGAAGAGAACGCTCTTACGCTGAAAAGGCACGGCACTCCGATTCGTAGCTTCTTCAGAACCTCGAGTGCAGGATTTTCCTACTCGATTTTATTCCCATTTTTAATGTTTTTTTTTTAATGTTCGAGTCGACGCCATTGAAAATGTTGACGGCCCCAAACCCGGACGACTAATATAAAAATTCAGTTCAAAACGAGCAGCCCGTGGCTGCTCCATGACTGAAACGGTGTACCCGATTGGCTGGTGTTAATCACGTGGTCGGGACAGATTCGCATCGGTCGGCCGCAAATGCGTTCATAATACGGAATCGGATGCTTTATTAGTGTTGGAACAAGAACCCTAGGTTTTATCGCCTTAGAATGCTGGACTAAAACGTATTGAAAATATTATTGACAAGTAATTTAATCGACCGCCATATTGCATATTACCCCGCCGGCTAATTTCTCACGCTGAAATTCGTAAATACATAAAACATGTTGTGTGATTTTAAAGTTCCTTTACGTGAACATATTCACGTATATATATTTCGTACTGGCTAGACTAGACGGACCAAGATACACGATTCCATACGCACCGAACATCCTGGTGATTATGAGCTAAATGCATTTGCATTTCAGCCTAAAAACGGTTCTGATAAGAGTCTAAAATATAAATTATTCTGAGGGTACCAACTAAATAATATATCAACGCCTGAATGTCTACTGATATATATTCATCTGAGGGTAGTCCACAAACACCGAGTATATATCAACGTCTGAGCGCCCAATCGACATATATACATCTGGAGTATCATTCACTCATCAAACAATACTTCATACAAGTGCCTGTGCTGAAACAGAAGAGAAATGGTCACAGACGGATCCAGTCGGTCAGCGCAGAATATCCAAGAGGATCACGCACTGTCAACGCACGCTTAAATTCGAACACAGACTGCGTACTTAGCGCGAAGAAATTCCACTTGTGTGGCGATTCTCCCATCGAGCTTTAGCTCACCTCCGTCATAAAGGACCCCTTTTATACAAAAGTGGAATGGTGGCGTATGGTACTACTGGCCCTGCAGATGATCGCCAAAGAAAGTTCCTGACGCTGGCTCGCTGGTCAGATACGTATTAATCCTCTTAATTTTAATATACGTATCGCTTAAGAGCAAAGACATAACCCTCAGAACTATCGATATCACGATTCATACTAGAGCACGCTGCATTGATATTGTCGCATGGGCCCGAGTCGCTTTTTATCCGGTTATTAAGATATATTGCATATATCGGATCGTCGTGACAAGATGTTATGCATCGCTCGCAGCCCCGCATAAAGCGAGATCATCGATTTTCTAAAGGCAGAACCCGACCCACTCAGACTCGCGGCCGACGCAGAATAACTAATTTTTGCCAGGGCGTCACACATTAGCTAGTTGGATCTCTATGATAAACCTATTTTTCTTCTTTCATCTTCCTTTATGGCTTCGTCTGCTTCTGCTTCTTGGAAGGATGATGTGTCCCTTAGTTTTAGAGGAGATAACAATATCCCTGCTTCTGCTTCTTGGAAGTATGATCTGTTCCTTAGTTTTAGAGGAGATAACAATACCCAATTACATAATATCTGGCATGAATAACAACAAGGTTCACCATCTTCTCGGGCTTGAGAAAATAAAACTCCTAACACGTTAAAAACTCGGACACGCTTAAAACTAAACTCGTCCCATTAAAAGGGGCGGACGAGAACCCTAAATAACTCATCTCAGTATTGATATCCCTACTTACTACCCAACGTTAAAAACAAACAAATTTTTAATACTTAACGCTATTAAATACTATTCCAAAGATTGCTCTCACAAAAAAGCTATATTTAAGATTAAGAAAACAAACACCACCCAAGCTTACTTACATCGATTGGTGGGTTCCATCTCTTTCGCTTATCTTTTTAGTCCTTAATACGTTTTCCTTTTAGTAAAAGTCCAAGTCTAAGTCATTTATATTATTTTTATATATTTAATGTAATAATATAAATTATTTTTGTTTATTTTATCTTTCGCTAAATTTTAAATTGAATACTTTCATATAATATAATAGGCTTAAAATTTTTTGACCAAGTCCAATGGGTCGATCGAATATAATTAAGGTTTATTGGCTCATTCGATCAGATCTACTGGCCCGATGAGGGCTTCAAATCTGTGCAGTTCGATTGGCCCATTTTAGACTTGCTTTTATTTTCAAAATTCTTTTTAATATCTATATAATGTTTTTTATTTAATTAAAAGTATTTGTTTTTTATTATAAAAATATTAAGTAAAATAATTGTTTCTATAGAAAATAATTGTTTTTAATAAAATAAAAATAATACTAGTATAAAAAATAATTTAAAATATAAAAAAAAATTATAAATATAAGTAAAATAATTTATTTTATATAATTTTTTAAAAAAAAATTATAAGTGAAAGAAAATTTTATTTTATAAAATATAAAATTTGTAAAACTATTATTTATTATTATTTTTAATTTTAATGTTCAACCTATTTTGATTCGACCAAGAAAACTGAGGTCAATAAAAATGGTCCTAAGAAAATCGATCAAATCGACTCGATCCATTTTATCCAGATCGCCCAAATAAACTTGACCAATTTGGGCATAGGCCGAACCAGCCCGTTTCCAACTATACTTTTACATCATTGCTTGATTAGGAAAAAAAATTTAAATAGAAAAGGAATTTAGCTATAAAAAACTGGTTCTTATATGAGAAACAAGTTTTTTTATGCTGTTAATGGGATGCGCATTTTATCTCTTGAGATCCATGTAAATTAAAATTTTGTCTGAGAAAACACAGATCTTAAGAGATAGAATCATCATCTAACGTAAAGTCCCATGCCTTTTTAATCGAACCCAAAGAAAACGGTGTCTCCATTCTTTCATCTCACCCTTCAAATGAAATGAGTGATAGAAATAAATATTATTTAATTTGAATGAGTGACTGAAAAGTACTATTGATGACCATTTGAATACCATTCTTATTCCGATAAATAAAATGTCTTTTTGTCTATGTAATTTGTTTTGACTTTCTTCCCTGTGTGGTTTTTGGTATCTTGATTTCAAAAAATAGATAAAAGAACTCACAAGGTTAGTGAGAAAAGATAATGGTTATTTTTTTCTTTTTTCCTCCCTTAGCCATCTATAGATATCTATGTTAGTTGGTGGAACCCATTGGAGAAAATGAACCTTTGTGAATGTTTGGTTCTGTTTTTGAAAATTTTGTCGACCTTGTGTGTTTTGATGCTGGGCCCACGCACGTACGATAGATGCCTTTAATTCATACTATTCTCAAACTAATCCTTATATCGACCCAGTAACACATACGATTGGTGAAAACTCTACAACCTCCCTACCTAACTCCAACCACCAATCACGCCGACCGCCCCAATTGTTCAGGTTGTAGCATCGCTGGCCGCCCTCGTTTTTTTTTTTCCTGGGCTTTCTTCGCTTTCCTCCCTACTCAATCGATGACTTCTCGTTTGAATACATTCATGTCGCATTTTCTAGTTTTTCCTTGTGTTTCCTCTTTCCAAACAAATGGTCTCGTGATTTTATTGAAAACACCCTCAATTTACGTTTTGATTTTTATCAAGTGTCCTTTTGAATGATTGGTAATGCCCTTCACTAGGTTATTCAATTATGCCTTTCTGTTAAATACTTGATTCATTAATTTGGTGATTTTGGTTGCTATGATGCTAGAATTGATATCATCATTCCTTGATTCACTAGATTTTAATAAGATTTGGTTAATCTTTTGGCAGCTCCACGATTGGGATGGGGAGGGATGAGATTGTGAAAGCTGTTAAAGAATGGGGATCGAAGAGTAGGGCCCTGCCTCACTAGGTTTGGAATGGGGATGAGAAATAACTAATGTTTTGGGAATAAGAATGGGATAGGGGTGACTTATCCCAAACGGGTTTATTTTACCAGGTTTGAAATAGGGAATAAGAATGGAAATATAGGGGTGCCTCATACCAAACCCGAGAAAAGGGATTGATGTTTAGAAGTCACAAAATATTTAGAAGCTTTTCTCTGTGTATACACATAGAAAACTATTATCATGTTCCTACAAAAAGTCTTGTGTCTTAGACTTTTAGTATTTATCCATAACTCCATTCCTCATCATAGATTGCCTTTTGTACTCTGAGAAGATTTAAAGGCATTAATTATCCCCATTCTAAGGATAAAGAGACTACATGAACTCAAAACAATCACAGGCATCTTTAAATAGGGTCTCTTTTTGAACAACTTTGTTTGTGTTATACAACATAAAAACTCCTATTGACTTGCTCATCCCCGTGTCTTCAAACAAATATTTTTAATTGCATTATCCCTTCCATTTTTTCCTCTTTAACAATGGGAGATTATTCATAATCTTAACTTTCTATTTTGTTGATAACTTATCTAAAACAATGGGAGATTATGCATAATCTTAATTTTTTTGATAACTTAAAATTTACTTACCTGTAATGTTTTTTATAAAGTAGGTTAAAATGATATTTAAAATTGAGTTTTGAAATATAAATCTCTTTTGGTAAGATTACTAGAAGTCTTTCACTGATATAAGTACCCAAACGACCTGTCCTTTCTCTGTAAAAAAAATTGGCTTCTCTTGGCAGAGTTAGCTAAAAGCAGTCATAGGTTCGTTTGAGACAGCTGCCACCAACCCTTAGCGATTTGGATTTTTTTGGTAGGAACAAGATCTTTCTTTCGCTCCCATAGACAGTGCCAATGAAAGCATCAGGTCTCTGACGGATGCTATTAGAGCCATTCTCCTTCAGTTTGAAATTTTTGTGATTTTCTACTTGGTGCAAGGAGTGGCTTTTTATAGGCTATCTTGATGCCCACATGTCGAATTGAGCTGGTGAGAGTACAAAGATGTTAGGTAGTGATTCGTACGACACTCGAGTATGCGCAAGTGGTTGATAGGCTCCCACGTCACATTTGAGTGCTACAACTGGGTTGGTTCGATGGCGTGTTTGTAGTGGATTCTATACAATCATGAACTCCTATATGCCGTGACGTCAACTATCACAACCTTAGTTGCTCTAGGAGACTTCCGAAGGCCTACTCTACTTTTGACAATGGACCTTTCTACTTCTTGACGACATTGAGGCCTAGCTGAGAATATTAGTCCCCTAGTCTTCCCAACACCCTGCTATAGGGTCGCTCTTGCCGACCATTACAACGGAATTAAAGCTCAACCGAGAACGTTAGGGGTCTTGTCAACACCTTGATATAAGTCCGCGACGTATGGTCATTACAGTAGCCAAAATCTTTCATAATAACGAAGGAGTAATGTTCCTCATAGAGTTAAAAATTGATCTATGAATTCTTTCTGGACAATGTGTAAGCTTTCAAATTAAATTTCTCACGTTCAATTAACAATATAAACGCATCACGACGGCTCATTGTTAGAGACACCAATAAAACTATTGGGCATGGAAATGGATCGCATGATTCCTTTGTTGTCATAAGGTTTTAACAAACTAAATATAATGTTATTTTCAAACCTAAAATTGAAGGATGTAAAGTAATTTTAAATTGTTAAGTAACAAAAAAAAAGTAGTTTACTTAGTTAATTGTTCAACTAATGTGTAAGATATTTTTGAGGTTTGTTCATAATCTAAATATTTATAATTGTCATATTTATAGAAACCAATAAAACAATGGATTTTTAGCGTTAAGAAAAAGTATTTGCAATAATAATGATCGGAATCATATTTGTTGGTCAGATTATATGTTAGGAAATTTACATTTGAAGATTAATATGGATCTTTGATAGCATTTATAGATTCTAGTCCGTAAAAATCCTATGGGATAATCTGCAGGTTTTTTTAATCACGTCAGCCTAGCTGTAAAATTATCATATCACCCTTCAAATAACCAAACAGAGATTTTTTGTCTTTTTTTATAAAATGTTTTCAACTTCCCACTTCCCATCTTCCATATTGCATTCGGGAAAAGTCACTAAAAGCACCAACTGCTCCCCATTGATCGTGCTAGAGCATAGTTGCAGCTGTTTCTTTTCTGGTTTCTTTTTTGTGTTTCCCTCCCTTGCCAATCAGTTGCTTTGGATTTCTGTTGAATACATTCAAGGCATTTTCTAGTTTCTTCTTGCTTCTTCTTGCCAAACAGCGATCTACAGAGATCTGATTTTTGGTTGAAAAACAAACCTCAATTTATGTTTCAGGATTTTCCTTGCTCTCCTTTTGGGATGATTGGTAACGCCTTCACTAGGGTATTCAATGATGCATTTTCTGTTAAATACTTGATTCATTAATGTGTTGAATTTTGGTTGCTATGATGCTAGAATTGATACCATCATTCCTTGATTCAATTAGATTTTTAATAAGATTTGGTTAATCTTTGGCAGCTCCACGATTGTGATGGGGAGGATGAGATTTTGAAAGCTGTTCGAAAATGGGGACTGGAGGTAGGCAGCCCCCGCCTCATCAGTAGGTTTGAAACGGGATGAGAAATAACTAATGTGTTTTGGGAATAAGAATGGATAATGATTCCTTTTCCAAACCTGTGTATTTCACCAGGTTTGGAATAGAGGAACAAGAATGGCATATGGGTGCTCCTGTACCAAACCTGAGAACGGGATTGATGTTCTTGTAGCTCACAAAACATCTGATGCGGTTCTGTGTATACACATAAAAAGACACTACTATATTCACAAAGTCTTTGTGTCTTAGTATTAAATACTCATAAACTATTCACGCGGACTGCCTTGTATCTTTGAGAAGATTAAAGGCATTAATCGGTCCCATTTTCTGATAAGAAAACTTCTTCTATCAACTTAAAATAATCACAGCCATCTTTGAATAGAGACATCCACCACGTCTTCTAATCAAATATTTTTAACAAAAAGAAAATCATGGCATTGGATTCTTTTGAGTGCTCACAGGCCATCAAGATCTGGACTTCTCTTAAACCTATTTTCCCTCTTTCATCTTCCATTATGGCTTCTTCTTCTTCTTCGTCTGATTCTGCTTCTTGGAAGTATGATGTGTTCCTTAGTTTTAGAGGAGAGGATACTCGCTATACATTTATAGATCATCTCTATAAGGCCTTGCGTGCAAAAGGAATTGAGACCTTTATGGATGATCAGCTTAGAAGAGGTGAGTTGATTAATCCGGCGCTTCTTAGAGCAATTGAAAGATCAAGACATGCCATCATTGTTTTTTCAGAAAACTATGCATCTTCAAAGTGGTGCCTAGATGAACTGGTGAAGATATTGCAGACCCAAAATACCAAGCAGCGGAGAGCTGTACCAATTTTCTACCATGTGAATCCGTCAGATGTAGGAAACCAGAGGGGAAGTTTCGGAAAAGCCTTGGCAGACCATGAAATACAGTTGGTGGCTGACCATGAAAAGAGGCTGAAGTATGATATGAAGAGGGTGAAGGAATGGAGGGAGGCTCTCACCCAAGTTGGCAAGATATCTGGCTTCACTTCATCTCCTGATAAGTAATTTTCTAGAGCTAACTTCCTTATTCATGTATTTAATTTCTGTATCAATTACCCATAAGATGAAAATTTTTGAAATTCCCTCAAACAAGTTCATTTCAACAAAGAGATGCTAGTGAAAACCCTGGATGTTGAACATTATTCTATGGAATACTAAGGACATATTAGATCTTGAATATTGCGAAGGAAGAAAAATGATTGTTGAAATCACTTAGATTTAAATACTAAAAAAAAATTTGTTTCTTTAAAACACAATTTTCAGTTGAATTTATTGAAAGCATCGCACTTTGAAACAATTTCGAAATGTGTTATATTTAATAAAAAAATTTAAAGCTATAATTTTTTTTTTTTATCAAAATCCCTCAATTGTTACAATGTTTGGGGTTCTTAATATAGAAAAATTTTATGTGTAATCTTCTTTTATGATTTTTTTAAAAAAAAAACATTATGAGCTGAAGTCCGTTCATAAGGTGTCTTGTTTTATATATATATTTTTTTTAATAAAAGGGCTGGCTTTGATCCCTGTAAAGTCCGTAAGCTCACCATTATTCAATGTAAAACGAATCCGAGAAAAAAAGGGAGCAGTATCAGCCTCATAAATTTGACTTCAACATAATTTCTCTTTCTTCCAACAATCTCATTCTTCTTTCATTTGTAATTCATAAAAGTGCATTTTGAGCGAACGTGTGGCCACATAGAAAGCATCTTTAACACATATTATATCTATATTAACCCCTCATATAACCGAATAGACTATAAAGGTAATTAAGTTTCATCATTGTAACACACGCCTAAGCTCTCGGCACTCAAACTCGAACCTCCGGTTAAGATAATAAAGCCTTAGAAATACCCGAATCATTTTATTTACATGTTTGCGGGTTAAACTTTCTATTCTTCTTACTCTTTCCAACTAATAAAAAGAACAACCTAATAAAAATTGTAAAATTAACATCTTTCATTCAAATCCAATCTTAAAACTAACATTTTTCTCATTAAAATCCAAACACAAGTAAAAATATAAACTTTGGAACAAAATATTCTTCCACTTCTTTTCTCTTCTCCTGTTTTGTTTCTCCAGAAAATACATTAATAGTCACTGCTGTGAATAAAACATTTTTGCTGGATGTGATGATCTTGTTTGAAGCATGAATGGATTAGTCATGATGTTGTGTGATGGGGCATTGGAGCTATTATTTCTATTTCTCGGATCAATTTCTTCGCCATTGGCGTTGTCTCTGATTATGATTTTTTCTTCGCTTTGCATTTGTAATATTTATTTTTCTTTTTCTTGTTTTTGCTCAATCTTACTGATTGTGGTTAGCTTTATGCAACCGAGAAAGTAAAACCAGAAATCCCTAGATTCTGAATATGTTTCATCGTTTTCACAAAGCTGAGGAAATTTTGTTGACATAGTTGATTGATCTAAGCGTTGTTAAAATTGGAAATTGGGTAATGGGAAAAAGATAGTGGATTAATTCAACCGATCTGTAAGTTATTTCCTTTTTGTTTCCTGCAATTTCTTTGGAAGCTTAACAGGGAATAAGAATATACTCATTAAAAATGGAATATGGATGCGGGAATTCCTTTGTTTTTGTAGATTCTTCTGTGTTATTTGATTTGTAAACGGATATTTGTAACCTGCATAGGGTGAGTGGTTTATCTCATTAATCATATGGTTTGACAGGTAAGTAATGACTAAGCATAACAATGTTGTCCCTAATGGGCACTTCAAGAAGCACTGGCAGAACCATGTCAAGACCTGGTTCAACCAACCTGCCCGCAAGACCAGCAGAAGAATTGGTATGTGCGTTTTCTCTTCTAGGTTAACATGCCCATTTCTTATCATTGAGTTTCTACTTTATGGTTGATTTGAATGGAGTGGGCATAAAATTTGTGGGTTTGTGCTGCACTTGTCTCATGCTTTTATTCAAATCCAACCATTAAATGGGCTCTGTGATTTGTGGTTCATGTTTGATTTTGTCTGTCTTTTTATGGGTTGAATATTTGTACCATGTAATGCTGTCTTAACCGAGTTTATCGGTTTCCGGCGAAACCATCTCAGCGGCTAGACAGAAGAAAGCCGTGAAGATCTTCCTCGCCTGGCCGCTGGACCATCTCGCCCAATTTCCTGTTCATGACAACTCCTTGAAACACAACATGAAAGTCAGAGCTGCGGGTGGGATTCTCTCTGAAGAGCTCAAGGTGGGAAATATCTCTGTATTATTCATTTCTGCTTGAAAGCTTGAGATGTTAATAAATGCTTGCTACATTTCTGGAAATGTGTTTTTTTCAATCTGACTCTCTTGAATGGATTGTGTGCGGCAATGTATGCACTTCTTGATGTGTGTTTTGCGGATGCGATTTACTGTAGTTTTTTTTCCATTGACATGCCCTTTGTAGTGTTCAGTGGCAGAGCAGTAATGTTATCTGTAAAGGGACACATCCAAACTCCTCCCGGCCCTTTTTATTTTTGAAGGACATCCTAGTTGCTATTGTAAATTTCACCCATTGACATTCATTTTAAGATGGCAGCTGTATCATACCGGTCTTTGCTGGATATTTCAATTCTGTTTTTAAACTCCTAATTGTTGGGTATCTTTCCTTTGCTCTGTTCTTTTGCTATGATAATTTTGTTTTTCAAGTATGTACTTTATTGATAACCAGGCAGCAGTATGGGTCCCAAAGAAACTCTTTTTGCTCAACCATCGGTATTATTTCCAAGATCTCGCCTTAAAGAACTCTGCTCTCTCTAGAAAAGCCTTCAGGGCAAATGTCCTTTGTGCGGTTGTGTGACATGGCGGGTTAATAAATTGGTTGTCTTCCCAAGACGTGCCTGCAAGCCAAGGTCATTTTAACTAGATGAAATGCATTTTATTAAACGAAAGCTTCTATTCATTCCTGTATGCTAAAATCATGTTGTTGCTCTCTTTCTGTTGCAGGCTGGTGATTCTACTCCTGAGGAGCTGGCAACAGCCACTCAAGTCCAAGGACAGTACATGCCTGTTGTGCTTGAGAAGCCAAACTGTTGAGCTTTGGGAAGATCACAGATGAAATGAAATCATTCAAGGCATATAACAAGCTCCGAGAGAGCGTACTAATGAACGCCATGTTGGTGGATGCTGAAGGGAGAAAATGCATCAAGAGAAGGAGTAGTTGATCGGAGATTGAGGATTGCCTCGAAGAAAGTGCCCGCTTCGAAGGGAGTCCCTGTGGATGACCAGTAATGATACTTCTTTTCACCTCTTCTGAGAAATTTCAGCCTATTTTATTTATTTATTGTCGCCAACTACAAACTTAGCTTGTTATATTTCCTTCTTGGAATTAGAATCTTCCTTTCTATACATTGAAGCTTCGCTAAAATCCATATAAATTTATCCACCTTGCACAAATATACGTACAATGGGTCATTCAAATGTTTTAATTATATTATGGAAGATTATCGGCAAAATTAACTTTAATGCTTTATGAAGTATCCCGCAAAATTCTCCCATCACAAAGGCAAGTCACAGATCAGGAAACTAGATGGTAAACTAATAGAAGAAGTTTGAAACTTTGGCACATTTATAGTTCTATTTTACAAAGAAGATAAAAATTATCACAAATTTCACTTTCACTTTTTTTCTTATTTCAATTTATGGCTTGGTGACAAATTATAATGCACTTAAATATTATTTAGCTTAATAAATTGGTTTGATCTTTTTTAGTAATCATTATTACATTCTATTGTTAAATATCAATTTTTTTCCCTATGAGCTCACGCACATCATCAAAATTTCCTCCATATTGATTATACTTGTAATACTATTCTCGTTTTCATGTAATATCGATGCACATGAGGTGCTGTTAATTCTGAGATATACGTGAAGATATCTCAAAAAATTTAGGACCGTAAAGCCTTTACATGTGGGTGACAACATTGTGGGAGTGGATGTTCATTTGAAGAGGTTAAAATCAATTACTTAAATGGAGCTTGATGAGGTTCACATGGTTGGTATTTGGTGGAATTGGTGGAATTGGCAAAACTACCATCTATGACTATTTACAATGATATCTCGTCTCTCAAATTTTGATGGTTGTTGCTTTCCTTAGAAATATCGGGCGGAAAGTATTTAGCGATGGTCAACCTGACTATGAAACACTTTTCAAAGATATCTTGTGAAGGTTAGAGGCAGAATCCTGTAAATACGTATAGGCTGTGAATCAATGCATGTATGAAAATACTTGTTTCAAACGCCCTTATTGTTCTTGATGATGGTAGATATAGAGCAATTAAAAAACCTAGCTTGTTAAAAGATGGGTTGGTATGGTAAAAAAAGTAGAATCATTATAACAACTAAAAACACACAATTGCTGAGACAATATGATGTGATGCGAGTTTATAAAGTAGAGGAATTGAATCATGAAGAATCTACTGAGCTTTTAATTAGCGGGCCTTGCTCGAAATATTCCCCAACTTGAAGAATGTTTGGAAAGCCTTTCACAATGTGTCATAGAATATGCTAAAGGCCTTCCGATAGCCCTTGATGTTTTGGGTGGCTTTCTATTAGGCAACAAGAACAAAGATGAATGGAGAAGTGCGTTACATAAGCTCGAGAAAACCCGATCAAAAAGTCCAAAGTGTTCTTAGAGTGCTATGACAGTTGAGAATGAGATAAAAGTACATTTGATATCAGCCTTTTAAAGGGGAGGATGCTGACTTTGTTTCAAGAATATTAAAGAAGGGCAAAAATGATGAAATAAATGTTTCCGTTTAGATGTCTCATTACCATTTAAAACAAGTTATACATGCATGATTTATTGCAACAAATGGGGCATGAAATTATTCACAAATATCTGAAATGATCCCGAGTTAAGTAGTCGATTTTGGGATCCGGGCGTGATGTTATGTTAATAAGTTAATGGGCAAAGAGGTAAGAGCCAAATTTATTTAGGTTAAGTGATTATACATCGATACAATCTACTTAATTTTTCATCTTTGCCTAACTTATTCTTGTCGTTTTACTTTTTTAGGTGACTAAAAGAATTGAAGGACTATTTATAAACATCAACTCTATACTCAAGAAAGATGAAATTTCTTACAACAAAAAGTTTTCTAAAGATAAGAGTAAACCCTAATTACCTAAAGTCTATAACTAGTTTGGGAATGAGGTGCACTCTTCCTATGACTCGACTTCTCTTCCGAGTTAACTTATATGTATCGGGGATGGGATACCCTTTAGAATCCTTACCTACAAATTCCTTTGATGGAACCAAACTTGTTGAACTTTAATTTAATGTATGGCAAAGATAAAGCAACTCGGGAAAGGAATAAGGCATGGCTGGGCCATTGCTCGTTAACTGCTTTTTATATTAATTTTGAAGTTTATCAAAAAATCATCTACTAAGACATTTTGTTTTGTTGGGTGCATCTTTGATAAATTTGAAAGTCATCAACCTTACTTATTCAAAGAATCTCATTGAAATTCCATTTTTCAACGATGCCACATCCGGTGATTCTAATCCGAAGGTCATGAAACCACCCAACATTCATTAATTTCTATTATCGGAGTTATCAAACTAATTTTTTTCCTTGAATACAATAGGTTGTAAAAGATGCTCTCGAGAGTCTTCCAAAGAATCCCCCAAGCCGAAAAATAAACTCTAGAAGTCTCTCAGGATGGTTGCTCAAAGTTGAAGAGTTTTCCTGAAATCAGGAGGCTATGACAAACCTAAGGGAGATTAACTTAAGTAAAACTACCATAATGTATACCATCATTGATTAAAGTATCTCCATGGGCTCGAAGACTTGAATTTAAGCCATCAAAACCTTGCTGGGCCCCGATGGTATTAGTAGTTCTGAGATCTCTTCTCAACCTGATTGATTGGTGTTAACCACCTTTCCGTAGTGAAATGAAGGCCGATATGAAGAATCTGGGATAGGCTTGATTGAAGTTCAATGTGCCAAATAAAAGAGCTTCCATCCTCAAATTAGCCATTTTGAAAGCTCTTAAACACCTTTGATTATTACATGTTGTGAAACTTGTGAGTCTTCCAAAAAAGCATCTGTAATTAAGGCTTCCTTGAAATTTCTATCTCATTGAGTGCTCGAGACTAAAGGGCTTTCCAAATCCTGTGGATCGACATGAAAATCTTAAAGATTTCTACCTACAATCAACTGGGAATCAAAGAGTTAACATCATCCCCGGGACGTTCGCCCCGCTTCAACACTTGTATCTCCCAAGTCGCAAACATCTTGTCTCCTTCCCCGGACTATTTGCAATTCTGAGCTCCCTAAAAACTCGCTTCAACGGGTGTTCAAGACTCCGAGGAGCTTTCCAAATCAAGGGTAGTATGAAAAAGCCTACAACTCTCGATCCGAATCATCAAAGATGCGCGAGCTACCATCATCCATCGACGCTTGCGTGCTCGCAGCACTTATACCCGTCAAGTTGCAAAGACCTCGTGAATCTTCCCGAAAGCATTTGTAATCCGGAAGCTCTAAAAAACCCCTCCATGTCCGCGGATCGTCAAACTTCGATCAAGTCAGACTCCTGGGCCGTGAATGCCAGAGACCGCAGCTATCATACATCGCTTGTGTGAACGGGTTGTCTATCGTTTATGTTCTTAAGATCTTTGCATTTATCTTGTCGCTTCAAGCATGGAATAATCAAGAGGGCAATGCCTTTTCTCCACATTGAAAAGCTTAGTTGTCAATGATCGCAATCTTATGGAACGAGGAATCCTCGCTGATCTTCAAGACCGATAAAGTTTTCTATCGTGAGCGTAACCGCCCACCACGACACGAGGCGCGCTCTTTTCTCGATCGACGCTAGTCGCCATGGATTAGCGTATGCAGAGATCAATGGTTTTTCTTGCAATAAAGGAACCCCTGCACGTAGCCCTACAGGAGCATCGACATAAAAGATTCGTGAGGGATCGTTGATCTCAAAAGCTTGCCACTTCAGATCTCGCATTGCTTCCTCTTTACTCTGGCACACCTTATCTTCCTTCCCCCCCCCCCCTCTTTCTAATTTAAAATTGCTCTGGTTTCCAAGAGAAAAACTCAGGGCGTTTGTTTGTGTTCGAAACCCACTCTGATTGAATTAGAAAAGCTACGCCTGGGAGTTTAGTCAATCGATGACGAATCGCCGCCAAACCAATTAAACTGACCGAAGGCCTATGGTCCGACGCAATGTCTTGCCTTGCCTCTTGCTTTTAAAATACCTCTTTAACTTATTGTCAATAACTTTTGTTTTGAATGTGGTGTTGCAGGATTAAGTATTCAACAGCCTATTTATTTCTAAAATCAACTTTTTTTGCTTTTATCAAAATTTTCAGACAAAAATTTCTAAATAAAAAAATTTAAAATACATATGATTTTATTTAATTAGCATGAAATTGATAATGAGAATTTCAATTGGATTATAAAGTATATGATTTTTTAATATCTGAATATTTTGTTTTACCATAATAGAAAAATATCATGAAAAAGCTGCCGAAAGCCAAATATTCGCCTTTTCTATTTGGCCAAAAATTTCAAACATTAAACATAAGTCATAAAAACAAAAAAACAACCTAATGTCGAAAGCAATCAAGCCGGAAAGCAAAGTCAAAACAAACGCCACCCTAATTTGACATTGGTTTTTTGTTTCAAAACCGCTTTTTGTTCCTTTCAAAAATAAGGAGAACAAGGAAAACGCCGCTTTTTACTATTTTGAAAAACAATGTAAAAACTAAATCACAGCACAAGCAACAATTTTCATAATAGTCAAAATAGGTGTTTTCAGGTTTTTAAAAACCGCTCTTAAGGACGTCAAAAATGTGAACTAAACAGTCTTCAATCTCCCATATTTTCTTTTGTAAATTCACTGGCTTGCCTTATGCCTCACGGAGAAACTTATGTGTTGTAAGATGTGGATCTATACCGAAGAAAAACATATTACTATGGAGAAAAAGGCAGTGTCCCAAAGCTAACAACAGGGATTTGTCATTCGCCAGATTCTAGTTCTTCATGATGTAGGCAATAATCGCCTCAAACCATGTAAATGTACGGATGCACATTCTTTTCTTCTTTGTTTTCTACGTTTTCATTGCTATTTGTTGCACGAATCACAACAATATGCTGCTTCGAAAATTCTTGCAGAGTCCATTCTTCAAAGCTTGTATGGACTAATGACTTAGGAGTTATATTTAGTAATCTCAAACAAATCTAAATCAAATGACAGATTACATGGAATTCATAATTAAACCTATGGTTTGGCTTTTCTACACTACCCATATATATATATATATATTCAGTTTATTACCTAATAGAAGTGAATCTTGGATGATCATTGATCAAGGGTAAAAAAATACTAATATTAAAAGTCATAATGATGTAGGTTCTCATGGGATTGGGAATGGAATTGGAAGTGATAGCTGCTATGAGAGGGAACCAAAAAGGCTTCCATCACTCTAATGACTTTTAAATTCAAGCCTTATTCATGGTCTAATACAATCTTCAAGACATGATTATGAGAAACCCCATTATTCGATATTCATTAAAAGTTTTCTATATTTTCTTTTGAAAAGGAAAATTTCATTGATTCAGAATAACAAAGATAAGACATTGGCATTTTAAACATAAAAATTCAAAGTGTTGCATAGAGGGCAGCTTTTGCCTTCGGCCTCGGCCAATGTCATCTTCTGCGCCATCTCCATAAAAAAACATAAGATGCGGTTTTTGCCTTTATTATCCTGTTGAAGGAAATATTTTGTAAGATTAGGAAAGAAGAAGGAGATGAAAATATTTTTGTGGTGGAAATCGGGCTCTTTAATTTCAAGTGAAGTTTCCTAGTTGATCCCCTTATCAGGCTCTTTGGCTATATTCGAAAGGATATGTATGTTTATTCTTCTCGATATTGACTATATTCAGTGAGATTGGGATGCTTTCTCTTTGAACGCCCATCCATAAAATTATGTTTTGTTTCAATAAAAAATTTCAACATGAGATTTAATATATTTATAATAAGTTTAATTTGTTTTGTGAATATTTTTTAAAATGTGATTGGTTGATTTTTTTTATTTTTTTTAAAAGTTACTTATACCATTTAAAACTCAAATTCGGGATCCTTTCCTTATTTATTCCACATGAGTCAAAACTTAGCTCTTTTTTTTCTGACTTGGTTCAAATACAAATTGTTTCAAACATTATTTTAGCTTTCAACTTATATTTATTAATTTTTTAAAAATAACCTATTTTTCTCTAAAACTTCCTAGCTTAATTCTTATCTATTGATTATTTTCTACACTTTCTCTCATCTTTCTACTTCCTTCGCTTCTTCCCCGATATCTTCACTTTTCTTTGTTTTCTTTGTAAGTCAACTTCTATTCTTTTTATATGTCATGAGAAAGAGCTTAATCTTTTCTTGGCGCTGAAGAAAAAGGCGTATAGTGTGGGGTGCTCGATATGAGACACTGGTTTAGGCGCGACTTTGTTTTTAGTTTACTTTTTAGACTAGAAATAGATTTTTTTTTTTTTTTGTCTTGATAGGAGTCTAAGAGTACTCCAGAGTTAATAATTCTCTCATAACTTTCATTTACTCAATTTCTTATTTATTTAAGCTTTTCAAGACATCCCTTCTCCTCTCATCATGTGGGGCGCTTCACATCTTCCTAAGCTCAACCTTGAAATTCCAATCCAAATTGAAAACAATCTGATGAGGGGAGCCCAAGATGCCTGGCTACCAATCCATCTCTCTTTCCCACTAATGAATCGAAATATTCTAGCATTTTTCAGGACCTCATACCCAAAAAAAGTGATAAGAATTCAAATATAACGATAAAAACTCGATATTGCTATAAGCTGCTTTACTGTAGAATCCTTCAAAATCTTGGAATTCTCAAGTAATCATTGAAGATATGTCCCTCATACCTCTCATTTTCGCCTATCATGCATTTCTCATAATGACTAACTTCCTAAAAGCTCGCTTTGTAGATCGCTTCATTATGAATATCATAAGCTTCAACACCCTCCTCACGGCATACACCACCGCGCACGTGGAGAGCCAGAGTCCATTATGGACTTTCAAATAAACATGAGACAAACAGAAGGATGATTCGAACCGTGACTCTCGCCAAACTAAGTTTCGATATTATAGTAATGATTAACTTTTCTTAGATTTCTTTGAGCGACATGAATATCATGCTTTTGTCAGCGACGACACTCATATTAAACCCAAATCCCACAAGCTTCAGCCTTATGGGGATAGCCGGTTATTTACCTCCCACTTAAAACACTTTTGCTTCATACTTGTATTTATAATTTGAAATCATTTGAAAACTGCTTGAGTTGGTTACTATTTTTATTTTATTTTAAAAGAGAAAACAAAATAAAAAGAAAACTCAAAGGTGACTTCGATAAAAATGCTAGTTTGGAAAACCTAGTCTCAATTCCTGGAAGTCATGTTACCTATTGAAAAGATACTTAAATGAGCCGTGAGCACCTCTAAGCCCCTAAAGTCTGTCTCTACTAATCAAATTATGAAATTGTGATAACTCAATCAGTAATTGCGTATACCAATAAATCATGCTAACAAATAAAGGTCAAAATTAAAGGGAATAAATGTTTAACTTGGTGGATGAATTGAGAACGCTATCAATAGAAAATCATATTATGTAATAATAAAATAAAAATATTCAAAATAAATCCAAATGTCAACATCGGATGTCACAACGAACGAACATAACATTCCAACGTCAACGATCATTTATAACGCCGCGTACGAACGAACCAAACCCGCAATCGATCGCAACGGAAATCGTCGAATCGACAACGGAATGGCCCAACGCTCCCCATTCGGTGGCGAAACCAGCGTAGCGAACCAACAGTTCGGTCCCTCGGTTACGGCACAGATTCCGGTAAGGCGTAACGTCGTCGGCGCCGGAACGCGGTAAGAACAATATCGAACGGTCGAACGGCGAAATCATCACTCATACAACGACGCGACGTTGTTACGATTTTTACGCGCGGAACCATTAACCGGCAGCATTGGTTTGCGGCGCCATCGAACAGCAAGAACGATCGATCTTACACAACATCAACGTCTTAACCAACGCCGTCAGCGTCGCAAGAACGGCATCGGTCGCAACGCGTTCATCCTCCACTGTTTCAATAAGTCAAAATGTATACTCAGAATGAACGTTTTATTCACGATTAAATTGGTCGATTCATGTTGATATGCTCAACACACAAATTTGACCGAATTGAAACTTTTAATTATTATATTAATTAATTAATCATTTATTGTTATTTGTGTTAAATATGGATTATTAATTATAATTTATATTAATTTAAATAATAAAATTAATAAACATGTTAAATTTAATAAGTTATTTATGTTAAAACATGCATGAATGATTAATTATAATTTTATTATTTTAAATAATTAAATTAATGGGTCATATTCACAAGTAATCCACTCAATACGAATAATAAATGGGTTGGTTCGATTAACTAATATTGACACGTTTATTATTTATTATTCGTGATCGGGTTCGGGTTTAACGCCGACACAATCATTACATCGATACGACACCGAATACGACCAACGACATGAATTGTCACTCTAACAATAATGATCGTGATATGTGCACTCTATCACATGTAGTCATCATTAAACAAAGAACAGATGCTGATTAATCTGTGAGTAGCAGAGTAATAAGACAACAATAAAAACAATGAAAATAATAAAAAGAAAACCCTTTTTTTTTTCTCGAGACCATGAATTCTAAATCTCCACAATTGGTGTTCAGTCTCTTCTCTTCTTCTCCCTCCATCCGGACCATCCCTCATTTTCCCCCAAAATTTTGCTAGTCCATTTGTATTTGTCCTCCCAAGATAAGGAAAAATAATAATAATAATAAAAAAAAACTTCCACCCAGCTTTTGTCCCCACTATCTCCTTCTCCCAAGAAAGAAAATAATAATACCAAAAATAAAAAAATCTTCCATTCGTCATTGTGTCTCCTAATAGCATCTTTCCAAGAGAAAATTTGAGCTTGCAGCTCGAGCGCTTTTCAACCATTTTGATTGAAATATTATAAAGATCTTTTTGTGACCCTCATATAGAAAAAAATTGATAAAAACTGTATTCAATGTGGTAAAAAACTCAAGTTTATATAAAACTTGAGCGTATCAGAATCCCTTTAAAAAAAGTTCTTTTAAGATCATTCTTTCAAAAAGGGAGGTAGCCCTGATGGCGCTCGCCACGTGGGCCTCCATGCCCCCATCTCCAAATGAAGCAGCAAACTGATTCGTCCTCTGTCTTCTACAACAACACTTATAAAATTATATCAAGATTACTCACTCATTATATATATATATATGTTTTGGAAACTTATTTATAGTTTATTTGAGCATATTTCCTTTCTTGATAAAAATTATAGGTGTTTATAAACATTGTTAAAATCACACATGTTCGCTTCTTCCACTTCCCTCTCAACTGCTTCACCCGAAGGTATTTTTATATATTATATTATAAGACTCTTAAGGCTCAAGGGTTTATGTGAACAAATTGATTAAAAATAGTTTCTTAAGATATATGTTTTTCTCTTATTAAGATTGGATTGGTACTTAAACGTTTAATCTATAAGGTGAATGTGATTTAGTACTCCTGTGAATGGAGATACCCATTTTTACAGCAAGTGGGCAGTCCTCCCACCAATATTATACGGCGGGTAGAACCTGCACTTTTCAACCCATTATTAATTTACAATGTTTTTAAATTAAACCATTTATTATTATTAAAGAATCAAAAAAGCGTAAAAATGAAATTAAAAAATGAGAAAATCTTTGAAACCCAACCACAAATCTTCGCACACTTTAAGAGAAAAGTCTCCCATGTGGATTAAACACGCCTGGCCTTATCTTTGACGCTTTCCCTGAAAGTAATTATCATTTATCCCCTCCTCCTTTAATCTCAACTCCCCATCACCTCCATACAGTCCCTTGGATTTGGTATTCATCTAAATCAAGGCGTTGAAATTTTGAAAACCGATGGATTAAAAAAAAAACGGAGGGTAGAGGAAGATCAAAGATGGCCCGAATGACAGGCGGGTGAGACTTGAGAGATAAAGAGAAAATAAAAAACAAAGTAATTAATGCGAGCGTGGAATGTAGGGTGTTATGTGATCTCAAGTGGGCATATTTCTTTATGCCCTTGAGCCTATGGTGGCTCCTCCACTACAAGATAATATCATTTTATGAGAGTCATTTAATCCAAAGATAAAAAGATAAAAGATGCTTTGAGCTCCGAAACTCGATAAAATACCATCTCGTGACAATATCCCTAAACCCTGGATAGGAAAAGCAAAGAAAGATAGTGTGAACGGAACATCTTATTCCTTCATTTCCAGCTACCGTCATCTTCAACGCCTCCATAAAATATAAGGATATGTTTTTGGCTCTTTATTATCCGCTGAAGCAACATTATTTTGTAAGACAAGAAAGAAGTTGAGATGGAAAATATTTTTCCTCAAGGTGGGAAATCGCCTTTAATTTCAAGGAAGCCTCGGAAGGGATCCATTGATTGCGGGTTCCTCACTGGAGTGGCCTTAAGTATATGTATGTTTATTCTTCATATATTGAGTATATCCATGAGATTGGGCTCTCTCCTCTCATTGTGTGGGCAATTCACATCTTCCCAAGCCTCAACCTCGAAATTGATGTTTCTCTCTTTCCAAGCACATTTTTTCCAAGCACAACAAATCACATGCTTCTTCTCCTCCCTACTTAGCCTCATGTTTTATCTTTTCCCCTCCAAAGGTTCAACCCAGGAAAAGAGCCTGTCAAGACCATCACTACTAATTAGGCAAGTAATTCATCACTACGAAAATATGAGCAAAATTGAAAATAAAAATAAAAATACATTATTCATGTTACTAAAAATAGCTAGGTTTTACATTATTCATGTTATTGTTAAAAAATTATTATAAATCCATTAATAATGCCTTATTTTATCTCGACTCTTTCCTAAGTAATTATCATTTATCCCCTCCTCCTTTAATGTCAATCCCCCATCACCTCCAGACAGCCCCTTGGATTTGGTATTCATCTAAATCAAGGTGTTGAAATTTTCAAAATCGGTGGATTAAAAAAAAATGGAGGGTATAGAAGATCGTCAAGATGGCCAAATGATTGTGGGCGAGACTCGAGAGAGAGAAAAGAGAGAAAATAAAAATAAAAAGGAACAATGCAGCGTGACCACAGTGTGTATTGCGATCTCCATCTGATCTATACTTCATTTCTTCTACGCTCTACCCATAGAGAGAAACAAATAAAAGAGAGAGTTGGGTATGTGCTGGTCAAACTATAGTTAAATGGCGCATCATGCTACAGATGCTCGCAGAGGGTACAAACCACAGTAGAGATGAGTCGATAATATGGATTGAATTTGATTCGCCTCGTCCATTTACCTAATTTTATTTATTTAAAACTTTTCACTACATCTTCCCAAGAAACACCCTTCAAGACATCTTTCCAAACATCAAATCATATAGTTCTCTCCTCCCATTTAATCTCATGATTCATTCTTTTCTCTCTCCAAAGGTTTGAACTTCTTTGAACATAGAAAAGAAACCCAATCTTGGTATTCATCACTACTAATTGTGGCAAGAGACTAATCACATGTCAAGCCTATGGTCTTTATATTTTGTGAATGTTAAAAACCATTATTATGTTAATTTTGTGTATAAGTTTTGAGGAAAATCCCTATTCCTTGGTCATCATCGGAAATTTATTTTGTAATTTTTTTGTTTGCTATCTATTCATATATTTTACTGCATCATGGTTTCGGCTGCATTCTAAATAATTAATATCAATGTACTATGTAGCACAAAGATATTTATTTAGTTATTTTATTTTTATATATTATTATGTCCATTTATATAATTGTATATTCTTTTCCTATTCAACAAAAAAATTCGTGAAGATGCTTTAAAATAAAAATAAAATATCATTTTAATTTTTGCGCAAGATATTATTATCAATTTATTTTTCTTTCTTTTTTCATTTCCATCAAATCGAAATGAAAATAAATAATAATTTCTTACTCTATGATATAATATCATTAATAATGAAATTTTTTTTTAAAATTTTTTTTCCTAGATAACCAAATGTAAAGATATTGTTGTGAGTATGCTAGAAATATTCTTTGATGATGAGATGCAAAAATTACGAAGGAGCAAATTTCTCTCGAAGTTCACCCAACTATCACAAATTTAAAAAATACCAAAATAGTTTGAAAAGTAAATTAATGTCAAAAGTAATGCGCTTGTAACATGTCAAATTTTTTAAGCTTAACGCCATAGTTAAGACATTTATAAATTTTTTAACACGTTGAAAAAGTTCCAAGAAAAGGCTCTTAGAAAGAAAAGAAAGGGTTTTTGAATAAATTAGTGTTCTTTCTCCTTGGAATAAAGAAAGAGAAATACGTTGGAAAACAATACCTAAATTGCTCTTCAATCATCCTTTAAAGGTTCACATGTATAATAGTTTTGTTTTATTTTTGTTATTTATTTATTTTCTAGTCTTTTCCATAAAACTTGTACCAATCACCCCAAAAGCCACTGACCCGTGGTTAGTTTCACATGAAAAAGTAAATCTTCCTTTGGGCCTTAAAATTTAATTCTCTTACAATTTTCATAAACAAAATACAACCAAAATATTTTCATAAAATTGATTAAAGTGAATATTAATAGTTCAAAGGTTATAAGGAAGATTATGAATACTATCTTCCTAATCATTGTTGCTAATAAAAACCAATAGTTATGAATGTATTTAATTCAAATTCTCACTTTTATATTTGGTTAAAAAATTTTGCATGGCCAAATCTAGATCAATTTTAGTTTTGCAAGATAAAAAAGTATCATCATTTAAAGTATGAAATTGATATGAGGATACTATTTTTTAAATAATATTATTCTAATTTTTTTATGTCATAACTAAAAGAGATTTGTAGTTTGGGGTCATTTGGCTTCTATTTTGGAAAACTATTTTTAAGAACAATTTTAAAACAAGAAAACGATACAATTTTTCTTCGTAATAAGCATAATTTAGTAGTATAAAATATAAAATATTAATATGAAATTGAATGAAAAACATATTCCAATATATTTGATAATATTATCATAACATATTTAAAAATCATATATTACCTAAGAATATAATGTTTTTTTTAATGTTACTAAGAATATAATGTTAAAGCTGCTTTACTAACAAGTTTTGTTATTTACTTCAAGAAAGTTAAATTTAAATACGAACAATTATTATCATATTAAAGTTTAAAATTGAATAAAATATAGATTTATCATTTATTTATGTAACATTTTAATAATATTTTAAATAGTTAAATCCTTAAATAGCAAGATTATTGCCTTAAGTTAGGTTTTGCAGTTTCAAATTTAAAGTTTTTACTATTAGGTTACTAACACTTTAGAAGATATGATAAATGTTTGTGGGTGATAAATGACAAAGGGTTTTAAATTGATTTTTTTTAAAGTTATAATTGGTACAAAGGTTATGTATTATCAACGTGATATGGTGGTATTTCTGGTGGTTAGAGCTTTTCGTATAATAACTTATACTTGGCTCGGATGTTTTAATTGTATAAATAATAATTTTTTGGAAAAAGTTTTAATGGACCATTAGGCCCATTTTGTAACTTGGACAGCCCTAAAGAAAGAAAATAGAGAAGAAAAAAAAGTTTAAATTTAATAAATTAATTATATATGCTTATTCAAACTCATTTTATTAGTTTTTCTTTATGCCCTTGAGCCTATGGTGGCTCCTCCACTACAAGATAACATCATTTTTGTGTTTTCTGAAAATTGTTCTTATTATCTTAATTTAGTGTTATATGTGTTTTTTATATTTTTCACAATAAAAATTAAACATTTTCAGGTGTTTCCTTATATTATTTATTCTTTAAAAAATAAAAATAGTTTTCAAAAGTATGACCAAAAACAAACTATCGATTCACTCAGTTAGGAGGTTTGTAGCTTAGCATTTAAGCTTATTTTCATTTTATTAGTCATTTAATCCAAAAGATAAAAAAAAAGATAAAGAGGTTTGATCCCGAAATCTGGAGTAGAAAAAGAAGAACCGTAAGAAAGATAGTGTGAACGGAAATATCCGTGCCTTCATTTCCCCCGCTTCGAATGTCATCTTTCAACGGCCTCAAAAATATAAGGATATGTTTTTGCCTTTATTATCCACGTTGAAGGGAAATATTTCGTAAGATTAGGAAAGAGAAGAAGTTGAGATGGAAAATATTTTTCCGGGTGGAAATTGGGCTCTTTTGAATTTCAAGGAGTTTTCTGAAGGACCATTATTCTTCATTATATCTTGATGATATGGCTGTTTATTCTTCGATATTAATTATATTCATTATATTGGGATGCCCGACTGCTCATCCATAGAATTATGCTTTGTTTCAATAAAAAAATTCCAACATGATTTAATATATTTTATAATGTTTAATTTGTTTTGTGAATGTTTTTTAAAATGTGATTGGTTGATTTTTTTTTTTTTTTTAAAGTTAGTTATACCATTTAAAACTCTAACTTGGGATCCCTTTCCTATTTATTCTTCTCATGAGTAAAAACTTAGCCTTTTTTTTTTTTCTGGGCCGGGACTAATCATCAAACCAATACCAAATTTCAAACAATCAAATATAATGATATTGTTTCCTTTGACTATGCTAGAAATATTCTTCAAGGTACAACTCTCTTGAGTCTTGTCCTAAATTAATACAAACTCTTAAAAAAATTATGAAAATAGTTTAAAAAAAATTTTCACGTTCAAAGTAGTATTTTTGCCATATATTGATAACTTTTTTAAGCTAATACCTGAGTTAGCGACTTTAACTTAAAAAAATTGCTTGTAATACCGTGACCAATAACTACAGTATTACTAATGTATATATCAACTTGGTTCAAATATACTAATTTTAACATTATTTTAGTTTTCAACTTATATTTATAATTTTTTTAAATAATCCCATTTTTTCTCAAAAACTCAACTAATTTCTATCTATCGATTCTTTTCACACTTCTTTTCTCTCATTTTTACCTTGTTTTTCCCGACATCTGCACTTTTCTTTGCTTTATAAGTCAATTGTAAGACCGGTAAATTCCACTTCTCAATAAGAAAATCGTACTGATTGGCAACTGGTAATTGGCCGCTAAAAACTGCATCAATTTAAATCTCACTTTACTTCAAACGACCGCATCATTGAATCGCTCGCCGAAATCTAGTTGAAGCACGCAAAATTTTTGCAATTTTCCTGAGAGATAGTCGAGTCATACACGCTGAGGCATCGCTGCCGGTGTCAGAACGGTTTCTTCGATGCAACTAAAGCCACATATAACATGTACTCATGTACCATAAGCGTATGAGAGAAATGACAAAAAATGCAATGGTCGAGATAATACTAAAAATCAACTGATAAAAGAAGGACATAAAGCGTCATTTTGTTGAAAGCTGGGGTTACCAAAGACAAATTAGTGGAATACTACCATCTTCCAAATTAAAACAAAAGCGCAAAAGCAAATATTTGGGCGAGATGCAAGAGGGTGCGAGGAGTATTAAAATCGGTGATTCTGTGAGGAGAGAGTCTCCACTTCTCTCGTAAATACACGCGACGGACCGTCGGGATTCGACTTTTGTTAAGGAAAAAAACTCTGGCCGGTACAAAGCAAAGAGGGTTACGCTATGATCCCTGCTTCATAGTTTTTTGATAACTCCAAGAGGTAGGATTTTCCTACTTCATGCTTTTATTCCATTTTAATGTCACGTTGACGGCTTGCGCCATGAGGTCAAAGTTTTTTTTGATCTTATCCCAAAGCTCTTAATTCACTCGATTTAAATTTATTGAAAACCCAATGTTGAATAGTTATTGGTTGGTGTTTTAATTCAAAACACCCAACAGGACGGCACTCGTATGGTATTTCAGAGGGACAAGAATGATATTTTGCCCCGCATAAGATATTACGAGTCCAAGTGTCGTGATTAGCGTCATAGCGCAGCCCACTCCCTGTGCAGGACGGCGGCACTGCACCCAGATCTACCCCGAGTAGTTCGCTAGCTGCGGATGTTCTTCCTAGGATGCAGAGAGTCGACCCGATGCCCGTGATTACGAACAGAGATCTCCTTTCGCATTCCTCTTCATGGGGCGGAACCTGATCGGCCGTCACAATATAGCATCGTTGCGGTTCGCGCAGCACCTAGAATATCACGTCGTAGCCTGGGGCGCTGGTGTACTCAGAGGCCATTCACCACTCTCGTGAGTGTGGGTCAGGGGTTGTCTTAGTGGACTACGCCCAATGAAGACTCATAGTTCGAATCGAAATGAAGAGTAATTAAAGTGTGTAGGGCGCAGCAAGAAGGGGGTCAGCATCCCTTAAGCGTGAGAAGCCCGAAGTTGCGGTGAAGGAGGACCCGCGCAAATAGTATCTCGAAAGGTCCTGTAAGGGCGTAGCAGACCGGAGATATCCCGACTTCTATGTGGGTGTAAAGTGAGACCCGGGGAGATATCCCGACCCCCCGTGTGGGTGTAAGAGACCCGGGAGAGATCCCGACTGTGGGTGTAAGAGACCCGGAGGTCCCGACCTGTGGGGTGGCAGACCCGGGAGAGATCCCAATTGTGTGGGTGTGGTGAGACCCGGGAGAGATCCTCGACTTCTCGTGTGTGGGTGTAAGAGACCTCGGGAGAGATTCCAAATTCTCTGCTGTGGCGGTGTAAGGTGAGACTGGAGTAATCCAAATTTCGTAAGGGTGTAAGAGATCGCGGGAGTTATCCGAAATTTCAAGTGCGCCAGAAGGAGACCGAGTAATCCCGAAATTTCTGTAAGGCGTAAGAGACCGTGGAGTAATCCGAATTTCGTGAGGGTGTCGAGACCCGTGAGAAACCGAAATTTATGAGGGTGTAAGAGACTATGGAGTTATCCTTGGGAATTTCAAAGCAAAGAGACCATGGAGATAATCAAATTTCTATGTAAACGTAAGAGGCTCTAAGTGTAAGAGTTATGTTGCCCGAGATGAAAACACACACCTGGCCAAAGTTATCACGCAGCACTTAGGAGTCGCGATAAGAGCCTGAGTGACTCTGAAGAGGAAAACACAGACCGACATGGTTATCACGCCAGACTTAGAGTCGAAGCGATGGGAGCCTGGGGTGACTCGCGAGGTTTGTGATAATCCCTTTGGAAATTACATCAAGTGTTGTCGAAATGCAAGGACTCCTATATGGATGTTTGGTCTATGACATGGAATATTGATCTGGCCCATCGGATTGCCGGGCTGACAAGACTGATAGTGTCGGGCCACATGGACACCAAGCGAGGGTCAGGTAGATACGCGGTAGTATGGATTATGATGACGTGCGTTAGAGACATGTTATAGCATGTGTCCTGATCATAAGGTGGCAGAGGACATTCTGCTGAATCCGCCTTACAACAATACTATCGCGAAAGTATACGCATCGGCACCATGTGAGTACCTAGACAAGGAGGCCATCGAGATCAACAAGCATGCCGGACCGAAAGGGAAGAGAAATTCTCCATCACCTGGCCCCGATTCGACAGACACCTTCTGGGTTAAGGTGAGTTGATGACGATAATAAGTCTCACGCCAGCCGCATGTAAGAGCTACGCCGACGCGACGTCGACCCTGTAGTTCGAGGTCGGGGATCACGCCTTCAAGGTGATGCCTGTGGCAGGGGAGTGGTCGTCCGCGTACGTGAAGCTATCGCCGAGGTTCATCGGGCCTTTCGTGCGGATACCGAGGATAGCGCAGTCACAGACCGCTAGCGCTTACCGCCCAATACGCCGTGTCCACGAGGTGTTTCACGCCTCCATGCTCCGAATATACGCCGCATCCATCTCACGGTGATTAGTGGACGACGAGGTCGACACCGACGGGACCGGCGTGGACCGCCAAAGGTGCATTTTCGATACCGTGGATCGTTTTTATGACGTAAGACCGAAAGCAGCGAGAGTGCTATAGCGCACTACGAAAGGGAGGAAGTCAACGCTGAGCGAGGACACGATTACGCGCCAATCATCCCTTCTCGTTGAGTGACGGTGCACGTGAAGTACTGCTAAGATTGAACTAATTAGTTTACATGCATGGTAGAGTTATGCCGCCAGATACACGCCATGGGTGATCATGACATTCCGACTCGATCTAAATTTTTATGAGGGGGAGAATAAGACCCGAGAAATTCCACTTCTAATAAGGACAAAATCGTACTTCATTATAAAAATTGTAATTACGATTAAAAACTGTGAATTACCTTCTAGATCTCGATGACAAAACAGATTGCACCGCTGAATCGCCCTCGCGAAATCTAGTTAGCACGTAAAATTTCTTCGTAATTTTTCCTCGGTATACGAGTCGACACGCTTTTTCGAGCATCGCGTCGTGTCGTGAATCGTTTTCTGATGCAACGAAAGCCACATATAACATGTACCATGTACCATAAGTGGTATGAGAGAAATGATGCAAATGGATACGAGATAGTGCCGAAAATCAAATTCGATAAAGAAGGACATAAAGGTCATTTTGTTGAAAGTTTGGGTCACTAAAGACAAATTAGTGAACATGGCCCATCTTCCAAATTAAAACAAAAGGCAAAAACGCAAATATTTGCAGAGATGCAAAAGAGGCGGATGTGAGACAAAAATGGTGATTCTAGAGTCTCACTTCTCTCTAGAAATACACGCGACGGACCGTCAGATTGCTGACTTTGAGCCAGCAAAACGCTCGACGCTGAGCAGCTACGCGCGGACCCCGGCTTCATGAAGTTTTTGACAACTCCAAGAGATAGAATTTTCCTACTTGCGCTTTATTCCCATTTTTAAGGGTTTTTCCATGTTTCTATTGGTTCGAGGTCGTGAGGGGTTATTGATCGGTCCCAAAGCTCAGGACCGAATTGATTTAAATTTATTGAAACCCACGTTGAAACAAAGGTCAGTTACTTTTTGTCGGGTGTTTTAATTCAAAAATTTATGATTTAAATCATGTATTGATATGAAAAAGGTCGAACGGCCGTAAGGATCTGGCCCCAAAACATGATCGAACTGGAATTTCTTGAAGAGAAATGGAGTGTACCGCGGATCGCCCACTCATGTTAGGGGCTGTTCGCGTGATTAGTGTTATCTTTGCATTAATGTTTGCTCGTATGCATCACGTGACCGTGATCGCTGCTCACTAAGTGAACCGACATGGGATCTTCCCGAACATTAAACGAGAGTTTCAATATTCCCGGAATAGTGTTCTCAAAGTATATACTTTTGTGAAAATACGTGTCGGGTCGAAGGATTAAATTAAATTACTGTATGATCATTAGCCCAAGTGAGCTAATTTTGATGCTTGAAATGGATTAATTACATAACATGTCAGTGTGATTTTAATTTTTATGCAAGTATATTCATGTTTATATATTTGCATGTGATTAGATCAGATTGGGAATTGGCATACATGTGATTCCATATGCACCGAACATCCTAGGAATATAGGAGTTAGTGCATGAGATGAGACTAGAGAAAATGGTTCTGAGGGTAGTCTAAAGGTTAATCATCTGAGGGAACCAAAGAAATAACATATCAACCACGAGCGGCCCGCTTGATTTATATCCATCGGAGGGTAACTACTAAACTAACAATACATCAACCGGCCTGAGCGCCAGCTTGATATATATTCATCTGAGGGTATCCACAACAAATAATATATATCAATCGGCTTGAGCGGCCCAATCTTGATATATATTCACCTGAGGGCTGCTCCACTAATTTAAATAATAATTACACAAGGTTTAGGCGAGTGTGAGAGAGAGTCGGTGAGGACTCCTGGATCCGAGATGGTCATGCGTATTATCCAAGCAGATCATGCATTCGCTTGAATGTGTGTTTAAATTTGGAACATTGCACTGCACTTAGGTGGTGAGTAGCCCACTTTGTGGCGATTCTCCATCGAGCTTTAGCTCACTCCCCGCCGTGGATCCCCTTTATTTTACAGGTACCGAAGCGCATAGGGACGGCCCATCCTAGAGCCGAGTTTCAAGAAAGCCGGTGGCTTTCATGGTTTCCATATGTATTAGAATCTATTTTGATATATGTCGTATAAGACATTTACTAACTCTTAGAACTATGGGACATGGTTGATATGGTTGATGGATATTGTTTTTATGGGCCCAAGAGGCCGTTTTTATCCATGTTGTTATCCTTGGGATTATATTGGACTGTTTGGGACAGGTAAATGCAGGTGTATACGAATTGAGAACGCTATCAATAGGAAATCATATTAGTGCAATAATAAAATACAAAATATTCAAAATCAATTAGAAATTAAGTTATAGATCAGATGTGTGAAACCCCGAGAAAATCTAATTTTCTGAAAAAGGGTAAAACGGTAATTTCGGTCAAAACCCGAAAATTTTCTAGATCTCGGATGACGAAACGGATTTCACCGTTGGAATCGTCTCGTGAAATCTAGCTACCACGTCGACTATTTAATTTCGAGACAAATTTAATTTCATAGTTTTTCGAGGCACCCTAAGTGCTCCGTGTCGTAAACGGTTTTGAGACATGTTATGTGTGACAAAAGTCACCTATTACATGTACCATGGGACACATGTCGTATGAGCAGAGAGGATGATGGATGGCTGAGATTGTGCCAAGTGTCAAAAATCAAGAAAAGTGACATTGGGAATTATTGAAATGTAAATGATAATAAGACAAATGCAAATAGTGATCTTCTTCTCCAAATGAGCTGAGACCAAACGTGGCTGGAATTTTTGGTGCAAGAGTTGATTGAGGTTTTGCAGAGAGAATGAGCTCATTCCCAGATTTCCGGCCGCTCTATCGCCTCTGCTCGACAAAGTAAGAAGCAAAGTCGATATATGCGACGAGGGCTACGCGTGGACACCGATTTGGTGGAGTTTTGACAACTCCAAGAGGTAGGGATCTTTTCCTACTTGTGTTATTCTTTGGCTAAGAGCCATGTAAATGGTCAGATGTTCCCGAGGCTCGATTAGCCGCATTTCTGGCCTCAAAACATCTGAACTAGCAGAAAATCCTTATCAGCCATAAGCCGCGACCGGGCGTAAACCCGGAGGCCACCGCTCACGTGAATGATTACATGATTTTGTAGCGCGATTTTTACGACGCTGAGCGATTCAAACGACTGGCTATATTTACATAATTAGCCCACGTGGAGCTAATTCGTGTTATCGACATGAATTTTCATAATGATGATGGATTAATTATGTTAAGATATACATGTTTTATATATTAAGACGAGTTTGTTTGATCGAAGATCACGCATTCCATACGCACTTACACTTCTAGAATATTAGGAGTGAGTGCATGGCATGAAATTGGTTAAAAACGAAAATGTTTGTAAAGGAATTTCAAGGAAGATTTTCCAAGAATCTGCCTCGAGAGTCATTCAAACGTATCACTTCCTGATGAGGACTATGACTGTTTCGAGAAATATCCAAATATTCGCCTGAGGGTAGTCCAATGTATTTACCGAATTTAGTGAGCTTCGAGAACAAAAGCTTTTGTTTTGAAAAACTGGATATTTTACTCCGCATCTCGACTTAGGTATATGAGAGCCCAAGGAGGACTCCTGACACGGATCGGGTGACAGCCGAAACGTGATGTGTAAAATGTACGCCTAAGTGCCAGCGCACGCGCCACCCCAAGTAATACAAAGGTACCAATGAGCATTCTGACATCGATCCACTGTGATAGGTGTGGTGATCTACGCATTTACTTTTCAAATATTATCCGATGTACGTATCGCGTAAAAGGGTACTAATAAAAACCGAAAGTAAAATAAACAAACTGATCTGAATGGATTAGTATGTAATGGAGACTAGGCCTATGTCTCCCCCTGCCACTTCGATGGATTACGTCCTAAATATGATATTATTCTGTTTATTTATAATTTATTAATGGTTGTAGTGATCTTACTACTTAAATACCCTCTCTCAAGGTGTATCCGCCATCTCGCAAGAGGCCGAGTGCATTCTACCCCAACTCGACACTCGAAATGCTTAAATGCTCTAACCTTAATTACACCCTGGATCTGGAATATTTCTATTTACCGACCGAATCAAGGTCATCTATTCGATCCCCGGTATCCTCATCTCTCGAATCTCGGATCTCCAGTAATATCGCGCTAATGTTGGCCAGACATCATCGTGTAATTGATTCACAGATATAGAGCAGATGATAACGAATTATAAACAACTGAATAATATAAAGAAATACTAATTTTTAATCCATGCGAACGTGACAGGGTTCAACACCACCCTAGGTATAGATCTAGAACATACTGAATAAGAAAATACCAATATGTGATATATAAAACATCAGTTCTATTGTCCAAAACGAAGAAACAATACAAATCACGCTCTTCTTTCGAGGATCAACACCGCCAAGCCTGGTTTCCGCGGTTCTAGTTCAGACGCTCGATTCGAATCCCCTCGACTCGGGTCCCCTCGCTTAATGATCGAGAGGAATAACCGCACGACGCCGCAGGTCGACGTCAGCGACTAGGACGCCGCGACGCCGGGCGTCGCGACATCGGACGCCACGACGCCAGCTTCGCGACGCTGTCGATTACCGACTTCTTTATATGTTGACTCAACGCCGCGATGTTGGGCGCTCATACGCTGACTTCATGACATTGACGCCGCGCGATTGGGACCGCCGCGACTTTGGAACGCCGCAACGCTCCAAACATCTTTATGCATTGCTTCCTCCACTGTGGGTCGCCGCCAAACCGCCTCTTTTTCGCCTCGCACACAAACCAATCACCAAATCGATATCTGCCAAAACTACGATTTAAATATAAAATAATACGAAATGTAAGACCGGGACAGTATAACCTCGAAAGTGTTTTACACCATCACAATTTCAAACTTAGTTTCTTGCTTGTCCTCAAGCAAGAACTGACTCTAAACCGAGCACACACTCTATGTACTATAGTCTAACACGAAGATAGTGATGCACATGCTGATAAGTAGACGATCAAAATGGAGCGACTCACACTGCTGCCGTTTTGTTCGATGTTCACAAGATGCACACGGGTGTTCAACTTTCTAAAGAACTAGGTGCACTCAGCCTCTGAAGTATTCAATAACCTTTCCCAAAGACCCTATGTGCGTTGAATAAATGACCTCTAGTGTATACCTAGGTTACGACGCCCCCAAACTTGAGTTCAACTCACCTAATTGGGAAAATCTAACTACAAAATGATTGGAACGCACCGTTCACAATACCTACTATATCTACTCACTACATAGAACAAAACTAGTGCCCGTAGGTTCATGTTAAGTGTCCATGTAGCGGGGATTAGTTGGTGACTCCCCACCAGTTGGTTAAGGGCACCGGGCATTCAGTTCCCCTCGAACGTCACCCCGAACACTCAACTAAACCTAAGGGCCCTAAGTTGTGGGAAACTTCCATCTTCTGTCCCCTGTAACGGGCAGTGAAGTCAATGACTCCCGGCATTGGGCTTTGAAAGGCCCCTCGGACTGTGCTCGGGATTTCAATTGGAAAAGCCCACTTATTCTATCTCTATATATATTCTCTTTCTTTTTTTTTTTTTTTTCTTGGTTTGGGGCTCGAAGTAACCCTTTATTTACGGTGTCCCATCTATTTAGTTGTAAGACCCGAGAAATTCACCCTGAATATGGGCAAAATCGTAATTTTGATTACAAAATTGAATTACGGTTAAAGTCCGTAATTAATTTCTCTAGATCTCAGATGACGAAACGGATTGCACTGTTGGAATCGTCTCACAAATCTAGCTAGCACGTAAAATTTCGTAATTGGCCGAGATCACAGTCGGCATCGCTTTTTCGAGGCATCGCAAGCCGTGTCAAATCAATTTCGATGCAACGAAAGGCAATAAATAGTATGTACTGGGCGTACCACATAAAGGAGTAGAGAAATGATGAAAAATGGATGGCCGAGATAGTGCCGAATGTCAAAACCGAAAGAAGGAACACTAGTTAAATGAACTAATGAACTAAAGGACACAAAACTTACATGTTGCTCATCTCCCACATTTCAAAAGCCAAAATCGTGATTTGAGAAGGAGAAGCCGCGCCGAAAATGGTGGAAGAGAGAAGGTCTCTACCTCTCTCTAGATTTGCACAAATCCAACCGTTGGCTAGTCTCTGGGCAAGAAGGAGAAATGTTCTACGCTGACAAAGCACGCCAGGACTCCAGATCGAGTTTCTTCAAACCTCGAGGTAGGATTTTCCTACTTGGGTTTTATTCCCATTTTTAGTGTTTTTCTAATGTTTGAGCCGATTGAGCATTGGGAAGGCTGGATCTGGCCCTAAAACATGGACCGACTAATACAATTTTTTGAAACCAAATGGAGTAGCCTTAGCCGCTTCCATGGCCGTGGGTATGGTGGTAAGCAAATCATGCTTTGATTGAATTTAATGAATGGCCGTGAATTTCGGGTTCACTAAGTGAACCGTTGATTTGTGATCTTTCGAGAATAGTAACCGAGGGTTTCACTATTCCCGAAACAATATTCAAGAATATATTTTCGTAAAATTATGTGTTTAGTTAAGTAATTCGAATCGAATTGCTTGTGTTTGAATATTAGCCCAAGAGAGCTAATTTTGATGCGTGAAATGATAATTACATAACATGTTTGTGTGATTTAATTTTTATGCGAATATATTCATGTTTATATATTTGCATGTGATTAGACCGCATTGGAATCAAGCATACATAAGATTCCATATGCACCGAACATCCTAGGATTATAGAGTTAGTGCATGAGATGAGTCTAGAGGAAAGTGTTCCAGGGTAGTCTAAAATATTAAATGATCGAGGGTAGCGTCTAAATCCAAAAGAAATGAGGTAGTTGACTGGCTGGAGTATTATGGTGAGGCGGTTTGTTCCGAGGGTAACACCACAACCAAATAATATATCAACCGCCTGAGCTACCTTACCGATATTTATTCATCTGAGGGTAGTCCACAAACTAAATAATATATCAAATCAGCCGGAGCGGCCCAGCTGATATATATATTCACTCCGAGGGTATTCCACAAACACTAATATATATCAATCGCTTCCGAGCTACCAATTGATATATATATTCATCTGAGGGGTTGCCCACTAATAAATGATAATTCTCATACGAGGCAGGAGTGTGAGAGAGTCTGAGGACTCTGATCTGAGTTATCGTAGACATTCAAGTAGGATCATGCATTTGCTTGAATGTTTGTTTAAATTGAACATCACACTGCACTTAAGTGGGTGAGTAGCCCATTTGGTGGCGATTCTCCCATCGAGCTTTTTAGCTCACTCCCGTCGTGGGATCCCCTTTCACAAGTGGGCCAGGAGCGTGCGAGGAGAAGGCCCATCCTGTGAGACCGTGGATTAGAAGAAAAGCCGGATTGCGGGCTTGGCTTGGACGATATCTACATGTATTAGAATTTTCCTAATTTTAATATATGTCAGATAAGAGTAAAACATTCAACTCTCAGAACTATCAAGATATAGTTGAATCTATACTAGTATGCATTATGCGAGTATCGCTAGGCCCAAGTATCAGACATCGATGTGTGATTTGATCTCTCGATATATTGAATATACTGACTGTCAGATTGTGTTTCATGCGTGTATTTTGTTGGTAGAGCTCCCGCATTGTAGCTGAGACTCGCCCGATTTTCTAAAGTGGCGCTCTCTGCAACCCGACCCTCCACTTGTATTCCGCGGTCGACGGTAGTCAACGGACCTCCTGGTTTCAGTGTCACAACCAGACGTGAGCTTTAGGTATACGAATCACCTAGTGGAGCCCTGTTTGGTATCCATCACCACTAGGTGTGGTTTGATGTTAAGTTTAGGTATGGCATTACCTAGGAAAATCACGGGTTAACACTAGGACACTACGTGCACGTGTGTTGATGTGTTTTGTGTGATTTTGTGAATTATTTGATGATTGATGCGTATGCCATGTCTTGTTGTGTGTTCGTGTGCTCGAATTCGCTTTAGGTGTCGAGATTGTACGTGTGCTCGTGATTAACACATGGAAGTAGTAGAAAATATTTTAGAAAATATTTGGGTGTTTAATGTGTGCAAACTAACTAAGGAAATAAAACAAAATAAATTCATAATTTATTTGGTTTAGAGGTGAAGAAAGCAATTTTTATGGTTTTACAAAGGTGAAATCGAAGAGTTAAATAAAATAAATTTTACTAAATTTATTCGGGAGTGTCGAAGATGAGAAGAAATTTTAAAGCCAAGAAAAATAAATTTTACTAAATTTATTTGATGAGAATTGAAGAAAATAATTTTCTAAGATTTTACAAGTGGTAAAATTGAAGAAAATAAATTTTTATAAATTTATTTGAGTGGAGAAAAATTTTCAGTGCAAAACTGGAAAAAGAAAATGAATTTTGTAAATTTATTTGGTTATGAGGTGAGAAATTAATTTTCTAAGGTTTTATATGGTGAAAAATTGAAGGAAATGGAAAAAAAATAAATTTTTATAAGTTTATTTGATGTATTATGGAAAAAAAAATGATTTTTAGGGATTTTTAGAGATTTTTCCAATTTTTGGAAATAAATGAAAAAAATAATAATTCTAATGAAAAAAACGGAAAAAAATTTTGTGCGTAAATCCGGAATGGCCATCGCTTCATTTGTATTGCAAGAAAAATTCAGACAAGGCGAAGTAAGGCCAAATTATACTGCAGCTTAAGGCCAGCGGCGATTTGCGTCGCAATACGCATTCGCATTGCGCAGATTTCAGCCGAGAAGGCTTCGATGGTCGGGCTGCGGTCGCAATACGCAGGTGGCCAGACAAGGCTGTGAGGTCGGGCCGCTGGCCAGGTCGCGAGGCGTGCCACGATACGCCCATGCCGCGCGCACACGGCCACGATACGTGCGCCTGGGCGCAGTGCCGGGCGTGCAGGCGCCGAAGCAGCCTTCGCAGCAAAGAAGTGAGCCAGGGCGCAGCGCCGTAGGGCAGGCGGGAAGCGCACGCTGGGCGCGCTGAGCGCGCGGGCACGGGCAGGGCGCAGGGCGCGCAGAGCGCGGCAAAGCGGCGGCAGATGCTCGGGCGCTAGCGGCGACGCGACACGCGCTACGGCAGGCGCGTGCGCTGGCGGTGGGCGCTACGGCGGGCGCTGGCGCCCCGTGCCTACCTGGGCGTGCTCGCTGGGCTTCACTGGGTGCTTCGGGGCATCCGCTTGACATTTTGGACTGATTTTCGAACCGATGATATTTTTGAGTCACCGTTGACTCTACTCATGAACACTGCTCATCTCGAAATTTTTCTAAAAAAATATTTTTTAAAATATTTAAAATCAACAAATCAAATAAATTTTGATAAAATTTTCAAAATAAAATTTTCAAAAAAATAAAGGGAAGAAAAATCAATAAAAGATCATCAGTTGGACATTCTCCAATAAAGAAGGAGGATTATACCAAATGAACTCCCTTGATTAATCCATTGCTAAATCTAAGGCTGACTATGTGAGGAAACATACCCTCCAATGGGAAAAACCCCGAGTCACCGTCCAAACTGGATCAATATCCACTACAAATACAAGGCCGCTCCACCACTGAAAGGTACGCTAATACTAAGCGATCTAAGCATCCTCTCTTTTCTCAGAAAGAATCTGACTTAGGCATCGGAGCGGCCCCGGGCGAAGCCCTCGCCGGCCCTTCTTCCTTCTGGTTCTTCTTGCAGGAGAGTGCCGCACCCGGATCCTATAAATCAACATTGAAGTAATCCTACCCCAGCCCAAACGGTCCGGCATCCTTCAGTTTGGCCCCTCAGCAGTCTTGGTCCAGCCCAACGACCCAACACGCTCCAGCCCAGTTCCGGTTGAAAAAGGCATCATCAGTAGTATTTAACCACAAAGTAATTATTTTTTGAATACTTTTCCCTTCACAAAATCATGGAAATATATAAACCGTTACAATCAAAGAACCAAGCAAGAAGCTAAATATAGAAAGAAAAATAAGCATGAACATTAAAAAGAATATTTAGAGCTAATACACAGTACAGATTCATCGTTCCAATACAATATGCAAATAGATTTTTAGAAATCAAGTTGATCTTTTGTTTCCCGTTTTTTGTCAGGACAAGAAAGAACACCCAAATGTTTCCAATCCCATTCAGCACTGCTCCTGGGAGCACTGATCGTTCAAACATCGCAGCGAAGGGAATGCGATAAATATAAAGGTACTCTCCATATCGTGTTCTCGTTGTAACTTTCTCGGGCTTTGGTTTCTTCGCAGCTTATAGCGCCAAGAAAGAGTTCCTTCGTGCGTTTGGTTTACTCCATCGTGACTTCCTTTCCGTGAATCGGAATCGAATCGCCAGATGTTTTCAGGCCGATTATCAAGACTCGCAACTTCAAAGTACAACAATCGGCCCGATCATCTATGGCTGGCTTATATACCATCAATTTCTACTAAATTTATGAGATATAGTCGAATTAGGTTTTCGCTTTATACAAATGGTGAGCCCCGCCGAAGGAAGTGGTGGCTATGAATTCGGCCCTCGTATTACTGAAAGCAAGAGGCGAGAGATGGAGATTGTTGCTACGAACGGCAGCATGATAGTGATGACTATCTCCAGATCCGGGATTGGGGAGACACCAAAGCAAGTGGTCGCGATCAAGAAAGACTCCGATAAGGCCAGAGCTCCCTGGCCATTTCAAGACTGGCGTACGGCGATCCTTATCAGAAGATACCATAGATTGAGGAGAAGCCAAGAATGTAAAGGAGGCGCCCAAACCCTAACCCTTACATATCCAAAGAATGAGATTGGCTTCGGGCTTTCATCCCTGCACTCTTGCTTCTTGCTCACATTTTCTATCTGCCCATTGATCCTCAATTTCTCGGTTTCATCTTGATCTCACCATTTCTGGCTGCTCCCTTCAGAAGAGAAATTCTATTTACACCCCAAGAATTTCTCAATATACCCCATATCACACACAACCCATTTTTACACCCCATCTCTCTAATGGGGTGTATAGAGAAATGGATGGGGTGTAAATAGAATCTCTCCCTTCAGAACCTCTACACTTTTGTTGGGCGTAGTACTCTTGTTATTTATCTTAAGTAGCCTATAGGATATCCAAATCTAGTAGCATTTGTTAGTGTTTAGGGACAAAATTTTCTAATTGAGTGCCTAAATCTCTTACACTATGTTTGGAATCCCTTTATTTTGAGCCTCAGACTGCTCAAAGTTTACACATCTCATATTTTTAAAGGTTCTAAGGGCTGCAAAGCAATTTCTGCTGACTTTATGCTCCCTTCTAATAATCATGTATCAGATTGCATGGATACTCTTAAAATCAATGCTAGCTCAATTTAACCCCAAGGAGCTTGTTGAATTTAACACATGCCTTACGCCCACATTAAACAACTCGAAGGAAAAAGGTATATATGAATATATATAATTTATTTGTATTGTTTCTGATAATATACAAACCTAGTTGATAAGACTAGGCATCTCCAAAGGGCCTACCTGACTGAGCCAGCCCGCGCCCCGCCGCCTGGGGCCTATAGGCCCTTTCGACAATCAACGACACGCCGCCGAGTTTTAATTTTTTATTTTTTTAAGGCTCGGTCGCGCGCCACCCGCTTTATGTCACGCCCGACGCTGTATGACTACGACGGCCTGTGGATGACGAGCCGAATGAGCCTGCACGATCGCCCGATTGCCCAGAGTGGTGGGCCGCACGGCCCAGCGTGGCGGCCCGCTGCCCCACTCCTTCCTCCCCTCTCCCCGCCCGCCCCTCCCCTTCCCCAACGCCCCAACTGGCCATATGATCGTCACACGCCACTCCCCCTCCCATTCCCTGCAAATCTGGCCACATGACCGTTCTCTTTGTTTTGTTTTTTTTTTTTCACTTATTTTTTCTCTCTATAAATACCACACAAATTCTTCAATTTTTCATCAACTATCTCTCTTAATTTTTCATACTCTCTCCAAATTCACTTCTTTTCACAATTTGCTCTATATTCTTTAATACTTCATTTTCTTCAATTGTTCTTCATATTACATGGTATTATTGGTAGTGCAAATCAAGCATCAGACTCCTAATAGTTCAGATTAAAGAATTTTACTTCGACCTTCCAATTGAGTAATATTTCTCCAATTCCTACTTTTTCTTATTTGTTTCATTTTATTTTGATTCATTATTTTATTTTTTTAGTATAATATTTTATTAATAATTTTAATATGGATAGTGCATGTGCATCTTCTTCTAGTCCATGTACATTATTAAGCAAAAAACTTAGTTCAAATATATGGAATTTTTTTGATAGAATATAAATAATTTTAGAAAAATAAAAAAGAAATAAAGCAAAATGTAAAATTTGTAGCAAACTTCTTAGTGGTGGATCAACGCTAATGCTCATTTAAAAGACATGAACGAACAATGTAAAATTAAGAATAATGTATATTAGAAATTATACGCAATTGCAGAAAGACGAATGCAAATTTAAAACATTTTCTTACATGAATGGTCATTGGGAAATGAATTCATTGATTACATAATAAGAGCTGAACAACCTTTTAATATGATGGAAACTGATGATTATTCAGAAATAATTCAAACATTGATTAATCCTCAATTCAAAGGTTGGTCCGGAAATACTATTAAAAGAGATATTATGAAAAAATTTCAAACAGAACGAGAAAATTTAAAACAATATTTTGCAAATTTTGAAGGAAAAATTTGTTTAACATCTGATATTTGGACATCTTTAATGCATAGAGGCTTTTTTTATGTATTACTGCTCATTATATAGATAGTGAATGATGTTAAATAAAAGAATAATTTCATTTAAAACAATAAATACTCCACATAATGGTACAATATATCAACTTTAATAAATGATGAAATTATAGATTTAGGGTATTCATGATAAAATATTTTCAATAACATTAGATAATGCTTCAAATAATAATGTAGCAATACAAAGATTAAAAAGATTTTGGCAAATAAACGATGATTCATGCAAAATTATTTCACGTACGCTGCCAAGGCATTATTATTTTAAATTTGATTGTAAAAGATGGATTAAAACAAGTTGATAGCACATTATAAAAAAATTAGAGACATTGCACATAATATTAATTCGTTCCTAAGCAAAACATGAATTATTTGATTGTTGCAAAATTGCAAATATGAAAAGAAAAAATATAAGTTTAGACATACCCAACTAGATCGAATTCACTTATAAGCTTTTACAAAATATTACAAATATAAAAGTAGTACACCATATCAAATGCAATTATCTAAGAATACAATAATGATGTGTATGTTGATGTTTTAAACGGCCATGACAAGTACATTGCACTCTTCACGAGATCTTTTGAAATTTTTGATATTTCAACAAATATTTTGGTAGTGTGTATTATCCAACTTCTCACATCGGGTCATTATGCAAATAACTAGTATTTATATTACTTCAAAATTATTTAAGTTATGAAATTTTAATGATACAATTTTTGCAATGAGAAAAATTAAAAAATATTGGGGAGAGATACTTTTAATTTATTATATTGGTTTAATTGTGGACCTTAGATTAAAATTTGATGCTTTTTAGATGAATGGTTGCCAATTATTAAGGTACGAATATCAAATAAAATTGAAGAAATTAAAAATGAAGTAAATTAAGTATTATATATTTTATATAATATTTATAAAAGAAAAAATATGGTAATAATATTAGTTTGATAAAATCATCATCCACGATGCCTCCTCATCTTTATAAAAGCCTCAAACGTTTCAGCAGGTGCCGCAACAACTACTTCTCCAAATAATACAAATGTATATGTATAGACATTTGCGCCAGTAAACAATTCCATTTGAAGATAATGAAGATTTTGATATTTTAGAATGGTGGAAAACAACAAATTAAATACCCGGTGTTATCTATTATTGCACGTGATGTATTAACCGTGCCTGTGAGTACAGTCGCATCGGAAGCTGCTTTTAGTGTAGGTGGAAGAGTGGTTAGCAAAAAGAGATGTAATTTGTCACCTCAAGAATCGCTTAGTAGTGACGCTTAAAAGATCGGAGTTTAACACAAAGAGATCGTGACGATCACGTTCGGTAGTTCTGACTAGCAATACGATACTGCAGTAACTTTAAAACATCAAGACATGAATGGATCCAAGATAGTTCCCCCCACAAATTTAAAATAATGATTGGGAAATATTTTATCGAAATGTATATTGTATTTTTATTTTCTCATGTCAAAGAACAAATGACTGATAAAGAAGAAAAATCAACCTCTGTTTATCATTCTCTAAGATTTAATAAACTTTTCATATATTTCTCAAATGTAATTATATTTGATTAATAAAATTTTAAATGACGTATTTTTTTTTGAATTGTTTTTAACTTACTTTTAATTTAACTTTTGAATACAATTTAAATAAAAAAACCTACAATGGAGGGGTTGACTTTTAGGCGGGCTTTGCCGGCTTACTTCGCCTCCGGCGCCTATAAACGCCAGGCGCGCCTCGCGGCCTCCGGGTGGGCTTTCTGGCGCCCCGCTGCTTCTCACGCCCCAGCTCCTACGATTCAGCCACACTGCTGCCCGAATGAAGCCATGTCCGCCCGCCTTAACGGGCTTGGGCCGGGCTGGGCCTCTCGGGCTGGGTCGGCCAAAGCCCATCGGCCGAGCCGGCCCAAAGGCAGCCTCGCCCCTGCCTTTTGAAGATGCCTAGTTGATATGGAAAAACTAATTTATTTGATCCACTTTTCTTTCAAGATAGGATCTTGAGAAATTAAAAGTCATGGAGCTCAGTCACTCCAGATTCCTCGAGACAACCCTAGATCTGTCAAGGGCAACCAATCTTGAACGGTTGGTTCTGGAAAGTTGTACTAGTTTGCATACAATTGATTCAAGCCTTGGAGGTCTTAAAAACCTCAGTTTCTTGAGCTTGAAGGACTGTAAAAGCCTTAGGGATTTCCCCAGCAGTATTGAGTTGGAATCTCTACAAATTCTGATCCTTTCTGGCCGCTCAAAACCCGAGAAGTTTCCAAAGATCAAAGGGTGTATGAAACATTTATCAGAGCTCTTTTTAGATGGGACAGTTATAGAAGAACTACACCCATCAATTGGTGAGTATGCCACTGGGCTTGTTGTATTGGACCTTACAGACTGCAAAAGGCTCAAAGGCCTTCCAGATGGTATTTGCAATTTGGATTCCCTCCGAACCCTACTATTTTCTGGTTGCTCAATGATTGAAAGTTTGCTGCACGATTTTGGGAAATTAAAAGGGTTAAGGAAGCTCCATGCCGACCGGACTTCCTTAAGAGAATTTCCTGACTCTTTTTATGAGTTAGGATCCAATCTCCAAGAACTGTCTTTCGGTGGAAGTAAAAGATCCTACACTAGTACCCTTGATTTCTTGTTTCCTTGGCCGGTTTTAGGCTTCTTTAAAGATCTAATTTTGAGTGACTGCAGCATAGTGGATGGGATGCAGTTAGATAGTCTTAGCCGCTTGTCATCGTTGAAGAAATTGAATTTAAGTGAGAACAATCTTCGAGCAGCGTGCTGCTTGAGCCACTCTCTCAGTTGACAGTACTTAAGTTGCTAAACTGCAAAAGGCTTAAAGAGTTACCAGATCTTCCGTCAAGCATAGAAGTAATAAACGCCCATAATTGCATATCATTGGAGGCAATCTCAAATCAATGGCAGAAAAGTACATTGCTTAGGCATGCCATCTTTACCAATTGTTTCAGAATGAAGGAGCTTCACAGCAACATGGTATCTAGTTTTGGGAATCTGGTAGCAGAAATTTACCGATTTAAACCGATATCTACATCATATCACATTACTCCTCCAGATCGTTTCTCTTCGTTTTATGGGGACGATTTTATTAAATATATGTCCCATCGAGCCAGATACAGACCCAGATCATATCATCCGCTTGGTTCTATCTCTATCTGATCATGTCATAATTCTTTATTATATGTAAAAATAAGTATGTTATTTATGGCTCCACCATACCAAAGCAAATGTCGATAGTATTATATATCTTAAGGAGTAGTTCAATTTCTATTCTATTTCCAAAGTTTAATTTCTGTAATTCGTGGCAATCATGGATTTTGATTGTACGTGCAGGATCATGGAAGGCCTCTTGTATTCAGGACTTCAATCCCTGGAAGCAAAATACCGGATGGGTTCGGCGGCCATCAAAGCATGGGGGGTGAGGTAACTATCAGGTCACTTCCAAAAGCTTGGAATGGCCATAACTTTCTGGGTATGGCTCTTTGTGCTGTCCTTGAACTCAAGGACCTGGCCCATCAGGGGATGCATTCTTTAACATGTCTCACAGAACAAAATCATGGTTCTAACTCGTTCCTAAATAGAATGCACGATTTCATCCCTTTCCCGTGTGAAAATGGAGTAGTTAAGTTGGATCTGTTAACCACTGGAAACCTATCAAGATTAAAAACCAAAACCCGTTTATGAACAAACCGAACGGAATATGCAAACAAAAATGTAAGAGAAAACAATTTAAAAAGCAATAAGACAGAACTCTTGCGTAAAAACCAGGAGCGTAGTTAGAAACTAATCATGTCTTGTGTTGACAATTTCCTTAAGACAATTTATCGCCTTGCAAAGGGTGCTTCGAAGTTCTTAGCAATTGCCTCCCAGATAAATGATCTCTCCCAACACGATGGAAAGCACTTCCAATGGTTGGTTGTCGAACTAGAAGTTATTCAGAACTTGCTCTCAGACAGAAAGGAAGACGAAGAATGAATGTTTCGATTATCATGATGAAGCTTGGGCTAGGGTCGTGTCTGTGGAGAAGAAATCGTCCATTCAGTCAATACTTCCAAAACGATGGCGTTTGGACTCTAACAGTGTTTTAATGTTTCAGGTTTAAAACAAAAATTAAGGATATGTATACAACCCGAGCCCGGCTCGGGGATGGGCGACGGCGGCGCGTGTGTGGCCAACCAAGCATGAGCTAGGTTCTCCCCCTTCCACAAAATTGGAGTGCCCCTTGGGGCCCAAACCCAACTACAAGATAGGTGTATATATACCTTTAAAAGTCTTGTTCCCATCCGATGTGCGACACAAGTTTTTTCACAAGCTTAAACCTTTAATTATCATTTTCAAAGAGTGATGTTTGGAGGCAATTTCTAATTCACTCCTTAATGGTTTTGAGTAACTCAATATATAATCTTCATTTCCTCATGGAGGAGAACACATTCTCATATGGACCCACCGAAAAGAGTTTGTGGGACCCATTATAATTTTAGCTCAAAAATAACTAATTTATTGTGCTCAAACCCATTTTTCCAACAGGATCATGTATGACTGGGGTATGCAGCCGCTCCTTTTTACGAGGAGGAGGATTATTTAGATAATTCCTTAACGGTTACATTTCGATTATATGAAAACCGTCGATTATCTTAAAACGGTGGCAGAGTGGAGTTGTGCAGTTCGTCTATTGTACAAGGAAGAGTTTGATATGTTTGATGATGGCTACAACACTGCTGCCGAATATCTCAGTGATCATGAGGACACCCAATCAGAGACTACTACTCCTACTGACTACTACTCCATGGAGGAAGATCTCAGTGGCATTGGCTCGCTTGATGAAAGTGCCGGCTTCCACCAAGATCAGGAAATTATAGAAGATGCCATTAGCCTGGATGAAAGTGAACCCAGTACTACTGGAACAAATATCGAAGGCAGATCTTGTCTTCAGCGGAGTGCCATTCATTTTCTTTTTGGGAGTGAGAATATTCGGGTCGTGCTTTTTGATGAAGGGAAGAAGCGATGGAAGAAAAAATGACAAGCCAAGAAAAAAGAGGGACACAAAAAGGTGAGTTCAAATTAACAATGAATTCATATATGCATACTTGGTGCTGATTGTTTCTTTTGGCTGAATTAGAAAAAAGCTAAATTTTTTAGCTTTTTCTACTCAGCCAAAAGCACTAAGTTACTATAAAATAATATATTTAAATTCAACCATATTTATTATGCTTTTGACAGAATTAAAAAAACAAAAAATTTTGACTTTTTTTACTTTGTTTGCAGCAACTGCAATTCCAAGTCCTCAACTGAACTGGCTTCTGATGTGACGGATGAAGATTGCTTAGTTGGGCGGCAGAGGTAATCTAGCTATAGCTCATTCTTGGCTAAAAGTATTACAAGAGCTAGAACATGATAGGGCATATAAATTTAATATTTAATGTTTTATTTTAAATTATTACATATAATTATTTTTGTTTTCACACTAGGCTTAGAAAATAAGTAAATATAATAGAAGATAATTAAAATAACATTTTTTTATCTTTATCTTATAATTTGATAGTAACAAATTTTATCAATTTCTTTTTTTACTTTAACAAATAAATAGTCTAAACCTAATAAGGAAAATGATAATATTATTATTTCAACTAATAAAGAATCATTTAAGTAATTTCCTTATTTTACATTTGACATGTTGGAAAACACTTCATTAAAAAAATTTAAAAGTTTATGCATTTGATTAAACAAAATAAAAGTTAAGATAACAAAATATAAAAAATTGAAATATTGAGATACTTGATTGAACAAAATAAAAATAGACATCAAAATATAAAAAATAAAAAAGTTGAGACATCGTTTATGCCATTAATCCTTATTATTATTTGTTAGGATTGGATGACTTACATTATATTTTATTCAATTTGAAAAGTTAATGGTAGGACATTATTGAAATTTTGAAGGATCTAATATGGTAGAAAAAAAAAAAAGAGGGCAAAGCCCCATGCTATAAACCTATTTTTAGGGGTGACAATTTGTGTCCATGGGTCGTGTTCATATCGTGTCAAATTACGAAGTGTGTCAATATTCGTTAACCCAAACCCGATACGAATAATAAACGTGTCAACATTCGTTAACCCAAAATCAACACTTTTGTTATTCGTGTTAGGTAGGTCAACACAAATATGACTCATATAATTTAATTATTTAAAATAATAAGAATTATAATTAATCATCTATGTTTAATACAAATAACTTATTAAATTTTACATGTTTATTAATTTTATTATTTAAAATAATAGAAATTTATATTTAACATAAATATCCTATTAAATAGATTAATTAATTAATATAATAATTAAATGGATCAATTCAGATCAAATTCGTGTTAAGTAGTTCAACACGAATATGACCCATGTATTAAACGTGCTAGGCAAGTCAACATGAATATGACTCAAACACGATTATACTCAACAAAAACTTGTAAAAATCATATTAGATTCATGTCGTGTCAAATTTTACCAGCCTTGCCTATTTTATTCCCGCTCATCTTTTGTATTGATATTTAGCATTGTAGATTTAGATTTTTCCTTTTTTTTTACTAGTGGTTTTGCAGTGCCCCAAACCATACATAGGGGTAAATATGTAATTTAGAAGATAAAAATTATTAATAATTAAAATGGATTCATTAAGGGTAGATTTAAATCATAATAGTCATAAAAACTCTTAATACGAAAGTCTGAGATATAAAACAAAGGAAAATATGCACAAAAAAAGCCGTTTGTATTTTTCCAAATCGCCCATTTACAAGTCAAACTTTATATCGTGAAGGATCATGATAAAAAGCAACGAATAAACAATAGGGTGATGGTAGAATCGTGAAGAAGGGGGAGGTGTGGAAAAATTCAGGTCGAGAGAAAGTGAGCACCAACTATTCATTTCACCAATTTTGTAATTGGGGGAGAGGAGAGATGAGTATATATTAATCTGTCACATGTTCAACATCCAACTTAATGGTTCTGTCTACAGGGGATTAAAATGAGCTATAAAAATAAATGTTATGGGTTTTTTTTTTTTTTTTAAAGTTTAAGATGTAAATGAGATATTGGAAGAGCACGAAGGTTTTTTTTACACATCTTTCTTATAGAACAAAGATTTCAATGATTTGAAGGTTTAAAAGTTCAAGATTAAAGATTTAAGAATTCAAAGTCTAAAACTTTATTTTTCAAGTAAAATTGCAAACTTGAGATTAGTGTTTTTATTCTTTATTAAGTGTTTTTTAAAGATTGTTATTTAGAAAGATCCGATTTTAGTAATAGTTTGTTTATTAAGCTTAGATCCAAAGAGTTGAAACTTAGTAACATGAGGTTGGCTATCGATAGAAGTAAGAGAAAATTTTGGGGAATAAAAAAATATGAAATAGTGAAATTTTTGGGGAATATTAAATACGGAATATATTAGTAATAATTGTTTTAATTGAATAATTTAATTTTAATTCCTAGAGTAAAATATGTAGGGTTGCAATAATTATTTTCCTAAAAGATTTATCGATTGAGTTAGGTATAAGATATAGATTAATTATTGAATAATATAATAGGAATTACAATTGTGATAGGTTGAATATATTGTAAGGGTATAAGATATAGGTTAATTATTGAATAATATAATTAATAACAATTGTGGTAGGTTGAATATATTGTTAGGGTTTTAAAAAAATGGGATAGTTAATTATATTAAAAGTAAGATATAAGAGAAATTAATTAATAATACTTGTTGCAGAATGTATAGATTGATAGGTAGGTGAAGAATAAATATTTTATCTTAAAGATTCTTTGAAGACCCCAAGTTTTGAGTGCCCATGGGATTTTAATACAACTTTAACAATTTTCGTACAAGACTTTGCAAAAGAAAATATTTATTTTGTGCCATTATTTAGATTGTGCAAAGTTCGTTTATATATATATATATATATGATTATGAGTTATGAAAATTTCATGTTTTATTTATTTATTTGACTATATATATCAAATAGTGATTTTGTATGATAAGCATATTTGCACTGCTTCTATAAAAACATACAAATTTTGAAGATATTAAGGAAATTGTCTTATGTTTGAAATGGAAATATAAGTGTTTGGCTTTGGTTTATAATTTTCGTCAATGGGTTATAATGGTTGACACTGTCACCCTCGTCAACAGGTTATAATAATTAACATTAATAACCCTCATCAATAGATTACAGTAGTTGACACTATTACTCTCGTCAACGGGTTATAATAATAATTGATAATATAGTCCTTGTCAACGGGTTACATTAGTTGACACTATAATCCTTGTTAATGGATTATTACAATTGACATTATGACCCTCGCCAATGAGTTACAATGATTAATACTATGGCCTTATTGAACGAGTAATAATAGTTGACCATCTCTTTGTGTCCCACCAAATTATATTTGAATGAATTTTGATTTGGATTGAATACAATTATTTGGTAATTTAGTCATGAAATTTTGATAGGTGCAATTTGAAAGTTTTGTTATATTAAACTCAAAAGTACTATTCCTTATAAGGCTTTGAGCTTATCCCTATTTGTTGACAATTTTTTAGGTACCTTCAATTCGAGCGAGGAGTGATGGCTAGTGATGATGCCTTTTTTCACCTGGACCGGGCCGAGCGTGTCAGTCAGTTGACGAACTGGATCGATGTCGGGCCGGGTTTGTCCGCAGGCTCTGGATGTGGCTCTTCTCTGCAAAAAGAACAAAGAAGATACAAGTAGGGGCTTCATTCCGTAGTCGTCCGATGTCTAAGCGGCTCTTTCCGAGAGAAAAGATAGACTCCGCTTTAGAGGGAGAATGTGTCATGTATGTCCGCGGTACCTTTCACCGATGGTGCCTTGTATTTATAGTAGATGTTTCACCAGCTGGATGGTGATTAGGATTCTTCCCATCGATGAGATATTTTCTTTGATATCGGATTTGATTATGGATATAAGTGCAAAGCCTATTTGGAATTATTTCTCTCCCTTATTGGTGGGATTCCGTTTGATGAGCTGTAATATTGTGAATTATCTTACTTTCCTAACTGGTAAGATTTACTTAGATTTGCTGGATAATATATTATTGGGGATTATTCTATTTCCCTTATCGATGGGATTTAGTTTGATTTGCAGGATGTGAGATTTCTCAATTATCCATAACCGGCCTGGGGGCCGAAAGTGACCGGGCCTTCGCTCGGGCCGAGCCGCTCAGGTGCTTCATCCGGTGCGCTTCTCGGGCTTGGCAAGTGGGCTCATGAGCCCATTTTTCAAACTCCTATCGCTGCCCTCAACCTCAGGTACGGGCGCGGCGCGGGCAAGGGTTGTAACGCTTTCTCATATCGCACGTACCTACTGCGGTCTGCTCGGGGTCAGGGGTTGTTGAGGCCTCGATCGCCGCCATAATGCCTCGCGATAATATGACTCTTTGGTTTTCGCTATTTCTCCTACTCCTTTCAATTTCTTCCGCTTCTTTTCATCTTCTTTGCTCTCAGCGAATTCATACTTCATTTTCCCTTAGTTCTCCGTCCAATTTCAGAGTCTTTTTCCCTGCATTTTTCCTCGAGATGTGCTCTTCTTCCGTTTATTCCCGACCGCCGCGTTTTTATCTCTTCGTTTCTTTGATCGTACGACGGTATGGCTTAGGGTTAAATTGACCGGATTCTGTTTTTATTATTTGCTTTCATCATGGGTCCGGTCGGCTCTTCTTCTTATGATTGGCGTGACTCTTCTACGCTCTGGCTCGCTGATCTAGGGCGCCCGACCGCTTCGGGCCGCGGTTGAACTCCAAAACGCTCCTGGAGCGCTTCCTCTTCCCTTGGACAAGGGCAAGGGGAGAGTAAACCTCGACTCAACATCCCCGGGATTAGGACACCTCAAGTCCGGTCGCCCAACATGCTTTGACCGTGGGACCTGGCGCGCTCCGCCCTCATACGGAGCTACCGCTAGACGCTATCGCCCTCCCGTGTCTCTGCATGGTCCCCCTCGATGTTTCAATTTCATGTAGTTTCCGTGCCTAAGATGGTGTGCTTCTTTAAGTGGCCTCGATAATGGTCTTCGCTTTCCTTTCGTGATCCCTTCATGCGGGCTTCTGCAACATTTCAATGTCTCGTCCTTCTCAACTCGCGCCCAATGGTCGGGTATTTGGTCAGTCTATCGCCTTTTTTAGGACAGAGGACCTGTCCCCAGTGTAGCTTTGCTCCTTTATCTTTAGCTCCGAGACCGCGAGGGCTTCCTCATTTTCTAGCGCCCGCGCCCTCTCGTGATTTCGATCTTCCTCTTCCCATTGTGCTTCTGGAAGCGGACGCTACTTTGTTAGCGCCTCACTGGGAATACGACCTCTCGACAAGGACGACACTGGTGCTCCTATTGTCATTGGGGCAACTTTAGAATCTACGTAAGTGTTCGCTTGCTTTTGCATGGCGATCATTATGGGGTCACTGGGTATTTGACTCAAGATCGCCTACTCGCTTCTTCAGCTCGACCGATCTCGAGGATAACGGGCCATAGCACCGGGCGCTTGGTCAATGCCCTCGTCCTACGCTGAGTTGATCAAGCCTGATATCTCCGCCCTTCGAGCTCGAGGTCCCGTCGCGGTCGCTTTCGAGGCCCTCACCTCCTTTCACCATGAAAGTCTCTCCCATTGGGCCTTCCGCAGACAAACCCACCAAGGGAGCAGCTTAAATTTCAATCGAGACGCCGTCTAAAGCCCCTGAGTGTGAACGGAAACCTGTGCTCACTGAGAAAGATCGGCCGGCCAGCTGGGTTCCCAAATTGGGGGCGTCTTCCTCTTCTTCGTCTATTCCTATCCGAAAGCCGGAGCAAGCGCTATCGCCTCCGACCGAGGTTCCCATAGTCTTGAGTTCGCAACCCCGCTCTCCGGGTCTCGCGCGGCGCGAAAGGTGCCTCTGCAAGACCGCTTGAGCAGCTCGTCATGATTATGCCTTATCACCGGCCCTGAATCCTCCCGTGAAGAGTGTTAGGCCAACTTCTTCGGGCTACAAGAATTGAAGAAGAAGGACTCAACTCCAAGGATGGCGACTTTCGCTCTCGATGTCGAACTTGCTACTGCGCGCCTCGTCCATTCTTAAGGATTCCAACCTCAAGAGGTCGTGAGCGCCGTTGATGAGGCTTTGGCTTTATCCCTCCAAGGGGTCGCCTTTGTAAGTTCATATTCGTCAGATGATTTACTCAGCCGAAAGGCCGACCTTTGTCGGGTAATCGATTTTGGCGCTGGATGGGCGTGTGGCTACTATTTGGCGCTCGGGCCGTAGTGCCAAACTAAACGGCGCTACGCAAAGCGCCCGCTTACAGGCGAGGGTGGCCTCCTTACATCCGAAAGTGACCGAGTCGCGAGATCGGGTGCAAAGCAGGCGACCGAGAGGCAGAGAAGCCTAAACTGGTTTGAAACACACTACGCCTACCAGGCTCTGGGCGGAAGCGTGAAGATGAAGTTCGAAACAGCTTGACAGCGGCCAAAGACGAGCTTCGGGAAGTTCGGGATGAGCTGCGGATTGCGCAGAATGACTTGACAGAGGCCAGGGACGGGCTGCAGTCTGCCTAGTATGAGCTTCAGATGGTTAGGGATGAGCTCATTACATCCCAGGGCGAGCTGCGGGAGTCTAAAGAGGAGCTACGTGCGGCCAATGATGAATTGCGCGATAAGATAAAGATCACTTGACGGGCCTGGCCGTGAGGCTTCCGAGGCCGCGGAACCTGCGGAACACCTGACGAGGAGTGCCGTGGATCGTGGGACCTTCACGCAAAAACTTTGGTTGCACAAATGACAAAGTTATGTGAAGACGAGGGACCAAGCCGCACTAATGGGCTTCGTGGCTTCGCTTTTGCCAAGGTCGCTTAACGCGATCCAGTTCGATTTCCAATCGACCTCCCTAGCGACGAAGAGGCAGAGGAGTCTTTCTCCGTAGACCATTCTGGAGGACTAGATACCCCTATTAAGGCCCAATCCCCTTCTTCTGATGTATAATCTTCTGCGTATTGACATATGTAGCATTTTTCTTAATGAATATTCATTTCTTATTTCATCACTTTCGTCTTTACTTGTGCACTACCGTTTCATGATCTCAGATTCACTTTCGGGTCGCATGGCCTAACTTGAACGTCCGAAATGATAGCCGATGGGATGTAGAGTCAAAAGCTTTGAAGCCGAATCGTCACGAGACTTCACGGGCTACTCGCCTCGCTAAATGTAATTTTAGGCCGCACGGCCTCGAGTAGAATAGTCGAGGTCGCCCAATCGGAGTCAGCCGGGCTCTTGGCGCCGGGGCCTTGGCGTCAATACCTTGAGTCGACCGAGTCAAGGTAGGCCGCACGCATGACCGTGCGCAGGACTAATCTCGCCAAAGTGAGCTATCGGGCCTGGGGGGCGCCGAGGCCTTTACCGGGCGTATATAAATTCCCGAGCGCCGATCCGACTACTAGGTCATGCGGCCCAGGCCGAGTAGTCGAACTCAAAGTGAGCCATTGGCCCGAAAGGCCGAGGCCTGTGGCGATCCAAACCCGAGCCGGACCACTCTTAGGTTGTATGACTCCGTAAGTGCAGTAGATGAACTCGCCAAAGTGAGCTACTGGCCCGGCGCCGAGGCCTGTGGCGATCCACCGGGAAATGATCCGACTCTTAGGTCAGATGACCTCGTGCAAAGTAGATGAACTCGTCAAAGCGAAGCACTGGGCTCCGTGGCCGAGGCCTTGGTGGCGATCAAGCCCGAAATGATCCGACTCCTAGGCGGCATGGCCTCAGCAAGAGTAGTCGAGCTCACAAAGCGAAGCATCGACTAAGGCCGAGGCCTCAGCGGCGATCCAACTCCTCGAAATGACCGACTTAGGTTACATGACCCGTGGGCAGAGTAGATGAACTCACAAAGTAAGCCACCGGGCTCCGCGCCGAGGCCTGTGGCGATCCACTCGAGCTTAACTGACCCTAGGCGGCGCGGTCTCAGGCGCAGTAGTCGAGCCTGGCCAAAGGAAATTACTAGCCCGCGCCAAGCGCCTCATTGCCATCCCACCGAAATGATCCGACTCAGCTGGGCGTGGCCCGGTGCGCAGTAGTCGAGACTGGGCCAAAGTGAGCTACCTGGCCTCGGGCGCTAAGGACTCGTACATCCAAATTGAGCCGATCCGACTCCTAGGTTGTAGCTGATCTGCGGCAGAGTAGATGAACTCGCCAAAGTGAGCGCCATCGGGCTCCGCGCCGAGGCCTCAGCGGCGATCCACCCGAGCCGACCGACTCTAAAGCATGGCCTGGTGGCAGAGAGTCGAGCTCGCCAAAGTGAGCCACTGGCCCGGCCGCCGAGGTCTTGTCACGATCCAAATGAAATGACCGACTTCTAGCGGCTGGTCTGTGCAGAGTGGGCCGAGACACAAAGCCGGGCGACGCTCCGGCGCCGAGGCCTCAGCGGTGATCCACTGAAATGACCGGGACCCCAGGCGGCGTGGCCCGTGCAGTAGATGAATTGGCCAAAGTGAGCCACTCCGGGGTCTGTAGCGCCGAGGCCTGGGGGCGGTGATCCACCGAGCCGATCCGCTCCCCAGGTGGCGGGCCTCGGCAGCAGCCGAGCCTGGCCAAAGTGAGCTACAGCCCGAGCGCTGAGGCCTTGTTGACGATCTAGCCTGAGCTGATCTTACTCCTAGGCGGCGTGGCCTGTGCAGAGTAGATGAACTCGTCAAAGGAAGCACTGGCTCGGCGCTGGAGGCTCGCGCATCCAAACTGAGCCGACTGACCTCAGCGCTGCGGGCTCGTGCGCAGTAGATGAACTCGCCAAAGTGAGCTACCTGGCCCGGCGCCGAGGCCTTCGTGGCGATCCGCACCGAGCCGACCGACTTAGGCGGCGTGGCTCGTGCGTAGTAGTCGAAGCTCATTAAAGTGAGTCGCCATGCGGTACCATTCGACTGATTTTCTTGGAAAGGCGCGAGCTGCCTTTAATGCTGATTGCTGAGAATTTGAAGCGTTGCGCACTTCTTCGAAGTGCTTCGCCTTCTTATAAATGGCGGTTTCACTACTATGGAGTTTATACTTGATATTCGCCTCTTTTGGTGCATGACTCCAGATCCGTGCGGATGCAGCCAAAGCTTGATCGCTCTTCACGGGGATCCACCAAGACTCCGGTTCGCTTTGTTGACTTCACAGGCGTTGTGTTTTTCCCTAGTCTCCTCTTTATGGGAGTCATGTGATTCCCTAGCTTCATGCTAGGAATGTGTTCAGAAGGCGGTACAATTTCTCAGGCCGCTCTCGTTTCATTCTTCTCTCTTCCCTCTTTCTTCTCCTTCTACTCTTTATTTTCTCTTCCTCCCTTTCTTCTTTTCTTCCACATCTCATTCTCCCTTTTTCCTTTTCTTACGCACAAACTCTTTCCATCCCTTTTTTCTTCTTCTCCTCTTTTCCACCTCTTTCCTTTCCTTCTCCTTTTTCCATCTCGTTTTCCTTTCCTCTTCCTCTCTAGAGGCTTTTTTTTTTTTTGAGGGAACTGCTTGTACTGCGTGCTACCAAGATGTAATCGATGGCACTACTGATTGCAATTGAATGTAATTTCGATTGGAATAAAGAGAAAATTTTCCTTTATGGATTATGAACTTTCACGTTCTGTTGTATTTAATTTTCTTGCGCCTTCTATGTCTGAGCTGTCTGAGACGTCTAACAAAATAACCAGCAAACACTTAACTCGTCATCTGAGAATTGATAATGTTTTATTTAAGATTACAAACCGATGTTTACTGGTAAAAACGCTTAAGATGTTCAGATTCCACATGCATGTCGAAAATTTTTCCCTCCTCCTCGCTTGGAGCTTGTAATTGCCCGGTCCGACGACCTCGAGATATGATGTGGTCCTTCCCAATGGGGCCCAGCTTCCATGTGTTGGATTCTTCCCGTCAGGCAAGAGCTTTAAGACTAAATCACCCAGCATGTAGCTCCTGGGTTTGACTTTTTGGTTGTAGTACCTCGCTGTCTTCCTTTGATAGTCTTCCGTACGCCTTAGAACCTGCTCACGTTTTTCATCTAGGAGATCCAAATTTAGACGAAGAGCCTCGTCATTGTGTTCCACTGTTGCTAACTCGATCCTTGGGGACTTTAATCCGACCTCGACAGGGGCTATCGTCTGCTACAAAGGCTGTATAATGGGGTTTCTGGTTGTCGAACACTTTTGCGTTGTCCCAGAGGCCCATAGCATTTTGGAGGTATTCTACCCATTTTCCTTTAAGATATTCCACTGTCTTCAAAGCGGCCTTAAGTGGTTCTGATGGTGACTTCTACCGACCATTAGACTGATGATGTGTCGAGACGAGTAATAATTCCACTCCGAGCCTCAAGGCGACGTAAACTGAACTTGGCGTTGTTCAACCTGCTTCCTTGTCCGATACCAGGCTTTGATTCCAACCTGTATATGAGAAGCTTAGAGTGTGTGGAAGAGATATCTCCCACACTTGTCACAAAGAATTCAAAGATCAAGGTGCTCGACTCGCTCGTCGAAAATTATGCATCGTATGGTGTCCGGGAAGAACTTGTGGAGGTACTAGGAGGGCAAAAGAACCAAAAACCAGAGGGTGGGGCCCATTTTCTATAATGTGGATCCATTACATGTTCGGCACTGGGACTGGAAATTTTGGGAAGCAAGTGGCAAAACATGAAAAGAACAATAAGATAAAGGATGTGAAGGTGCGTATGGGAGGAGGCTCTAACTAAGTGGCTAATTTATCCTGGCCATTCCTCGAACAAGTAAGTACTGCTTGTTCCTATTTTGAAAACCGCTCTTGAGCACAATTTTGAAAAACATTAACATCATTTTGGTGTTCTTGGAACCCCACCCTCTAGAAACTATTGGTTTCAAGCCAAATATCTTTTTTGCCTCTATTTAATCATTCAAATTTCATAATGAAATCTGACCATAGCTTCGTGGGTTTTTTCTCCTTCAGTTTTTTATGATTGGAATAATGCCAAGGACCTTTTTGTTAAATGTATTAAATACTGATCCAAATGTTCATAAAACATCAAACTGAGTAGTGCGTTTGGGCATGACAGAAATAATACTCTTTAGTAAGAGTAAGATTGATGGAGAATATAATTTCAAGTTATTTTAATGTTTGTAGAACAGCTTCTAGAGAGATTTTCTAGATTCACAGTTTTCGTTTGGACATTGTAGCCCTTTAATCAAATTATATACATGGCTGCTTTGTCCTCTTTCCTGGTCAGATAAATTGAATATCATATCATGCATGTTTCAACAAATAAATAAAAATAAAGTTTTAGATATAATACAAATGTCAAGTTTGTTGATTTGAACAAAGCAGGTTATTTATGTTTGTGTTAGAAATTTGATCAATTATACCTTAACCATCATATCATACTTAATTTACCATTTTTTTGTCCATTCTGAAGTTAGAATAAACAAGACTATGTATTCACATGTTTCCTCTAAAGTAGTCAAATTTACTACTTTTTGAACCATGTATGTGTGTCATCAAACTTACTATATTATTATTTTTTCAAATTCAATTTGCAGGTCAGAGGCTCAACTGATTGAGGAAATTATTGTAGATGTTTGCAAGGATCTAAATTGTGCCCCTTCAAAAGATACCCAACTCCTAGTAGGAGTATATTCTTGCATAAGGGAACTAGAATTACTATTGTGTCTTGAGTCAATTGATGTTCGCATGATAGGAATTTGGGGTATGGGTGGTATAGGTAAGACCACCCTCGCTAGAGCTATTTGTGAAAGAATTTCCCACAAATTTGAAGGTTTCTGCTTTCTTGCCGATGTAGGAGATTTGACAAGAAAATATGAAGATTATTTGAAGCAACAACTTCTTTCGAGGGTATTGAGGGATAAAAATATTGATGCAACAACCACTTCGCTCATGCCACCACTCCAAAATATTCTTATTGTGATTGATAATGTGAATCACCAATCAATATTAAAAACTGGTGGGCAAGTGTAATTGGTTTGGTCCACATAGTAGAATCATTATAACAACTAGGGATAAACAATTTTTGACAATGCATGGAGAATAAGCATATGAGGTCCATAAATTACAGGATGGCAAAGATATCGAGGTCTTTAACTATTATGCCTATAGAAATGACCCTCCTTCAAGAGATGTTATGAATCTCATTGATCATGTCATAGCTTATGTTCAAGGTGTTCCATTGGCTCTTGAGGTTTTAGGTTCTTCTTTAGCCTTAGAAAAGCAAAGTTGAATGGATGTGCATTAGACAAGCGAAAAGATCCCTAATAGGAAATTCACTGAAGCACTTCAAATACGTTTTGATGAGTTAGATGATGATAGAAAAAGAATATATTTCTAGATATTGCATTTACTTTCGTGGGGGAAGAAAAAGATGTTGTAGTAGAAATATTGGATAGTTGCGGCTTTTCTGCCGCTAGTGGAATAAGAACTCTCGTTGACAAGTCTCTCATAAGTATTATTGATGGAAAATTACATATGCATGATTTACTGATAGAAATGGGTAATGAAATTGTTCAACGAACTTTTCCTAAAGAGCCTGGCAAACGTAGCAGATTACGCATGCAACAAGATATCTGCCATGTATTAGAAAACATTCGGTGAGGGCACAATTACAAGAACTTATTTTTTCATAAAAATGTTCAATTCATAAATATTATTTTTATTTATTTATGCATGTTTATGGTTTTAGTAATTTTTTCATACTTTTTTATATGCTTTTCACTTTTTCTTTGATGAATGTTGCTAGGGAACAAAGGATATTGAAATCATGGACCTCCACTTGTCCAACTTAGAGGAAATTCGATTTACCACTTCAACCTTTGCCAAGATGACCAAACTTAGAGTACTTTCAAATTTTTTTTTTTAATCAGTAAAAAGCAGAATATATATTAAAAATCGAGCACAAAGCTCCCAGAAAGTACACAAGAGGAGTACAAAAGGGGAGGACACCACCACTCTCACCTATACCCCAACCAAAGCTAGAAACTCGCCCAAAGAATTCAGTTTATCAACACTATACAATCTTTGTTCAGACCATAAGTTTAACAAAAAAGAGGATTTCATCCCGAAAGCGTATGTGGGTCTCATTCCCTCAAAGTCGCTGTTCCTTTCATTCCACAAGGTCATGAATAAACAAAGAGGCCGCTAACCACAAACTTTTCCGCTTTACCAACACTAAAGCACTTTGCCAAGTACTGAGGATTGACGAACCGAAGGAGGGGGAACACCCAACATAATTCATACGGCTAAAAAAGGTTCCACAACATCTTGGCCTCAAACAATGTAGGCTAAATGGTCTATTGTTTCTCCTCCACATAAATAACAACTGCTTATTGGGATTCCTCTCCTTTAATCGTCAAGAGTAAGCACCTTGCCCGTGAAGCTCTGGGCAAAAAAAGAGACCCAAATTAAAATCCATTGGTAAAAGTAAATTTTTACGGGATGCAATAAAAGATATATTTATGATGACTTTAAACTCCTATGATGAACAGGTTTCTTTTATGGGAGCAATATCCTCTAAAAAATCATTGCCATATGATTTGAGTCCAAGAATCTTTGTGGTTGATAATCGTGGACGGCCACCTTTACTCATCTTCAAAGAAACAAGGTACGATCGATTGGAGTGATGTTTGATAAAATATAAGAATTATTATTTAAAGATTCAAGTTGACTTCAAGTTAAATCATTTTTGTTAATAACTTAAAACTGTTAACAATTCTGCTTTCTTTAAATATCGAGGTTGTTTCGTGGCAGTTTGATTTAAGATTTATTCTATATCAACAAATTTACATATTTATCCTTATTAGACTTTTAGTTTTATTTATTTTAATTAATATTAAATAATAAATTTATTTATTAAACAAATATATTTAAGATATCATATAAAAAATTACTACAAAGCATCTACAAATATGGAATTATATAGTTGTAAAATATATCATAGTTAGATGTACTAATGTGATAATAAATTATTTGAAATTAAAAAATAAATTCATGACTTATTTTGTATTTTTAAGGTTTAAGTAGTAATGAAGTTATTTGAACATATCTATCAATATATATGTTGTTTACATAATAAAGTGCAATTGTTTATAATCACTTTTCTTTTGTTACAGGTTTTTGAAAAATTAAAGTACATACGTGTTTATGGCTGTAAATATCTAAGAGAAACTCCGGATTCCTCGAGGGTCACAAATCTTAATCTTTTCAATTGTGAGGGTTGTGCAGAGCTGAATAAAATTCATCCTTCCCTTGGATATTTGGACAAACTCAAAAAGCTAAGTTTTGAAGATTGCATAAACCTTGAGCATATTCCAGGCATTGATCACTTGGTATCCCTTGAAATTCTCAATCTTTCCAGTTGCTCAAAGCTAGAGAAGTTTCCGGATATCTCACAGCCCATGCCATGCTTGTCAAAGCTCTATTTAGATGGAACTGCTATAACAAAACTCCCTTCCTCTATTTGTTATGCCATTCGGCTTACTCTATGGAGTTTGAGAAAACCGCATAAACCCTGCCGCTTCCGTGCATCGATAAATCGTATCCTCGAAAAGCTCATTCCTCCGGGTTGCTCAAAGTTAGAGAAGTTTCCTGATATCTGGCAAAGACATGCCATGCTTCTGTTTGAGCTCTATTTGGATGGAACTGCTTATAATGCACTCCCTCCCTCAATCAAGTTATGCCACTTAGCTTTGTCACGTTGATTTTGAGAAACTCGCATAAAACCTCGAGCATTTTCCAAGCATTGATCAATCGGGTATCCCTTGAAACTCTTGTTCTTCCGTCGCTTCAAAGATCGAGAAGTTTCCTATTATTTCACAAGATGCCACGCTTTTTGAGAGTCAGATGGATGGAACTGCTATAATAGAACTCCCTTCCTCTATTGGTTATGCCATCGGCTTACTCTATTGAGTTTGGAAAGCTGCATAAACCTTAAGTGTTTTCCAAGCATTGATCAGTTAGTATCCCTTGAAAGTCTCAATCTCTCAGGTTGCTCAAAGCTGGAGAAGTTTCCCGACACCACAAAGACATGCCATGTCGGCTCTGAGCTCTATTTGGATGGAACCGGTATGTTTAACCCTCCTCAATTGCTTTCGCATCATTGCTCGGACATGCAAGGAAAATTGCGTAAACCTTCGAGTCAAGAGAGCAAGATTTGTAAATCGACACGCCTTAAGATTCTTCTCTTCCTATTGCCAATTTTGAAAATGTGAAAAGTGAACTTAGGGAACATAGATGCTTTGCCAAGGACCTTGTATCACGAGCACTGAAGGCTCGAGTCGCAAATTCGTGTATATTATCAAGATTGCCGCTTCCATCAAGTTGAACTTGTGAATGCAAGTAATTGCATATCACTGAAACACATCTCCCCGCATTCAGTTTTATTTTTTGGAGGTTCTATATTATTTGCAAACTGCTTCAAACAAAGGGACTATCCAAATATGATAGAACGTCATTTACTGAGCATGGCAACCCATGCTGACAAAGAGAGATGGAAGTCCATATATGATCAAGTAAGTTCTCTTTGGTTTCATATTATGATTCTATTATACAAAATGTCACTCTAATTAAAAAAAAAGTCATTCAAAAATACTATATTTGTTAGTTTATGTTCCACTTGAATATATATCTTTTTCTTCGTAAAATAAAATAAAATTAAAGGCATGAACATATTTTTATATTTTAAATAATTATCCCTAAGAACACGTTTTTGTTTTTCATATTTACTTGTACAATTTTATCTTCTAATTAGATGACAAGTAATGATTAAGCCAAAGGGCTTTGTTTTTGTTTCTTTTCTTCATTACCCATAATAGTTGTTGTAGAAGATAGTTAGGAAGAAAAAACATTCCTAGTTACCATGAGATTAATGAAGTTATAAGGTGTTGAGCATCATAGAATATTTCTAAGATATTATTTCTGATTTATCTCCTACCTTGGTATACATTATCCTCCTTCCTTTACACTTTATTTTGTTTTTTTTGTGTCTTCCTAACTCCATAAGCAACAGGTGGAACCTATATTAGAGCCTACTCCCACTCATTCAATAAAAGAAAGCATTCTTTCTTCTCTCTTTCGCATGGTACGTAGTCATGGTCAAGTTCTGTAGTGAGCCATCTTTCCCTCTTTTCCAATAACCATCTTTCTAATGTGGATCTTCTCCGTTGGGATTCATTTGAGATCCCCTCCGTCTGACATTCCATGCCCTCAATCCGATCACACCTACCTATCGTGAAACACCTCGGTGTCGCATTACCACTCCAAGATTGGATAGGATTATACATCTTTACAACAAGCTTGCGCATATGACTTATATGCTCCACTATGGAAATAGAATCATAATTCTCTAGATATTCTTTGATTTATCTCCTACCTTTTATACATTATCCTCCTTCTTATAATTTATTTTGTTTTTTTTTAAGTTCTAACCTATATAAATAGGTAGAACCCCATACTATATTTTACCACTCATCATTCAATAATAAAGAAAAGCATTATTTTCTTTCCTCTTTTCACATGTTAAAAATATGAAACATAATAAAATACTAAAGGAATATCGTCCATGCAAACACCTATAAAATTCTTAGGTGGTTCACCCCAAGAAGAGGGTACTTTCGTCCACAGTCACTATAGATATTTACTATAGGAGAAAATAAAATAATTGTTTACAAACAATCACTTCTCTCAACCCAAATCTCAATTACACCCCACGGAATAATCATTCCAACTCTCAAGAGTTTTTCTATCTTCTAAAGTCACATTATTTCATTCTCTTTTTCTACGATTTTGAGATATTTGGCACAGAGTAGAGGGGCCCCAACACTTGTTTTGCAATTTTTGTAATTTAGGACTTTTGAGTTCTTGTATAAGTCGTCTTTAATGTAAACTAATCACTTGATTAATTATATATATTTATTGGTCACATGGTTTCCTTATGTATCACAGGAATATTTACACAGGTACCATTCAGCACTGTTTTTCCTGCAACTAGAATACCGAATTGGTTCAAGCATTGTAGAAAAGGGCACGCAGGCATGTATAAAGGCATCTCCAAATTGGTATTCCAATAACTTGGCTTTGCTGTTTCTGCTGTTATGTATATTGGAAATAGTTCCTCTACCTACTGTAACTTGATTCAAATATCTCACTTGAATCTTCAGATCCAGTCGCAGAGCTCCTTCATTGATGATCACACACGCGAACTTGAAATTACAAGAGGTGATCATCTATGGCTGGCTTATATACCACTGCTTTCAGTTTCAAATGGAGTCGAATTAATCTTTACATTCCAGCAGACAACTGGTTCTGCATGGTGAAGTATTGCGGAATCTGTCCCATGTACATTAAAAGTAGCAGTAGTGACGAGTATGATAATGATTGGAATTATTCCAGCAGTGATGATTGTGATGAGGGAAATCCTGATGGAAGTTTCATTTTTGATCTCCTACAATATAATGCAATGGACAGAAGCCCCGAAGAAGCCCCAAGTAGAGACAGCGTGCAGGAAGATGTGAACATGGGGACTGCTTCAGAGATTTTGATCATTATTTTTGGCTTCTTATAATGGGGTAACACATTTTCCTTTGGGCTCCACGTCATCTCCCAACACTTTGGATCTCACCATTTGGGGCTGATCCCTTCGGAATTTCAATACCAGAAGGCAGTACTTACCCTTTCTCCCTTTGGCATGCCAACACTTCTGGGCATCATCCTGGTAATTTCATTTTTTTTTTCCTATTCCTTTGTAATAGGAAGGAGGAGGGTGGTATGAGTTTCCGGCACCTAAGACTCTTTAATCTAGCTATGCTTGCAAAACAGAGTTCCAAGTTGGGTTGGAGCTTGTTGTCCAAACCAGATTATTTGGGAGCAAGAATAATTAAAGCTAGATATCATCCAACAACAAACCTTATGTCGGCTCCTCCAGAGGAAGATATATATATATATATATATATATATATCCCAGTTTTATATGGAGAGGGATTTGGAAGGCAATGACTATTCTAGTATTACTTATAAGAGGGTGCTCACCACCCTACAGTGTTCTTAACAAACTCATTTTCTTGATCTTGTAAGACTGCAAAAGCCTTCAATATTTCCAAGTACTGTTGAATTGCGATCACTTAGAACATTTATTCTCTCTGGATGCCCGAAACTTCAGAAGTTTACAGAGATCTTAGGGTATATGAAAAATTGGTCAGAGCTCTATTTAGATGGAACTGCTATAACTAAACTACCCTCCTCAATTAAATATGCTACTGGACTTCTTGTTTTGGATTTGAAAAACTTTAGAAAGTTGGAGTCTTCCAAGCAGTATCTGCAAGCTGAAATCCATGGAAAACCTCTCTATCTCGCTGCTCAAAGTTTGAGGAATTCCGAGAAATCCAGGGGAATATGGAAGGTTTAAGAAGAGTTTTTCTAGATGGAACAGCTATAAAGGAGTTGCCACCCTCAATCCAACATCTAAATGGGCAACTGCAAAAACCTTATGGCTCTCCCAAGCAGCATTTGTAAGTGGAAATCTCTGAATAACCTTATTCTCTCTGGCTGCACAAAGCTCGAAAAATTTTCAGAACCTTGGAAACTTAGAATCCTTAATGGAGCTTAAAGCAGATAGAACTGCTATAAGGCAACCACCTTCCTCAATTGTTCTCTTGAGGAACCTTAAAGTACTATCCTTTCATGGATCTAAATGGTTGCCATCTGATTCATGGAATTCACTTTTCTGGTCCATTTTGTTGCCTTGCAGAAGTCCGGATTCCATCCATTTCCTAATGCCTCCATTGTCAGGTTTATACTCTTTGGCAGAACTTGATCTAACTGACTGCAATATAATGGAACTCCCCAGTGATATTGATTCCTTATCCTCATTGATACATTTGAAGCTAAGCAGAAGCGATTTTTCTACCCTACCTGCTAGTAGCGTCAGTGGACTTCCTCAGCTGAAAATCATAGAACTGGAATCTTGCAAGAAGCTTGAGAATCACTTCAATCAAGTATAAAAGCTAAGTAGATCATGCAAGCTATGTTACTGAGGCTCACCCAGAGAAAGCCATAGATTTGCATGATTTGCACATCACTGAAATATTTTCATGTTCATTATCATACACTTTGCAGTGTTTTCCACCACTAATTGTTTCAAATTAAATAACGCAGTAAGATTTGCAGCGCATGACTCAACATTCTGCTTGTAGCCACAAACACAGAATCTTGAGCTCTCTCTCTCACACACACACAACATAGTATTAGCTCCCTATTTGCATTATCATAGTTTCATTCTTTCTATCTACAATAACATCACCATATTTTTCCTTTGGTACAGCAATGCTTTTGGTCAACCTGCGAATTAGCACTTTTTCTTCCTGGAAATGAAATTCCAGAGTGGTTCAGCGCATTTCAGAATACTGGGTCTTCAGGTGACCATACCGTTACCTCCAGATTGGTTTAACAGTGTCTCTGGGATTGAATGTGTCGCTTTTGTAGTCGAAGATGTAATCCATCGGAGCCTGGTAATATATTTTTGTGAATTGAAGAGTCTGATTGTCTTCATTCCCGTGAGGTTGGTTACTTCAGTAATTCCATTAATTGGGGTGATGAAGATAGATTTATTGATTCAGATCACTTGTGGCTGGCATATCAACCTCGTGGTCGAATTGAGGTAGATGATTTTGATATAGATGGCATACCTCACCAGATAAAATGTGAGCTCCGCTTAGTATACACTGAAGATCTGAATGATATCATGCCAAAATAACTCCAACACAGCTCTCCTCATAAGAGTTCAAGTGTTCTCATTGAAGAGTTTGATACATCAAAACCAGAGGCGTGGGATTGCAACTACAAAACAGTGGGGAATGCAGTGCAGGGCTGTAATAATATGATCTCCAGCATCTGCAATGAAGTTGACAAAGAGGAGAGAAAAAGCTTCTTGCACAGAATCAAATCTTCTGATATCTAACTGTTGAACAAGTTACGTCTGTTTTTGATTGATATTGTTCATTTTTGGAATGGGGAACATTTGGTTGCTAGCAATGATTGGATACCCCAGTTTCCTAAAATGTGAATAAATTCAAAATGGACCAGAAATTTTGAAGAAGGTAAAGGCTGATCAGGGAAATAAATATATTCAAAAAGCATTAGCATCTTCAACCTTTTCTTGAATAACAGTCTCTCCAACGGCAATGTTCTGTTACTGGCTTCGGCAATCTCTCATCATCTTGGTTGGTTATCTGTTCTAACACAGGTTCATGGTAGTGGCTGAAAATCTGATTTAGTGTCAAAGTAATCCATTAAAATTACATGAGTATCTTTTTCAAAATAATCACCAAACTAGTTTTCCACATACTTTGAAACCGCATTCACCAAATGCGCTTTAAAATTATCTTAAAAACCCGATTCACCAACTACTTCTGGCCGAAGAGACGAAACCGCATTCACCAATTGCGGTTTTAAGGTTAATTTTTTAAAATGACAATTGGTAAATGAGGTTTTAAGGTAATTTTTAAAACCGCATTTGGTGAATATGGTTTTCAAAACACGCGTGAAGACGACGATTATTTCAAAAGAAGCCGCTACTCACGTAATTTTTTTGTAAGAAATAAATTACTTTGATGCTAGAAACTCAAAATTGCCTTTTAGTTTATAGAGCATGGAGTCTGTACTTAGTGACTGCTTGTTGCAAGACCACAGGAAAAGGAGTTTGAAGCCAAAATAATTCTTTCTTTTTTTAAATACACATATAGATTTGTTTTCAAAATATTCACAAAACTTGTCTATTTGTGTTTTTAAATCACATCTCACCAACTCCGTGCTCTTAAAATTATCCTTAAAAAACTGTACCCACATATGTTTTAAAAATTAACCTTAAAACTGTAGTTGGTAAATGCAGTTTAAATTTAACATTAAAACCACGCAGGAATGCAGCTTTCAAAAACAAAAATGACTAACTGATAATTATTTAAGTTAAGTCTATATGTGTTATTTTTTTAAAACAAAATAAATTACTTTAATATCAAATTCCAGGAAAAGCCCAGTACATCTGGTCTCATATCATCTACCTTTTTCTTGCAGCCACATTAGGGAATGATACCAGATGGCATCAAATACACTTACATAGATCCTTATATATAGTTATCAAGATCCCCCTACAATTCACTGTAATAATAAGCATACACAAACATATAACTAAAGTTATATATTTTCTTTTTTATTATTGATTTGTTGCTCCATTCTCTTTGATAAGACTCTGGTATTTGAACTCAAATGTACTCTGGTTTTGATGTGGAAGGTGGGTTAACTCAATAGTACTCGCTTTTGTTCTCGTTGTCAAGTAAATTTCAAAGAAATTCATCAAGCAAATCCATCCATATCGCGCCAGGGTACGTGGTTCATGTCGAGGCTCACTGGGCCAGGCAAATACCCAAGTGGAGTGCATCGAGTGAAGCGCAGCAAAAAGCCTTGTGGTATGGTAAGGTACGTTGTGGCATAGGGTATTTTGTAATTTTATCATATAATGTGGTTATTATAAATATCCTCCTATAACCCTATTTCGATGATATGGAAAGTTAGGTAGCCGTTAAAGAAATTCATATCAAGCAAATCCATATATTGGTCATGTTGGCATGTGGCTCATATTGAGGCTCAATGGGTCAGGCAAATCCTGCTTTAGCGCACCGTGCTAGGAGCTAAGCCCTCGCTGCATGATACCGCATGTTTATAAGGGTATTTTTTTAATTTAATCTAATCCAGGGTTATTATAAATATCCTCCTATATAACCCTATTTCGATGATAGTGAAAGTTGGGTAGCTATAGCAAATCATCACAACCATCATATTGGCTAGTGTTGTCATGTGGCTCATATTGAAGCTCAATGGGCTAGGTAAATGCCCAAGCGAAGCACACCGAGTGATGCGGAGCAAAGCCCCTGTGGTATGGTACGATATGTTTAGGGTATAAATGTATTTTTGTAATTTTATCATATCGAGGGTTTTTATGTTCTATATAAACCTTATTTCGATGATAGTAAAAGTTTGAACCGTTGTTTCTGTGGATGTAGGCATACTGCCGAGCCACGTAAAATCTATTTGTCTTCTTCGTTTTTCTTACTCAGATTTTATCACCATTGTCACACAAATAACAATAGCTAGGATTATCAGGTTGGCACAGGTAAATTGAGATTGTTGCTTGGCTTGAACTATGTTGATTTTGGTTAAAATCTTAGCTTGAATTTAATATGGTATGATTTCCAACATAAAGCTTGATACATAATGATATTTTCTTTAATTTTCTGAATACTTATAAGTTATATATTCACATTCACCATTGAACTCTTTGATTTAGTATGAACTATATACAACTCAATCTTCAGAGAAAATAATGAACTTCTTTCAAATCTTAGTATAAATTATAATACATAGTGGTGAAACTTGAACGTGTTTGATCAAGGTGATCATCACCTAAGCTCAATGTCAGTGGTTGGTAGCCTTTTTTCAAAAAGGAACTGGTTCCATGTAGTGCGACAAGAACTTTTCAGCTCTATATACTAAAACTTATCTGGGCTTCAGATAAGACTTGAGTACAGGGAGGCTCATGTTGCACAAGAAACGGGCCAAAGCTCGACGGCGTAAAATTGACGGGTTCAAATTTTTCGTTCAAAAAAGATGTAAATTGATCCTCTACAAACTCCTTTGTTGTTCTTGATTCCAAAGTCTTTTTGAAGAGTTGTTTGATCACGGGGAATAAGATTTCTAAGGATAGTGTTCTAAACATGACTCAACTACCCTACTTCAACTCTGAACTTCTGACATACCAGTTGTCAACGAATTTAACACTCAACCCAATCCAAATTAATCGTTTCAACTTGTACTCATAGCAAGTTAGCTCATGTTAGGAAACATATATTCAAGATAGCAATTGAGGGCACAAGGACATAAAATATGGTCCGATCGTATTAGATTGAATAAAACTTTATACCTATTTAAGTGATGCTATGTAGTGATTTGAAACATGGTGAAATTCCTTGAAGCATTCAAATAACACCACTAATAGAACCTTTGATTGTCTAGCAAAGAAAAGAATTGGTATTTTAGAATCTTGTATTTGATGGTCAAATTTTTCTAAAGATGTTACAAATCTTAGTTTTAAAGATTATAGTGGTTCTCTTTTCAATCATGTTCATAAGATCCTTCTGTAATCTTCTTTCACAAAAAAATAAAAAATAAAAAAATAAAAAATTAAACACCGCTAATATGAATTCAAATCCCTATGTTTCAAGAGTCTTATGAACTATTGCATGAGATCTAATATCTTATATGTAACTCTAAATTTAATTCCCTTATGCTACACATTTGATTGGTAAGATATGATAAGATACAAGACGTGAAGATCACGCACTTATGTTATCATTTACAATGCATTACGAAAGATCTAAAATTTTATTTGCTCTAAATGTATTATTCTTTAATATTATACCAGTGAGATGTGTTTTATCATACTTATATTGATTTATACAAAGAATAAAAAATAGAATGAAAACATGGTATAGTTTAATGTTGAATATTTGTTTAAAATAAGAATTATATTGTATCCCAATATTTAGAATTCATCCAATGGGGAAACAATGGCTCTATTTATATTGGAAACGTCAAACATGATATTGAATATGCATAACATATGATCATATCTTACTGGAAAATACATAAATTTGATACACTGTAACAAAAGAAGAAGTTGTTAAATGCGAATACATTGAAACAAAAAAAAGAAAGGATAGAAGAAAAAATTACAAAGAAAGATTACAGAAAAAAGAATAGATCGAGTTTTATGAGAACACAATCTTCTTAAAACAAATTCGCCTTCTCTGAACGTGCCTTGAGAAATTCACATCGTCTACTTCTCAAGATAAAATGATTTCGAGTTGCGACAACCGCACCTTGCTACAGTCACTCCGACAAACGGAAAATGTATGTAACTCTATCACATAAGGAATCTTATTGAAGCAAATATCTTCTGACAAAAAAGAGTCAAAACTCACTTTAAAAAGACTTCAACCAAACGAAAGACTTGAATGTCCTCCGACTATTCCAAGCTAATGAAAGAGAAGATAAAAAAAACCCATGAATGGACTTGAAAGGATTTAATTACATAACTGCAAACATTTTGAAAAAACAACCGTTTCAAAAGTTAATTAAATTCATTTCAAACGTAAAAGAAAAATTCCAACATAAATTGTTATACCTAATAAGTACACTTATTAATTTTAGTTTAGGTTTCCTTAAACTCAATGGTTAACTTCGCCATCAAGTGACTTAAGTTTGATAGGCATTGAATATCCTAAAATTTTTCACTTTGATTTGTAATAACATGGGTTTGATATTAGATTTACTTCTACATGACATTTTCTTGTTATAATTTACTTTTTCTAGTATTTGTTGGAAACTTCTGGAAATATTAATTTGTACTAATGTATTGCAGTAATGTCTAGCATCCGTAGTGCTATTACAATTTGTGTTGTTTGATCTATCAAGTTCATGAATCAAATTGTAAATTATATGAAAAATAATAATAAATTGTTGGAAAGTCCAAATATGTAAAATTTGAAGTATTTTTTTTTTTTTTTTTTTGAAAAATATAGGGACTTTAGACTGTATTTTTTAATATTAGAGTAATTAGAAAATATTAATATTGGGTTTTACTATAAAAATATGAAAAAAATTAAATGTAATTAAAATAAGTTAGAAAGTTATATATTTGTAAATTATTGATTCTTTACAGAAAAAAAAAAGGTGAAATGGGTTTGAAGTGGGATATTAAAATATATTTTTTATTATAAGTATATTTTTTTCTATTTTTTTCTTAAATTTTATTGTGAACCAAATAGTGTTAATATTACTGAAAATCAAGCATAGCCTTAAAAATTTGAACAAATTTTTTTTTTCTTTTGAATTGTCTCATTCAGATATGGAAAGTTACCGATGGGAGAAAAAATAAGTAAAAAGGAATTCCCAAATGCATCCATGAAAGAAATGATTTAACTCAATAGACGCTAGATGGTTCATAATGAAATTAAAATTTTAATTGAATCAAAAAAAAAAAAAAAAAATGAAATTTGGATTTTGAATCAATATATATATAGATACATTATTTGATATTATTTTATTTATATATATATATTCACTTTGCATTACATCATAGATCGTAGGATGAATAAAAAAACCTAAGAAATAGAATTGATCGAAAAACTAAACCGAAACTGAACCGAAAAATAGGTTAACCGAACTAATTGGTTCAATTTTGATTTTGATTTTGATTTTATACAATTCTCAGTTTTAGTTTAGGTTTACAAAATATAAAAACTGTAGTTTCGACAATCGACGAAAAAAAGATACTAATAAGCAAACTAATTATACTGTTCCTATCTCTCAGCTTTCAATGTAGTCGTTCACTATTTAAAGTGATTAACTTTATTGGGTGGTTATTTAAACAGATTTTATTTGATTGTTAATATATTTTAGAGAAATTATTTTGGTGTGAATATTTTAAAAGAGATTGTCATCCTACTTTTTTGGAAATACAATTTAATATATACAAAAATCATATTTCATTTTTTGAAAAATATAACATAATATAATATTCTATATCTCTTTCGTATAAGTTTATTACTTTCATCCATTTTTGCATGAAAGAGATGATTAAAAATAATTTATAATCTAAGAAAATAAAAAATAATAATAATATAGTTAATATTTTAAATGGAATTAAAATTTTATTTATTTATTCCTCAAGCTAACCAAAACCATGATTTGGGTTAACTATGTGTCGATGGTTTGTCTTCTATTTATATAAATAAAAAACCAAACCGACAATCGATTTATTTTTTAATAAGACTGCTAGGTAAACCAAACCGTGCTCAATCCCAATAAATCCACAATATTTCCTCGTTCCTTCATAAATTTGTTTTCACTACCTGAACTGGATGTCTCTCCCTTTGTTAGTGCTCTTAACCATTTGAGCTACTCTTATTAGCAGATATGTTTTTTTTCTTATTTCTATTTTTAATTTTCCTTATAAATAATTTTATCTTTTAATTTAAGTTTTTTCTGAGCTGATATATAGAGGTGGAATTTCTGGCAAAGCATCAAATCGCCTAAGGTGAATCGATTAGGCTTTGCCTCTGCTTTTAGGCTAATAAAGAACGCCTCAGTCCGACCCTAATTTCTATTAGGTTGGGCCAAATTGCCTTATAAAGCAAAAAAGATTAACGGATCGAGAAAATTTTGGTCCAGTTTTTCGGGCCAATAAATTAGTAGCCTAACCCAACCCAACCCTAATTTTGGGTGGCCAAGCTTAAATTGCCACCTTTACTAATATTAATTCATTAAAGTAGAATTTGGATTTCTTCTATTCCCTAGCCTTGGTCATAGAATTATGGTGCGCTTGGGAGAGCCTATTTATAGTTTATTTGAGCTTATTTTCTCACATAAGTACTTTTGATAAAATTGTAGATGTTTAGAATAGCTTATGACCCTCTTATAAGTGTATAATTAAGTTGTTTACCCAAACATGACCTACCTTCAAATGCCTTTCTTTTTTTTCTTTTTTTGAAAAAAAAAAAATTTAAAGGTTTCGACTTCCCACCTTCCAAACCGACCACAAACCCAACTGCGACTCTACCGAAATCCCATCTTTACAACCTCTCTCGCCTAACCTACCACCACAATCCATGCCCACCAGCCTCAATTGTCTCCTTGCTGTGTCGATCGTTGTCGCTGCTTTTTTTATGTGCTCTTCTCTGTCAATATGCCATTCACGCCGCATTTTCTAGCTTCTTCAGGTTTCTTCTTTTTCCAAATGCCATCTAGAGCGATCTGGATTTTTGGTTGAAAACACTCTCAATTGATGTTTTTTATTTTCATTGCTCTCCTTTTGGGATGATTGGTAACGCCTTCACTAGGGTATTCAATGATGCCTTTTTCAGAGTTAAATACTTGATTCATTAATGTGTTGAATTTGTCGCCATGGTGCTAGAATTGATACCATACCTCTTGATTCACTAGATTTTAATAAGATTTGGCTAATCTTTTGGCAGCTCCACGATTGGGATAGGGAGGGATGGGATTTTGAAAGTTGTTCGAAAATGGGATCAGAGAGGTAGGCAGCCCTGGGCTCACCTGGTTTGAAACGGGATGAGAAATAACTAAGGTTTTGGGAATAAGAATGGACAAGGATTCCTCGTTCCAAACCTATATACTCTGCCTCAGGCTCTGGGAACGAGAACAAGAAATGGCATAGGGGTGCCTCCTACGGCGTACCAAACCTGAGAAAAGGGATTGATGTTTCTTAGAAGCCACAAAACAGTTGATGCGGTTCTGTTCTGTGTATACATAAAAAAAATCAGTCATATTCACAAAGTCAGTCTTTGTGTCTTCGTATTTAATATCCATAACCTAATCCCACGCGGATTGCCTATGTATCTTTGAGAAGATTAAAAGGCATTAATCGGTCCCATTTTCCTTAAAATAATCGCAGGCATCTTTGAATAAGGACTTAAACAACTTTGTTTGTGTTAAATAAATCTAAACATTATTGACTTATGTCATCCACCGTGTCTTTAATAAAATATTTAACAAAAAAGAAAATCATGCCATTGGATTCTTTTGAGTGTTCTCACAGGCATCAAGATCTATACATCAGCTAGTTGGATCTCTATGATAAACCTATTTTTCTTCTTTCATCTTCCTTTATGGCTTCGGCTCCCCGCTTCTCGCTTGAAGGATGATGTAGTCCCTTAGTTTTAGAGGAGATAACAATATCCCTGCTTCTGCTTCTTGGAAGTATGATCTGTTCCTTAGTTTTAGAGGAGATAACAATACCCAATTACATAATATCTGGCTGGGCTGAATAATAATAATCAAGGCTCTTCGCTTTGAGAAAATAAACTCGAACACGTTAAAAAACTCGGACATGCTTAAAACCAAACTCGTCCCATTGCCAAGGCAGACGAGAACCCTGCAACATAACCTCTATTGCCATCCCTACTTACTACCCAATGTTAAAAAAACAAACAACTTAATACTTAATGCTATTAAATACTATTCAATGATTAAGCTCAAAAAAAGTTATATTTAGCATTAAGTAAAAAAAACAAACACCACCCAAGTTACTTACATCGTATTTGGTAATTCCATCTCTTGTTATCTTTATCCTTTAACACGTTTTTAGTAAAAGTCCAAGTCTAAGTCATTTATATTATTTTATATATTTAATAAAATAATATAAATTATTTTTGTTTATTTTTACTTGCCAAATTTTAAATTGAATAGTTTTCATATAATATAATAGGCGAAAATTTTTGGACCAAGTCCAATGGGTCGATCGGAGCACTATAATATCGTCTACTCAATGTACCTACGGGCCCATGAGGGTTTGGGCCGAGGTAAATCAGACGCCCATTTTGGACTCGCTTTATTTTAGCTCTACACCATATAATGTTTTTTTATTTAATAAAAGTATTTGTTTTTATTATAAAAATATAAAATAATTGTTTATAGAAAATAATTGTTTTACAAAATAAAATAATACTAGTATAAAAATAATTTAAAATATAAAAAAATTATAAATATAAGTAAAATAATTTATTTTATATAATTTTTTAAAAAAATTATAAGTGAAAGAAAATTTTATTTTATAAAATATAAAATTTGTAAAACTATTATTTATTATTATTTTTAATTTTTTAATGTCTAACCTATTTTGACTCGACCCGTAAAAAACTAGGTTAATAAAAAATGGGTCCGAGGAAAAATTGATCAAATTGACTCGATCCATTTTTTATCCACGTTCCAAATAAACTTCTGACCATCCAAGTATTGGGTCGAACCAGCCTGCTTTCCAACTATACTTTACATCATTGCTTGATTAGGAAAAAAAATTTAAATAGAAAAGGAATTTAGCTATAAAAAACTGGTTCTTATATGAGAACAAGTTTTACATTGTTAATTAGATGGTGATTTTATCTCTTGAGATCCATGTAGATTTAAATTTTGTTTGAGAAAACACAAATCTTAAGAGATAAAATCATCATCTAACGGTGAAAAACTCGTTGCTTTTATAACTCAACCCAAAGAAAACTTGTCCTCCATTCTTCTTCATCCACTTTCCTTCAAATGAAATGAGTGATAGAAATATATTATTTAATTTGGAATGAGTGACTGAAAAGTACCATATGATTCATTTGAATACCATTTCTTAGTTCATAGCACTTTTTATTTATGTAATTTGTTTTAATTTTCTTTTCTCGGTGGTATTCCTTTGATTTCAAAATAAGACAAAGATCCAAGTGTCGGGTGAGAAAAAGATAATGGTTATTTTTTTCTTTATTCCTCCCTAGCCATCTATAGATATCATGTTAGTTGGTGGAACCTATTGAGAAAATGAACCTTGTATGAATGCTCTGGGTTTTGTTTGAAAATTTTTTTGTTGAATCCTGAGGTGTTTTGAGTGGGTTCATGCATGTATGATAGATGCCTTTAATTCATACTATTCTCAAACTAATCCTTATACGAATCGGAAAATACTACAAGGATGGTAAAACTCTACAACCTCCCTCACCTAACCTACCACCACAATCACGTGCCGATCGCCTCCACTGTTCAATAGAAATCTTGCCGCCGCTTTTTTTTTTTTTCCGGGTTTCTTTCTCATGCTTCCTCCTTACCAATCACGATTTGATTGTCAATACATTCATGCCGCATTTTGGGTTTCTTCAGGTTTCCTTTTCCAAACAAATGACCGATTTTGTCGAAAACACCCTCAATTATGTTTTTGATTTTTATTGCCGCCCTCAATGATTGGTAATGCCTTCACTAGGTTATTCAATGATGCCTTTCTCGTTAAATACGATTCATTAGCTCGTGATTTTCGTTGCTATGATGCTAGAATTACATCATCATTCCTGATTCACTAGATTTTAATAAGATTTGGTTAATCTTTGCGCTCCAATGATTGATGGGAGGGTACGAGATTTAAAGTCAGTAAAGAATGGGGATCGAAGAGTAGGGCCCCTGGCCACTAGTTTGAACTGGGGATGAGAAATAACTAATGTTTTGGGAATAAGAATGGATAGGGGGTGACTTATCCCAAACTGGCTTATTTACCAGTTTGAAAATAGTTTAAGAATGAAATATAGGGTGCTCATACCAAACCCGAGAAAAGTGGATTGATGTTTCTTAGAAGTCACAAACATTTAGAAGCTTTTCTCGTATACACATAGAAAACCATTATCATATTCACAAAGTCTTTGTGTCTTAGACTTTTAGTTTCTACATTCATAAATTATCCTCATTTATGTGCCTTTTGTATCTCTCGAAGATTAAAGGCATTAATTGGTCCCATTTTCATGATAAGACTATAGAACTTAAAATAATCACGTGCATCTTAAATGTGGTCTCTTTTACAACTTTGTTTGTTATAAATATAAAACTTGCCACTTAAGCCATCCCCGTGTCTTCAAACAAATATTTTTAATTATTTATCCCTTCATTTTTTTCTTTAACAATGGGAGATTATTCATAATCTTAACTTTCATTTTGTTGATAACTTATTTAAAACAAATGGAGATTACATAATCTTAATTTTTTTTCGACAACTTAAATCTCTATTTACCCGTAATGTTTTTATAAAGTAGGTTAAAATTATATTTTGAAATTGAGTTTTGAAACATAACTTTGGTAAGATCATTTAGAAGTTATCTTTGACACACCTCAATCTCACCGGCTGAAGGTACGCCACTCCACACTTCAAATTGCTATCTCAATCACTGAAACTTCCCGTAGCGAAGCCGCATTGCCTCTTCTACCTTGTATAAAATTTTCTTTTAATTTATAACTTAGGATTTGCAAAATCTTAAAGAATGGAAAAACTTCTAAGAAAGATGACTGGCCGCAGACATGGTCTAATTCCAAATCTCGCATACATCCAATTCTTACACTATATCCAAAATCCAAACATGGCAAACCGCATACCAACACTCACACAACTAACTATGTACATACATATGTCCCATTATACATATTCAAAGTATGTTCTTACAAAATATTATTAATACACAAAGACTTAAACCGATGTCAAGATCCAACCTGTTCAGAGTCCCAAATAGCTCGCTATGTCTGCATTCGAAAATAGTTTTTAAAAATATTACAAAAATAATGAGCTAAACGAGCTCGTGGAGTGTATGCTTTTATAAACGGTTTTTCTTCCCAAACATTTCAAACATGTAAAACTCTCTTTTACCAATATTTTCCCGTAAACTTGCTTTGCTTTTAAAGCCTTCCTTTAAGTTTTCTAAACTTTTCGCTGTTTGTTCAGACCGTCAGTTTTTAATTATTTGCTTTTAAAAGTCAAAACTTTTTACTGTCTCGCTTAATTCTTTTCTTAAAAGTCGAAACTTTAGCTCTCTTTCTTGCTTAGAAGTTTATAAAACTTCATAATTTTTCTCGTCATTGTTTTTATCATGCTTTGAAAAGTTCTTAAAACCTTTCAATAAACCTTTGCTTTAAAAAAGTTTCTCAAACTTTTCATAAAAATGGGAGCTTGAGCTCAACCACATGCTTTGAAAATAAAAACCCACTGGGAGTTATTCAACCGATCGTTTTGAAATCTAAACGGAGCCTGGGCTCAACCGTTTGCTTTAAAATCCTTCTAAGTCGTTGCATCGGAACCAATGAACATGATTTTTCAAAACAAATGTATCATGCTTATAAACATCAACCAACAGAGGCCTATTTTGCTTATCGTCCTAGTGAACACTAGAACCTGGTGTTCAACCGTGTCGGTGAAGAACCTTGTCCGCTTATACAATCTTTTCATTTTCTCCCATGAATATGGTGAATTCAACTGCCATCACCATACTTAGTTAGAGCTCATAACCTTATATACCCCTCGCGACGCGTTTCACCGCCTCCTCTTTAAATGCATGGATGGGCGTCCCAAGTCGTCGACCGTGCAAAACTACAATGCACGTGATGAAATCCCAACACCACCGCGGCACGCATTTCCGATACCGAATCGGTTTTGTTTAAAACTAGGGAAGGCCTTATTTTCACAACCTTTCTTCATCGCTTGCTTGTTCTTGTAAAATGGTTTTACACTTTGAAACCATTTACTTGTTGTTGCTTGAAAAAATGGTTTAATTATTCAAAAACCATTTGCTTAGTTGTTGCCTTGCTTCAAAAAATGGTTTAACTTTTCAAAACCATTTACTTACTTGCTTGCTTAATTATGGTTTTACAATTTAAAGTCCAATGCTTGCTTTTCAAAAAATGGTTTGAACCCCAAAACCATTTGCTCGCTTTTTATCTCATCGCTTGCTTCTTGAAAATGGTTTGCATTCAAACCATAAAATACCAGTGTAAAGCAATTTGTAATAATAATAATAATAATACACTAGTATTTAGAAAAAATGAGTTTAGAACACTCACCTCTTTGCTTGCTTAACTTGAGCACCGTTCCACACTTATCCCGCCTTTACTTTAACCTACAACTCAAACGAATACGACGACAAATTAATCGCATAACTTAACGTACTTCCTAGACTTAGTCTACACTCTCTTCATACTCTTAAAGCTATGCTAAGGGTTCTATCCCAACCTGAATCACCCGTCTGAGCACCGAACCTCAAGTTACGTCCGAAACAACCCGGGACCACTCTATGTCCAAAGCTGATGCAGGAATTTTCTGCACATGGCCCCACTTTGTGTGAATTTTTGGGCCACTTTAGGACTGTAGAATTTGGCAATTCCTACTTCTTAAGTTTTGTTCTCCTTGAAGTTCATTTTACGTAGCCACTTGAATCACTCAAATCTGATAAGAAATGAGGAAAAGCAGTGGTCGAATATTTAAAAAACTGGCCGAAACAGAAACCGTAACAAGTTGTACCGAGAACTTAATCCCATCAGAACTTGGCCAAATCGACCAGAATCAAAGTTCTACCGAACTTCAACTTCTACCGGTAGAAGACACCAAATGCCCAGATTTTGTTATTTCTCCCACTTTGATGCCAATTCACTCCATATAACTTCTTATAATTCATAATACCTCAAAAAACCAACTTGAATTTATCTAAAAACAACTCAATAAATATGTGAATCGGGTGTTTTGAACCTCAAAACCCAAAACTCTGGGTGAAAATCCAAGAACACTACCTAAGGTCCACCACCTCTTTAAACATCATGTGTAATTTGATGATTCCAAGTTTCCCAGCATCAATCAAAGTCATCACATAACCCCAACAATTCAAAGGTTAATGTGCTCTTTGCACAAAACCTAGATCAAAGGAGAACTAATCTCCATACCCAAGCCCTAGATATCTAATACACTTGATTCTAAGACAAAGGCATACCTTAATCTTTGACCTCCCTTCCATCTTCTTTCCTTCTTCCTCTTGCTCTTGGCTCTCTCTCCTCACCTCAATCGTGGAACCCAAATTTGAGACCAAATGAGGCATTTTGTTTTTAATTCTCCTTTTGTGCCAAATTAACTTTCCATGTTAAATTGCAAATAACCCTCATCTTTAATTATTGCAATTGTAACTTATTCAATTTGTACTATGGCCCATCCTTCAACACCTTTAAATTTTGATTTTCATATTCTTTTTGCTAAATGACCATCGGTATTCCCTTGGTTTATTACCAAAATTCCCGGTTCTATAATTTCTCATTCTCCATATTTTAGTCTCCAAAATATTTCAAGCAGACACTGGGTACTCTTACACACCTCACAAGATCACATGTATCAGACCTCAGATCTGCATGCTACAAATCCTCCCTCTCAGCATTGCCCCCTAATCAAAACTAAACTCCAAAAGAGCGAAGGAACATACCTCATCCTAAAATAATCAGGGTATCAAGGCGCATCCGGGCCTCCGCTCCCAAGTAGCCGCCCCTCTCATGATTCTTCCACAAGACTTTAACTAATGGAATCACTGCTTCTCAACACTTGTTCCTTGCGCATCTACAATCTGTACCTGTCTCTTCATAGGTCAAATTCTCCTTAACCGCACGTCGCCTTCTCAATACATGTGAAGGATCCTAATATAGCTTCAACATCGGCTACATGGAAAGATCATGAATCCTGACAACTCTCCGGGGTAACTTCAATTCAAACGCCCACTTGCTCACGATCTCATAAGGTCCAATATATCTCGGACTAAGCTTGCCTCGTTTCCCAAATCTTAACACACCTTTCCAAGGTGAAATCTTCAAAAAGGCTTTATCACCTATTTCAAACTCGCAAGTTCACGACTCTGGCTGGGTCCCGCATAGCTTTTCGTCTATCTCTTTGCTATCTTTAAGTTATCGCTAACAACTTTCACTTTCTCCGCGGATTCGTACTCAGTTCAGGCCTACTAGTCTTCTCTCACCAACCTCATCCCAACACACCGAGTCCTACATTTCGCCATACAACGCGCCTCAAATGGAGCCATACCTATACCGATTGATACTGCAGGTGGCAAACTCCATTAATGCCAGTGAGTGTCCCAACTTCCTTTGATTTATTACATAAGCCAAGATATCTAACGCTGCCCGAATAAATTCTTCGACCGTCTACATCCGTCTCGAGGATGAAATGTCAGGCTAAAATGTAGGCGAGTCCCTTAACGCTCGCTTGTAAACTAAAGCCAAACCTAGATGTGAACCTAGGGTCCGACCGACACGTAAACCGAACCCATGAAGTCTCACTATCTCATCTACATACAATTTGGCCAACTTTTCTAAAGAATCTTCAACATTAACTGGTAGAAAATGAGCAGACTTCGTCAATCGATCAACTATCACCCATATAGCATCATGCTGTCTCTGAGTCCGTGGAAGACCTGTCACAAAATCCATAGTGATCTTTTCCCATTTCCACACTGGAATAGGGAGTAACTGTATCTTCCCCGCGGCTCTCGATGCTCGCTTTCACCGGGCCGACAGGTTAGCACTGAAACGAAACCTATCTCTTCTTTCATCCCATTCCACTCAAGAATGTTCTTCAAAGTTCTATACATCTTGGTACTACCGATGCATAGCATACGCAGATGAATGTGCTTCTTCCATGATGTCTTTTCTTCGCTCTCGCCATACTCCGGGCACACACATTCTCCTGACCTTCACTATCATACCATCATCCCCGATTTGAAACTCGCTTTCTTCCCTTTTCTATCTCTTTCTTAAGCTTAACCATCCGTGGATCCCGTGATCGCCCCGCTAGAATCCGGGTCCACTACAGAGCGGCCTAACATGAAATGTGTGGCTAACAAGGCTCCATCCTCAACCTCTAATATCACCCCTAAAGCTCGCATCCACCAATAGTGGAAGATAACCTGATCTCTACGTGAGACAAGGAACTCTTTCGTCGCTTACTGGGCAGATCTGCTACTTATTAGCTTTTCCCGGATGGTACTCCGATAAGCATGTCAGAGTCCTAATCAACTCAAGCCATCTTCTTCGCCTCGTGTTTAAACGGTGAAATATATTGAAGACTTTTATGATCCTCAAAGATCCTACAAGGAACACCATATAAATAATGTTCCATATTTTCGCAAACACGATCGGCTCGCAGTTTCTAAGTCGCAGGTGTGGTAATTCTCCTCATGCTTCTTACCGCCTAGAGGCATATGCAATCACCATCATTCCGCATCAAAACACACAAATCCAAGTAAATTTGCCCGAAGCATCACTATAAAACCACAAACTATCTCTTCCATCGGGTAAAGCCAGAACTGAGTCAAGTCACCCATCTTTTCAACTCCTCAAAACTCATTGACAGTTTCTACCCAATCATACTTAACATCTTTTCTCGTCAACTTGGTCATGGGTCAAGTATCCTCGAGAACCCCTACCAGCTTCTCGTAATACCCTCGCTAAACCAAGGAAGCTTCGACCTCTCGACACATTCTTTCGTGGTCGAATTTACCACTCCGCTCTATTTTCCTGGGATCCACACTCACCCTCTCATGAAACTACATGACCAAGGAATGCCAATTGTCGAGCCAAAACCGACACTTCGCTTCACCCTCCACAGGCAACTGGCCTCCCAGTCCTGTAATACAATCCTCTCAAAAAGTTCGAATGTTCCTCCGAACTACCTGAATACACTAAGATTATCATTAAACTATGACGAACCTATCCAAATACCGCTGGAAAATCCCGCTCATCAAACCATAAACTGGCCACGGAGTATTACCAAAACCAAATGGCATCACCAAAACTCATAATGCCCGTAGCGTGATCCCGAATGCGGTAGCTCTTAGTACATCACTCTCCAACTCAACCGATGATATCTGACCTTAAGTCTATCTTCGAGTATACTCGAGATCCTTGAGTTGATCAAATAACTCATCAATTCTTGTGGGAGTGGATAATCGACGGCGGATGGTAACTCTATTAGCCGCCTGTAATCTATACATAACCGCAAACCCATCTTTCTTTTTCACAAAGAGAACTGAAAAGCTCCCTATGGGATATGTGCTCTACCTAATAAATCCCTTACTCAACAATTCTTCTAACCCGAGCCTTAAGCTCCCTTAACTCGCTAGAGCCATCCTATAAGGAGGAAAAGAATGGAACGGGTTTCGGGCCCCTGAATTAAAATCAATGGTGAACTCCACTTCTTCGAGGTAATCCCGCCGATATCATCCGGGGAACACATCCGGGAACTCTCTAATAACTCGGAATCTCATCCAATATACCTCCTTCCCTCGTCTCCCACCACATAGTTCGATAACCCGACAACCTTTACGCAGCATTTTCTGTGTTGTCATGGCGGAGATCATACAGAAGATAACTCTAATGCATCCTTGAATTTTACTTCCAATTTCCTCTGCCTATTCAACTTACTTCCTTTTTATAACAATCTATTGTGGGCTCTATGGCGAGATAGCCATCCATGCCGAGAACCACATCAAAGTCCCTCATATCTAAAAGCTACTACAAGATCCGCCGGAAACTCCCGTCCCTCGAATCGAACTCTACTATCTCGACTACTCAGTTCGCGAGTAATGGATCTCCACTGGAAGTGGAAACTCATACGACCCTAAATGGTTTCATCCTTACTGACACGACCTAAGAATGGCTTCGATGAAAATGAATGCGTAGCCCCGGTCCGCTAAGGTATATGCATCATGCTCAAGAATAGGAAATAATACCATGACCACATCGAGCGTATCCGCATTCGCTGAAGTCACAAAGATATACTCCGGCCCGAGCGGCTCCTCGTCTGTGATCCCCGCATCCTCTACCCTACCCACGCCACCTCTACTCGCGGGCCTGGGCCCCTCCGCCCGGGGGCTCCCCGTCGACTTCTTGTGCCTCACCCCGTGCATCAAGTAGCTAGACTGCCACACGATGTCTCGCACCAATCAAATTGAGGACACTCCCTAATAAATGCCTCACAAAGTGGAAACACTCAGACACCCCCCGCACTCCCATGGTGTCGCCCCGACATATGACAAACGGAGGAATACCCGGGTGTCACCGTTAGCAACTCGGGGCCTCATCGATCCCCTCGAATAGATAGCCTCGACTTGCACCTCTACTTATAACTTCTCGCTTCGTTTTCTTTCTAATCAGACCGTCCTCGAGCTTTGTCAGACGTGCCTGGTGCACTCCTCTTACTCTACTTTCCTGTCTACTCTGATACATGGCTGTAGTGCTTTGCTCAACTCTTGGGGAGCGGCCTCTCAACTAAGTCCCTAAATTCACTCGCCACGGACCACTGATAAATGCACTCGATCCGATGTCAGCTCGATAAAAACCTGCATTTCGTGACTTCATCTCGCTTTAATGTATGGAACCAATCTAACTAGTTCCGAATTTCTTCATACTGATATCGACATGTTCTTCTCGTTTCCACCCTGGTGCTAACTCCTCAATTTTTGAATCCTTGTGACTTTGAGGAAAGAATCGGCCTGCTGAATTCTCAAGTGAAATGTCCCATGCTATTCCATCGATACCTTCTTTCTACGTGCATCCCACCAATCTTTAGCCCCTGTCGCATCAACCAAAACAAGACCCTTTTGCTCATCATCCGTGCTTCCATAACTCCATAAACTTCCTTGTTTACTCTGCCTAACCACACAACCAGTCGCTCGATCACCGCCGTCATACTTGCTCGCACCCGGGCCAGACTCTCTATCGACCTCCCTGCTCTTCCATGGCCTCTCTAGGTGGCTGCGGAGGTCATGATCGAAGGCTCCGGGTCGCTATTGTTACTGATCAGGCACCAGGCCACTTGCTCCGCCTCAACATCCCGGCATTTGAGCTCTTTCCTATGGGTTCGTATGGTCCAAACCCGACCGGGTCACGGAGTCGATTCATAGAGGCTGTGAGTGGAACCTATTACGTGCTCGTCCCTCTCGTGCACTTCAGACGCCACAATCGCCGAACTACTCTCCTAGACGACCTCTACCAGCCCTCTCTCTTCCTCGATAAGGTCGTAATTTCCAAAAATATCAAATGTTTAATACTTTCAATCACTCGATATGTATGTGTACTCTAAGTCGAACATGCATGGTTGCCATTACCTATGCTTTGATACCACCTCGACACACCCCCCATTCCCCTACCGACGCAGGCAGCGTGCCGCCACTCCACTGCACTCCCTGAAATTGCTATCTCTAACGACTAGAAACTCCTATGAAGCGGCCGTATTGCCTCCTCCCACCTTGTATAAAATTTTCTTTTAATTTATAACTTAGGATTTGGTAAATCTAGCAATGCAAAGTGTCCTCAAGCAGCATGACTCTGGGCCGCACACAACTAATTCCAAACTCGTATACATCCAATTTACACTATATCCAAAAATCCAAACATGGCAACCCGCATACCAACACATTCTCACAACTAACTATGTACATACATATGTCCCATTATACATATTCAAAGTATGTTCTTACAAATATTATTAATACGCTGACTTAAACCTACGTCGACCAATCCTATTTGCGGCTCCAAATAGCCTTCTGCGGCTCTGGTATCACTCAGGCTGTGAAATACAAAATAATGAGCTAAACGAGCCTCAAAGGAGTGTATGCTTTATAACCGCTTTCTTTTTCCCAAAACATTTCAAACATGCAAAACTCTCTTTACTGTATATTTTAAACTCGTTTGTTTTTTGCTCTTTAAAAAAGTTTCTAAAACTTTTCTTTGTTTGTCATTAGATTTGCTTTTCGTTTTAGTACCAGTCGTTTTTTAAAAGTTTATAAAACTTTTAATACTTGTCGTTTGTTTCATCTTGTTTTCTTTAAAAGTTGTAAAACTCTTATTTCTTTCGCTTAAAGTTTATAAAACTTCTCATAATTTTTCTTCGCTTGTTTGCTTTATCATGCTTGAAAAGTTCTTAAAACCTTCATTAAACCTTTTGCTTTAAAAAAGTTTCTCAAACTTTTTTCATAAAAAATGGGAGCTTGAGCTCAACCACATGCTTTGAAAATAAAACCCACTGAGTTTGTTCAATCGGGATCGTTTGAAATCTAAACTGAGCCTCGTGTCAAACTGCTTCTGCTTAAAATCCTCCTAAGCCAGACCGGGGAACCAATGGTTGATTTTTCAAACAACAGATCATGCTTATAAACATCAACCAATGGAGGCCTATTTCGCTTATCATGCCCTAGTGAACACTCTGAACTGCGGCTCAAACCGTGCCTGTCTAAGTGACCTTGTCCGCGCCACCTTTTTTCATTTTCCAGGAATATGGTGGAATTGACCTCGGCTCTCATCACCATACTTAGTTAGAGCTCATAACCTGCATACCCTCAGACGCACGCCCTTTAAATGCATGATGTTCCAAGTCTGCCGACCGTGCAAAACTACAATGCATGTATGAAATCCTAACACCACCGCACGACGGATACCTCCGACCTGGCTTGCTCGCTTAAAACCAGGGAAGGCCTTGTTTTCACAACCTTCTCATTCATCAAGAGCTAATTGTAAAATGTATTTTTGCACTTTGAAACCATTTGCTTGCTTGCTTGAAAAATGGTTTAACTTTTCAAAACCATTTGCTTACTTGCTTGCTTGCTTCAAAAATGGTTTAACTTTTCAAAAAACCATTTACTTACTTGCTTGCTTGCTTAATTATGGTTTTACAATTTAAAAACTAATGCTTGCTTTTCAAAATGGTTTAACTCAAAACCATTTGCTTCTCGCTTTTATCTCATTGCTTGCTTTCTGAAAATGGTTTGCATCTGCAACCATAAAATACCAGTGTAAAAGCAATTTGTAATAATAATACACACACACTAGTATTTAAAAATGAGTTAGAACACTCAATCTTTCATTTGCTTAACTTGGAGCACTGCTCCACACTTATCCCGCTTTTGTTTTAACCTACAACTCAAACGAACACGACAAATTAATCGTGCATAACTTAACGTACTTCCTAGACTTAGTCACACTCTTCATAATTTTAAAGCTAAGGTGTCATATTCCCATTCCAATTGAATCAACGCACTGAGCACCAACAAGTTACGTCCGAAACCGACTACTCTATGTCCAAAGCTGATGCAGGAATTTTCGCATTACGGTCTCAATCTTGTGTGAATTTTTGTGCCACTTAGGATCAGAATTTGGCAATTCCTACTTCTTAAGTTTTGTTCTCCTTGAAGTCTATTTACGTGCCACTTGAACTCACTCAAATCGATAGAAAATGAGGAAAGAGTACGAAATACGAAACTCGGTCGAAACAGTGAAAACCAGAACAACAGCACTGGTAGAACTCTAACTTCTACCCAGAGAACTTAACCAAATCGACCAGACCAAAAGTCTCTCCACTGGTAGAACTTCAACTTCTACCGTAGAAGACACCGTAGTCTAGATTTTGTTATTTCTCCCACTTTTGATGCCAATTCACTCCATATAATCCTATAATCTCATAATACCTCAAAAAACCAACTTGGAATTTATCTAAAAACAACTCCACAACATGCGACCAGTGTTTTGAACCTCAAACCCAAACCTTAGTGAAAAATCCAAGAACACTACCTAAGGTCCACCAATTTTTTAAACACTTGTAATTTGATATTCCAAGTTTCTTTTACATCAATCGGGGTTTTACTCATAACCCCCAACAACCAAGGCTTAATGTAGCTCTTTTGCACAAACCTAGATCAAAGGAGAACTAATCTCCATACCCAAGCCCTAGATATCTAATACACTTGATTCTAAGACAAAGGCATACCTTAATCTCTGGACCTCTCCTCTTCCTTCTTCCTTCTCTTCCTCTTGCTCTTGGCTCTCTTCTCCTCACCAATCGTGAAACTTGTACTTGGAGACCAAATGAGGCATTTTGGCTTTAATTCTTTGTTAAATTAACTTTCCATAAATTAAAATAACCCTCATCTTTTCACTATATTTGCACTAGAACATTATTCAATTTGTACTATGGGCCCATCTCTCAACCTTAAATTTTTGATTTTCATATTCTTTTGGTTAAATGACCATTTGCACTTTGGTTTGCCACTAAAATCTCGGTTCTATAATTTCTCATTTCATATTTTAGTCTCCAAAATATTTCGCAGACACTTGGTACTCTTATACACCCCTTACGTATCATGTACCGTAGACTTCCTGGACCCGGGTGTTACAATCTTCACCGGATGGCAAGTGACCACATCAATTTCGTCTTTCTCTCAGAAAAAATTGGTTTTCGGCAAAGAGTTAGCTAACAAAGGAATATAGGTTCGTTTGAGATACCGCCACCAACCCTTAGCGATTTCGATTTTTGCAAAATAAGATCTTTCTTTCGCCTCCCATAGACAAGGCTAATGAGCATCGTGTCTCCGACGATGCTATTAGAGCCATTCTCCCGGGCTTGAAATTTTGTGATTTTCTACTTGGTGCAAGGAGTGGCTTTTTTATAGCATCCGATGCCCACATGTCGAATTGAGTCGCGAGAGTACAAAGATGTTAGGTAGTGATTCGTACGACACTCGAGTATGCGCAAGTGGTTGATAGGCTCCCACGTCGCATTTGAGTGCTACAACTGGGTTGGTCCGATGGCGTGTTTATAGTGGATTCTATACAATCATGAACTCCTATATGCCGGACGGCCAACCATCTGACCTTAGCTGGCTCTAGAGACTCAAGGCCTACTCTACTTTTTGGACAATGGACCTTTCGCTTCGACTATTACTGAGGCTTTAGTTTCGAGAATATTAGTCCTAGTCTTCCCAACATTCCTCGCTATAGGGTCGCCTTCACACCATTACAACGAAATTAAAGTTCAACCGAGAACGTTAGGGGTCTCACAACACCTCAAGATATAAGTCCGCGACGTATGGTCATTACAAAGAGCCAAAATCTTCATAATAACCGAAGGAGTAATGTTCCTCATGGGAGTTAAAAATTGTCTCAGCGAATTCTTCGACAACGGGCTTCAAATTAAACTTGATGGTTCGACTAACAATATAAATGCATCAACATGGCCCATTGTTAGAGACACCAATAAACTATTAAGATGGAGCCGATCGCATGACTTTGCCATGTTTTAACCAAATATAATGGTTTTTCAAACCTAAAATTAAAGGGCATAAAGTAATTATAAATTGTTACAACAAAAAGTAGTTTTACTTGTGTTAATTGTTCAACTAATGTAAATATATTTTGAGGTTTGTTCATAATCTAAATATTTATAATTATTGTCATATTTATAGAAAACCAATAAAACAATGATTTTTAGTTAAGAAAAGTGATGGGTGTAAATAATATCGATCGGAATCATATTTGTTGGTCAGATTATATGTTAGAAATTTACATTTGAAGATTGATAGGATCTTTGATAGCATTTATAGAATTTGTGTCCGTAAAAATCCTAAGGGATGAATCTTGCGGTTTTTTAATCACGCCGGCCTAGTTGTAAAATTATCATATCACCCTTCAAATAACTAAATAGAGATTTTAGTTCTTTATAAAATGTTTCAACTTCCCCAATTTCCATCTTCTTCCAGAACCTATTGCATTCGGGAAAGTCACAGCACCAACTGCTCCCCATTGATCGTATTAGAGCATAGTTGCAGCTGTTTTTTCTGGTTTCTTTTTGTGTTTCCTCCTTGCCAATCAGTTGTTTGGATTTCTGGTTGAATACATTCATGCTGCATTTTCTAGTTTCTTCTTGGGTTTCCTCTTTGCCAAACAGCGATCTACAGAGATCTGGATTTTTGGTTGAAAAACAACCTCACTTATGTTTGTGATTTTCCTTGCTCTCCTTTGGGATGATTATAAACGCCTTCACTAGGGTGTCTAATGATGTGCATTTTCTGTTAAATACTTGATTCATTAATGTGTTGAATTTGCTTCTGCTAATGCTAGAATTGATACCATCATTCCTGATTCACTAGATTTTAATAAGATTTGAAGAACTTTGGCAGCTCCATCGATTGTGATGGGGAGGGATGAGATTTTGAAAGCTGTTCGAAAATGGGGATCGGAGAGTAGGGCAGCCCCGCCTCATCAGGTTTGAAACGGGGATGAGAAATAACTAATGTTTTGGGAATAAGAATGGGATAATGATTCCTTTTTCCAAACCTGTGTATTTCACCAGGTTTGGAACAGAGGAACAAGAATGGCATATGGGTGCCTCGTACCAAACCCGAGAAACGGGATTGATGTTTCTTAGAAGTCACAAAACATTCGATGCGGTTCTGTGTATACACATAAAAAGACACTATCATATTCACAAAGTCTTTGTGTCTTAGTATTAACTATCCATAAACTATTCACGGATTTTTAGATCTAAGAGAACATTGTACTATCATCCCATTTCTGATAAGAACCATCACCTGAAATAATCATGCATATCTTTGAACAGAGATTTCACCCAACAACATTTTTAACAAGAAAACACGATTTTGAGCATTACTCTACATCCAGACCCTATTCACTCCCAAATCTACCCATTATGGTAGATCTTCTGTCTGATTCTGCTTTCTGGAGGCGATGTGTTCCTAGTTTTAGAGAGAGGATACTGCTATACATTTATAGATCATCTCTATAAGGCCTTGCGCAAAAGGAATTGAGACCTTATGGATGATCAGCTTAGAAGAGGTGAGTTAATTAATCCGCGCTTACAATTGAAAGATCAAGACATGCCATCATTGTTTTTTCGTATCCATGCATCTTCATGGTGCCTAGATGAACTGGTGAAGATATTGCAGACCCAAAATACCAAGCAGCGGAGAGCTGTACCAATTTTCTACCATGTGAATCCGTCAGATGTAGGAAACCAGAAAAGAGGCTGACCATGAAATACAGTTGGTGGCTGACCATGAAAAGAGGCTGAAGTATGATATGAAGAGGGTGAAGGAATGGAGGGAGGCTCTCACTCAAGTTGGCAAGATATCTGGCTTCACTTCATCTCCTGATAAGTAATTTTCTAGAGCTAACTTCCTTATTCATGTATTTAATTTCTGTATCAATTATCCATAAGATGAAAATTTCTTGAAATCTCTCAAACAAGTTCATTCTAACAAAGAGATGCTAGTGAAAACCTGGATGTTAAACATTATTCTATGGAATACTAAGGACACATATTAGATCTTGGAATATTACAAAGAAGAAAATGATTGTTGAAATCAATTTAGATTTAAATACTAAAAAAAATTGTTTCTTTAAAACAATTTTCAGTTGAATTTATTGAAAGAATCAGACTTTGAAAAACAATTTAAAATGTTATTTAATAAAAAATTTAAAGCTATAATTTTTCTTTTATCAAAATCCCTCAATTGTTACAATGTTTTGGAAGTTCTTATAGAAAAAATTTTAAGGTGTCATCTTCTTTTATGATTTTTTTTTAAAAAATATTATGAGCTGAAGTCCGTCATAAGGTGTCTTGTTTATATATATATTTTTTGAATAAAAGGGTCATTTTGATCTCTTAAAAGTCCAATGTGAGCTCACCATCATTCAATGTAAAACGAATCCGAGAAAAAGGGAGCGCACGTTTCATAAATTTGACTCCCAACATAATTTCTCTTTCTTTCCAACAACTTTCATTCTTCTTCTTGTAATTCATAAGTAGCCTGACGGAATGTGTCAGAAAGCATCTTTACCACATATTATAATCGGTATTAATCCTCATATAAATCGAATAGACTATAGCGTAATTAAGTTTTATCACATAACACACCTAAGTTCTCATAATCCTCAAACTCAACCCTAAGTTAAGATAGGGCCTTCTTAGGAAAGACCCAATCATTTTATTTACATGTTTGGTGTAGGTTAAACTTTCATTCTTCTTACTCTTTCCAACTAATAAAAAGAACAAATCCCAATAAAATTGTAAAATTAACATCTTTCATTCAAATCCAATCTTAAAAACTAACATTTTCACAAACCAAACACAAGTAAAAAAATATAAACTTTGGAACAAAAGACTCTTCCACTCTTTCTTCTCCTGTTTGTTTCTCCAGAAAATACATTAATAGCCACAGAATAAAACATTTTTGTTGGATGTGATGATCTTGTTTATAAGCATGAATGGATTAGTCATGATGTTAAAAGATGGGGCATTGGAGCCATATTTCTCTTTTCTCGGATCAATTTCTTTTCTACTACTGGGCGTGTCTCTGATTACATTTTTCTTGTATTTGTAATATTTATTTTTCTTTTTCTTGTTTTTGCTCAATCTTACTGAGGTTAGCTTTATGCACCGAGAAAGTAAAACCAGAAATCCCTAGATTCTGAATATGTTTCATCGTTTTCACAAAGCTGAGGAAATTTTGTTGACATAGTTGATTGATCTAAGCGTTGTTAAAATTGGAAATTGGGTAATGGGAAAAAGATAGTGGATTAATTCAACCGATCTGTAAGTTATTTCCTTTGTTTCCTGCAATTTCTTTGAATAACAGGGAAATAAGAATATGGATGCGTGGGAATTTTGTTTTGTAGATTCTGTGTTGGTCGTTGATTTGTAAACTGGAGCCATTTGTAACTTCCAGATAGGGTGAGTGGTCATCCTCATTAATCGTTTGTCGAGAAAGTAATGACTAAGCATAACAATGTTGTCCCTAATGGCACTTCATAGCATACACTGGCAGAACCATGTCAAGACCTGGTTCAACCAACCTGTCCGGCAAGACCAGCAGAAGAATTGGTATGTGCGTTTTTCTCTAGGTTAACATGCATTTCTTATCATTGAGTTTCACTTTTATGGTTGATTTGGAATGGAGTGGGTATAAAATTTGTGTGGGTTTGTGCTGCACTTGTTCCTTTATGCTTTTATTCTAAATCCAACCATTAAATGGCTCTGTGATTTGTGTTCATGCCTTGATTTTGTCTGTCTTTTTATGGGTTGAATATTTGTACCATGTATCGCTGTTTAACCGAAGCTGATTCGGTTTTCCATTGAACCATCTCCAGCTAGACAGAAGAAAGCTGTAAAGATTTTCTCCCTATCTTGACCACTCCGCCACTTGCTCAGTGGACAAACTTTTTGAAATACAACATGAAAGTCAGAGCTGGCAGGGATTCTCTGAAGAGCCAAGGTAAGGAACATCTCTAGATGATCATTTTGTTTATGTTGATGTTAATAAATGTTTACATTTGAAATGTTTTTTTCAATCTTGGACTCTCTTAAATGTGGATTGTGTTATGTATAATGTATGCACTTCTTGATGTGTGTTTTATGGATGCGAGTTTCTACTGTAGTTTTTTCCCATTAACATCTTTATAAAATTCAGTATAGAGCCAGGAATGTTGTCTAGGAAGGGACACATCCAAACTCCTCCTGGCCCTTTATTTTTGAAGGACAGTCCTAGTTGCTATTGTAAATTTCTATCTGAACATTCATTTTTAAGAGCAGCTGTATCATACCGCCTTGCTGATATTATTTCTGAATTTGTTTTAAACCCTAATTGTTGTTACCCTTCCTTTTTGTTCTTGTTCTTTGCTAAGTGATAATTTGTTTAAGTATGTACTTTATTGATAAAACCAGGCAGCAGGCATCCCAAAGAAACTGCTCCAAACCATCGGCAAGCATCGGTCATCCACCGCCAGAACCGTTTCTCAGAAAGCCTTCAGGCAAACCAGCGGTTGAAAGCGACATACAAGTACAAATTGGTTGTCTTCCCAAGACGTGCCTGCAAAGCCAGCGTCATTTTAATCAGATGAAATGCATTTTATTAAAACGAAAGCTTCTGTATTCATCCCTGTATAAAATCATGTTGTTGTTTCCTTCTGTTAAGGTATCATGACTTTACCCGAGGAGCTAAGGCAACAGCCACTCAAGTCCTCAAGGACAGTACTGCCTGTTGTGCTTGAGAAGCCAACTGTGGAGCTTGTGAAGATCAAGCAGATGAAAATGGGAAATCATTCAAGGCATATAACAAGTTCGAGTAGAGCATACTAATGGAACGCCATGTTGGTGGATGCTGAAGGGAGAAAAATGCAGATCAGCAGAGGAAGGAGAAGCTGATCCGAGACGGGGAGATTGCCTTGAAGAAAGTGTCTAAAGCTGAAGGGAGTCCCTATGGGATGACCCAGTAACATATTTTTTTCACCTCTTCTTGAAATTTCAGCCTATTTTATTTATTTATTGTCGCCAACTACAAACTTAGCTTCTTGTTATATTTCTGAATTAGAATTTTTCTATGTACATTGAAGCTTGCTGTAACTATATAACTAATCAATTTTTTTAGGACAACATAGATGTATAATGTATTGTCTCAAAATGTCTAAATTATGAATATGGAAGTTATTAGATTACAAAATTAACTTCTTAATGCTTTTATGAAGCATCCCAGAAATTTTCTTCCATCAATAAAGGTGTCACTTAGATCAGGAAACTTAGATGGTAAACTAGAAGTTAGCTTGAAACTTTGGCACATTTATAGTTCTATTTGCATGTGCTATGATAAAAAAATTACTGCTAAATTTATTCATTTTTTTCTTATTTCAATTTATGGCTTGGCATAATTATAATGCACTTAAATATTTAGCTTAATAAATTGGTTTGATCTTTTTTTTAGTAATCATTATTACATTCTATTGTTAAATATCAATTTTTTTCCCTATGAGCCTCACGACATCATCAAATTTCCTCCATATTGATTATATTTCAGTAGGCACTTATTTGTTGTGTAATATTGACAGACATGAGGCAAAGGTTATTCAGATATAATGAAGATAACCCTAAAAAATTAGACCGTGTTTTTCCTTACATGGGTGACAACATTAGGGAGTTGGATGTTCATTTGAAGAGGTTAAAATCACTACTTAAAATGGAGCTTGATGAGGTTCACATGGTTGGTATTTATGGAATTGCGGAATTGGTAAAACTACCACGCCTATGACTATTTACACGATATCTCGTCTCGCTTGATGGTTGTTGCTTCTTGTACATCACAATATTGAAGATGGTCAACTCAATCATAGAAACACTTCTTCAAGATATCTTGAAAGGTTAGAGGCTGAAATTCAGCAATACTAGAGAAGGAATCAATGTGATAAAGGAAAGACTTTGCTCAAAAAACTTCCTTATTGTTCTTGATGATGTGGTAGATATAGAGCAATTAAAAAACCTAGCTTGTTAAAAGATGGGTTGGTATGGTAAAAAAAGTAGAATCATTATAACAACTAAAACACACAATCACGAGACAAAATACGTGATGCGAAGCCTATAAAGTAGAGGAATTGAATCATGAAGAACTCCATCGAGTTTTTAATCAGGGCCTTGGGCGAAATATTCCCCAACTTGAAGAATGTTTGGAAAGTTTTCACAATGTGTCATAGAATATGCACACACCTTCCGATAGCTCCTGATGTTTCGGGGCGGCTTTATTGTGCAACAAGAACAAAAGATGAATGGAGAAGTGCTGCTACATAAGCTCGAGAAAACGCCTCGTACTAAAGCAAGGCAACCAGTGTTCTTAGAGGTTATACAAATGAGAATGATAAAAGTACATTTTTGGATATTGGAAATTTTTTAGTATGGGAGGACAAGGACTTTGTTTCAAGAATATTAGGGAAGAAGGGGCAAAGCATGAAATAAATGTCGTAGATGTTCTATTACCATTTGTAAAACAAGCTATACATACGATTATCAACAAATGGGGTCATGAAATTATTCACAAACATCTAAAAGATCCCGAAAGAAGTAGTCGATTTTGGGATCCGGGATGATGTTGTTAATGTTAAATGCAAAAGATAAGAGCCAAATTTATTTAGGTTAAGTGATTATACATACAATCTAATTTAATTTTTCATCTTTGCCTAACTTATTCTTGTCGCTTTTACTCTTTAGTGACTAAAAGAATTGAAGGACTATTTATAAACATCAACTCTACATCAAGAAAGATGAAATTTACAACAAAGTTTTCAAAAGGATTATAAACTGAATACCAAAGTCTATAACTGGTTTGGGAATGAGGTGCACCTTCCATGGACTTCGAATTTCCTCTTCCGAAAGTTAACTTATATGTATTTGGGATGGATAAATTTAGAATCCTACCTACAAATTTTGACGGAACGAAACTTGTTGAACCCAATTTAATGTGTTAAGATAAAGCAACTCTGGGAAAGGAATAAGGTATTATTACCATTGTTTGGTTAACTGTTTTTATATTAATTTTGAAGTTTATCAAAAACTATCTACTAAGACATTTTGTTTTGTTGCAGATTCTTGATAAATTGAAAGTCATCAACCTTAGCTATTCAAAGAATCTCATTGAAATCTGCATTTTTCTATAACGATGTCAGATCCGGTGATTCTAATCCTGTAGTTGTATGAAACCACCTAAATATTCATTAATTTCTATTATTATCGAGTTATCAACTAATTTTTTCTTGAATACAACAGGTTTGTGTTGATGCCTGAGAGTCTCTCCAAAGAACTTTCATAAGTCGAAACTTCAAGTCTCTCATGATGGTTGCTCAAAGTTGAAAGAGTTTTCCTGAAATTTGGGAGTAATATGACAACCCAAGGGAGATTAAACTTAAGTAAAACGCTACAACAAGTACCATCATTGGGATTAGTACTCACAGTCAACACTTGAATTTAAGCTACTGTAAACCCGCTAGTCTCTCCCGATGGCAAGAGTTCGAGATCTCTTCGAAACCCTAGATTGATCAGTGTTTGAAACTAACTAATCTTCCGTAAAATGAAGGCCGATATGAAGAATCTAGAGAGGCTTCTGATTTGAGTTCAACAAAGAATAAAAGAGCTTCCATCCTCAATTAGCCATTTGAAGCTCTTAAACACCTTGATCATTATGCAGAAACCTGCGGAGTCTTCCTCCAAAAGCACCAGAACATGTTCTGAAATTCTCTATCCGCTGAGTTTCACATCAGCAAGGGCTTCCGAAATCGTGGGATTGACATGAAAAATCTAAAGATTCCCTTTACCCACAATCAACGGAATCAAAGAGTTACCATCATCCCCGATCGCCTCACACGCTTCAACACTTGTACTTCAAGTTGCAAACATCTTGTCTCTCCTGAGACCATCATTTAATTTGAGCTCCCTAAAACCCTGTCGCCTAGGTGTTCGCCAAGACCGAGGAGCTTTCCGCAAATCAAGGGTAGTATGAAAAACACAACTCTCGATCCGGGAATCACGCATAAAAGAGCTACCATCATCCATCGACGCCAGTGCTCGGCGCGCCTTATACCCGTCGTCATAAAGACCTCAGGAATCTTCCTAAAGCATTTGTAATCCGAAGCCTTAAAACCTCCATGTCCGTGTGACCGCTTCAAACCCCATGGATCGAAGTTTGTCTCTGGGGTCAGAATGCTTAGAGGACCTCAAGTAGCTATCATACACTGGCCAGGAATGGGTCGTTTATCGTTTATGCTCCTTAAGATTCAGATTTATCTTGTTGCTCACATGGAACAATCAAGAGGTACGCCTTTTCTCCACATTGAAAAGTTTAGTCACACGACCGGAGAATCTTATGGAAGCCGAGGGAATCCCCAAGATCTTCGAAGACTACAAAGTTTTCTATATGAATCCATTCAATCGGTCGACACGCAGGCGCTTCTTCTCGACCGACGCTTAGTCGCCATGCTGGATTAGCGTGATGTAGAGACTAATGGTTTTTCTCGCACAAAGGGGAACCCCTGCAACGTGTTTTCTCCCACAGAGCATCGACATAAAAGATTCAGAGGATCAAGGTCGATCTCAAGTTTCACATTTCAGACTGCAGATTGCTCTCTACCTAGTAATATTCATCTTCCTTTCACTTTCTAATTTAAAATTGTTTGGTTTCAAGAGAAAACTGCGGCGTTTGTTTGTTTTAAAACCCGACCTAAGTGATTGAATCAAGTTACCGCCTGGGTTTAGGGGCCGAACCGATGATCGAATCGCGGTCAAACCAAATTAAACTGGGACACAGAAGGTCGTGTAGATAAATCAATTTAGTTTGATTCGGTTTTAAAACACTTCTTTTTTTTAACTTATTGTTGAATAGAACTTTTGTTTTGAATGGTGTTTAGTAGGATTAAGTATTCAATTGTTTGTTTATTTCTAAAAAATCAACTTTTTTTGTTTTTTATCAAGAATTGAGACAAAAAATTTCTAAATAAAAATTTAAAAATACATATGATTTTATTTAATTAGCATGAAATTGATAATGAGAGTACAGAGCCAGATTATAAATGATTTTTAATATACGATCTTTATTTTACCATAATAGAAAAAAATATCAAGGAAAAAAGCGTTTAGAAAGCCAAATATTTTGCCTTTTCTATTTGGCCAAAAATTTCAAACATTAAACATAAGTCATAAAAAAACAAAAAAAAACAACCTGAATGCTGAAAGCAAATTGCTTTGAGAAAAGTCAAAAAACAACGTCACCTAATTTGACATTGGTTTTAACAAAATTGTTTTTGTTCTCAAAAATAAGGAGAACAAGGAAAACGCCAGTTTTTTACTATTTTGAAAAACACAGAAAAACTAAATCAAGAGAATAAGAACAATTTTCATAGAATATCAAAATAGTGTTTTCTGTGTTTTTAAAAACCGCTCTTAAGGACAGTTTTCAAAAACAGGAACTAAACAAGCCTTCAATCTCCCATATTTTTCTTTTGTAAATTCACTTGCTCGTCTTATGCCTTGATGGAGAAACTTATGTGTTGTAGTATGTGACTCATACCGAAGAAAAAACATATTACTATGAAGAAAAAGGGGCAAGTGTCCCAGCGGAACTCTTGAAGTTGTCGATACAGCATGTTCCCCTGGGTTCAGCCGTTGCGATGTAGGCACCTTGCCCCCAAACCATGTAAATGCGAATGCATTCTTTTCTTCTTTGTTTTCTACGTTTCATTTCTATTTGTTGCCTGAATCTGCAATATGCTGCTTGAAAGATTCTTGCGAGTCCATTCTTCAAAGCTTTGTATGGATCCAGCTGACTTTGGTGGAAAAATTTAGCATTCAACAAATCTAAATCAAAATGGCGAATTACAGAACTATGAATTAAACCCAAGGTTTTGAAAAAGCTTTTCTACACTACCTATATATATATATATATATATATATATATATATATATATATATTCAGTTTATTACCTAATAGAAGTGAATCTTGGATGATCATTGATCAAGGGTAAAAAAATACTAATATTAAAAGTCATAATGATGCAGGTTCTCATGGGATTGGGAATGGAATTGGAAGTGATAGCTGCTATGAGAGGGAACCAAAAAGGCCCATCAATTAATGACCTTTTTCTTAAATTCAAGCTCTTATTCATGGTCTAATACAATCTTCAAGACATGATTATGAGAGTCCCATTATTCGATAATTAATAAGTTTTCATTTTTTTTTTTTGAAAGGGAAAAAGAATTTGAACAAGAAGAATAGCAGATGAGACATTACATTTCTTTGTAAAATAAAGTGTTGTGAGGATATGTTTTGCCGCCTTCATTTAGGTCGATATAAATCTTCAACATCCATAAAATATAAGGATGTTTTGCCTTTATTATCAGTTGAAGGGAAATATTTTTGTAAGATTAGGAAAGAAGAGTTGAGATGGAAAATATTACTCGGGAGTGGGAAATTGGGCTCTTTAATTTCAAGGAAGTTTCCGGGAAGGATCCCTTATTGTGGTTCTCATTGAGTATTCGAAAGGATATGTATGTTTATTCTTCAGATATTGACTATATTCATGAGATTGGGATGCCTTGACTGCCCATCCATAAAATTATGTTTTGTTTCAATAAAATTTCAACATGAGATTTAATATATTTATAATAAGTTTAATTTGTTTTGTGAATATTTTTTAAAATGTGATTGGTTGATTTTTTTTATTTTTTTTAAAAGTTACTTATACCATTTAAAACTCTAACCTGGGATCCCTTTCCCTTATTTATTCTACATGAGTCAAAACTTAGCTCTTTTTTTCGACTTGGTTCAAATACACTAATTTCAACATTATTTTAGCTTTCAACTTATATTTATTAATTTTTTAAAAATAACCTATTTTTCTCTAAAACTTAGCTATCTCTATCTATTGATTATTTTCACACTTTTCTCTCATCTTTCTTACCTTCGCTTTTCTTCCTGATATCTTCACTTTTCTTTTGTTTTCTTGTAAGTCAATCCTATTCTTATAATAGCCGATTGAAAAACTTAATCTTTCTTAGCGTTCTTGGAAGAAAAAGGCAGATAGTGGGGTTTGATATGAATAATTGGTTTAGGCGCGACTCTTTGTTTTTATTTACTTTTGTATTCAGGAAATAGATTTTTTTTTTTTTGTTTTGATAGGAGTCTAAGAGTACTCCAGAGTTAATAATTCTCTCATAACTTTCATTTACTCAATTTCTTATTTATTTAAGGCTTTCAAGCACATCCTTCTCTCTCCTCTCATTGTGTGGGCAGTTCACATCTTCCTAAGCCTCAACCTTGAAATTCCAATCGAAATTGAAATTGAATCGATAGGAGTCTAAGATGCCTCCACATTTCAATCCATCTCTCTTTCCATGATGTGGTAAATGTTCTAGCATTTTTTTGTGGACCTCATATCCAAAAAGTGATAAGAATTCAAATATAACGATAAAAAACTCGAGCTTATATAAGCTCAAGCTTACTGTAACTCTTCAAAATCTTGGAATTCTCAATCATTGAAGATATGGCCCTCTACAGCTCTCATTTTCAGCTATCATGCATTTATGTTAAATGACCAACTCTCCTAAAAGCTCAAGCTTGTAGGATTTGGGTTTAATATGAATATCATGCTTCAACACCCTCCCTCAGTGTATCACATTTATACCGTACGTAGGCGAAGTCCATTATGGACTTTCAAATAAACATGGGGATTAAATTGCAAGGAGAGGTTCGAACCCGGGACCTCTGCCAAACCCCGAGCTCACGATACCATGTTAAATGACCAGCTCTCCCTAAAGCTGAGGCTTGCCAGGATTTGGGTTTAATATGAATATCGTCGCATTTGAAGCGTGATATTACATGTGTACAAATCCTACCAACTGAAACTATGATCATTGCTATTTCAAATACTATACTTGTATTTCTAATTTGGAAATCATTTTAAAAACGGTTTGGAGTTGCCACTTATTTTTATTTTATTTTAAAAGAGAAAACAAAATAAAAAAAGAAAAACTCTAAAGGTGACTCCTGATAAAAAAATGCTAGTTTGGAAAAACCGAGTCTCAATTCGAAAGTCATGTTACCTATTGAAAAGATACGATGTGGTAGTAGTAGCACCATACAAGCTAAAGTCGGGTCTCTACAAATCAAATTATGAAAATTGTGATAATCAATCAAGTAATTACAGATACCAATAAATCATGCGATTGGTGAATATAGGTCAAAATTAAAGGGAATAAATGTTTAACTTGGTGATGAATTGAGAACGCTATCAATAGAAAATCATATTAGTGCAATAATAAAATAAAAAATATTCAAAATAAATTAGAAATTAAGTTATAGATCAGATGTCCAATTATTTATTAAAATGATCCATAGAATATCGAGAGTGCCACCAGTTATTTATTTATTTATGATTTATTTCCGCAAATTCCATTTAATTTGGAACCATGAAATGAATCATATTATAAAAACAAGAAAGTCATTTTTTTAATTAAACAAAATAAGGTGTAAAACTTCGTTCTTATATGGCTTGAGTTTTTATAGTTGAACCCAACAATTAACCCTGATTATATGAGTCTCCAATAATTAACACGGAAGAGTAGTTAAATATTAAGGAATTATTAAATGTCATCAATTAAATTAGAATACTAAGAGAGCACCCATCATCAAGGGAATTAAAATATAATAGCAATAGTCAATGATGAAACTCATAGCAATCAACTAAAAACCCATAAGAAAATATTACAAAATATGGGTTTCTATAAAAAAAAAACATTTGAATACAATATAATTAGAAATTTGGTAAGATTTGACCCACGACACAGTGAACATGACCACGAAGACCAACCACGGTTTACGAGGTTTAGGTTGAGTATAATCGTGTTTGGGTCATATTCGTGTTGACCTGCTTGACACGTTTAATAAATGGGTCATATTTGTGTTGATCCGCCTAACATGTTTAATAAATTGGTCAGATTCATGTTGATATGCCTAACACAAATTTGACCCGATGCTTTAATTATTATATTAATTAATTAACCTATTTAATAAGTTATTGTGTTAAATATGGATTAGTAATTATAATTTATATTAATTTAAATAATAAAATTAATAAACATGTTAAATTTAACCAGTTATTTATCAGCCAAACATGCATGAATGATTAATTATAATTCTTATTAATACAAATAATTGAAATTAAATGGAGTCATATTTGTGATATAACTTACCTAACATGAATAATAAATAGGTTAGGTTTAGATTAACGAATATTGACACGTTTATTATTATTATTCGTGTATTATTGGGTTTGGATTGTGAATGTTGACCTGATCATTACATTGATACGACACGAATACGACCCAACGACATGAATTGTCACCCCTAACAATAATGACTGCATATGTGCATCATATCACATGTAGTCATCATTAAACAGTAAATAGGACAGTGATTAATCGGTAGTAGTAGAGCAATAAGATCAAATAATAAAAAAAAACCAATGAAAAATAAGAAAACCCCTTTTTTCGAGACCATAATTCTAGTCTCAAAGTTAGTCGTTGATCTGCTTCTCTTCTTCTCCCTCCATCTAGGACTATTCTCAGACCCACCACAAAGTTGCTAGTCCATTTTGTATTTGTCCTCCCAATATAAAATAATAATAATAAAAAAAAAAACTTCCACGACTTTTGTCCCCACTATCTCCTTCTCCCCAAGAAAAAAGAAAAAATAATAATAATAAAAATAAAAAAATCTTCATTAAATAAATTTATTACTTACTAATAGCATGTAGAAGAAAAATTTGAGCTTATATAAGTTTGAGACTTTTCAACCATTTGATTATTGAAATATTGTAGCATCTTTGGGCTATATATAGAAAAAATTGATGAAATCCGAAGGATCTAATGGTAAAAAACTCAAGATATAAACTTGAGCGTATTGTAACTCTTTAAAAAAAAAAAGTTCTTTTAAGATCATTCTTTTCCAAAAGGGAGGTAGCCCTTTGGATGGCTGCCACGTGGGGCCTCCACAGGCCCCCATCTCCAAATGAAGCAGGCAAATCGGATTTTTCTTCTTAATGGTCACTATGGCAACTTATGATCAAGATTACTCACTCATTATATATATATATATATATATATATATATATATATATATATATATATATATATATATATATATATATATATATATATATATATATATATATATATATATGCTGCTATATATATATATATATGTTTTAGAGCAGCTTATTTATAGTTGATTTGAGCATATTTTCTTTGATAAAAATTATAGGTGTTTATAAAAAATATTGTTAAAATCACACATGTTTGGCTTCTTCCACTCTCTCAATCTGTTTCACCTGAAGGTATTTTATATATTATATTATAGTACTCTAAGGCTCAAGGGTTTATGTGAACAAATTGATTAAAAATAGTTTTAGTATGTTTTCTCTTATTAAGGTGATTGGTAGTGTTCTAATCTATGTTTGAATTGTGACTTTAGTACTCTGGTTGGAATGGAGATAATTCATTTTTTTTTTTTTTTTTTTTTTTTTGCAGTGGCGAGTCTCCCACCAATATTATGTATGAGGGTAGAACCATAATTTTCAACCCATTATTAGGTGCAAATGCTTTTAATTGACATTTATTATTATTAAAGAATCAAAGCAGAAAATGAAATTAAAAAAATGGAATCTTTTGAGCCTTTGCAAATCTTATGTACAGACTTTAAGAGAAAAAGTCTCCCATGTGATTAACACGCCGGTCTTATCTTTGACGCTTTCCCTGAAAGTAATTATCATTTATCCCCTCCTCCTTTAATCTCAACTCCCCATCACCTCCCACCAGGTCCTTGGTTTGTTGTATTAGAGCGTTGAAATTTAATAGGTGGATTAAAAAAAAAAAAGCGGGAGGGGTGGAGGGAAGGGGTCGAGGTGGCCCGAATAATGGCGGGTGAGACTTGAGAGATAAGAGAAAATAAAATAAAGTGTTAACATCTAAAGGACGTATTTCTTTATGCCCTTGAGCCTATATTAACTCCTCGGCTACAAGATAATATCATTTTATGAGAGTCATTTTAATCAGTGTAAAAAAATAAGTCTTTGAGCACAGAAAATCGAGATAAAAGCTTTCATGAAGGACAATATCACGAAACTCAGATGAAAAAGAAGAAAGATAGTGTGAGCGGAAATATCTATTCCTTCATTTCAGATGACTATGTCTTTAGCGTCTCTCCGCAAATATAAGGATATGTTTTTATATCAGGTTGAAGAAATATTTTGTAAAGATTAAGAAAGAAGTTGAGATGGAAAATATTTTCGGGGTGGGAAATTGGGCTCTTTAATTTCAAGGAAGTTTTCGGGAAGGATCCATTATTACGTGGACATAGGTTTGATGTTGGGAGTATTATGTGTTAATGTTTTTGTTCTTCTCTGTCAGTGAGTATAATCATGAGTTGAGCCTCTCCTCTCTGTTGTGGCGGGGCAGAAATTCGTCTTTACCCAGCCTGACCTCGAAAGAGTGATGTTTCTCTCTTTCAAGCACATTTTCCAAACTGTCAAATCACATTGCTTCTCTCTCTCCTCCACGTAATTTCTTGTTTTGTTCTTCTCTCCAAAGGTTTGAACCTAGAAAAAGTAGCCCAATAAGACCATCACTACTAATTAGGCAAGACCATCACATGAAAATATGAGCAAAATTGAAAATAAAAATAGGTATTACATTATTCATGTTACTAAAATAGCTAGGTTTTACATTATTCATGTTATTGTTAAAAATAATTATTATAAATCTAATAATAACACGTCGGTCTTATCTTTGACTCTTTCCCGTTAATTATCGTTTTATCCTCCTGCTTTAATGTCAATCCCCGTCACCTCAGGGCCATTTGCGGGTTTGGTATTCAATCTAAATCAAGGTGTTGAAATTTCAAAATCGGTGGATTAAAAAAAATGGAGAGTGAAAGATCAAAGATGGGCGCTAGAATGACGGTGGGTGAACTTACAGGAGAAAGAAAATAAAAAATAGAAAGATAATGAGCGTGACCGACGGGTGTATTGCGCATCTCCATGGATCCTGTGGCTTGGCTCTTCTCGTTCTACCCATAAGAGAAGAAACAAATAAAGAGGATTGGGTATGTGCTTGGTCGAGCTATAGTTAAATGGCGTACCATGCAGATGTTTAGCGAAGTGGAATACTGATCCACATAGAGATGGTGATAATATGGATTGAATTTGATTCGCACGTCCCATTTTAATTTTATTTATTTAAACTTTTCAGTCACATCTTCCCAAGAGTCACCCTTCAAGCACATCTTTCCAAACATCAAATCATATAGGTCTCTCTCCTCCCATTTAATCTCATGATTCATTCTTCTCTCCAAAGGTTTGAACTTTGAACATAGAAAAAGAAACCCAACGAGACCATCACTACTAATTAGGCAAGACCAATCACATGTCAAGCCTATGGTCTTTATATTTTAATTGTTAAAAAACCATTATTATGTTAATTTTGTGTATAAGTTTTGAGGAAAATCCCTATTCCTTGTGGTCATCATCGGAAATTTTATTTTGTAATTTTTTTTGTTTGCTATCTATTCATATATTTTACTGTACTCATGGTTTCTATTGCATTCTAAATAATTAATATCAATGTACTAGCACAAAGATATTTATTTAGTTATTTTATTTATATATTATTATGTCCATTTATATAATTGTATATTCTTTTTCCTATTCGGTCAAAAAAATTCATGCGATCACTTTAAAATAAAAATAAATATCATTTTAATTTTGTACAAGGATATTATTATCAATTATTTTTCTTTCTTTTCATTTCCATCAATCAGAGAATGAAAATAAATATCAATTTCTTACTCTATGATATAATATCAGTAATAATGAAATTTTTTTTTTAAATTTTTTTTCCTAGATAACCAAATGTAAAGATATTGTTGTGAGTATGCTAGAAATATTCTTTGATGATGAGATGCAAAAATTACGAAGGAGCAGCTCTCTCGAGTCTTGTCCCAAACTAATACAAATTTAAAAAAATTATCAAAATAGTTTGAAAAGTAAATTAATGTCAAAAGTAATGCGTTTGTAACATGTTGAAATTTTTTTAAGTTAATGTCATAGTTAGTACATTTATAAATTTTTTTAACACGTTGAAAAAACCCTAGAAAAACTCTTAGAAAAGAAAAAGAAAGGGTTTTTGGAAGGCAAATTAGTGTTCTTCTCCTTGGAATAAAGAAAGAAATACGTTGAAAACAATTTCACCTAAATTGCTCTTTTCCAATCATCCTTTAAAGGGTTCACATGTATAATAGTTTTGTTTTATTTTTGTTATTTATTTATTTTCTAGTCTTTTCCATAAAACTTGTACCAATCACCCCAAAAGCCACTGACCCGTGGCAGTAGTTAGTTTCACATGAAAAAGTAAATCTTCCTTTGGGCCTTAAAAATTAATTTTCTTACAATTTTCATAAACAAAATACAACCAAAAGATTTTCATAAAATTGATTAAAGTGAATATTAATAGTTCAAGAGTTATAAGGAAGATTATGAATACTATCTTCTAATCATTATTATAATAAACCACATATGAATCTATTTTAATTCAAATTTCACTTCTGTTATATTTGGTTAAAAAAATTTTGCATGGCCAAATCTAGATCAATTTTAGTTTTGCAAGATAAAAAAGTATCATCATTTAAAGTATGAAATTGATATGAGATACTATTTTTTAAATAATATTATTCTGATTTTTTTATGTCATAACTAAAAGAGATTTAGGATTTAAGTTATTTGGCTTCTATTTTGGAAAACTATTTTTAAGAACAATTTTTTAATATGAAAACGATGGCGAATTTTTCTTCAGAATGAGCATAATTTAGTAGTATAAAAATATAAAATATTAATATGAAATTGAATGAAAAACATATTCCAATATATTTGATAATATTATCATAACATATTTAAAAATCATATATTACCTAATTATATAATGTTTTTTTTAATGTTACTAAGAATATAATGTTAAAGCCAAGCTTTAATAAGCAGTTTTGTTATTTAATAAGAAAGTTAAATTTAAATAATAACAATTTATATCCTTATTAAAGTTTAAAAATTGAATAAAATATAGATTTATCATTTATTTATGTAACATTTTAATAATATTTAAATAGTTAAATCAAATAGAATTCATTATTTTGGTTAGGTTTCGAGCTTTCAAATTAAGGTGTTTTTTACTATTAGTTTTCCAATACACTTTACAGAAGATATGATAAATGTTTGGTGTGGTGACAAATGACAAAGGGTTTTAAATTGATTTTTTTTTTTAAAGTTATAATTGGTACAAGGTTTGTATTTAGATTAACGTGTTATGGTGGTACTTGGTGGTTAGAGCTTTTGTCATATCAACATCTGCTTGGCTGGATCATTTTAATTGTATAAATAATTTTTTGGAAAAAGTTTTAATGGACCATTAGGCCATTTTGTAACTTGGGCATTGCAAAAAGAAAATAGAAAGAAAAAAGGTTTAAATTTAATAAATTAATTATATATGCTTATTCAAACTCATTTTATTAGTTTTTCTTTATGCCCTTGAGCCTATGGTGGCTCCTCCACTACAAGATAACATCATTTTTGTGTTTTCTGAAAATTGTTCTTATTATCTGAATTTAGTGTTATATGTGTTTTTTATATTTTTCATAATAAAAAAATTAAACATTTTCTAGGTGTTTTCCTTATATTATTTATTCTTTAAAAATAAAAAATAGTTTTCAAAAAGTATGACCAAAACAACCATTGATTTCAGTTCAAGCTAGGAGGCATGGGTAGCTTAGCATTTAAGCTATTTTCATTTTATTAGTCATTTAATCGATATAAAGATGAAACTTGATCACGAAATCGGATAGAAAAAGAAGAACCGAGGAAAGAAAGATAATTGTGAGCGAATATCGTGCCTTCATTTCTAGTCAATGTCATCTTTAGCGTCTCCATAAATATAAGGATATGTTTTGCCTTTATTATCTAGTTGAAGGAAATATTTGTAAGATTGGAAAGAAGAAGTTGAGATGGAAAATATTTTTCAGGGTGGGAGGTGGGCTGCTAATTTCAAGGAAGTTTCGGGAAGGATCCATTATTGTTCATTGAGTATTCGGAAGGATATGTATGTTTATTCTTCAAATATTGACTATATTCATTATATTGGGATGCTATTTGCCATCATAAATTATGTTTTGTTTCAATAAAAAAATTCCAACATAGAATTTAATATATTTATAATAAGTTTAATTTGTTTTGTGAATGTTTTTTAAAATGTGATTGGTTGATTTTTTTTTTTTTTTTTTTTTTAAAGTTAGTTATACCATTTAAAACTCTAACTTGGGATCCCTTTCCCTTATTTATTCTTCATGAGTAAAAACTTAGCTCTTTTTTTTTTTCTCATGGGATCAATCATCAAACCAACAGCTAGCCTAAATAACCAAATATAATGATATTGTTTTGACTATGCTAGAAATGACTATTCAAGTACAACTCTCTTGAGTCTTGTCCTAAATTAATACAAATTTTAAAAAAAAATTATGAAAATAGTTTAAAAAACAAATTAATGTTCAAAGTAGTGTATTTTTGCCATATTGATAACTTTTTTAAGCTAATACCTGAGTTGGCGACTTTAACTTAAAATTGCTTGTACGTGACCAATAACTACAGTATTACTAATGTATATATCAACTTAGTTCAAATATATAATTTTAACACATTATTTTGAATTTTCAACTTATATTTATAATTTTTTAAAATGTTATTTTCTCAAAAACTCAACTATCTCTATCTATACAGTTCTTTTTCACACTTTTCTCTCATTTTTTTACCTTTGCTTTCTTCTGACATCTTCACTTTTCTTTTGCTTTCTTATAAGTCAGTGCAGACCCGAAATTCAATTTCTGGAATAAGAGGCAAAATCGTAATTTGATTACAAAATTGTAATTACGGTTAAAAATCTGTAAGTGAATTCTCTAGATCTCGGATGACAAAGCGGATTGAGCCGTTAGGATCGTCTCATGAAATCCTAGTTGGCAACGTAAAATTTCATGTTTTACGGGGTCTTCGGAGTGGAGCCACGTTTTTCGAGGGCATCGCAGGTTCGGTCTGCCAGTAAATGGAGTTTAGGTACAGCAGAAAGCCACATATAACATGTACTCATGTACCATAAGTGGTATGAGTAGAAATGATGAAGTGGACTGTGAGGATAGTGAAATCCGTCGATCAAAGAAGGACATAAAAGGTCGTTTTGTTGAAGTTTAAGTCGTATTTAAAGACAAATTAGAGAACATGGCCCATCTTCTCAGTTAAGCCGAAAGGAAAAAGCGTGGGGGTCATTTGAGTGAGATGCAGTAGGCGTGGAGGAGACAAAAATGGGTGATTCCCCAGAGAGAGAGTCTCGACCTGCAGAAATATTATGTGATCGGACCCAGTTGGATTCGGCCAGACAGAAGGGAAGCGTTACGCGCGATGGGCTGCAGCGTGGTGGGTTTGAGTTTTTGACAACTCGAGAGGTAGGATTTTATACTGCTTGCGCGTTTTATTCCCATTTGGGTTTTCCATGTTTCGATTGGTTTGGCGTGAGGGCCGTTTGATGGAGTCAGCTTGGGAGCCAAGATTGATTTAAATTTATTGAAACCCTGATGTTGGCTTGATGCGTACGGAGCTGTTGGGTGTTTTAATTCAAAAAATTTATGATTCTGATGTATGTATTGACATGAAAAGGTCGGGAGCAGACCGTATGATCGGTCCCAAAACATGAGATGTTGTGGAATTTTTGAAGAGAAAAAATGGAAGCAGTAGTGTGCTCCGCGGAGGTACGATGTTAAGGGGCTGTTTTAGGTTTGTGATTAGTGTTATCTTGTTACATTAAATGTTTGCTTGGTATGCATTAGTAGGGAATGGCATTGGATTGCGGGTTCACTAAGTGAGCCGTGTTTTAATGATCTTCAGAACATTAAGCGAGGATTTCAATATTCGAGGAATAGTGTTCTCAAAGTATATACTTTTGTGAAAATACGTGTTGTTGAGTGATTTAAATTAAATTACTCGTGTATGATCGTAAGCCCAGTGAGCTAATTTTGATGCTTGAAATGGATTAATTACTAACATGTTAGTGTGATTTAATTTTATGCAGAGTATATTCATGTTTATATATTTGCATGTGATTAGACTATATTGGAATTGGCATACATGCATTCCATATGCACTGGAACATCCTAGGAATATAGGAGTTAGTGCATGAGATGAGTCTAGAGAAAATGGTTCGGAGGGTAGTCTAAAGGTTAATCATGTCAATTTAGTCAAACTAAATAACATATCAGCCAGTAGGCGGCGAGTTGATTTATATCCATCGGAGGAGTAGTCCTGAACTAAATAATATATCAGTCGGGCCCGGCCAGTTGATATATATTCATCGGAGGAATTAGTCAAAACAAATAATATATATCAATCGTCGAGCGGCCCAGTGATATATATTCATTTGAGTTGCCAGCTAATTAAATAATAATTCTCATACAAGAGTTAGGCGAGTGTGAAGTCGGTGAGGACTCGGGATGCGAGATGGTCGCATAGAGCGTTAGTAGGATCGTGCATTTGCTTGAATGTGTGTTTAAATTGGAACATTGCCCTTTGCACTTAGGTGGTGAGTAGCCAGCCAGGGCGATTCTCTGCGAGAACTTTAGCTCGCCGTGATGGGATCACTTTGTTTATAGATGCAGGAGCGTGCGGACGGCTCATCCAGGAATGGGGTTTGAAGCCGGGTGTGGCTTTGATGGTTCCATATGTATTAAATTCTCTGTTTTGATATATGTTGTATAGAGCCATTTACCCCAGCTCTTAGAACTATGGGACATGGTTGATATGGTGATGGATATTTGTTTATGGGCCTAAGAGGCCGTTTTATCCATGTTGTTATCCTTGGGATTATATTGGACTGTTTAGGACGGAGTAAGTGGGACAATATCTGAGTTTTGTATTTGGGTAGAGCTCCCATTATAAAGGGACTACTTAGATTTTCTGAAGTGGCGTCAGATGCTTTGACATCCACTTGTATTCGTGGGTGTGAGCGGTCAGCGGACCCCGAGTTTAGGGGAAATCCTGACTTAGTATCGAGCATAGATGCCAGTTACCACAGGGCTTGAGGACTAGTGCAGGCCACGAGGTCATGAATGGAACCCAGGTATGTAGGCTTTATGGATTGAGGATTGAAATTTAAGTATGTCTTAAAGATAAGAGCAATCGCCTTAGGTGTGGTTCGATGTTAGGTTTAGGTATGAGATTACCTAGGAAGGCACGAAACAAAACTAGGACCCGGCATGTGTGTTTTGTGTGTGATCAATATGGATTAGTGATAGTTGCTGTGCATGTGTTTAGGTTGTTTTGAGTGATTTGATAAAATTGTATGTGAATTAATTGGTGAAAATATGCTTGGTTGATAGCATAGGATGAAGTGTGGAAATTTTAGGAGTTTTACAAAGTGGCTTGGATGAGAAAATAAGAAATAATTCTTGAAATTTATTGGTTTATTGGATAATGAAATAAATTTTTAAAAAAAAAAAATTACTTGATAAATGTGAAGCGGGGAGGTTGAGAGAGTTTTTGGATAAAAATGTCTAGAATTAAAGAAAAAAAAAATATAATGAAAAAAAAATTTTTTGGTACATAACTGGATGACTCACCCATTTGAGTAGAAGCGTAGTAGGCGCAAATGTGTAGTAGTGCGGGCGTGAAGCGACGTGGAGCTTAAGGCCTTGTGTGAGCGTGCGGCGCTAAAGCGGCATAATATTTAGGGAGCGCGAGTAGCGAACTGCGTAAATGCGCCGGACCAGACGCTGCGAGCGGTCGTGCGAAGCGTAGGCGCGAAGCGTACGGGGCCTTAGCGAACCGCCTTGGCAGCCGGCGAACAGCCGGATGCGGGCGCGTCGCGGCGGCCCCGGCTGCTTATTTGCGACCTGGCGTGCTGCTTGTGCGACACGGCCGAGGGCTGTGCGTTCTGGCGGAGGCGCCGCGACTGGCCTGGCTGCGCGGCGCTATCTGCGGCGAGCTGGGCGATTGGGCGGGTTGGGGTTTGTGCACTCGACTCGATTTTGGATTGGTTCGACTCGATATTTTTCTGAGTCATTAAATGAACCTTTGTTCATTATAAAATAAATTTTAGAAATTTTTATTAAATTAAATTAAAATAAAATATAATCAAATAAATTTTATTCAACATTTTCGAAAAATAAATTTTAAAAATAAAATTTTGAAAATAAATTTTCAATAAATTATGTTGAAAACGATATTTTAAACGAAATTGATTGCGTATACCTTTGGAGTTATGTGTATGATTAGTGTCTGAAGGTGTGGTTATGCCTTAGAGACAACGTATTGGATTGTACCAATTGAAATGTGGTACGGTAGTTGCGTAGGGAATTATATGCATGGTGAAATGCGTATATAGGAAAAATATTAAATACTAAGGTTATGGGTTATGACCTTAGGGATTTGAATCTTGAAATGAACAAGAAAGTTTAGAACCTTTGTGAAATAAATGAATTGAGTGGTTGAAATTGGCGCCACTTGGAAATGAGCAGGTTAGTTCGGGTTGTAAGTCTGATAGTAATTGGCATCTGCATTGCTAGTTAAAGTGATAAATTACATGAATCGTGTTGCCATTTGTGCCAATGTAGATGGCTAGTAGAGGCGAGTAGGAACGTCCACGGGGCAGTCGAGCCTGGCTTGATGTTTGATCGAGCGGACTTTTCCCTCTTAGAGGTACAGTAGGTGTCTGACCGTCTTTATGCCTGAGGCTAGTATAGCATGTAGCGGAAGATCTAGTAACCCCCCGGAGGTTTAGGGTGTATCATCTCAGGCATTCACGGGGAAAAGATTGATGGTGGAAGACCATTGGTTCATCTGCAAATTAGAAGGTGTTAGAGGCTATGGAGTTTACCTGAATGCGACTAGGATTAGACTAGGGCGTTCTAGCGCTAGAAGAATGAAGCCCGAATAGGATCGATGGGCAAGGACCTCCTAGAGACCTTAGAATTTGTTGCATGTGAATTCTCCTAGGGATTAGGGCGAGCTGAAGTGCGATATGTCGAGGTTGCGGGGGTTAGAGATCTGGGGGACTCTACTCCCACGGTGGGCGAGGATTATATGTCAGGGTTGATGTGTCCCTTCAGGATGGATTGGCTGACAGTTTACAAGGTTGTTATCGATTGTGAGCGTGGGAGGGTTGCAGCCTATGCGCGGGGCGACACTCGTATGGTATTTCGGGAGGAATGAGGAATGATATTTTGCCACAGGAACCCAGTATCTGAGTCAAGTGTCGGGGGCAGTTAAGCCCCGGGTTTGAATTTGTGAGTGCTGCCTTTGAGACAGTGAGACGGACAAGGTCTCCATGATGGTTGCTAGTTTGTGGATGTTCTTCCCTAGGATGTAGGGTGAGAGTTGACCTGATGAGTCGGGATTATGAATGAGAGAGATCTCTCGGTCCGCTCATGGTGGGCCAGGGATTGGTTGTCACAATATGGCATCTTTGTGTTCGTACTGCGGTAACATCACGTCGAGTTGGGTGTGGGTGCGGTATGGTCGTCACCACTCTTGGTGAGTGTGGGTTGAGTTGGTCTTTAGGACTAAATCCCGATGAGAGCTCATAGTTCGAATCGAGAAGGCTGAAGGTAGTATTAAAGTGTGTAGAGCTGGAGCAAGAAGGGGAGTCGTTAATCCCTTAAGGTGGCTTCGAGATTAGGGTGAAGGAGACCGCGGTAGTATCTGAAGGTCTGTGTGGGTGGGACCAGGGGAGATATCCCGAATTTCTATGTGTGGAGTGTAAGGGCCGGGAGATATCCCAATTTACGTGTGGGTATAAGAGACTCGAGGAGAGATCCCTGAATTCATGGTGTAAGGGCAGGGAGGGTCGGGATTGTGTGGTGTAAGGGCACAGGGAGAGATCCTAGGAATTTCTGTGTGGGTGTAAGGGCCGGGAGAGATCTGAATTTACGTATTGGGTGTAAAGAGACCAGTGGAGTAATCAATTTCTGTAAAAGGTGTAAAGGGCAGTGGGTAATCAGGAAAATTTACGTGAGGGTGTCGGGCAGTGGAAATCAGAGAAATTTATGTGAGGGTGTAAGAGAGACGTGGAGTTATCAGAAATTTACGTGTGGGTGTAAGGGCCCATGGGATATCGGGAGTTTCTGTATGAAATGTAAAGAAGGCTTGAAGTGTAGCCCAGAAGGTATGTGCAGAGATGAGAAACACGGTCAGGTTATCACGCAGACTTAGAGTTGGGTGATAAGAGTCGGGAGTGACTCGAGAGGAAAACACCGCGGACATGGTTATCCTGGACTTAGGTTGATGATAGGGTGGGGGTGACTCGAGGTTGATGCCCCTTTGGAAATTACATTGGGTGTTGTTGGTAGCGAGGCTCGATATGGATGTCATTCATGACGTAAAGACGGTCGGCGGGTCATTCGATTTAGCCGTGATTGTGACCTTGGAGAGATTAGGTGTTTACACTAGCGAGGGTTGTGTAGGGATACGTGTAGTATGGATTACATCACGGGTAGAGGGACATGTTGCGAGCATGTGTCTGGATCATAAAGGGTGAAAGTTAATTGCCCTTAGTGGAATCGCCTACAACAATGAGTTATCGGTGGTATATGAATGGCACCCATGTGAGGCAATTGCGGAGGCCATGTAGATCACTTAGTTATGTTGGACCGGTGGAAGAAATAAATCACTTAGGTCCTGGTGGGTTAGAGACCTCCTGGAAGGTGAAGCGTCTGATAAGCGTCTTCTCTCCGCGGCTCGGCCGCGAGAGGAGAGAGCTATCTTGATGTGCGACGTCGACCCTTAGAGTTTGAGGGTTGGGGATCACGTCTTCTTGGAAGGTGATGCCTGGGGGGAGTGGTCGGGTCGCGAGCGTGGGAAGTTTATCGCTAGGAGTTCGGTGGGTGACTTCGTGATGCTCGAGAGGATGGGCGTTGTTGCGTGCGGTTAGCGTGCAGCCCGACATGTCGGTGTCCGCGGGTGTTTCACGTCTCCATGCTCCTGAAATATACGCTAGATCCATCTCACGTGGTGGATTAGGGACAAATTGAGGTTGACACTGATGGGACCTTGAGAGACGGTGTGCATTTTGGATAGCCGTGATCGGGTTTTTGCGTGGGCTAGTGAGGCTGATGATCTTTATGGCTGACGCGTGAATTAGATTAGCGTGGGCGTGGGGACGATCTGGACCACTATCCTGCTTGTTTAGGGATGAAGTCGTAGTTTAGTCGTTTTAAGATTTAAATGACTAGTTTTACATGTATGGTAGAGTCGTGTTGCATATGCGTAATAACGTGATTGTGATGGTCCTGAATTTAGGGATGAAATTCCTTAGAGAGGGAGAATGTAAGACCCGAGAAATTCCAATTTCTGGAATAAGGGCAAAATCGTAATTTTAATTACAAAATTTGTAATTACGGTTAAAAATCCGTAATTAATTCTCTAGATCTCAGATGGCCAAACAGGTGCAGATTGGAATCGTCTGAAATCTAGTTAGCACGTAAATTTAGTAATTTTTACGGGACGATGTCGGTCGACACGTTTTCGAAGGCATCGGTTCGGGTCTTGATAAGTCGGTTTCGATGCAACGAAAGCCACATATAACATGTGCTCATGTACCATAAATTAGTATGAGTAGAGAAATGATGAAAATGGACCAGTAGAGATAGTGTTGAAAATCCGTCGATAAAAGAAGGACATAAAGGTCATTTTTGTTGAAAGTTTGATCTAAGACAAATTAGTGAACATGGCCCATCTTCTCCAAATTAAACAAAAGGCAAAAACGTGGGGGTCATTTGGGGAGATGCAGTAGGCGTGCAGGAGACAAAAATGGTGATTCTAGAGAGAGAGTCTCGACTTCTCTCTGAAATACTTGTCGAATAGATTGGATTTCGACCAGACGAAGGAAAACGTTCTCACAACGGAGCGAGCTACGCGTGGACCCTGATTTCACTTGATTTTTGACAACTCCAAGAGGTAAATTTTCTCCTACTTGCGTTTTATTCCCATTTTTAAGGGTTTTCCATTTTTCGGTTGGTTTGAGGTCGTGAGGGGCCGTTTGATCGATCAGCTTGGGACCAAGATTGATTTAAATTTAATGAAACCCGATGTTGAAGCAGTGGCTGTTCACGGGCTGTTAGGTGTTTTAATTTAATTTATGATTTCGTCATGTATTGATATGAAAAAGGCGGGAGCGGGCCGTATGTTCGATCCCAAGAAACATGGGATGAAACATGGTCACGAAAGAAAAATGGAGCGTAGTATTGCTCAACGATGTTAGGGGCTGTTTGGGTGTGATTAGTGTTATCTTGTGCATTAAATGTTTGCTTGGTATGCATTGGGCGAGAATGGCGCGGATTGCGGGTTCACTAAGTGAACCGATGTTTTGTGATCTTCCGGGAACATTAAACGAGAGTTTCAATATTCTCGGAATAGTGTTCTCAAAGTATATACTTTTGTGAAAATACGTGTTGGTCGAGTGATTTAAATTAAATTACTCGTGTATGATCGATGGCCGATGAGCTAATTTTGATGCTTGAAATGGATTAATTACATAACATGTTGGTGTGATTTAATTTTTTATGCAGAGTATATTCATGTTTATATATTTGCATGTGATTAAGGCTTGTATTGGAATTAGCTTACATGCGTTTCATATGCCTTTAGGTATCCTAGGAATATAGGAGTTAGTGCATGAGATGAGTCTAGAAAATGGTTCGGAGGGTAGTCTAAAGGTTAATCATCGGAGGGTAGTCGAACTAAATAACATATCAACCGTCGCGCGGCCCGATTGATTATAATACCATCGGAGGGTAGTCCATGAACTAAATAATATATCTGCTGTCAGATGACAGTTGATATATATTCATCGGAGTAGTCCACAAACAAATAATATATATCAATGTTGGGCGTGATTGATATATATTCATGGGAGAGAAATTTGCCAGCTAATTAAATAATAATTCTCATCTGAGGCTTGGCGAGAGGTGTGAGAGAGTCGGTGAGGACTCGGGATGCGAGATAGTCGTATGAACCTTATAGGATCATCGTTTGCTTGAATGTGTGTTTAAATTTGGAACATTGCACTGCACTTAGGTGGTGAGTAGCCCGCTTAGGCGATTCTCCTCTTGAGCTTTAGCTCGCCCAGTGGTGAGTCCCCTTTATTTTCACAGTCTGGGAGTCGCAGAGGACGGCTCATCCTAGAATGAGTTTTGAAGTAGAGATTATGGCTTTGATGGTTTTCCATATGTATTAGAATTCTCTATTTTGATATATGTTGTATAAGAGCCATTGACTAACTCTTAGAACTATGGGACATGGTTGATATGGTTGATGGATATTGTTTTATGGGCCCAAGAGGCCGTTTATCCATGTTGTTAGGATTATATTGGGCCCATTTGGGGCGAATGCATCTGCAGTGCCATACAAGTTTTGTATTTGGGTAGAGCTCCGTATAAAGGAGACTCTGCCGATTTTACAGTGGCGTCGGGTAACTGACATCCACTTGTATTCCATGAGTTAATGGCGGTCAATGATTTTTGAGTTTGGGAAAAATTGCATCCAATCTATTTTTATATGTCGGTGAGAAAAAAAGAGCAATTTTTCTTGCGAGTTTCCTGGAAGAAAAATGCGGCTTCATATGGTGGGTTTGATATGAATAATTGGTTTTGATGTGATGCTGTTTCCTTTACTTTTGATTCCGTAAATAGATTTTTTTTTGTTTGATAGGAGTCTTAAAGAGTACTCGAGAGTTAATAATTCTCTCGTAACTTTCATTTACTCCATTTTTTATTTATTTAAACTTTTCAAGCACATCCTTCTCTCTCCTCTCATTCACATCTTCCCAAGCCTCAACCTCGAAATTGACGATTCTCTCTTTCCAAGCATATTTTTCCAAGCATCAAATCACATGCTTCTCTCTCTCCTCCCAGTAATCTGGTATTCATTCTTTCTCCAAGGTTTGAACTTAGAAAAAGTAGCCCAACAAGACCATCACTACTAATTAGACAAGACCAATCACTATGGTCTTTATCCGTCTTAAACTTAGGAATCTTGTGTTTGTCACATGAAAATATGGCAAAATTGAAAACAAAAATAGGTTTTACATTATTCATGTTATTGTTAAAAAAAATTATTATAAATCTAATAAAAAATTAATGATGGTAAAACATAACACCAAAATACCTCTTAGTTATCTAGAAAAAAAATAATAATAAATAAATAAATAATCTTTCATCTAGCCGTTATGCCCTACTATAACATCCTTCTAAGAGAAAAGAAAAAAAATGGGTTTGACTGATATAAGCTTGAGCTTTTCAGTCAATGGATCGAAATATTCTAGCATTTTTTTTTATGGACCTCATACCCAAAAAAGTGATAAGAATTCAAATAAAACGATCAAAAACTCGAGCTTATATAAGCTCAAGCTTACTGTAACTCTTCAAAATCTTGGAATTCTCAATCATTGAAGATATGGCCTCAAATAATTTTCAGCAATCTTTGACATTTCCCACTTGTACTATGTCTTATATTTTGAAAAAAATCCATTTTAAAAGCGGTTTGGGTGCCACTTATTTTATTTTATTTTAAAAGAAAACAAAATAGAAAACTAAGGTGACTCTGATAAAATGCTAGTCACGGAAAAATCGAGTCTTAATTCAAGGTCATGTTACCTGCTCGAAAAGATCACGATAGTGGCCGTAGCACCCCTACAAGCCCCCCAAAGTCGGATCTCTATAATCAAATTATAGGTGACCGTCAATCAGTAATTATAGATACCAATAAATCTATCACGATTGTTGAATAAAGTCGAAATTAAAAGGAATAAATGTGTAACTTGGTGGCCAATTGAAAACTTTAGCTATCAACCAAAATCATATTAGTCTGATAATAAAATACAAAATATTCAAAATCAATTCAGAAATTAAGTTATAGATCAGATGTGTGAAACCACGAGAAAATCTAATTTTAAGAAAAAGTGTCGCGGTAATTTCGGTCAAAACCCGAAAATTTTCTAGATCTCGGATGATGAAACGGATTTCACCGTTGGAATCGTCTCGTGAAATCTAGCTACCACGTCGAATTTTGTCGAATTTCGAGACAGTCGGAATTTCATGTTTTTCGAGGCACCCGGTGTCGGGTGCCGTAAAACGGGTTTGAGAGACATGTTATGTGACAAAAGTCACCTATTACATGTACCCATGTGACACATGTTGCATGAGTAGAGAGAGGATGAGATGGATGGCTGAGATTGTGCCAAGTGTCAAAAATCAAGAAAAGTGACACATTGGGAATTATTGGAAATGTAAATGATAATAAGACAAAATGCAAATAGTGATCTTCTTCTCCAAATGAAAGGAGACCAAGCGTCGCGATGGCTGGAATTTTTTTGGTGCAGTAGGTTGATTTGAGTTTAGAGAGAGAAGAATGAGCTCGTTCTCTCTAGTTCTGGCGTTGGCCCAGTCGGTTCTCGACCAGTAAGAAGCAAAGTGATATCTTGCGACCGAGGCTCGTGGACAGGTGGTGGGTTTGACAACTCCAAGAGGTAGGGATCTTTTCCTACTTGCATTATTATTTGGCTAAAAGCCATGTAAATGGTTGGGGATGTTACGCGGGGCTTGGATTAGCGCGTTTTGGAGTCTCGAAACATTTTGAGCTGAGTAGAGAAAATCCTTGTTAATGTAGTGAGCAGTGCAAACCCAGGGTTTTTCCTTTGTTCACATGGTATGTGACATGATTTTGGTGTAGTTTTATGATGTTGGAGTGATTCAAAATGAATTGCTTGTGTTTGTTAATTAGCCTGTGGGGCTAATTTGGTGTTATTGATTATGAATTTTCATAACATGATTTATGTGGATTAATTATGTTAGGTATATACATGTTTATATATTAGCATGAGTTTGTTGGGATTGACATCATGCATTCCCTTATCTGTAGGGCACCCTAGAATGTGGGAGTGAGTGCATGACATGAAATTGAAGAAAACAAAAATGTTTGTGAAAGGAATTTCAAGGAAGATTTTCAGAAGAAATTGCCTTGGAGAGTTGTCAGGCAGATCCGCCGGATGAGGACCATAGCCCATTTTGGGAGAAATATCCGTATTAAGCCTGGAGGAGTAGTCAATGTATTCTGCAAATTAGGTAGTGAGTTTTCGAGAACAAAAGCTTTTGTTTTGTGGATATTTACTCGCATTCGACTTAGGTATGGGGGAGTCGGTGAGGACTCGGGACATGGGATTAGTGTGGCCAGAAAGCGTGATGTAGTAAAATGTACGCCTAAGTCTTAAGTGCAGCGTCGCCCCCCAAAATGTCTGATTACCAATGGTAGGATATCGATCACGGGGATAGGTGTGGTGACCTCTGAGATTTACTTTTCCAAATATTATACGGATGTACGTATTGTGTAAAAGGGTACTAATGCAAAGTAAAATAAACAAAGCGATACGAATGGATTACTATGTAATGGAGACCCCAGGCCTATGTCTCCCACGCCCCGCCGATGGATTCGTCCTAAATATGATATTATTACGTTTTATTTATAATTTATTAATGGTAGGTGATCTTAATTCTGAAATACCTCTCTCGAGTGTATCGCCTATCTCGCTAGTAGTGTTGAGTGTGTCTACTTTGACTCGATACTTTCAAGAGTAGCAAATGCTCTGACATGAGTACCGCCCTCGGGATCGAATATCTCACATTCTGAATCGACGGAAGAAATTTGCTCTATTCGAATGCACGGGTATCCCTCATCTCGAATCTCGGATCTCCGATGTCTCCGCGCTAATGTTGGCGGACATCATCGTGTAATTGATTCAGTTCCGACGAATGATACTTAATTATAAACAAGCGGAACCATAAAGAAATACTAATTTTTAATCCATGCGAACGTGACAGGTTCAACACTACCCTGTATAGATCTGTAACATACTCGAATAAGAAAATACTCATACGTATATATAAAACACTACCTAGCTTGTCCATTACTAAGAAACAATACAAATCCGATCTTCTTGAATGATGTCGCTGTTGCTCGGTTTGCGTGCCTGGATTCCGTGGATCTTGATCTCCGATCCTCGGTGCGGTCGCTTACGCTTTGAATGATTGGGGAGGAGGGGGTAGCTGGCGCTGGCGTATGAGGTTGGGGCGTCGCGACTTTGGGTGGCGGCGTTGGGGCGTCGCGACATTGGGGCGTCGGCGCCCGGTTGCCGTCGCGGCGTTCGACTGGCGACTTCTTTATATGTTGACTCGCGTCGCGACGGCAGTCAGCGGCGTTACGGACGCTCGCGGCGTTGGGGACGTCGCGACTTGCGAGCGTCGCGGCGTTCTGGGTCAATCTGCATTTGATTCCCTCTGTGCAATCTCTTAAAGCGCCTTTTACTTTGCCACAAACCGATCACCAAATCGGATGTAAATTTACAAAAACTACGTATTTAAATATGAAATAATACGAAAAGAAGAAAATGAGTGACTGTAGTATAACCTGAGTGTTTTAGACACTCATCCACCCCCAAACTTAGTTTCTTGCTTGTCTAAACAGTGCGCTCTAAACAGACACACACTCTGCTATTACTGTAGTCTAAGAATGGCTGATGCACAGCATCTTGATGAGTAGACGATCAATGGGATAAGCTCACCTTTGTATTTTGTTAGAAGTTCCTACAGATGCACATGGTGTTCAACTTTCTGAAACTAGGTTGAATTCGGTGAAAGTGACTAATGCCTCGACCTCGGTATTCAATAACCTTTTGAACCCTATGTGTGTTGAATAAATGGCCTCTATAGTGTATACTAGTGATTCTGGCCCCCGAGCTTAGCCAGCTCACCTAGTGGAGAAAATCTAACCTACAAAATGATTGGGCGCACCGTTCACAATACCTCTGCTACTCACACATAGAACGGAGACGCTAGACAAGTGATTCATAACCCCAAGGTATGTCCATGTAAGCAGGGGTTAGTTGGTGACTCCCACACCGAGTTGGTTAAGAACCTTGCGCTGGGCATTTGGACCCCTCGGCCACCTCGAGCCTCAATCAACTCAAGCCTAAGGCCTAAAATTTGGCGGTAGCTTCTGTGTCCCTGCCTTAGGCGGTGGGGGTCGATGACTCTAGGCGTTGGGCTTTGAAAGGCTGATTGTGCGGGATTTCGATTGGAAAAGCACTTATTCTATCTATATATTCTCTTTTTTTTTTTTTTTCTTTGGTTTGGGGCTCTGGCAATCCTCTTTATTCTTGTGTCCCATCTATTTGGGTGTTTAGAACTCCAGATTATAGACATGAGTAGTGTTTCAAAATGCCTAGGTATACTAAGAGATCATTTTGTGTCTTGAGAGTGATAGGCTCATTGAAAATAGTTTCTTGAAGCTACAAGTTGTTCATAAGCCTCCCCCTATTCAGCCTCATTGAGCATCAAACATCCTATGCATAGTTTCCATGACAATGATGATTATTAAGTGATCTTTTATTCTCAAACATACTTTACACAAACTACAAATGCAAACACTCTACATTATAGATATGACCTAGCTTCTAGACACAACGAAACTAAACACATGGCTAAAGTAACTCTAAAATGAAAAATATACAAACTAACACTGATATCTTGAAACAACAAAACTACATACCAAATATGAAAATCAAAACAAGCAGTACTAATACAACAAAAAACTAGATCACCACTCACCCCCAAAAAAAAAGTATCGATTATTTACTTGTCGTGATGGGGGTGAAGAGAACTCCTAGTGATCATTTGGGTCCTTCTGTGGTGGTGGCGCGATTGGCGGTGGCGGATGGTGGAATCAGAAAATTGAACGAGTGAGGCACAGGAGGAATTTCTTTATTCTTGAAGAATTATGGCTGGTTGGCCAACAACTGTCACTTTATATATTGAAACTCCATATCTGATAATGATATGAGGACTCGAATTATATCACAGGTCTGTGATCTGAATCATCGAAAACCGATGATGAAGAGGAATTACAGCGAGAGCCGCTAAGGTCCTCGGTGGTGAGGGGTAGAGGGGCCTCTCTGAGTGAGGCTGTTGTGAGTGGCGGCTCTGGAGGTGTGGGTGAAATGAAAGGCCCCTTAATCTTGTGGGGATCGCCCGGAGGCCAAAGCAGACCCGATGATCGTGAGAAGGCTCATCCTCGTCAGGGCTCATGGCCCATCCTTGTAGACCCCTAGGTGGTGTTTGCCAGGTTTGTCTCTCTTAAGCCCAGGAAGAATGGCCTTGATGACAGGTGTAACCACGCCTCATTATCTATCGAGGGCACCAGGCTCCTTTGCATAAGCCATGAAGCGGAGAAAGGATGCTAATTACTTCCTTTGACGTCCAGGTTATGGAGGATGTCCTCTATAACCTGCTAAACATAAAAGGAATATCCTGGACCATTGGCGTAGTTGGCGGGGCAGCTTGAGTCACTTCACACACATTAGTGCCGTCGGAATGAGCGGCGTGATGAAATGATGCCGGACCTTAGATATAGGCCAAATGCAGCCTTGAAGTGGGGTGCGCCGGCCCTCTTTGAGTTTCCACCGTCCACTGATCAGAGACCAGATGACCTCGGGGGTAGTCGGTCGCTTCGTAAAGCCGTCAACTGACTCGGGGACTTGGTCGGACTATATGTGGTGGCTCTGAAGTCGAGCCAGCACTCCTCACTTCGAACCTTCTTAACGGCTGTGGGAGGTGAGATTAAGCGTAAATTCTCGCACCACACTCGCATAGCATTTGGATGAGGTGATTTGTAAAATGCTGCCATCCCTTGCGCAATAGTTTTGGAAAGTAAGTCAGGGTGAGCCTTTCCTTGATAAGCGATCGGTTCTCTTGCCGATGGTGTTGCGAGCCGTCGGCTATCATTGACAAGCGTGGAGATACATCATAGTGGGAATTGACTCGTCCGCTGAACCGACCACTGTAGAAGCTGACTTTGCCTCTTTCGGACATTGGATGAAGGACAGAACTCCTAGGAGGGTAATGCACTCTAAACAATATGACAAACGCACCTAGAGTGCACTAGGAAAAAGCGAAGGTAATTGACGGGCTAGAAAACATGGTGTAGTGCAAGTATATACATGCCACGTGCGCCGTACCTGCGTCGCCCCAGTATTATAATACCCAGTAGTGCGCGGATATCGATCCACGAGAGGATAGGTGTGTTGACTCTGAGAGAATTTCCTTTCGATATTATCTGGACATACGCAATGTGAAGAAGGGTACTAGTGTAACGACATACCAAATATCTGAGTTTGACCAAGTTTGGCCAAGAGTTGGCCAAAGTTAGTGGGGATGGTAGTTTGACTTTAGGAGAATAGTTTTATGTTAGCATAAGACACCACATTTATTGGAGTCGTCGTCTGAGGTTCATGAAGGCGGAACGTCACAATCCGACTACCGGTGGATGAGTTCTGACCATTAAATTCAACGATGGCACTGTGATGTCATTCTGCATAAGTTTTTGCAGCCTAAGACCACATATAAACATGGCTTGTGATGCCAAATGAAAACACAGTCCAAAACAACACTTGAGCTCCCAAAACCTGGAAAACTCTCAAGCCAGGAATTTTACCTTTTGATGAGAGTAGCCACATGTTTGGCTCCCGGACAGGGACGAGGCACCACACCCGGCACGGAAGGTTCTATTACAGCGCGGATACCAGTTATATAGCCAATCTCGTGATAAATTTTCTCTCTCACGCCAACCGGCGGATGGCAGAATCTGGCCGGCCGAACTTCGGCGTGGTGCCGATTTTCACCCGAGTTTTGTGATTTTCGGCCATTTCGACCACCTCGGGCCACCAGCCAGCTCCTTTCCATTTTTGGACCTTACGGGCTGCATCATTAACAATTAGTTTTGTGAATTTGTCTGGATTTGGAAGTGCCATTGAAAGCGAAATGGGAGAGCTTAGATTGAGTTCAGCCCACCCTGTTGGACTAAGGTAATGGTACCAATGAGTTCCTGGTCTCTTGAAGCTTTCCATTTGATATGTGGTTTGTAAATTTTGGACATCGATTTGGTTGGGTTTCTATTTTTAGGTTGTTTTTTGGTAATTAAGAAGTTGGAATTTGTGTTCAATTGGTCCAGTGGACAAAATTGAAGTTGTATTAATGAAGTGGATGTTTTTAGGAATTATTGTGGAAGATTCGTTTGAAATTAGCTCTCGGGTGAAAAGCCCAATTTTGGGTATCGGGCACATAGGGCACCTTTGTGTATTGGACTGTAGTCAAGTCTGGACTGGTTTCATAGTTCTAAAAATTATTAAGGCCTTGAGGTATCCCAATATTTTGATTCAGTTGTGGAGCCTAAATGGTGTTTATTCATATTACAGGCACTCCTTGGGATGGGACGATCTGCAAGGGGCGGGATTTGAGCGTCCTATGAGTACGTAGTGGTTATACTTTAAATAATTTGGGTATTGTGTTGATATATCTGTGATTAAATACTTTACATATATCTTGTTTTGATCGGATGGTTGGTTGCATTCAAACCTGATTTTCAGTTTCATATAAAACAAGTTATCATTCATGTGAATTTTGTCAACATTTCTTCTTTGAAAGTTTCTGTGTTATTGGATGATCGGTGGTGTTTGGATCATTTTGAAAATTTTATGGATTGAGGTTGTAAACTATCTGAGAAAACTATTATGTAAAAGAAAAAAAGAAGTGGATCTTATGTGATTTTGTGGGCGGCTCTACGTCTGGTATTGTTGGAAAGGTACATGAAATGAACAGTTTACTTTATTTATACGTTACGTGAGTCAGTTTATTGACAAGTTTATTAGTTGCCCATTATTTTTTTTGTTGACCAGTGGTTGTCGTTCTTCCATTGTGGTCGGTTTGATTAAATGGTTTGTTGATACAGGTTTGCCCGTACGCGTGAGTCGGTTGTGCGACGGTTTGGTATTCTTGGTTGCCGCGGTGGCGTGAGATTATTTTGACGGTTTAGGATATGAATTACATGGTCACGATGCAACGTTGGTTTTATGTGGTATGGGCGTTGTTGATTTTCTAAATGGTATAACTTCTTTAATAATACTCATATGGTTTGGTGCATTTTCGCCTTCTGTTATTTTATCACTTGATGACTATACATGTTTGTGTCTTGGCTATGTTGTGTCTACGATTCGGATTATATTTTCTGCTGTGGGGCGGCTTAAATTATTGTTGGTATGATGCATGCATACTGTGAACAGGGTAAAGTTGGGTTTGAAATGTTTACTAAATAAGAGTTTCACAAAGTGAGCAGAGGAGAGGTTTGAGGAGAACCATTGAAATATAAAAATGTTATTTTCTACCCATATGATATACCCTCATGAAGTTGTGTCTCAAACATTATTTGCATTGTCAGTTCCTAGGTCGGTGGGTTCGACTGCAGACCTATTCGCGCAGTTGGCGGTACTATCTCCGCACATTGTATTTTTGTTTTCTATCGCATTTATCTCATATATGAGTTGCTATGTGTGGACATTCTGTTTCATCTTGTACCCTAAATCCACAATACTCTTAGAGCATTGACAGCTATTTGTGAACTTTTTAGTTCTCATTTTATAACTATTGGGTTTTTACTGTATATATTTATGTATAATTGGGTGTTAAATTATTCATGGTGTTACTCCTTTATGGGTGAGCGAGTTCCGTATCTTCCTAAGGTTACATACGATTGGGACTTAAGCTGTGGGACCAAAAATCAGGAGGAGTATCAAGGTGGATCACATCAAACTTAATTATGTATCGAGCTCTAGGACTCCTAAATTCCTATGCTGAAGGGTTGGCCACACATTGTTGTCTCTGTGACTTTCTTGATGTTGTATACCTTCTAACCTTATCCTTGAAATTGATTGGTTCTTCTAATGGCACTTAGAGGTTGTGCAAACGCTCCTTCCGTGGTGGTTGAATAAGGTAACCATTACATTAACCAATATCCTTGCACCTCGGATTGATGACCTATTTGATCATTGAGTGCAGGGTGTTCTTCAGTGACTTGAGGTGAGAGGTTCTGCCGTTGAGATTAGGAATGGACATTCCCAGGCGACATTCAAGGCGAGATACTGAGCGTTACGGTTTCTATGATGATGTCTTTCGGACTCACCAATGCCAATGGCTTTCATAGTTTGAACGAGTCTTCCGTCCGCTCGCCGTTCAGTTATTCTGTATTGTCTTCGCCGGCTGTTATCTTGTGACCGAAGCGGATTGGAACATGAACATTTGGGTTTTAGTGTTCTGATTTTGAAGCAATACCGATTCTTGTGTACCAAGTTGACCGACGCCTTGAGAAATTTGGATTTGGGCGAGTGGGGTTTCTTGGACATGTGTTTACTGGCGATGGCATTTAGAGTGTGATTCTAGAGAAAATAAAGCAATTTATCAAATTTGGGCAGCAACTCGTTGGTGAAGGTCTGGGTTCCTAGGATTAGCGGGGTGTGCAGTAGGTTCATAGAAAAGGTTCTCAAAAATAACGAGGACCACTTCATTGTTTGAAGGCTGAAGGAGATTGAGCCAAAAAGGTAAGGTTGTTGGTTTTGATTCTTGTATGAAATGGTTCTTTTTCTACAAGGTTTCAGTTGCGAAATTTCTCTAACCTAGATTTGAAGGATATGGGAGAGGGTAAACCTAATCCTTGGTTATTGTGTAAGTTTGGGATTTTGTATAGAGGATCGATTCATGGATTACTCTCTTTTTGGAAATTGGGATTTCATCTAACAGATTAGTTAATTTGTTGATTGGCAAAGCCCTAGATTCTTATTTAAGATGTGTTTTTGGAAGATGTTTGGGTTGAATAGGTGGCTTTTTTGATGTGTTTGATATTGGGATTGATTTGGTTGGAAGCACTGGAAAGAAGTGGGAAAATCTCCCAATTCTTGCATTTTGTGGGCTGAATTTTCTTTGACACATGGCAGTTAGTATTTTGACAGCCCAGCATGATCATTTTGCTCCATTTGGGTGATCAGGTTGGAAAAGAACCCATAACTTTTATCTTTGATGAGTAATATGAGGAATGGGAGTACGAGGTTATGTTGGTGCGTTGTTTGTGTAACCTAGCCATGAGTGTTGTGAATGTTGATCCTGGTAGTGTGTGAGAGAGAGTGCACTTGGGGATCAGTTTATGTTGGAAGGTATAAAGATCTAATGTTGATCTGAATAGGTAATATATGAGTGTGTTGATGGTAATACAGTGACCGCGACTAATTTTTATCGACAGTTGTGAGAGGTAGGAATCACCGCGACATTATTTGCGGACCCTTGGGTAGCCTCGGGTTTTGACTTCCTGGAGACTTGCGGACATATGAATCTAGTAGGATCTTATAGCCTTCTCACCTTACATGTGGTTTGCGATGTTATTGGGAGTGCATTCCGTGCTTGGCGTGAGTCAGGACTTATGTAGTGGATGGGCTGATGACTAGTTCTGTGTTGTAGTCCAGAAGGTTCACGAATATACGGTGCTGACATAGCCTCCTTGGTGGTAAGTCGACAATTTGTCGTTGCTGGGATGATTATAGTCCATGGGTGGCCTAAAGTCAACAGTAGAGGAGTTGGTAATTATGATAGTATTGCATTCATGACTCATCATCAACCCTTATACGCCAAATGCTCATGTTTTGAGATATCTTGAATTATGTATAATGAAATGTTTCTTACAGGCATGGCTTGTTGAGGTTCATACTAATTTATGAACTCATCCCTATTGTTTCTCACCTTAGATGTGAGTAAGAGACCAAGCTGCGTGACATGAAAAGTTGAACTATAGGGTTTTTTGAGTATGGAAAAGATTTTATACCAGCCTTAGCATTGGTGGTTGATACGTTTTGATGAATATTTAGATTATGTGGATCTATTCTAGGATCTTGAGTTGGGGTGAGGACAGGTAGTGTAAAACTCCTTGGAAGAGAGGCATGTCGTTTTACAGACGAGGAAATTAAGTCACACATTGGCCCAGGATTGTGAAGGTGGTCAGTGGTTTGAATTATAGACTGGAGGGCTTTCGGGTGATTCATGTGTGACCACATCTGCTACAGTACATTTGTTATGAGGAGCGACCGGTCTGTGGTCTGGGTTTGAAAAAGAAGGGCTTGCAATGAGACAATATATCATAGTGAAGGTCCTTTGGGAGACCACCTAGTCGGAATCGGCTTGGGGTGGGAGGAGACCAAATCAGACCGGTGCACCCTCACCTCTTTTTCCATGGCCACGGTCTGCAATTCGTGGACAGGAAATTTTCTTTAAGGGGGTAGGTTGTAGGCCGGGTACCAAATAATACAGGTTATTAAGTTTGACCAAGTTTGACCAAGTTGACAGTTGACCAAGTTGACCAAGTTTGACTTTGAGAGGAATAGTTTTATCCAACTAGGGTTTCTATTAGTAGGTCGTCAATCAGTTCATAGGCAGGTGGAGCGTTTTATGCAAATCGACGGATCTTGAGTGCGGCCATTAGAAGTTCAACGATGCTTTACTCGGTGAAACATTGGGCCTTTACCAAACATTGGCAGCGATGCAAATGAGAAAACCCTAGCTGAAAACAACCCAGGCTCCCCGAGCCACAGAGAAAACTCTCCAAGCGGGAACACCTTTTTGGTAGAGTATTGAGCCACACCTGTGGCCAGGTAATCGGACGGGTGAGGCACCGGCTGGAGGTTACGCCGCAGCGCGGACCACGGTGCGCCACCGCGGGCGATCTGGAAGGCCGTAAATTCTACGATAACCCGGCCTTGGGCGCGCGGGTCGGCCGAACTCGTGACCGGTTGCAGATTTTCACGCCCCGGGATTTGTGATTTTGTTTCCGGCCACCTCAGGCCACCCATAGCTCCTTTCCTGCCACTGGACCTTCTAAACTCATCTCGTGGTCCGTTTTGCAGATTCTTTTGATTGAGATTTACATTATGAAAGCGAGAAATCGAAGCGCGATCAGGTTTTCAGCCACCACGGCATTTGTTGGACTAAGGTAATGGTAACCAATGAGACCCCATGATCTGCCAGGCTTTTCATTGACTCTATGGTTCATCAGATTTGGACATCGTTTGGTTGGGTTTCTATTTTTAGGTTGTTTTACGGTAATTAGAAGTTGGGTTTATGGAAATAAGAGTACCAATTGATCTTAGTGGACAAAATTGAAGTTGGTTCCCATGAAATTGGATGTTTTTTGGAATTGGGCGATTCAATTTAGAAATTAGCTCGGTGAAAAGCCCCAATTTTGGGTATCGAGGCTATAGAGCTGCGTATAGTGGACACAATGAATCAAGATTAGGATGGTTTTCATAGTTCATTCTAAGGCCTTCGGAGTATCCCGATGTTGTGGGTTCGATTATTGGGCTGTGGTGTTTGTCTTACAGCCTCCTGTACAGGGCAGGGGTGATCTGCCGAGAGGCAGGCCGGCGTCATAGTCATGTAGTGGTTTATATGCTTTTAAATGATTTGGGTATTGTGTTGATATATCTATTGTGATTAAATACTTTACATATGTCTTTGTTTGATAGGATGGTTAGTTGCATTCAAACATGATTTTCGGTTTCATATAAAACAGGATTATCATTTCATGTGAATTTGTCAACATTTTAACTATTTGAAAGTTTTCTTGTATTCATTGGATGAGTCGGTGAATTATTTTGGATATTTTGGGTACATGGATTGAGAGTTGTAAACTATCTGTAACTATTGTAAAGAAAAAGGGTGAGATTTTGTGGATGAAACTACGATCTGATGTCTTGGGAAGAAAGGTATGAGGCTGGAGACGGTTTATTAGTTTGCCCGCGCGTTGCCGTGGTCGGTTTGACCCGGCCGGTTTATTAGTTGCCACATTCTTGAGTGAGGTCGGTTTGATTCAGGCGGTTTGGTGTCTGGGTTTGCCCACGAGTCGCGTAGAAATTCGGTTTGACAGACGGTTTGGTATACAGGTTTGTACGATAGCGTGGTCAGTTTGACAGGCGTTTGCGATGATGTGGTTTGCCGTTGACGTGAGGTCATTCAGCCGGTTTAGGATAGTACATGGTACGATGCAAATTGAGGTTTATGTGTTATGGGCGTTGTTGATTTTCTAAATGTGGCTAACTATTTTAAGCTACTCATAGTTTAGTTACATTTCATGGTTATTTTATCGCGATGACTTTGCCATGTTTTGTGCTTGAAACTTTATGTTTGTAGTTTCTGGTTGTGTTTCTTAACAGCAGTTTTGTTGTTTGGACGATGCATGTTGGACGGGTAAGAAAGTTGGGTTTGTGAAATGTTTCGCGAACTACAAAGAGTGAAACGAGAGAGTTTGAGAGAGAACCATTGAAATATAAAAATATTTTCCTTATAAACTATGCCACTCACTTGAGATTTATTATCTCATTGTTTAAATGTTCCCCTAAGTCAGACGGTTCGTAGAGCCTATTAAGCGATTGTCTTTATATCTCCATACGGTATGCATACTCACATCGCATTTTATCTATTATGAGTTTGTTGTATTGGACTTATTCATTTCTACTTGTACCTTTAAATCAGAAATGCTCTTAGGCAGCTCGACATTAGTATGGAACTTTCTGAAGTTATATGTTATATTGTTGCGGGTTTTTATATATATTTATGTATAGTGGGTGTTAAATTAATACATGGTATTTACTCCTTCATGGGTGGGGATTCCGTATCTTCCCTAGGGTTATACGAGTCTGGGACTTCAGTGGAACACCAGGAAATCAGGGGAGGGTATCCGGGTCGGGTCCTGTCAACTAGTGTTTGAATGTAAACTAAACTACTGAGTTTGGTGAGTACACTATTTATTAGACTAGGGTTATGCTCTCCCCACCTTGCACCCCCAGTATGGTTGGCTCTTAGAGATGATATTGTCGGTCTATTTGCTGATTGCTAGCCTTTGAGGTGATCTTGCCTCTGAGACTGCCCTCTCTCGAGGTGTATTCGCTGTCTCGCTAGTAGAGTTGGATGTATCTCTACCTAACTTTCGGTGCTCAATGCTTAAATGTTCTAACCTTAATTGCCTTAGGGATCGGGAATATCTATTTGCAGATCACCAAGGGATTGTACTCTACTAATATCCTAGGTATCTCATCTCTCGAGATCAGGATCTCTCTGGTATGATCATACTAATGCATTAAACATTTTCATGTAAACATTCGCGATTGCTAGCGGATGATAATGAATCATAAATCAATAAGATAATATAAATTAATAAACTTTTAATCCATTCAAACGCGTGACGGGGTTCTTACAGGTATAGATCTAGAACATAATGAATAAGAAAATATCAATAAAGCGATATATAAAACATCAGTTCTAATCTCAAACAAAGAAGAGGCTACAAATCACGAAACCTTCTCCCGAGATCGATGTCAACACTAACAGTTCTGCGCCTGGTTTGTCACGATTCCCAATCCGTCCCCTCGAATTTGGGTTCCCATTTTGCCTTTAATAGTAGTTGAGATGAAGACTCGCGCTGGCATCCACAGTATTTGGGACGGCTGTCTGCAAAGCGTTTGGGCGTCGCGACGTTGACGTCATGGCTCAAACGCTCTGACATTGGAGCGTCGCGGCGTGCCGCTTTGACTTCTTTAGATGTTGACTCAGCGTCATTAGCGTTGCTGGGGCGTGTGACGTTCCATCCATCCTTATGCATGCGCCTCACTGCTCCAAAGTGCTTCAAAGCTGCACACGCACGATTGCACTGCATACCGTCTGTAAATCGGTATCGATACAAAGAACTTCATTTAATAAAATCTAATAGCAATGTCTGACCAAGCGGGTATATGTCGAGTGTTTAGGCACTCATCACACCCAAACGTTTCCTTGTCCCAACAAGCAAATAAACTTTAACACACTACTGTACTATGTCGAACACGAATCATGTTGCAATCTTGATAGAGAGAGGATCAAATTAGGCCAGGCTACGCACCTGCTAGTTCCTATTTGAAGTTCACGAGATTGCAATTGTGTTAAATTCGAAAGAACTAGGTTGAACTTCGGTGAAATCGCGAGTGTCGACCTCGATATATTCAATGGCCTTTCCAATGATCTATCATGCGTATAAAGAAATGACCTCCCGGTGTATGCTTGGCGTTCTCACTACATAGAACAAACTGGTGCAAGTTTATGTTAAGTGTCCATGTAAGCGAGAGTTAGTTGGTGACTCCCCTGATTGGTTAAGGGCAGGCGTTGGATTCCTTGAGCGTCACGAACCTCCAGCTACTCATAGGGCCTAAAGCTATGGAAAACTTCCGTCTTACGTGTCCCTGGGCGGTGAAGTCAATGACTCGACCAGTTAACCAGGGGCATTGACACCAGAAGGCCCCTCGAGATGTGCGGGTTAAATTGGAATCCCACTTATTCCATCTCTATATGTATATATATATATATATATATATATATATATATATATATATTTTTCTCTTTTTTTTTTTTTTTTTTTCCTGATTTTCCGGGGCTCGAAGGTAATCCTCTTGCCTGTATTCTACGGGGTGTCCCATCTGCTTTTGGTTTTCAGAGACTCAGGGGTTTTGTTAAACCTTAGTAGTTGGCCTCAATTTATCACGCCTAGAAGTCATTTGTGTGTGTGAGTGTGATAGGCTCATTGGGAAATGTTTTTCTGTGAATACTTGGAGAGTATTCACTATGCCTCCCCCTCTATTCAACTAATTCCCGAGACATTCCAAGATCAATGCAACCTTTCTTTATTGACTACAGGTAAGTTGACTAAAATTCTGATCCCTACTCTAAAGCATGGCATCACATACACAGTAACTACACACCACGACTACTATACGACACCACTGCACATGCATTATGATCTACAAGCATAAACATATTAAACACAAAAACTGATATGTATCTAAGATGAGCTCTTGTAAATGCAACTACGCAAAAATGTAAACTCGACGCAGAAATGTAAACTAACATGCATAAATAAAAATAAACTACAGCACTAATACGAAAATCAAAGCAAAACAGTACTAGTCTAACAAAACTTCGATCTACTCATACCCCCGAGCTAAATCAGTGTCCCCATGGCAATAAAACGGGGAGAGGTAGAAGAGAACTTCCACGATGATGTTATTACAGGTCGTCTGATCAGTGGCCCGGATGATGGATACAGAGGGTGAGCAAGGCCGAGCACGGAGGGCTAACAGCTGAAGAATGAGTGGCTTTGGTTGGCCCGACACCGTCTCGCACATCGGCGGCGCCATATCTTTGTGTGAGGAGGGACTGGTGCTCCTGGGTCTCGTCCTGAGATACTTAAAGGTGCTCAGGAGAGCCTGGGTCTGAGGTCGGGTGAGGGGCCCGGAGGGGCGCTCAGGTGGGTGGCTATAGGTGGTGGTGGTGGAGGCGGATGGCGGGCCGCGTATCTCCCTGCAGGGATCCCCTAGGAGTCAGCGGGCCCCCCCCGATAGTCGTGAAGCTACGTCCTGGTCAGGGCTCCTGTTGGAATCGTAAGGCTCCTGGTCGTGGTTCCCGGTTTGTCTCGCAGGCCCGATATGGCCTTGATGGGGTGTAACCACGCCTCATTGTCTCATCGAGGAGCACCCCGGCTGCGTTTGCATAAACCATAGTGAAGAAAGGGTACTGAGAATTCATTTTCGCGTCCGATTTATAGAGGATAACATCCTACATAACACACCACCAATCAAAGGATATCTGAATATTGGCATGGTGGCGAGACCGCGCTTGTTTGTCACTTCACACACGCACGACCGTCGTCGAATGAGGCGGCGTGATAATGCCCGGACCACCAAGAATAAAGGCCAAATGTTTGGCCTTGAGGCGAAGTTCTCTTCTGGCCCTCACTGTTGAGTTTCCGCACCCGGCCATTATTCGAAACCGAATGACCACCGGGTAGTGAAGGGTGCTCGTAAAGCGCGATCAAGCGGCGAGGGGACATGGGCAAGATCATAATAGTGATTGATGCGACTGCTTTGGTTGGCCAGCACTTTGCTTCTCTGCGTTTCTTGACGAGTGGAGAGGCAGGGTGGCGAAAAGTGAATTCTGTACCCTTCATAAAGCGCTGGTTGAACAGTTGCTGAAATTAACAATCACCGTGCGATAATCTGGAATCTCAGTGGGCGAAACCATATAACGTGAAAGGGCGTTCTGTGGAAGATGGTGCGGGAATCGTCGGCGCCCGATTCGCGAACCGTCGCTGACATCGCGGCATGGTAGAACCGGGTCCTCCTTTGGCGGAGCCGTAATACGCGCTTTACCGAGGACATTGGTGGGCGGATCTGGAGAAGCTCCTAAGGATGGATAATACCTTGCCAATGTGGCACCTTTGGTGGTGACGTGTTCTAACACCTAGAGGGCACTATGAACTGAGAGGAGCCTAGGCTGCCGAGATGTAGACACCTGCCCTAGGACAAATGGCTTAAGCGTAGCGCAGACTCTAAGAGAAATCTTGGCCCAAGGATGAAGGAACAAACCCTAAGCAGAGGCACGGACACCTGCGGGTGGGGTAGTTGCTAGCCAAGGATGGATGGGCGAGAGGATGGACTAGTGGTAGCGGTGATGGTGCTCGGAAAATGAAGCGGCCTCGGCCGGGGATGGAGTGTGCTTTCCGGGTGCAGGATGGTGGACAGGTGCGGGGGTTTAGGGTTCGGAGATGGATGGGGCAGGTAGACGAAGGAAAAATGAGGTGATTTGGCCTTAGCAGACAGCGTCGGCGCGTTCGGAACATGTCGCGGCGTTAGGAAGTAGTAATAGTGTGTCGCGGCGTTGGATATCAACGTCGGCGTTCGAAAAAGTTACCGAATCGCGTCGCGGCGTTCGGAGAATGGTTAAATCGATAATCCAGCGGCGTTGGATATTACGTAGCGGCGTTCGGAAGGTGTCAAATCAACATTGCGACGTTAGTATGCGCGTCGCGTTCGAGGATAGTCAAAATGATGCCGGCGGCGTTGAGGCGTCGCGGCGTTAGGCTGTCCTTGGCGGGGCATCGCAACGTTGCGTCGCGGCGGTCAGAACGTCGCGGTGAGAAAACCTAAAATGTTCATTAGCAGCAACCATGGTCTCGAATGAAAACACTCCCTCTTGTAAATGTGACTCTTTGGACTTTTGGCAGGCTGCGAAGCGATCCTCTCGGTACCTTTCGCTAGTCACGAAGTAAACAATCAAAAATGAAGCGAGATAATAAAATTTAAACCATAGAAGAAAGGAAAATTGCAAGAAGAACTTGGGTTTTCCCAGAAGCGCTATAATTTAATGTCGTTAGCTCGACGGCCTAGGAATCTGATTGGCTGTGGTTGAGCTCCTATGATCTCTTCTTGCATTTCATCTAAGTCTGCGATTGAAGGAATGATCTGATTCTCAGCATGGAACTACTTCAATCTGGCTTCAGATTGGGTGGTGGCGTAGATAATGCCTTTTGTGTAACCTTTTTACATGTGCATTCACATGTGAACCACTAGCCCTTATCGACAAACCTTGGATACGACATAATTCTTGAAGTCTTTGATGCTATTATTGAGGAAGCTTTTGAAGCGACTCCATTGCGATTCAGATTGTTGTCTTATAACCGATATTTCTATTTGTATTGTTATTATTATCATTATCAAGATCCATTCTGCTTTTAGAGCCTGATTCAAAGTGGTAAAAATGGTAAAAATGTGGTAAAATGTTAATGGATGATATGGGGTTATGGAGATATTACCAGATTTTAAATCCCAATATGAATAAAAAAAAATATATTTACCTATCAAAGAGAATCACATTATCAATATTTATATGCTCAAAAGGTTTATCTGTAATCATAAGTAATTAAGTAAAACATATTGAATATTCTGCCAGAGCACAGGACATACAGTACTTATTTTGATCTTATTTAGTAAGGAAGAAATTTTTTTATTAAAATCAGCTTTGGATTTATATATATATATATATATATATATATATATCCTATATACATTATTGAGCACTTTCATTAATCCTTAGTGGACTTCAGGTACGATATGGTTTAATTCTTTTCTTCTTACATCTTTCACATTCTTAGTTCATCAGTCTCTTCTTTCATTTTTTATCTTTCATATTCACTTCTTTTGTTTTTGCTATTTTATTTTATTCTTGTCAAAGTAAAAAAGAAGAATGAGAATAGATGGTGAAGTAATTTAAAAGAAAAAGAAAAATGAGAAGTGAAGAAGTTGGTAAGGAAGGAATGGTAATTAAGATAGGTTGTTTTAATTGATAAAGAAAATGAAAATTATCTGCATATATTGAAAAAAATAAAAAGCGAATGAGGATATTGTAAAAGATGCAAAGAGTACATGATTGCATAAATCATTTTTCTGATTGGAAATGCTATAATGTGATAGTAGGTATATGAATCATCTTTGTCTTTATTAATTAATATATTTAGTTATAGTTATACCTTGTCATATTTGTATACAAGGCTAGTTAGGAGATAATAGGTTTAAGATAGTTATTTGTGACTATTTGTTCTTAATACAACACAAGAATTCTCCTCGTGAATATTTTAACCAATATGTCTTGTCGTCTTGTTATGTAACGTTTCTTCTTTGTGAAGTTACCGTGACAGAACGCCATCTTACCGACATTGTCACATCTACGCGGATAGGGAAAGTTCGTAGCTATATCACTAATTATGAGTTTTTCTGCTCAACCTGTGAACATTTAAAGCATTGAGAGCCCCTTAGAGAGCAGAAAAGCGGATAATATCTATGAACTAGATAAATTCGTAACAATCATGCTCACAATTATTTCAACATTTATGTAAGGTTATTAAACTATTTTTCATGTTCTTCAGACTAACCAGGTAAAACTCAGTTTATTGAAGAAATCATCAGAATGTGTTCAAGATTTAAATTATGTATCATCAAGTGATAAGTGACTTGGTAAGAGGAATGGATTGTTATACTTGAATTGGAGTCCATATTGCGTCTTGGTGATGAAGTTCTTATGATAGAATTTGGGGTATGGCGGCATTAGTAAATAACACTTGCCGTAACTTATTTATGAATGACTTTTCTATAAATTTGAGGTTGTTGCTTTCTAGAAAGGTTTAAGAAGCACAAGCATGGACAATTTAAAAGTCGACTTCTTTCAAAGGTATTATAGGAGATAAAAGTATAACGCTGGGACTCACTTAGTCAAGTGAGACTAGACTCAAGGGGTTCTTGTTATTGTTGATCATGATATTAGGTCCTTCATTAAAAACTGATAATAAAGGTAGCATGATTAGTTTGGTCTAAAGTCAAGTCATTATAACAACAAGGGATAAGCATCTTTTAGCTATGCGTAAGATTGATGCAATATATGAGTCAACTAAGATGATAATTCTTCAGTGTTTGATTCATTTGATCAGAGCATATGATTGTATGAACTTATCTCTAATATAAATATCTTTATAACTAAGGTGCAAGTGAACTACTCAAATTTTTAACATGGGTTCTTATTGTTTCTTGGGAGAAGTAAGGGAGTATTGGATGAATGAATTGAATCAATAAAAGAAAGGAAATCTCGGAGAAGGAATTCATAAAGTGCTTCAAAGTTTTGATGGATTGGAAGATGATGAGAAAGAATATTCTAGATATTGCATGTTTCTTTAGAGAAGTGACTATGAGCATGAAACTCCTAGGGAGTTGTAAACCTCTTTTACATTCAGGTAAGTCTAATTGATAAATCTCTCATAACCATTACTAAAGATAACACAGCTTGGAAATGCATGATTTACTTCATGAAATGGGCCGATAAATTGTTTACAAGACTTCTCCTAAAGAACCTTTAGCAACGTATGGGTCATGAACAAGGATATCTCTCATATTTTAAGACAACAAGCGGTGAGAATATAACATGATATTTCTTTTTCAAGGCCAATTAATATATAAATACATACTATTAACTATTCTTTTCTTCTTGTTTGTGTAACATAAAAATGCTCTGTAGTCGTTTCGACATGTTTAGGGTGTGTAGGCATAAATTGAATTTTTAAATAATTTAAATGCCAAACACTTGAGTGAAACACAGAATGTACAAGACATAAGGATAAAAATTTAATTTGTAAAAGGAGCACAAAGTCACTTAAGTTATATGACAAGATGAGAGGCGAAGTGGAAATAACTTGCATAAAATGAGTGCTGCAGTAAATAAGTTGGAGGACCTATATGTGCAATAACTATCTATAAAGATTAAGTATAAAAGAGCTTGAGACAACAAAATATCTCATATTTTGGATTCTCAAGAAAACAAACCGTGAAGGCCAAAGGAAGAAAGAGAGAAAGAAGAGGAAGAAGAAGGAGAAGCAGAAGAAAGTGTGAAATTCCTAAAGTTTTGTATGGATTCTATGATTTTTGGTATGGATATGACATGGAAAGTAAGAGATCTTATGGTTTGCACCAGAATTCTAGGAAATTTATGAGTTCCAAACCTAGGTTTTAGTTAGGAATTGATCCTAACTCTGTTTGAGAATTAGATAAGGAAATCTAATATAATTATGACCATATTAGATTTGTTTGGAAGAAATTCATGGAAGATTTTAAAGGAAAGATGTGTAATGAAAGATGAATTGAGTAAAATTGAGATTTCAAGATGAATTTGGAGTGGTTTTGAAGTGTATATAAAGTATTGAGTTGATTTGGGTAGCAATATGGAAAAGTAGAGAAAAACCCACATTCTGACAATTCAAGAACTATCTGGTAGTGCGTTTTATGTTTTGGCGGTGTTAGTATTTTGGCCATAGCATCCATTTCTAATCCGATTTGGTGATTCAAGTTTTGCTGGTTGAAATAGACTTCAAGGAGAACCAAGCCTGTGAAATAAATACAGTAAATTCTGATTTTATGTGGCCCAAAAATTCACTCAAAGTGGAACATGTTCAAAACCAAGTTCTGTTCCAGTTTTTTTACCATAGAGTAGTCTCGGTTGTTTTGGATGCTAACCAGGTTAGGTGCTCCGATTTAGGTGATTCAGTTGGAGGAGAACCCCTTAGCACCTTAGCTTTAAAGAGTACAAAGAGACAGTGTCAAATATGAAGTTAAGACCCCGGAAAAATGAGTATTACAAACTGTCCCTAGTGTATTCGTTGAGTGACTAGTTTGGCATGAAAATGCCATAACTTTAGTTTTGATGATCTAATTGGAATGATTCATTCTAAGTAAAATAGGTTCATGGAGGGACAAGAATACTTGAATGATGTGTGAATACATAGGCATCATCCCGTACAAGTATCTGAAATGCCATATGGAATAGGCATGAAACATGAACATGAACATAAAAAGCAATATGTCATGAACACAAAATGTTGTGATAAAGATAGGTTATGAATTCTGAAAGATATATGATAGTATGACTACCTAGGACCAAAGAGTGAATTTGTGGACTTTCAGATGAAATTCCTCCTTGAGCTAGGGTTTGAGGTGTTAGGGAATGTGATTACTTGTTAGGAGTATGGAATCTTCCCCTTTGAGGATGGATTGGTGTATGGATATGGGAAGTTTGGTTTATTCCTACTTTTAGGGTTTGGGGATTGATTGTAGGATGGTTTATACGTGTGTTTGGCATGTTTGATACCATATTGAACATAATAAGTCCAAAAAATGACCAAAAGACAGTAGCTACTGCAACACTCTTGCAGGTGCTGCAAGTTGCTGATTTTCTTCACTGCTTGCAACTTGCATAACTCCTCCGTTAGGACTCCGTTTGGGTGTTCTCGGACTCTATGGAAAGCCCTTTGAGTATAGAATCATCCATATATAGCTTGATACAATATTGAGCTTATAATAAGTCCGAAAATGACAAAGACAGTAGCTGCTGCTGCTATTTACGAGTGCTGCAAGTTTGCACGATTTTCTTCATGGCTTGCAATTTGCATAACTCCTTCGTTAGGACTCCGTTTTGGGTGTTATTGAACTCTATGGAAAGACCTTTGAGTATAGAATCCATCCATATATAGATTGATACAATGTGGAATATAAAGCAAACCTGAAGGCAGGCAAAAGGCAGTAGCTGCTGCTGCTACTTGCAGGTGCTGCAAGTTGCTGATTTTCTGCATGGCTTGCAACTTGCATAACTCAGTCGTTAGGACTCCGTTTTGGGTGTTATTGGACTCTATGGAAAGCCCTTTGAGTCTAGAATCTATCCATATATAGCTTGATACAATATGGAGCTTATAATACAATCGAAAATGACAAAAGACAGTGGCTGCTGCTGCTACTGTAGGTGCTGCAAGTTGCTGATTTTCTTCATGGCTTGCAATTTGGCCCATAACTCGCCGTTGGGACTCCGTTTTGGGTGTTCTTGGACTCTATAAATCCATTTTGAGTCTAGAATCCAGCCATATATAGATTGATACAATATTGAGCTTATAATACACCTGAAAATGACAAAAGACAGTAGCTGCTGCTCTTCAGGTGCCTAGGATTGCTGATTTTCTTCATGACACCCAGTTTGCATAGCCTCTACACCGTTGGATCCTTTTGGGTGCAATGCTGGGGATGTTCATGAAATCTTGATCTAAATCATCTTCTGCTAACATTCAAATAACCAGTCTTATAATACTAATGAAAATAAAGACAGTAGCGCCTCTGCCACTGCAGATATGATTGTGAGATTTTCTTCATATTGCTCAATTTGCTATTCAGTCTGACTCAGCATGGACTACGGTTCAGTGAAATATGATCAATCTAATACCTTTGTTAACACAACAGCTGATATCTTTATCTGAAAATTGAATTGATTGTACCGAGTGTAATCGCTTAGTTAAAGTTAATTGGAATACATGGTAAGAAAGGATGTAGATATGAACAAGAAATAGCAATATATGTGAATTTGATATGTAAAGGAGCATAGATAAGAAAGTACCTCACAGTATCCAAGGAAAAGTCTACATTGTACTCCTACGGGAAGATGGTTGAAACGATAAAGAACAAGAAAAACATACAAGTATAGGAATGTATAGGTATAGGTCATAAGATATGATAGTCAGATAAAGTACATGAAGATATAAGATGTTACAAGTAGAGGACATAATATGAATATAAGAGTATATGATATGAATATATGATTGTCATACATAAGCGAATAGATGGAACATATTAGGAACACATGAATGAGTAAAAGCATATTTATGATAAAAATACTAGAAAGGCCATGAATAAGCTAAATCATGATAAAGCGCATAAAGAGATATGATCGTAAATGATATAAGGAGATATGAATAGATATATATATATATATATATATATATATATATATATATATATATATATATATATATATATATATATATATATATGAATATATGAATATAAGTGCATAGATGCATTCATGATATATGATAGGATTAAATATATGATCTGAAGACAAAGCTAAATGATAGAAAAGATATGAATATACGTATTGTAAAGAAATATAGAACAACAATACGAGAAGCTAAAATATGTGAAGGCACATTACAGATGAAATAAATTACTAATTATATCATATTTGTCTGTAGTAACAATAGTTATTCATGTAGATGAGATATGTCACGAGAAAAATGTAATAAAATGGGTTATGTAGCTAGGCGCGAGTGAGAGGATAGATTAACATGCCTATTAGGGAAAAATAAGTCTGACATCTTGTCCGGTTGGCCCCGTTTGGGTCATTCACAGCGCCTTTGGGCCTTATAGATGGTCATTGTCTGTCCTGCGGCGTCTTCGGACCCTTATAGATAGTCATTGTCTGTCTGATAATCTTGGCTATCGGGCCCATATAGATGGTCATTGTCTCGCACAATGATAACAACGCAACCGAGGCCCTTATAGACCTTTGTTTACGCCACGAGTGAGTGCAGCGCCGGGCCCTTATAGACCAGCATTTCGCCGCATTTGATTAGTCTGGTATCTTAGGCCTTATAGTTTCTTTATCCACTTCTAGGTTTATACGAGACGCAAAAACATAAAAAAATTATTTATATGACATGTGAAAATATATTATATGATCCCGAGAAGCATGCTTGCTATGTGTCGATAGGATGCAATAACATGAGATTATACGATCGACATGATATATAAAAATGTATAAGAATGTAAAATGATGCGAAGGATTAATATAGATAGAGTATATGGAAAATTACAAAGTACGATTATGCAAAGTATATGAACAAGTACGGTACATGAAAGGGAAAGTAATGAAAGTACCATGAGGAAAACAATATATGAAAATAGTACATAGGCAATTACATGAATAATTATATGATGCGGTATGAAAATAGAACATAACAAGCGGTATAGTATATAACCATGAAGTAATATATGCATACGAATATGACATACGAATGAGGATATATAATATGAACCATTAGAAAGAGAATAAATCAAATGATAATTACTAGGTAAGAAATAAATGATATGAAAGGTTATATGTCAGCGTCACATGATAGAAGTGTACGTTATATGAAAATGATAAGATAAGTGTATTTGTTGAGGCGATCATAGTTTATTGATAAGGATCTTGTATATGTTCCCACTAAGCGCAAACCTTACGGGTTTGTCAGGTGTAGGTACGAGAAGCGAGAAGACAGGATAGAGGACGGGACATCCTACATCGGCGGGCGAGACGGCTCGGAGATAGGTGCTCAGCTTAGCACGCAATCTACGTATTTTGAATGAAGTATAAGCTTTGTTTATTGAAGTAATGGGACTCGGTGTATAAGAATAAATACCACTATGGTGGTATATATCATATGTAAAGGAACATTATTACGAAATTGTGCATATGAATGAAAGCAAGTCACAGTGTCGGCTACGAGAAAGGTTGAAGAGTCCCAGTCTGAAGTGTGAGCACCCTAAACGGCACCCCATTAGGGTCTTGGGGTTAAGAGTGCCCATGTTGTTGGAGACGAAGTTGAAGGCATATTCCTCGACTTATCTTATTTAGATGATCATATGAACTTTACCACTAAAGCTTTTTCGAAGATGACCAATCTTAGGTTGCTTAAGATCTACCGAGCTAACCTTCTGGACACTATGGGAAAGATGCAATGTAAATTGCGCATTTCTTATGATTTCAAATTTCATTATGATGAGTTGAGGTATCTACATTGGGATGAATACCCTCGTAAATCATTACCATATGATTTTGAGTCCAAGAATCTTGCTCACCTATGCATATCTCATAGCCATCTCACTAAACTATGGAAAGGACAAAAGGTATGATTTCTTTACTCTCTCTTTGAGATACTTTGTAATTATTATAATGAATTCTACGAGCTTGTTTGTTTTTGTTTTGAAGAGTAGTTTTCTCTTCTCTAGAACTACAAAAAAAAAAAAAAAAAAAAAAAAAGGAAAACAAGTTTAGACTATAAACTATTACTATTTTTTATTCTTAAGAATAGAGAATATAAGGGCATGTTTGATGTTCTATGAAAATGTTCTTATTTTTTGAATTTCTTTGAATTTAGTGTTATTTGTGTTTTTCAAACAACATGAAAAAAAAGAAAAAGAAAAAAAAAGCTAGGAACCAAATGTCTTCTCCCTGCTTTCCTCATTTTTTAGAACAGAAAACAGTTTTGAAAAACGGAAACCATACAAACCCTAATATTTAAAAAAAAAAGCATCTTTTAGTTATTTTTCAATTAATTTTTTGAAGACTGTTTAAAAAATAATCCTTATAAACCATGTAAAATAATAAAATAAAATAAATACTACACCTTAAAAAATTATTTTAAGATATATTAAAAAATAACAAAGAAGAGCTTAAAATTATTCTAGGTGTCTAAATATATATTTATTTTATAAAACATTAAGAACAAATTTTTTTTTTTAAATGTTTATTGGTTATAGGTATTTGGAAATCTCAAATTTGTGGATGCCAGTTACTCCCAATACCTAAAAGAAACTCCCGATTTTTCAAGAGCTTTAAATCTTGAAGTGTTGGTTCTCAAAGGGTGCATAAATTTGCGTAAGATTCACCCATCCCTTGGATACTTGAGCAAACTCATATCCTTGAATCTGGAAAACTGCATAAACCTTGAGCATCTCCCAAGCTTCCGTCAATTGGCATCCCTTGAAATCCTCGTTCTCTCTGGTTGCTCGGAGCTAAAGAAGTTACCAGAAGCTCCACAGCATATGCCATATTTATCAGAGCTCTGTTTTGATGGGACCGCCATAACAGACTTTTCGGGCTGGTCAGAGAACTCTGAGAATTCAGACTGTTTACAAGAGCTCAATTCAGTTGATTCTTGTATATTATCTGGTTCAAAGACAATGAAAAGCCGTTTATGCATTACTACAATCCTGGACAGGACAATATCTGATGAAAAGTTAGGTCGTTGTCATGACAGTACTCATACAGTAAGACAGCTACCTTCAATGAGTGTTGTCGTGAGAAATTATAATGCATCTCTTTCGTCTCGGCCGAGAAGTTCATATTTCATTAGTCCTCATTGCTCCTTAACCTCACTGACACGTTTGAATCTAAGTGGAACACCCATAATTCACCTACCCTGGAATTTGGAACGACTTCATATGCTGCAGAAGCTTGAGTTGACAAACTGCACAAGGCTTCAAGAACTGCCGGTGCTTCCGTCAAGTCTAAAACGCCTGGATGCTAATAACTTATCATTGGAACTCATATCCTCTCAGTCTCTTTTCAGACCTCATGGAGGTTTTCTGGAGTTTTGTACGGAAATAGTGCATTTAGAAAAAAAAATTCAAAATATAATACTGGTTTCAAAAATATGCCAAAACTAGTGCGTTTGGGAATCTTTAGCAAAGTTAAAGGCGTGATTACCACTTATGTGCCGTGTGATACAAAAAATTTCAAGGCGGCGTTAGGAGCAATGACTATTGATCAGTGAGCCTTATTTTATTTGCATTTTTGAACATCTCACTCAATAGCCCGTCGTTCCACAGGCGCTGAGCCCAAAATTGATAGCCGGCGTTGTGAACGCCGGCCTTTAAATTTGCTAAAGATTCCCAAACGCACTAGTTTTGACATATTTTTGAAACCAGTATTATATTTTATATTTTTTTTTCTAAATGCACTATTTCCGTACAAAACTCGGTTTTCTGTTTGGTAATTGTTTGAAACTGAGGACGTACTAAAGTAAGATGGAGCATGATGTGAAGAGTGTGGCATCGCATTTTTGATCCGCTTGCATGGAGATCCACTTTTGAACAGGTAAGTTCTCTTTAGTTTAATGTTTGGTTCGAAAGTATTGAGCAAAAAAAAAATAATAATATATATATATATATATATATATATATATATATATATATATATATATATATATATATATATATATATATATATATATATATATATATATATATATATATATATAATGGAAAATGATTTTCTTAATTATTTAATGAAATTTTAAATAAAAATTCTGAAATTTTAATTGAAGGAAAATATAAGGGAAGAATAATTAAAATCAACATAATATTTTTATTTATTTATTTTAACTCATCAATATAAAGATTAAATAATTTAAAATATATAATTATTTTATTTATATTTATTTCTTTAAAGATTTTCATTAGACAACTAAACACAAAGAAAATACATTTTCTTATAACATTTTTTTCTTTCATTAATACTTTCTAGGAATCAAACACGAGGATAAGGTGTACAAATGATCCTAGAGTTAGCAGTATGAGTTTGTGCTACAAAAATTAGAGAAGCATTAAGGATATCTTGATAGGAAAGGTTTAAGGGCAAAGTGGGACATATACTCAAAACTTCGGGGCGACAGACATCTTATCTAATAAACTACCATTTTAATATATATATTTTTCTTTCTTTATTACTTTTCGAGAGGTGATTAAAATTGTTTCCTCTTTTTTGAACCGGTTAAAGTTTTAGGAACAAGTACAAGTTGTTTTACCGGTTTTAAAACAAAAATTGTTTTAAGAGGTCCGTCAAAACCAGACTATAGATTAAGCATCTTGTGTTTTTTGTAAATGAAAGTTTAGAAGATGGGAGTTTTATTACCAAAAATAACAGGAGATGCGGATTCTTTTTTCCTTTTTTGAAATTAAAATAATTTTATTGATTTAAAATAATTTTACATCTATAGAAACACGAATACAAATTCACACAAAAAACCATATAGGATGAAACAACAATGGGTTATGACATAATAAATCGGTTTCAACTATAAATTTGATAATACTATAGTGACTAAAATATCAATAACTCCTCTTCTACAATATATATTGTTTGTTATTTTGTCTAATAAAATATATTTATACTTCTCCCGAATAGATCCTCTAAATAACATAAATGCAGAATAAATCTTTATCAGAAACCTAGATCGTGTGGAAAACCACGCAAAAAAATTAATAGAAAAAATGTATAAATGAGTGAGTGATTTCGGGTCGAGAATAACCAACAATCACCCCTCCTTGTTTAAAGAAGATGAGTGGATGGAAAAGAACTTTGATGCGAATTCCTTTTTAACATCCTAAATATTGTACGATTTTGTTTTGTAGTATCGTCCTTACCTTTATATCCCGTTTAACATTGTTTTCCCCGGCGATGAAATACCGAATTGGTTCAGGCATCATAGCGAAGGCAATGAAATAAATATAGAGGTACCTTCAGATTGGTATACTAATTGCAACTTCTTGGGTTTTGCTCTTTCTGCTGTTGTGGCACCATTGAGTACTAGGCCCACTGTGGGTGAAATGCGACGTGTATTATTATACCCATCTTCTTAATTCCAACTCCCATTTCTTCGTTCCTTCGTTGGTGAATGGCCCTGGCAAAATTCAAAGTTTAATTGATCTACATCATCTATGGCTGGCGTATGTTCCATCATTTATTAGCTTCGAATTAGGTTTTCATTTAGTTCAAACAGGGGCAGTTTTGTGAAGAGTTGTGGGGTTTGTCCGGTATACATAGAAATGCATCCAGCCAAGCGTTCGCCTCTCGGACTGGTAACAGCGATGTTGTCAAGAGTTAAGGTGAAGGTCTATAATACGAAGGATTTGAACTCGTTGAAGGCCTGGTTCTTACAAAGGTTAATTTGAATTCCAATGTTTATAAATTCTTGTTTTCTGTAAATTAATTCTCTATTAATTGATTCTTACATCTTAATAACCTTTATCATAGGATCTATTTTGAGTCTCACCTTGACTAATTAACTTACCTTTTTACGTCTATTCAACCCCATCTAAGTGTATTCCACAGTTGAGGTTCATCCTACAACATTAACATTGGTTTTTCTTTTCTTAATATTAATCTATTCTCACAATTAAAATCAAAGTTATGTTTAATCCTTTGGCTTTTATAATTACTTTCATTCACTTTTATGTTCCGTTATTTATCAACTTTGTTGGTGAGAAGATATGGAGTCGTATTCAAGGAACTAGCGATGATCCAAGAGGTTCAATATACCGAGAAATGCATCTATATAGGCAAATGTTCTTGAGTTTTAGATTAGTAACTAGTGATATCGTCTTACGGTTAAAAGTTGAAGTCTATTATATACGAAGGATTTGAACTCAAAACTATTTATGCCTTCTTGAAAGAGTAATTGGATCTGTCCTTAAAGATGAGATCTTATCAGTATCATAACTTACCGTTCCTACAAAGGTTTGAGTTCCAATTTTATAAATTCTTGTTTTTTGTGTAAATTACTATTCTAATTAAGCTTCTTACTTCTTACTTTCTGTAACTTTACCATATGGTATATTTTGAGTCTCACACGTGGTCACTCTGGTTTTACCATTGGAAAAAATAATTATTTTTTTAAAGGTCTCATAATATTTCTGTATGATATTTATTTTGCTCAACTTATGATCTTAATAATTAAATGATATATTATTAATCAATTAAGCTAGTTTATGATGTATGTAGCGGTTGACTAATCTCTCGAAAATCTGTGTACTAATTCTCTTGATTTTTGGGGAATTAACTTAATCAGTTCTGGAATACCTACGCAAGAGTGATGACTCATTATCGAGCAAGGTAAAAATTAGCATTAAGTGTTGTTATATACCTAACCAATTATAGAGCCTTTCCTTTTTTTTTTTTCTTTTTTCTTTTTTTGAGATTGTCCCTTTATAAAAATTTCGTTGAGTTTGATAACCAAAGAGATCCATTAAGGGAAGAGCAAAAGAGTTCATGAGAGATTTAAAAAAAAAAAAATTATGTGAAAACCATCACACAAACAGGAACATTTATATTGAATCATCAAGAATCAAAATCTGAGTTCTTGGCGATACACGAATCATGACAAATATTGAGATATTTGAATCACGAGTGAGGCTTTATGATCTTCCATCTGAGATACGGGTCTAAGGCTTTATGATCTTCGGTTCATCCCGAATACGAGGCTTTATGATCTTCCATATCTACACTAGTTTTACGCTAATATTTTTCTCGACAATAGAATCGGAGAAAGAAAAAACATTGTGATCTGGGGACCATGACCTGTTATAACCAATGCATTATCTGTATATGAGCAGTCACAATTGTTAAGTATTTCTATTTTTAACCCATCATAAAAATAGAAGTGCGCTTGTCTCCTACACACATTCATGCCCTTTTTATAATATATTAATTAAGGCCCCAAAACTTAAATTAATCACTTTAATTAGCCTAACTTTGTTGATGGCGCATAATTCACATTTATTTAATATATCAGCCCATATATTCGATTTTGCTCAACAATCTCCCACTTGGGCTATATGCAACTCTATAAACGTGAATTATATTTATGAACTCATGAGTTTTGCTATCAAAACTTTATATCATTAACAATCTTGTCCATTAACCACACAATATAGGAACCAAGCGATCGTCGTTACATGTTCATAACTAGACCATCAATGATCACATATATCAATGTAACTAATGACAAAGGTCGAGTGTGGATGTAGCATGGAGAATTTCATGCGATGTGATTTCAGCATGCCATTTCAAGCCCAGTCCTCCCTTAAACCTTAGTGAGATCAAACCATACAAAATCCAAAGTGGATGAAAACTGAATACTTTATTTATGATAAATAACCTTAAAATCCATAATATCCATAACAAAAATTATCACAAAAAACATCTAAAGAAATACAAACTAAGCACTAAGCATTACATCTTGAAGAAACCACACCCATATGGCGGTGTGCTCATGAAAGACCTTATTGTGGTAATCCTAAGTCGTGGATCTACAATGTGAGTTGTCTCAATGTGCTCTATAGATGTAAGTCCACTAGACCCTTTCTTTGACAACTAGGAATTTGATGTCTATAAATTTTGACCATTCGAACTCACATTGTTGTTGGAAAAATAGTCTTTGCAGTTTATTGTCACCAAAATAATAGTAAGTGGCTAAATGCCATCCATAATAAACCCCGTGACAAAATTTACCCAACCATATTCCATGATTGGATGCCTCATAACAAGTATGAACTTCATTGCCATGGTGGAAAGAACATAAATATTGTTTAACCTCTTCAGATATAGCACCTCAATGAAGTAAGTAGATATAGCTGAAGTATATTTCATGCTATCTAAACGTAGTAAAAATCAGTCAGAATATCAATGATTTCTAAAGTATCAGACTTTCGATAAGTGAAGCGTAGTCTTTTGTTCTCTGTAAGTCTGCAAAACATTGCTATCCGATGATCGCTTCAAGGGTTGTAAATATACGCAACATGCCAGCAATATTATGAGAGAGGGGCGTATATCAGGACGTACATGCCCGAGCATACATCATACTTCCTGTGGCGCATGGGAATGCATTTGCATCTTCTGAATCTCAAAATTATTCTGTTGTGGAACTAAATTTGTCTCCATATTTAGGAAGGGGTGTCACACAGTTTACCAATCATACATACCAAACCTTTTAAAATTTTCTCAATATAGCTCTTTGTAGTAACTAAATATTCCAGAGATAGATCCGTTAATAAGTATACTAACACAGCAGCATCACCAAGATCTTTCATCTCCCATTCTTTGATAAGAAATCTTAGTTTCATCATTATCCTATATCGTTGGTGGCAAGCAATATGTCATCAACATATAAAACCAAGTAAATATGCTTCTCATGAACTTATGGTATATCACAGGTCATTAACCATATTCATCCTAAAAGCAATTGAAATGATAACTTGATGAAACTTGTAATACATTGTACGAGAAGCTTGTGGCAATAGATAGATTTCTTTAACTTGCAAACCATCCTCTTGTATCTCCAGGCACAAAATTTTATGATTGCACCATATAGATGTTTCATCGTGTCACCATTGAGAAATGCGATCTTAGCATCATCGATGACTCAGTGCATACAAGTGCCATTATTATCCTAAAAAGGAGTCTTTAGTCATTGGAGAGAAAGATCTCTTTATAATCAATATCTTCCTTTTATTATAACCTTTAGCGACAAGGCAGGCTTTGTATCTCTACGTCGCACTTCCGAATCCCTCTTGTTTAATATTAAATTCAGATAATGGACTTTTATGTGAGCGTGGACTGGATCTCGCGTCATTATCCTTCCCATGGAACTTGATCCCTACTTTATGCATCAAATCTCCAGATTGGGACTTTTCAGAGGCAGTGGAGGTTGATTGGATCAACTCTTCCTTTGCTTCAATATAGAAACTATGTTTTGAAGAACTTCTGGCCTGTCCACTAACGATGCCCTTCCTCTTTCTCAGTGGATATAACAATGGCATAGGTTACGGAGGAGGTAGAGTTTGTTCTTGGAGCAGGAGGTTCTTGGACTATTGTTTTGATTTGGATACTTATTGAATAATGTCAGGGTGCATGGGGGCACAGTCAATCTGCTGTATTTGTGGGAATATCAACATATTCCTCTTCAAAGCAAAATCCTATCCTATCTCTTTATCAAACTCATCCTCGAAAAGGCAGAAACAATTTTCTAAAATCCTCCGAAAATTGATTTAGTAGTAGGATCGCAGAGATTTAACCCTTGGATCTTTAGTATCGATAAAATATGACTAACTTAGTTCTTAGATCCCTTTCTTTTCATGGCTGTAAGGCCTTGCTTCAGTTGGACATCCCTAAATGTGTAAGTGCTTCAGACTAGGCTTCTTGCATGTCCAAAGTTCATAAGGGGTTTTAGCAATAGCTTTATTTGGTACTCTGTTAAGGATATACGTTGCAGTCTTTAATGCTTCTCCCCAGAGTAATTCTGGCAAGTTAGAATGACTAATCATACTCCTTACCATGTCTTTGGCGGTCTGTTTTTGGCAACACCATTCATGCTTAGGAGAACTGGCATGGAGTGTATTGTGGGGCGATACGCACTCCTCTAGGAATTTAGCAAATGGTCCCAGGCGTTGTTCACGACGTCCTTGCCATAGTATTCACACCGTTGAATAAGTGTTTTAATCCTTTTATTGAGTTGATTTTCAACTTTAACTTTGGCTTGATTTGAACACTTCCGATGATTGGGACTTTTCATGAATGAGATAAAGGTAGCCATAACGTGAAAATGCGATACATAAACGTGATAAAATATTGTTGGCCATTCCATGTGACATTAGGAAATGGCCCACAAAAATATCTATATGTATCGGTTGTAAGACATTTGCTTAAGCCACTGGTGGCATAAATCTCCTTGTGTTTGTTTGTTTTCCCTTTTATGAATTTAGTGCAAATTTCAAAATCTTGCAAAATCAGGGAATCTAGAATCCCACATCGGCCTGAGCAGCACAATTTCTCCTTTTGGAATGTGACCTAATCTTTTATGCCATAATGATGAGGAATTCTCATCGGTTAATTTTCTTTTAACACCTTGGAGTGCTAATTGCAAGGTTTCATGATATAGACAGCTGTATCAAGCGTATAAAGGTTATCTACATAAGATAAAGAGCCGATTACCAACCAAATTTGGATATAGAAAGACTAAATTTATTATTCCCCCGAAAAGAACAAGTATAGTTGTCGATATGGAAATGAGCAAATTCCGTCGAAGGGCGGTACAACGCTATGTCTCATTCAAATCGAAACTAATTTTGATTTAAATAATAACCTCCCGATTGCCTCGGCTTTGACGCCACTTTCTCCTTTACAAAGATGTATCTTTCACCATCATTTGGCTTTGGCAACTCGACGACATTTGCATGGACGCAGCGATGTAGTGGTTGCACGAGTCTATCCACCGGTATTGTTTGAATCACGAAGTCAAATTAACCTCGAGCGAACTAGATTAAAAGTGTACCTTTCTTTGCATCAAGCATGTTCAGTTTAGTGCATTGCTTTAACTGTATGTCCACTGGCTCACTTGGAAGAAACAACCATCGACCCTTTTTCTTTACGTTATTTCCTTTTGATATGGAACCTATCTTCTTTATCCCTTCTTTCTTTTCTTCCTTATCCTTGGAAGTGCGGATCAAACTGAGCACTTTCTATCTTTCTTACTTCAACCTTTCCTCTTCTTGCACCTGATATGAGATGACCATTAGAGCCAGTCTCTTTTGCGATTGTAGCTCACCTTAAATTGGCCCGAATTGTGTGGAAGATATCAAGCCCAATGCCTAAACAAATCCTGCAGGAGGAATCAAGTTTATAATATATAACTTTGAAGCAAGATAGAACATTTCACCAATGCCTAATGTTCCATTACCTTTATATCTCATTAGAGATGAGATTTGCAAAATGTACTTGTTTGGACTTTTCATTCTTGGATCTATTCTTGTTTCTTCTAGGAACTCTTTGGTTGTCTTTATCGTTTCGGATATTGTGCCCCTGAATGCTTCTGGAATGGCCTTCTTAATGATCATCAAAAACACATGATTAACTTCTCCACCTTTCCAATATCCCTGCTTTTCATCGGAGGAACTTTCAACATTAAGAGGTACGGGAGAAGAAACCCTTAACACGAGGTCGGATCCATGACAGGGGCTTCATTTGAGTTCTCATGCCATGTCTTGAAGTTTGGCTGCCATTTAGCATAGGAATAGAATTAATGCGGCATTAATGTTAGAAGTAGAACTAATAGGCTGAATCGGAGAGCAAATAAATAAATAAAAACAAACTCACACCATCACAACCCAGAAAAAATAGAATTAAATAAGACCAAACCCATCTGAGATATGGACCTCTATTAATATTTATCTTTTTGGATAAAATATTTAACTTGTAGTGATATCTTGGTGTAGTAATCAAATGATAATAGAACATATGGATAGTAATCTTCACTTTAGGGCGATTTATTATTCATATGTAAAACGAAAATGAACATACGTTTATTACCACGGTGTACATGCAATTACATTAAATATATTAATTTTCCTTTGGACAGTGTATTGCATGAATTCTGAGCACATAATCTTGCTTATATTTTGAAATAAATTAATTTTACTTTTTAAAGTAGAGGTCACTTTGGTGACATATTGTGTTAGTTAACCTCTTTCCAAAAATATATATATAAACACCTATATTTGAATATGATTTTATTAAATACACTTTATGCGATAGCATATTTATATTTAAAATCCTGCTTAAAACATTCTGGTTGAGCATGACTATTATTATTATTATTATTATTATTATTATTGTTTTATCATGCCTCTTCGGGAATTTTGATACTCATTTGTGTTCTCCTCTTACGGGAGAACATCCGCTGAACGATAGGTCTCCCATGCCTCGGCATTAGTTCATGTACCACTTCGGGTACCAATGCTTAGTGTCATGGGGACATGAATCAAATGCTCTGAATTGTAATTCGAGGACAAGAATCCGGGTTGGAGAATTTGGTAGAGGATCGAGGGAAAAAAATAATAATAAATAAAAAAATCATTTTCTAACATATTCTCATTCAACGTGGAAACCGTCTAATACCAAATGAAGTTAAAAAAATTATGTAGAAACCATTACCTGACGGGAACATTTATATTGAATCATGAATCAAAATCTGAGTTTGCGCGGAGAGACTTTATGATCTTCAAATCTAAATCACGAGTCGATGTTTAAGTCTTCAGTCTACTAGTTTGTCCCTAATCTTTCTCGACAATGAGAATCGAGAAAGAAAAACTGTTGTGATGCGGGAATGTGACCCACTGTTATAACCAATTGTGTACGTATATGAGCAGTCACGATTGTTAAATATTCTTTTAACCCATCATAAAAATAGAAATTACGCTTGTCTCTACACATTCATACCCACACTTTATAATATATTAATTAGGCCCCAAAACTTAAATTAATCACTTTAATTAGCATAACTTTATTTGATAGCCTATAATTCACATTTATTTAATATATCAGCCCATATATTCGATTTTACTCCAACAGTTCAATGTTTTTAGGCTCCTAATAAAAACTCTTCAATGGAATTGAAAATTGAGAATCCATAATTGATTAAAGTGAATTATAAGTAAACTTTTCGATTAGCAATGATAATACTTGTTCAAACTTGAGCAAATTAAACTCAGCAACTCTTCTTCTTCTTATATCATGTAGCATGTTCTTTTATGTAAGTAATCGAAAATTATGAAGAATCATCTAGAACCTTGGGGAATGCTTAATTAGAAACCTCCTTAACAGGGGAAACTAGAAACTAGTTTGAGTTACATGAAATTGAGTAGGGGGCTTATAGGAGATCTAGAAGATGGTGCCAACCTAAGCATTGGCGGGTCCAGAAAATGGTCCAGAAAATGGCTTGAGGAGGGTAATAGTTGAGTATTTAATTTAAATAGAGCATTTATCACCTAAAAGGAACTATAACACAATGATAACAAAGAAAATCTTCATATACAAAGTGGTCAAGGGCTCGAAACTCCTTACTAAAACTTTAAAAAAAAAAAAATTGAGGGAGCATGTGCCCCTCGACATACCATGGGTTCGCCACTAAACCTAAGAGTCTTAGGAAGTAAATACTTTATGAAACTATATATATATACATATATATATACAAAAATTTTCTTTACCAAATATTCAAAAGATTTGAAAAGTGTTTTTTAACTACTTTCAGATAATTTTTGTAGGTTGTTTATTATGATGGTTTGTAGCTTAAAAATAGAAAAATATATTTATACATGCACCATCTTAATTCTTTAACTATTATGGCTATAATAGTTTTTTTTTTCCCTATTTCCAAATTGAAGATATGATAGTCAGGAAAAATGGTTTTGGACTTTTTATTTTGGAATCATTTGTTTAAATTATCAAAACGTTGATATTAATATTAAGACTTTGATATATTAAGTAAAATTTTAAAACCACCTTGAGCCTTTTTTTGGGTCATATTTCAGCCTTTTACTCCTGGTGATCCCTTCCACTTTATCTAAATAGACAAAGCTAATTGAATCCCTCTGCCTTCCTCCATTCAACCATTAAGTCAACAACGATTCAAAATTATAAGTTTAATCCTTTTGCTATAATCATAAATGTATTATTCAAGTTAGATTAGAACAAAGTCGAGGTCATATAAATTACTCAATAAATTTGGTATTCTAGCTTGGTTGACAAAGAGAGAACTATCGAACATGTAGGAAACAGAGTTAAGATATCTTCTAGCTTAACGAGTGCTTTTGAGTTCGAGTCTTGGGAATGCAATTATGTTATATAGTAGAGCTTTATTGCGCTTGTGATCCCTCATGACTTGTATAAGAATTAATTTAGGTGTGGTATAGCTTAAAGGAGTTTCAGTATGTACAATTCGCTCATGACATACTATCGCAGTGCAAAAAAGGAAAAGAAAGAGAGTAGAATGAAATAAATGGGCCCGACCCAGATGGGTCAATCCCTCCCCCAGGCCCATATTTTTTTTTTTGAGAGGTGCATTTGAAATGGAGACTAAATAGGAACTAGGGTCCTATTGGCCGAGTCCAAATAGGCCACAGACATTCAGACCCAGCCATTTGGCCCTTTTTAATAGTTACTTGTATTTTTAATTATTAAAAAATATTAGTTTTCTATTATAAAAATTATAAAATAGTTGTTTATAGAAAGATAATAGTTATTAAATAATTATTTTTAATAAAATAAAAATCATATTAGTATGAAAAAATAATTTAAAATAAAATAAAATATATAAATATAACTAGAATAATTTATTTTATATAATCTTTTGAGAATATTAGAATAAACTATAAGTATTTCAAATAAACTTTATTTTATAAAATATAAAATTTGTAAAATTGTTATTTATTATTATTTTTAATATTTTAATGTCAAACCCATTTTTAATAATTTATTTTTAATATTTTAATTTCAAACTAATTTTGACATATTGTATAGGACACAGTTTGGGCTAGCAAAAGCAGACCAGAATAAAATGGACCAAATTAACTAGATCTGTTTGACCATGGCTGTGTTTCTGTTATTCTATTGGATTTGAATCAAACCATTCCTCTATCTCAGGGGGTTTTGACCAAGGCTTACATTTATGGTTGATCATTTGTGTTAAACTATTTAATATGTTTTTTGTGATAAGTATGAGCAAAACTTAGGACCAGTATCTCTCATGATGCAGTTTAAGCTGATCTTATCTTCCAAGATTATAAACAAGCTAGGCTTAGATCTTGGATTTTACCTTAAGATTACATGGGGCAGTTGAAGAAAAGAAATGTGAAACTTCAAGCTTACACAGAAATTTGAGAATATGATGATGAAAAAAAATGAGATTATAAAAATTATTACTCCTCACACCAAATCCTGTAGACTTCTTAATCAAATGAAAGTCTGGTGAAAAATTTAGGAAAATTAATTATTAAATCTAAACTTTTATTACTTTTACATTTAAATCGTGAACAAAAATATTGTTTTTTAAATATAGCAACTTTCATAAATTCTGTTTTTATGTCATCAACTTTCATTCTAATTGTAGTTATAATATCAAAATGATGTCATTTCGTCGTGGCACGTTGGACAGAGTAGAGGTTCAGAGTCTTGTTGAGAATATAAAAACAAAATTCATGAAAATTGATATATTTAAAAAATAAACTTTTTGTTTATGATTTAAATGCAAAAATCATAAAAATTCAAGATTTGAATATTAATTTTCCCAAATATTTATGGTAAGAAAATTGTGAAGAAAATTTGATTAGTGTTCTTAAAAATTTTGATCTAATTGTCGAAAATGATCTATTCTCTAAAATCATTTGAGCATAGGTTAACTCAAAATTAGTAAAAGTCAATAGAGATACGTTTAGCTATAAACGTATTGGAGCCAAAAACATGTTTACTGTAAGGCAAAGAAAAATATTCAAGAGGCACAGGCAACATAGGCAAAAAAAAGGCATGAATTTGTAAAAGTAAGGGTGATTTGATTAAAAAACCATTTGAAAACTAAATTTCAAAATCAACCTTCATCAATTTGTGAGTCATCATTTTGATAAAAATACCCTAATTGTTCTCTTGTAAAATAACTTTTTTTTTATCAAAATATATGTAAATATATAAGATGATCAAGGACATTTTTTTCCAAAAAGTTAGTTTAAAAAAAAAAGCCATGGAGAGGTTAATACAAAATGTTAGATTATTTGAGGTTATTTAATCAAATATTTCAAAAAGTAATCATCTAGGAGAGGATTGTAAGTTCAAGGTAAAGCCACAATGCTCATGAGGTCAATGGCTTCGTCTACAAAGTTCAGAGTATACAAGAGAAGTACTTTAGAGTCATGAACCCAGGTCTAAGAAACACTTCTCCTCCTCATCCTTCGCCTCGATAAATGACTTCTTTTTTTTTTCTTCTTCTTTTGAGTAGAGCTACGAAGTGTTTCTCAGCTTTAGAGGAGAAGAAACTCACCATGACTTCACGCCTTCACCGCCCACCTTCACAATGCTATTGAAAACTCCATGTTTTTCGTCGTGGTTCCTTACATGGAGATGTCAACCCTCAAGGAAATCTTTCTAGCACAAACCTCAAAAAGGAACACCTTGAGCTTGAAGAATGCAAGTTCAAAATTCTTCAAAATTTTACATTTCTTTTTAATTTCTTAGTCCTTATATGACAAGGAGAAACTAAGAAATGAGTTTGAATAAACATTTAAAATTAATTTATTAAATTTAAACTTTTTTTTTTCTCCAAATTTTCTTGTCTTCCATTTTTTTATTTTATTTCCATCTCTATTTTCTTTTCTCAATTAGTACTTTTCGAAGCTTCAAATAGAACCTTAAAGATTTTTATATTTCGACATATTACCTAAGAATGGTGGTATAGCTAACAATTGCATTTAATCTATTGTACATAGACGATATTCAGTATAAGTGCAATTTCAAAAGGAAAACAAAAAGGGAAAAGAGGAAAAGAAAAAAAAACTGAAAAGACCATCATGTGGATCATAGCCTGAGATGATTCAGGTTAAGGGGGCATAAGCCTTCCCTAGGCCCATGTTAAATCCGCCATCGGCTCCAAGCCGCATTAGGCCTACTAATTTATTTATTGGACCTTCATTATTAGGGTACAAGATAGGTTATTGAACTTTGTTACTAATGGAAGATATTTGAAAACTTTCTCGAAATCTAAATATTACAATTATTGTCATTTTATAGAAAGCATAGAACAACGGATTGCTTAGCTAAGAAAGATATATATAATATTAATACTGATTCAAATATGTGATGTAATATTAATATTGATTCAAATATTTGGTAGTCAAATTTTCAATGTTAGAAAATTTGCCTTTGAAGATTATTCTAGTTCATCGTTTAACCGTCTTTGTATATTTCCATATTTGCAAATTTTCTTTTCACAAAAAAAGAAAGGCCTTAAGATATATAGATTGAAAAGCCATCATGTTTGAAACTTACGAGCAAGAAAGCCTTTCAAACTTGGAAAAATAAAGTAAATATTTAGATTTTATTTAGATCAAGAAATAAATAAGGAAAAAAATAGCAAAAGTTCTTTGAATTCAATGATATAGATCTTTGTGCCCTTGAGGCTTGTCTCGAGTGGTAAAGGGGGGCAGGTGAATAGGAGATCACAGTTCAGTTTTTATGAGAATCCAAAGACTTACAACAATATAATGCAAAGTGAATACATGTCAAATAAAAAAATATATAGATCTTTATTAGGTAAATAATTTGTTTTCATACTTATAATATATTTGATTTTCTTAGGCACTTATGGGAAATATAAGACCAAAAAATAAGAAAAGTGAAAAAAATTCAAAGAAAAATAAAATAAAATAAATCTAGGTATTGTTGAAATAAAATGGACGGATTAACAATATGAAAAATGTAACTTCATTGTCCTTAAAATGAAATTAGCTTATAAATAAACTTAAATATGCAAACCATTTTTTTTGAAAAGAAAATTAATTTTATTGATTCAAATTAGCAATTATTTGATAGAAACACATAATTAAATTCGATAAAAATCACAGAAAATGAAACAATATTCAAGTTAATAGCATAATTAATCAACTCAAACCCATACGCTTGATAATACTATAAAGACTATAATACCTATAACTCAAGTTTTGGTAAACATATTGATGACCATGATTTGATTTGTTGTCTTTGTTTGATTGAATATGTTTTACTTGTCTGAATTCATAACACAATAAATAAAAGCCACAAGAAGACGTATGAAAAATAAAATATTCAATAAAAAAACAAATTAAAAACCACATATGTGTGGAATAATTACTTTATAGAAAGAAAACGATAGAAAGAGGTATATATGACTAATATCAAAGTTAAAATGACAAAAAATCACTTCATTATTAAGAAAAGTTGTTAGAAAAGAAAAAAAGAGAGAAAATGAATGGTTTCTATGTCAAAATATTTAAACCATTACAAATATAAGATTTTTTTATTAATTAAAGTCAATATAAATATATTTAAAAAAAAAATAGATGAGCATCACCTAGAGGTTCAAATCCCAACTAGTCATCTTATTGGTTCACTCAGATAGGAAACATGCCTATTGATCCATTAGATCACTCCATTAGGATCATGAGTCAAATGGGCCGAGCCAACACTTTTTGTTTGGGTCCACTTTGGTGAGTCCTACTAACCTTATGCATCGCGAGCCAAAATGAAACCAAACATTAAAAAATTAAAATAATAATAATTAACAATTTTAGGAATTTTTATATTTTATAAAATAAAGCTTTATTTGAAATAGTTCTATAGTTTATTCTTATGTTCTTAAAAGACTATATAAAATGCATTTAAAATTTGTATAAAATAAATTATTTTAGCTATATTTATATTATTTTATTTTATCTTGTATTATTTTTCATACCATTATTATTTTATTTTTATTAAAATAATTATTTAATAAACTATTATTTTTTCTATAAACAACTATTTTCTATTTTTCATAATTTAAAAACTAATACTTTTAACAATTTGAAAAATATTATATAGTCATTAAAAAAATAAAAATTAAAAAGGGCCAAAATGGCCAAAGAGGCTAGCCCATGCCAAGGCTTAATAGGCTACAGTGCTGCGGGCTTATTTAGACTGGATCAATAAACCCTAATTCAATTTTAGCCTAGAGGTGGGAATATGGACCTGATGCAAATGAAATAATCTAATTTCGACTCATTTTTTAAAGCCAAGCAAACTGAAAATAGTGACCCAAATAGGCATGTGGGTCATTAGGGCTAGGTTAGCTAAAAGTGAGCTCGAATGGGTCACATTGACCCGTTTTAACCGGATGGCCCGTTCCCAGCTATAGTTTGAGGGCCTCTTTAAACAAATGCTTAAAAAAAAGAATCCAATGAACATTTTAAAACGTGAAACCCACTCAGATTCAGCTGGTCTAAAAGTCGCCCTGTTTGTCTCTATTTAGAGTTCACATCAGTTCTTAGGCTTTCGAAGTGTTTTAGCCTTTTAGGCATTAGATCATTTTATCAAACATATGGTGAGCGTTTCCAAAATGCTTGCTGATTCTTTCACCTCTTCTTCAATCCATCATCTTCTTGCTCTTCTTTAACGGCTGCTTCTTCTTCATTGGATGATTCTTCTGCTTCTTCAATGGCTGCAAAGACTATTACTGCTGCTGCTTCTTTTGAATGGAAGTATGATGTATTTCTCAGTTTTAGGGGAGAGGACACACACTGGACCGAAAAGGACTCGACATGTTTATGGATAATGAGAAGCTTAGAGCAGGTGAAGAGATATCTCCCACACTTGTCACAGCAATTCAAAGATCAAGGTGCTCGATCATTGTTCTGTCAGAAAATTATGCATCTTCCAAGTGGTGTCTGGAAGAACTTGTGGAGGTACTAGAGGGCAAAAGAACCAAAAACCAGAGGGTGGGGCCCATTTTCTATAATGTGGATCCATCACATGTTCGGCACCAGACTGGAAATTTTGGGGAAGCCATGGCAAAACATGAAAAGAACAATAAGATAAAGGATGTGAAGGGGTGCAGAAGTGGAGGGGAGGCTCTAACTCAAGTGGCTAATTTATCCGGCTTCATTCCTGAACAAGTAAGTACCTGTTTGGTCTTTACTTTTAAAAACCGTTCTTGAGCACACTTTGGAAAACACAGGCGATCATTTTGGTGCCTTGGAACCCCAATTCTCTAGAAACTATTGGTTTCAGTCAAATAAACATCTTTTTTTGCCTCTATTTAATCATTCAAATTTCATAATGAAATCTGACCATAGCTTCGTGGGTTTTCTTTTCTCCTTCAGTTTTTTATGATTGGAATAATGCCAAGGACCTTTCTGTTAAATGTATTAAATACTGATCCAAATGTTCATAAAACATCAAACCGAGTAGTAAGGTTTGGGCATGACAGAAATAACACTTTAAGTAAGAGTAAGATTGATGGAGAATATAATTTCAAGTTATTTTAATGTTTGTAGAACAGCTTCTAGGAGAGATTTCCTAGATTCACAGCAGTTTTTGTTTGGACATTCTAGTCCTTTTAATCAAATTTTATACGGGTCTGCTTAGTCCCCTTTCCTTATCAGATAAATTGAATATCATATCATGCATTCTCAACGAAAAAAATAATAATAAAAATTTAGATATAATATAGTCAAGTTTGTTGACTTGAACAAAGCAGTTTACTTATTTTTGTCAGAAAATTTTGATCATTTATAACTTAACCATCACATCATACTTAATTTACCATTTTTTTGTCCATTTTGAAGTTAGAATAAACAAGACTATGTATTCACATGTTTCCTCTAAAGTAGTCAAATTTACTACTTTTTGAACCATGTATGTGTGTCATCAAACTTACTATTATTATTATTATTTTTTTTCAAATTCAATTTGCAGGTCAGAGGCTCAACTGATTGAGGAAATTATTGTAGATGTTTGCAAGGATCTAAATTGTGCCCCTTCAAAAGATACCCAACTCCTAGTAGGAGTATATTCTTGCATAAGGGAACTAGGAATTACTATTGTGTCTTGAGTCAATTGATGTCTGCATGATAGGGAATTTGGGGTATGGGTGGTATAGGTAAGACTACTCCGCTAGAGCTATTTGTGAAAGAATTTCCCACAAATTTGAAGGTTTCTGCTTTCTTGCCGATGTAGGAGATTTGACAAGAAAATATGAAGATTATTTGAAGCAACAACTTCTTTCGAGGGTATTGAGGGATAAAAATATTGATGCAACAACCACTTTCGCTTCATACAAAATTATTAATCTAAAATAGTTCTTATTGTGGATTGATAATGTGAATCACCAATCAATATTAAAAACTTTAGAGGGCAAGTGTAATTGGTTTGGTCCACATAGTAGAATCATTATAACAACTAGGGATAAACAATTTTTGACAATGCATGGAATGAATGTTGTATATGAGGTCCATAAATTACAAGATGGCAAAGATATCGAGGTCTTTAACTATTATGCCTTTAGAAATGACCCTCCTTCAAGAGATGTTATGAATCTCATTGATCATGTCATAGCTTATGCTCAAGGCAAGCCCCATTGGCTCTTGAGGTTTTAGGTTCTTCTTTATGTAAGAAAAGCAAAGTTGAATGGATGTGTGCATTGAACAAACTGAAAAAGATCCCTAATAGGGAAATTCATGAAGCACTTCAAATACATTTTGATGAGTTAGATGATGATGAAAAGAATATATTTCTAGATATTGCATTTACTTTCGTGGGGGAAGAAAAAGATGTTGTAGTAGAAATATTGGATAGTTGCGGCTTTTCTGCCGCTAGTGGAATAAGAACTCTCGTTGACAAGTCTCTCATAAGTATTATTGATGGTACATATGCATGATTTACTGATAGAAATGGGTAATGAGTCTGTTCAACGAACTTTCCTAAAGAGAGCCCGCAAACAGCGTGACACATGCAACAAGATATCTGCCATGTATTAGAAAAACATTCGCTGAGGCCTAATTACAAGAACTTATTTTTCATAAAAATGTTCAAGCTTCATAAATATTATTTTTATTTATTTATGCATGTTTATGGTTTTAGTAATTTTTTCATACTTTTTTATATGCTTTTCACTTTTTCTTTGATGAATGTTGCTAGGGAACAAAGGATATTGAAATCATGGACCTCCACTGTCCAAATTTTTAGAGGAAATTGATTTTACCACTTCAACCTTGCCAAGATGACCAAACTTAGAGTACTCTTCAATTTTTTTTTTTAATCAGTAAAGCAGAATATATATTAAAATCGATACAAAGCTCCCGCAAAGTACACAAGAGGAGTACAAAAGGAGAGAACACCACCACTCACCTATACCCCAACCAGGTTAGAAACTCTACCAAAGAATTTAAGTTATCAACACTATACAACTTAGCCCAGACCATAAGGTGAACAAAAAAGAGGATTTGATCTCGAGTGTGAGGGGACCTCCATTCAAAGCCGTTCCTTCTCATTCCACAAAGGTCCGTATCAAACAAAGAGGGGCCGCCAACCAAACTCTTTTCCGCTTTTTACCAACACTAGCACTTTGCCAAATAAGGAGGGATTGACGAACCGTTGAGGGGAACACCCAGTTATAATTCATAATGACCAAAAAAAGGTTCCACAACATCTTAGCTCTCGAATAATGTATAAGCAAATGGTCTATTGTTTCCTCCTCCTCTTCACATAAATAACACCTGTTTATATGGGGATTCCTCTCCTCTTTAATTGGTCAAGAGTAAGCACCTTGCCCCAGGAAGCTTCCCAAGCAAAGAGACCCAGCTTAGGGGGAACGATTGGTAAAAGTAGCCCCCATGGGATGCAATGTAAAGTACATATTTATGATGACTTTAAACTTCCTCAAGGAAGAGTTTGGTGTTTCTTTTATGGGAGCAATATCCTCTAAAATCATTGCCATATGATTTTGAGTCCAAGAATCTTTTGTGGTTGATAATCAGGGATGGCCACCTTACTCAGCTTTGGGAAGGAAATAAGGTACGATTGATTTGGAGGATGTTTGATAAAATATAGTAATTATTATTTAAAGATTCAAGTTGACTTCAAGTTAAATCATTTTTAAGTTAATAACTTAAAACTTGTTAACAAATTTTACTTTTAAATATCGAGGTTGTTTGGTAAAGTTAATTTAAGATTTATTCTATATCATCAAATTCACATATTTATCCTTATTAATTTTAGTTAATATTTATTTTATTAATATTAAATAATAAATTTATTTATTAAACAAATATATTTAAGATATTGGGCATATAAAAACTACTAAGCAAAAATATAATTCACAAATATGGAATAGTCAGCTTGTAAAATATATTCTCATAAGGATAGACTAATGTGATAATAAATTATTTGAAATTAAAAATAAATTCATGACTTTTATTTTGTATTTTTAAGGTTTAAGTAGTAAATTTTAGTTATTTTAACATATCTATCAATATATATGTTGTTTACATAATAAAGTGCAATTGTTTATAATCACTTTTCTTTTGTTATAGGTTTTTGAAAAATTAAAGTACATACGTGTTTATGGTCAGAATATCTAAGAGAAACTCCGGATTTCGAGGTCACAAATCTTAATCTTTCAATTGTGAGGGTTGTGCAGCCTATCAAAATTCATCCTTCCTCGATATATTTGGACAACCTACAAAGCTAAGTTTGAAGACTCGCATAAACCTTGGAGCATATTCCAGCATTGATCACTTGCATCCCTTGAAATTTCAATCTTCCGCTTGCTCAAAGCTAGAGAAGTTTCCTGATATCTCATGCCCCCATGCCATGCTCATCAAAGCTCTATTTAGATGGAACCGCTTATAACAAAACTCCCTTCCTTCATTTGTTATGCCATTCGACTTTACCTATCGAAGTTTGAGAAACCGCATAAACCTCAAGCGCTTCCGTGCATTGATAAATCTGCATCCCTTGAAAAGCTCATTCTCTCTCGTCGCTTCAAAGCCGAGAAGTTTCCTGATATCTCTAAAGACATGCCATGCTTGTCGAAGCCTATTTGATGGAACCGCTTATACTGCACTCTCCTCAATTGCCATGCCACCCGGGCTTGTCACGTTGATTTTGAGAAACCGTGATAAACCCCGAGCATTTTCCAAGCATCACTTCACCGGTATCCCTTGAAACTCTTGTTCTTTCTGGTTGCTCAAAGATTGAGAAGTTTCCCGATATTTCACAGTAGATGCCACGCTTTTTGGAGCTCTATTTGGATGGAACTGCTATAATAGAACTCCCTTCCTCTATTGGTTATGCCATCTCTACTTTACTCTACGAGTTTGAAAGTCGCATAAACCTTAAGTATTTTCCGCATCGGCTGGGCCATCCCTTGAAAACCTATATTTCCTGCTGCTCAAAGTTAGAGAAGCTCATCTCACAAAGACATGCCATGCTGGTTGAAGCCTATTTGGATGGAACGTATAACGAACTCCCTCCTCAATTGCTTTTGCCACTTAGCTTGTTCGACGGGTTTTAAAGAAAATGCAGAAACCTTCGTGAGTTTGCGTAGCAAAAGATTTGTAAATTGACACGCCTTAAGATTCTTTCTTCCTATTGCCTGAATTTTGGAAAAATGTGAAAAAGTGAAATTAGGGAACATAGATGCTTGCCAAGGACTCAGATCGGGCTATGTAATCTTCGAAGGCTCGAAATGCAAAATCAAGTAAGGTTATCAAGAGTGCGCTTCCTTCAAGCCTGGAACTTGTGAACGCAAGTAATTGCATATCACTGGAACACATCTCCCCTCAGTCAGTTTTATTTTTTGGAGGTTCTAGATTATTTGCAAACTGCACCAAACTAAGGGAGTATCCAAATACGATAGAGCGTGATTTACTGAGCATGGCAACCCATGCTGACAAAGAGAGATGGAAGTCCATATATGATCAAGTAAGTTCTCTTTGGTTTCATATTATGATTCTATTATACAAAATGTCACTCTAATTAAAAAAAAAAGTCATTCAAAAAATACTATATTTGTTATTTATGTTCCACTTGAATATATATCTTTTCAAAATAAAATAAAATTAAAGGCATGAACATATTTTATTTAAATAATTATCCCTGAAGAACACGTTTGTTTTTCATATTTACTTGTACACTTTTATCTTCTAATTAGATGACAAGTAATGATTAAGCCAAAGGGCTTTGTTTTTGTTTTCCTTTCATTACCCATACAATAGTTGTTATTACAGAAGTTAGAAAAAACATTCCTAGTTAACATGAGATTAATGAAGTTATAAGGTGTTGAGAATCATAGAATATTTTCTAGATATTATTTGATTTATCTCCTACCTTTGGTATACATTATCCTCCTTCCTTTTACACTTTATTTTGTTTCTTTTTTCTGTCTTCTTAACCTATATAAATAGGTAGAACCTATATTGTATTTTACTCACTACTACAAGAAAAATCAGAATTAGAGACTGAAATTAGAGACGGACACTTATCCGTCTCTAAATAGAGACGGATTAGAGACGGATTGCATACAAAATCATTAGAGACGGAATTTCCGTCTCTAAATAGAGACGCAATGGATTCGCCTCGCATTTGAGATTGACCGGAAAGATCTTTAAATTATTCCGTCTCTATTTTTAGAGACTTGCCAGAGACCGAGACACTTCGGTCTCAATCGTAGACGGAAATTACCCCGCCCCATTTTAGAGACTAAATAGAGACCGACAATTTCGTTTCTAATCGTGAGACGGAAAACTGCTTGATTAGAGACTTAAATTTCGTTCGAGCTGTCTTAGAGACGGAATAATTTCCGTCCCAAATTGAGACGGACTCGGCCTCTATTTAGAGACGGAAATATTCGTCTCTATTAGAGACGGAATAGAGACCGAATACTGCCTCAATCAGATGAAAAATCTTGGTTTTGATTGAGACGGAAATTTCGGTCTCTATTTCCGTCTCTAAATAGAGACGGAATAATTTCCGTCTCAAATTTGGGACGGAAATCATTCCGTCTCTATTTAGAGACAAAATAGAGACCGAACTTTCCGTCTCTAATCAAAGACGGAAATAGAGACCTAACTTTCCGTCTCTAATCAAAGACGGATTTTTTCCGTCTCTGATTAGAGATCTATCTGTCTATTTTCGCTCTTCTAAATAGAGACTTTAATAATTTCCGTCTCAAATTTGGGACGGAAATCATTCCGTCTTTATTTAGAGACGTGAAATAGAGACCGAATAATCCGTCTCTCGACCACGCATCTAATTATTGACCTTGGAAAAAGATGAGCATAAAAATTCGAAATTCATCTCTCAAAAAACAATCTACAGTTTTATCCCTAATATTTGTTTTATTTTAGAAAATATCATATTTGTCTATCTATCTTTCGGTCCTATAATATCTTTGAATTTTTTATTGACTTTTTTTATAAGTAATGAAAAAAACACAAAGGAAAAAGAACTAAATAATTCTGTTTATAAATAGAAAGTCTAGAATCACAACATATACTAATACCTCAATTGAAAAACATATACTTATAATAACAATAATGAAAATGGTCCAAATTTTCCACATCATATCCTAAGGGAAAAAAACTCAGAGCACATATGCACAAATAAATTATAAATTAATCATTTGTGTTTTAAAATGAATTAATTAAGCTTTCTCTTAATTAAAAAACCAATACTTTGATTTTTTTATCTATTATTACAATATGATTAATTTAAAATTTCTTTTCATTTTTAACAAATGTCAAATTTGTCCATCAATCTTTATATATATAGGTGGTATATATATATATATATATATATATATATATATATATATATATATATATATATATATATATATATATATTATTTTTTTAAACAAAATGTTTGGGAGAAAAAATGAATAAAAAATAAAGGAATAATTATTTTTTAAAATAGAAATAACTAATTAATATACTCGAATAAGAACTTTATCTTTTTTTTTCAAAAAAAAAAAAAAGACAAAAAAGAACCTTCAAGAAAGGGGATATATATGAAACATAAGTAGAAATAGAAATTGAGGTAGTTAAATGATTAATTAGCTAATCATTTAATTAGAAATAAAAATTGAGGTAGTTAAAAAATATTCAAATTAAATTTTAAAACGATTATCACTAATTTAAATTACCGTTTACCTTTTATGTATAGAATAATGTAACTTTTTGGATAATATTTTTTTATTTCTATTTTTTATATTTTCAAGTTTATTAAATTTTAAAATATAAAAGTATAAAAATAAAATAAAAAAAATCATAAATAAAAGTATTATGAATTTATATATATATATATATATATATATATATATATATATATATATATATATATATATATATATATATATATATATATATATATATATATATATATATATATATATATATATATTATACAAAATAAAATTTTAATAAAAGAATAAAAATAATGAGTAAATAAAATTTAAAAAAAAAAATTATTTATAGTAGATTTTCCAAATAAGGAAAATAATATTTTATATTATCAAATGAATTAAAATAAGAAATTAAAAACTATAAAATTTGTGCAATTTAATAAAAAAAGATAGACTATTAGATATGTTGGATGACATTGGAGTGGGTGGGGAGGGTGCCCGGTGTTGGGAATAGGCGTGGGTGGCTTGTTGCGTAAAACAAATTTGTTAAATATATTTTTGTTTCATTAAGTTATATAATATTATGTTTAATTTTAATAGTTTAATGGACCCTTTATTAAATAAATAAAGATAAGACGTACTATCCTTAAGCATAATTCTCCTATAAATCTTTAGTAGGTTGTGTAGAGGCTACTTCTAAACATGAGCTTCATGTAATAAATTAGATGTTTCATAATTCTCACCTATCCAGCATATAATATATTATTATTTTAATATGGTGGTGGTCGATGTTGAAGTGATGAAGAGATAGAAAGATCAATATGGGTGTGCATGGTGCCACATACTATATGACAATTCAGATTTGTCAACTCCTCCATAAAGAAAAAAAATAATAAAAAAATTAAATAGAAAATGTAAAAATGAATCAAGAAAATTAATCTGAACCAACCTCTCATAGTCATCTCCACATGTACATGGCAACTTCCAACTATACTTATTAGGACTAGTCTCCAATATTAATATTATTAAACATTATAATTATAATAAAATCTAATTAATAAATATTAGTGTGAATATTGATATATAAATATGAGTCATTCAATCTTTATTATCGAAATAAAGTGTCCCTTACAAGTGTCCCTAGATTATTTATTAATGGAAGACACTAATCTCTATGTCACTTCATCATGATGCTTTCCAAAGAACTCGTTTCTATTTTTTTTTATATATTATTATAAAGAAATGTTATATTATTGGATAACTAGGTAAAATATCAATTTCACAATTTACACAATTTTGAACTATTTTAGTGAATAGAAAAACTATTTAAATGGATTATTAAATCTAAACTAAGTATGGTGCCAAAAAATGTATTTTAAGTGTTAAAGAATAAAATAATTTTAAATTCTTCATTTTGCATATCCTATTTTTAAAATAAGTATAAATGCAAAATACAAATATAAATATATAATTTTATTTTTTCATTTTCAATAATTCAAATATTATACATTTTTCATAAAAGTTTAAAAGCAACTATATAAAAATAAATAAATAAAATTATATTATTTAATATTTTTAATTATTTAAAATATATAATTTATATAGTTATAGTGCACTTCCTCTGAATCATTACTCGACTCAATCCTCGCATGCCAAAGTCGCTGTATCGGTCAACGACGGACGGTCCCGAATGACGGTCATGTATCGGTCACATCGGCCGAGACGCGAAAATAAGGTGATTAAATACCTAAAAAATTATTAAAATTTTATATAAATCATTAGAAATATTTATATAATTGGCAAACTAAATATTTAATAAAATAATTTTTTTATATTTAAAAAGGGGGCTGGAAGGCTTGAACATGGAAAATATAGTATTTGGGTCCAAAACGAAGTCGTTTTGGCTTTTCTAGGGCTAAAACGACGTCGTTTTAGCCATCATAATTTTTTTAATTCAAAACATTGATCGTGAATCCACGTTGTTTTGACTTGTCTGGGACCAAAACAGATGTAAAATTTATAAATAATTTATTCTACTTTGTTCATATTTATAATATTAAAAAAATAGATGCAAAATTTTATACCTAAAAGGTAATTTTGTAAAATTTACATATTTTGTTAGTATTTTTATTAAAATAGATCAATCAATAAATAATTGAAAATAAATTAAAAGAACAAAAAAATCACCCGTGAAATGATTTTAAAAGATTTGTGAAAAAAAAAGAAAGCATTAGAAAAATGCTTGTTAGATTGTGATTGGACGGTGAGAAAACATGAACCACCAGGGGGGTGTGACGGTATCACACATATGGTTTTTCAATTTCCTCATCTCTTTTTCGAGCCTCGCTCTAATCTGTCTGTGTTTTTTTCGGGCTGATGAGGGAGAGCTCAAACGATGTCGCGAGATCGATTCTCTCCCTAAGAACCTTCTCGTTATCCAAATCGTTCAAGGAACTCAGAACCCTTGACCTGTCCGGACTCAGATTTGAGCCTGCGCTGCGGCCTAGGCTCAGAATGATGACGCCTCCTTCGACGACTACTGTGCTACGACGACGAGGAGTCCGATGACGCCGCCGTCGCCGACGCTGAAATTAGGTGGGTGGCATCCGACGCTATGAGTCGTGGTCCACAATGCCACCGGAGTTGCTCGGGGAGATCATTCGGGCGAGTGAAGCGAAGCGAGACCAGTGGCCGGCTCGCAAAAACGCCGTGTCTTGCGCCTGTGTGTGCAAGATGTGAGAGATATTACGAGAGAGGTTGTGAGGGGTCGTCTTGATAGCGGCCAGATCACTTTCCCTTCTTGCCTCAAACAGGTTCTAAATTTTTTCCTCTTGTTATTTTTTTTTTGTTTTAATTGTAAATTTTAATGATTTTAGTTTTGTGCATTTGTTGCGGTTCTGTTCGATCTTAGTTCGATTGTGATGGGTTTGATTTGTTTTGTTTTGTTGTTATTTTTTCGAACTTATTGTGGGATTGGGTTATTATGTTTTCGGGATTTTTTTTTCAAAAATTAACGTTAATTGTTTTCTTTTCTGTGGTGTTCATTTTGGGTTTTTATTTTTATTGTATAAATCCGGTTTGTCATGCTTACTGGATGAAACTTTTGCTCTGTTTATAGAGTTTGATCGGCGCTCTTAGACTCTTAGGAAATGAAAATTTTGCTCTTGTTTTCCCCCCGTTTTTTTTTTCTTTGAAAAATATTTTTTGTTAGCATTTCCGGATCTGCTTCAACCCATCATCTGACTTCTGGGTGTTCTTCTTCATCCTCAGATCGGTCTGTCCGATTCTATCTGCATTTGAGCAACATAAAAGGTAACTTTTTCTTGCAACCCCTAGATCATCTTACATAGTTTCTACAGTCAACTTTGTGTTTGTTTTTCTTGATTTGATGTTTGGATTCAATTTGATTCAATCAGTAAATACTCAATCAGATTAAGGGTATTGGTTGCTTATTTGATGTTTTTGTTTTTGGTTGTTTTGGGGTTTGAGATTTGTGTTGATGCATAAATTGTTTGGGTTTTTTTTTATATTGGTTGTTTTGGGGTTTGAGATTTGTATTGATGCAGAAATTGTTTGGGTTTTTTTTATATTGGTTGTTTTGGGGTTTGAGATTTATTATTTATGAGATTTAGGGATTTAGACGTTAGAAGTTTCTCCAAGATCTGACTTCTAATGTCTCATGAACTACCGAATTTAAAAGACAAAAAAGTAAATACTACCAACTAGGAAATCCAGCTAACTTGCTTGCCCCTGTTTCACCAAAACCGTATGCCATCCTCTCTATATAACCAAACCAACCTTCTATTGGACTTCTTCCACCATACTGACAGGTGAAAGTTTATAGAGATGATTTGTTTTTAGTCAATTCACTATGGAAGGTTGTTTGTTTGGGTATTCATGTGAGTCATGAGGAAAGATTGGGTGGTGGTAGCAGGTGTGGGAGTTGTGGAGGTGCTGAAGTATCCAAGCATCTACGGATCAGGCTTTAATGAGATCTAACTAAACTCCCTTGAAAGACTTCCTATTTCTCTTGTCCCATAATGTTCCAAAGAGACATGGGGGAGTAGCTCTTCAGTCTTTCCTCTTCTTTCCCACAAAAGAACCATACCAACTAGGAATATTTCCTCTTAAATAGTGCATCTTCTAAGCCACTCCAAATAAAGAGAAGACCAAATGCCACAAGCTTATTTTCTTCTAAGAAGAGGACTCCAACTGAGCAGAAAATTTATGCTATAAGTTTCAATTATTTGTACTCTAGAAGTTCTCTGAACTCATGAACTCACAGAAAAAATTGAGGAAGTTAAGTGAGGACAAAGATATCACATGAACTGGGAGTGGGAACAATGGGTCAATACCATGGGCAATACAAGATTGAAGTTACTAAATTTGCCACAACATATTAGTTGATTAGAGGTGGCATTTATATTTTAAGCTTCAAGTAAAAGTAAAACGAGAGAGAGAGAGAGGGCAGATATGCATGTTACAAATCAAAACAAAGCACAAAACGATTCCATATCCAACCACCACACCATGACTATACAAAATTAAACAATTTCAAATATAAAATAACTATTAGAGTACTGTACTATATGGTCACTGTATCTTTCATGCACTGCATTCTCTCGCCCCACAAAGCCTCGTCATGGCTCTTTTAGTCTCTAGCAATTATTCAAAAAATGTTGTGTCACACCATTGAAAATTAGAGATTATAAATATGATTCGTAATTCCACTTGATGTGATTTGAAATTTTACCAATTTTATAACCCCATCCAATTTGTCACCATCATCCATAGTAAGTATAACTTTCTGTTTCTAGTATTTTTTTAGGGAAAAAGTTGTGTAACAATCCTTGTTATAGAGGCACTTGAAACGTTTTAATTATTAACCTGCACTTGAAAATAGAGTTTATATCCAAATTTCTTCATTCGTTCTTTATTTCCTTTTTATTTAATTGCTTTTGTCCACGTGATTTTTCTTAGTATTTTATGTACAGTGTTAGTATTCCAGTATTTCTGGTTGCTGCTCCATTTTGAAATTGTTATATGATTTGCACACATCAAAGAACCAACTCAAAGTGTGGACAAGATGAATAATGTATGCTTTATTGTTAGAATTATGAATACACATTACATGTGTGATGAATCTCTACTTGTTCTTAGAAACTTTTTCTTTTTCGTATCATTAAATAACATGATTTGGAAATTTATTGGAAAATTCGTTACCTTTCCGAGGATGAGTATAAGAACTGAAGCATAATATAAATGGTATCGTGGATTGTTTGTACATCCAAAGTTGAAGACTCCAGTCATCACCCTAGTCCGATTGAGGTTTGGTGATATTTGTGCACAAACCATCACTCATACCACAGGCAAGAGAAATCGTCGAATTGAAGTAAGTATCACCACTACCCATCGCACAACCCCAAATTTTCTAATTTCGTTTTTTTCATGGTTCCAAGAAGTGTCGGCGATTTTCTTTTTGTTTCTTGTTAATTGTTTGATTTGGGTCTTTGTTGGGGCAAATAAGAGTGTTTGTGATTAATGATTAATCTTTATTTTCCATTATATTGCGGATTGATGTTTTGATTTATTCTATTGGGTGTCCTGAGTTCGATCATGTGAGAAAACCATACCATTTTTTTTCATTTTTCTTGAAGTATATCTAGGTAGTTGACTTATGGCTAGTACTTTAACATTGGGAGGTTTCATGGTTTAGTTATTAGAGAGCCCAATGTATGATTACTAAGGTTTCATTTTCATACTCGCTTTCCATTTGGGCTACATATGCATTTCGTTTAAGTTTTAATTGATCGTTTTCCCGGGTATCCGGATTTTGCTATTGCGATTTGGGTAGAGAAGAGTAGGGTGGTGCCGTGTGGTAGTGGATTGTGGATTTTTGTTGTTGAAGTTATTTCCTATCTTTCCTTTTCCAGCTTATGCTCTACATCGGTTGTTTCTTTTTTTCTTTTTTTTTTCTTTCTTATTAATGTTGTTGGGCTTAATAATCACCTTATTCCATGGCCTGGTCCACAAGACTAATTATAGACTATCATTTTGAAAATAGTATTAATTAACTTTAAATGATAAAATTTAATTGACTTTAATTAATTATATTTAACGTTTTTCTTATATGTTGGTATTAAATTATAAATAAAAAAACAGAAAAAAAAAGAAGAAGAAAATGATATCATGTTTGGGTGCTTTTTTTTTGCCTTTTCACCCTAAAACTGTTTCTTTATTTTTAATTTAACTAATCAGTTTTTTTAATTATTGAAAGACAAATTTACTTTTTAAAGAATTTTTTTTAAAATCAAAGATTCAAATTTAGAAATTCCACAAAAGGATACACAGATTGATATATCGAAGTGAGTATCTAAAAAAATAAAAATGAAATATCTTTTGGAGTTTGGTAAGAGAAATAAGAACAATACTATTACAAATCTATCTAGTCTGTAGGTGAGTAATTAAAAACATAAATTTATCTGCTTTCTACCTTTGACGGGGGAAGAATATGGCTTGTTAAGTAGAAGAAGAAGAGTAGTAGTACAATTGAGGAGGAGGGAGTAGGGAGTAAGGAGTGAAAGTGAATGAATGAAACAAACCTAATAATAACAGCAATCCAATTAATCATGATGTTGTTGTTGTTGAGGGAGGCCCATTTTCCTAGAAAATGTACACTGTTCAGTTCCTTAAGAATTGTCTGCTTAGTGCTTACCACTATTGTGATCATATTTTAAGCAATCAGGGAAGAATTATAGTAGAATTAAGTACTTACAATTTGTATGCCATTATGCTTTATGCTATTGTGATCATATTTCAATATAAGATACAACAGTGACTTTTTGCTTGTAGATTAACACTTTATGCTTGATGAACTTTGGTGGTCAGTTTACTAACCATCATATGTGCAGATGGGTAGAGGTAAAGAAGATGAGGAAACCATGAAGGTAGAGGTAATAATAATAGTAGATCTTGGAGAGAGTCTATTGATGAGATAAATCATGTACCAGAGACCTAAGACATGGCACCCATGATACAATCACAAATTCCTTCAGTGAACCTGCCACTCATACTGGAGGATCTATCACACATTTTTCACATGCCAAACGCATGGTTAGGTTTTTACGATAAGAAAATTTGTTACAATAATATTTTAATTGTGTGATCACATTATATATATTTTTTGTTTTGAACTCACAGAACAAAGTTTGGGAAAGAAGCCACATACTATGAGTCGTTTATTCGCAATCATACTAAAAGGAGTGACGGCTCATTCACAATGAGAAAGCCAAAGCTTTGAATGTTGTGGGGCATCTTAATTAAATTTTAATGTTTTATTATATTAATAGTTAATTTTTCATTACTAAATTATAAATTTAATGTGATGTGTTGTTGAGTGCAGGCTGATTTCATCCGACTACGAGAGGAGATGTCCCAACCGAGCAGGGGTCAGTCTCAACTCGTCCAGTTGATGACAATGAAATTTTTGTTAAAAATGTCGGGGGAGTGAAGAAATCAAGACTATATGGTATTGGCTCTGAAATATCAACATACTCTAGCATTGCCTCTTTTAGTGGCACTTCACCTGCAACGGGTCATAACCATGAGCTAGAGGATAAATTGCAGCTTGTGCAGGAAGAAAATAAGCTGTTACGTGATCAGTTTAAGGATTTGCAAGACCAGCACCAAAAAATACAGGAGCAAAACCAAAAAATGCAGGAGGAGATGCGTAAACAAATGCAGGAGATGCAGGAGCAGATGAAATCACAGTTGGCTGCTTTTTTTCGTGGTGACAATGATCAGTAGCTATATTTGACACTAATATTACCATTTTGTTATTTAAGAATACTATTGATTTTATAATTAATTAAAAGTATTGTGTATTTCAAATTATTTAATGATATCTATTAATTTAACTATTAAACTACATCTTAATGATTTCATATAATTGGCTTTGAATGACAAATAAGATCGCATTAAAAGTCGCACATGTCAACAAAAATAGTGAGTATATATATAGACATAACAAAATAAAATTTTCGCTCGATTAGAAACAGAGACGGAATTTTTTCGGTCTCTAATCCGAGACGCTTTAGAGACGGAATTTTCGGGCCTCTAATTTGAGACGAATGCTGGCGGCCCTCGACAGAGACGGAATTTGAGACTGAAATTTCGCTCTAATCGTGAGACGGATTTATCTCGCCCTTGCATCTAGGACGGATTTGATTCCGTCTCTAAACAAAGACGGATTTGATTCCGTCTCTGATTAGAGACGGATTTGATTCCGTCTCTATTCAGAGACGGAATTTGAGACCGAAAATTCCGTCTCTAATCAGAGACGGATTGGATTCCGCTCGATCGTAGACGATTTTATTCCGCCTCTGGACGAGACGGATGATTTGGCCTCTCGGGACAGGAGACGGAATTGAGACCAAAATTCAAAGCCTCTAATCGGTGACTCCGACATGCATCTGAAATCACATACCAAATGCTTAAGATCGAAAATTCGCTCCTAACTGGCCTAGAATTCGTTTAGATTCGATTAGAGACGGAATTGTCCATCTCTAAATGAAGGTTTTTTTGTAGAGCTCACTCATTCAATAAAAGAAAAGCATTCTTTTCTTCTCTCTTTTCGCATGGTATCAGAGTCATGGTTGGTTCTAGAGTGAGCCATTTTTTCCCTCTTTTCCAATAACCATCTTTTCGAGCGGATCTTCTCCGTTGGATCTTTAACGGAGGATCTTTTCCGTCGGACATTCTCCGACGGCCCTCAATTTGATCACATCTACTCCATCGTGAAACACCTCGGGTGTCGCATTACCATCGGGCATCTGAGGAGCAACATACATCTATAAATAAGTTTGGTGCATATGACCTATATGCTCCAGCTTGAAGGGGAGTGTTGAGAATCATAGAATATTCTCTAGATATTCTTTGATTTATCTCCTACCTTTTGTATACATTATCCTCCTTCTTTTTATAATTTATTTTGCTTTTTTACAGGTCTTCCTAACCTATATGTCAGGGTGAACCTTATACTATATTTTACTCTACTCACTCATTCAATAAAAGAAAAGCATTATTTCTTCTCTCTTTTCACATAAGGGAAATATGAAAATGATAATAAAATAATTAAAGGAATATCAACTAAGAAAATAACACCCAAAATTTTAGGTGGTTCACCCCAAGAAGAGGGGTACGTCCATGGAGTCACTATAGATATTTACTATAGGGAGAAAAATAAAAATAATTGTTTACAAACAATCACTTCTCTCAACCCAAATCTCAATTACACCCCACGGAATAATCATTCCTAACTCTCAAGAAAGCTTCATTTTCTTTCCTAAAGTCATACTATTTTCATTCTCTTTTTCTTACGATTTTTGAGATATCTGGCATGAGTAGAGGGGCCTCAAGATAATTTGGTTTCGTAATTTTGTGAATTTAGACTTTCGAGCTCTCTATATGAAACAATTTAATTGTAAACTAATCACTTGATTAATTATATATTTATCGTCACATGGTTTTATGTATCACAGAATATTTTACACAAAATATCTCAAAGACTGCTTTTCCCAACTAGAATACCGAATTGGTTCAAGCATTGTAGAAAAGGGCATACTATACGTATAAAGGCATCTCCAAATTGGTATTCCAATAACTTTCTGGGTTTTGCTGCTTCGCTGCTATGTATATTGGAAATAGTTCCTCTACCCATCAGAATTTGGATTCGCATGATCATAATTTGGAATCAGATCCGGGCCGATATATTCCTTCATTCATGATCACATGCGCGAACTCAATTTACAAGAGGTGATCATCTATGGTCAAGCGATATACCCACTAGCTTTCAACTCAAATGGAGTCGAATTCATCCATTCCATGCATAACTCCGGTTCGCATGGTGAAGTATTATGAACTGGTCCTGTACATTAAAAGTAGCGCAGTGACGAGTATGATAATGACATGGAATTATCTCCAAGAAGTGATGATTAGGATTTAGGAAACTCATGGAAGTTTCATTTTTGACTTCCTACAATATAATGCAATGATTAAGCTCTAAGAAGCCCTCAAGTAGAGACAATAAATGCAGTGAAGATGTGAACATGGGGACCGGCTGGATTTTGATCGCTATTTTTGGCTTTGTTTATCGCACACATTTTCCTCGGGGCTCCACGCCATCTCCCAACACTTTGGATCTCACCATTTGGGGCCGATCCCTTCGAATTTCTAATATCGTAGCCGCAAAGACTTTTACCCTTCTCCCTTCAACACTTCCGGCATCATCCTGGTACTCTTATTTCTTTTTTTTCCGGCTCCTCACAGGAAGCGGAGGAGGGTGGCGAGTTTCTCCGGCACCTAAGACTCTTTAATCTAGCTATGCTTGCAAAACAGAGTTCCAAGTTTGGTCGAGTCGCCGTCCAAAACCGATTATTTGGGAGCAAGAATAATTAAAGCTAGATATCATCCAACAAACCTTATGTCGGTTCTCCGTAGGAAGATATATATATGTATATATATATATATCCCGCTTTTATATGGGAGAGTGTGATTCGGGGAAGGTAATGACTATTCTGTGTACACATTTATACGAGGTTCACCTCAATCTTCGGGTGTTTTAACAAACTCATTTCTTGATCTTGTAAGACTGCAAAGCCTTCTCAATATTTCCGGCACGGTTGAATTGTGATCTCTAAACATTTATTCTCTGGATGCTCAAAACTTAAGTTTACGTAGATCTTAAATGGTATATGAAAATTGATCGAGCTCTATTTAGATGGAACCGCTATAACTAAACTACCCCTCCTCAATTAAATATGCTATCGGACTTCTTGTTCTCGATTTGAAAATCCTTAGAAAGTTGAGTCTTCCAAGCAAAGATTCGCAAGCCGAAATCCATGGAAAACCTCTCTCTATCTCAAGCCAAAGCTCGAGGGAATTCACGAGAAATCCGTGGGAATATGGAAGGTTTAAGAAGAGTTTTTCTAGATGGAACAGCCTATAAAGGAGTTGCCACCCTCAATCCAACATCTAAATGGGCAACTACAAACCCATGGCTTCCCCTCCCAAGCAAGATTTTGTAAGTTGGAAATCTCACTGCTTATTCTCTCGGGTCGCACAAAGCTTCAAAACGTTTCTAGAACCTTGAAACTTAGAATCCTTATCGAGCTTAAAGCGATAGAACTCGGCTATAAGGCAACCACCTTCCTCAATTGCTCTCTTGGAGTGGAACCTAAAGTACTATCCTTTCTCATGGATCTAAATGGTTGCCATCCGATTCATGGAATTCAATTTTTCTCTGTCCATTTTGTCGCTTTTGCGTAAGTCCCATTCCATCCATTTCCTAATGCCTCCATTGTCGTTTATACTCTTGGCACTTAATAAAATATCACTTCAGCTCTAATTCTACTTCTATTAGGTTGGGCCAAATTGCCTTATAAAGCAAAAAAAAGATTTGACGATCTGAAAATCTGGTCCGCCAATAATAAATTGGGTAGGCCTAACCCAATCCCAACCTCTAATTTTCGCTACAAGCTTAAATTAATATTAATCTGATCGGGGTGGTGAGTTTGGGATTTCTTCTATTCCCAGCCTTGGTCATAGAATTATGGTGCTTGGGAGAGCTATTTATAGTTTATTTGAGCTATTTTCTTCACACATAAGTACTTTTTGATAAAATTGTGATGCTTAGAATGGCTTACGACCCTCTTATAAGTGTATAATTAAGTTGTTTCACCAAACACGACCTACCTTCAAATGTGCCTTTCTTTTTTTTCTTTTTGAAAAAAAAAAAAATTTAAAGGTTTCGACTTCCCAACACCTTCCAAACCCATCTCTCACAAACCCAACTCGCGACTCTACCGAACTCCATCTTTACAACCTCTCTCGCCTAACGTACCACCACAATCATGCCGACCGCGCCCAATTGTTCCTCGCTGTAACACCAAGGTCACTGCTTTTTTTTTATGTGTTTTCCGGTTGAACATCTCATGCTGCATTTTCTAGTTTCTTCTTTGTGTTTCTTCTTTCCAAACGTACTATCTGTTTATCTCATTTCGGTTGAAAACACTTCAATTGATGTTTTTTATTTTCATTGTTTCCCTTTTGGGATGATTGGTAATAATTAGGGTATCCAATGATGCCTTTTCTATTAAATACTGATTCATTAATGTGTTGGAATTTGGTTGCTATGGTGCTAGAATTGATAAATTCAATTCCTTGATTCACTAGATTTAATAAGATTGCCAATCTTTGGCACTCCGTGATTGACGGGAGGGATTGATTTTGAAAGTCGTTTCGAAAATGGGATCTGAGAGTAGGGCAGCCCCGCCTCACCCCGGGTTTCTCTGAAACCGGATGAGAAATAACTAAGGTTTTGGGAATAAGAATTTGGGATAGATTCTGCCCAAACCTATATACTTCACCGTGTTTAAACGTAGGAACAAGAATGGAATAAAGGGTGCCTCCTACGGCGCACTCAAACCTGAGAAAAGGGATTATTTTAGAAGCCACAAAACGCTGATGTGTTCTGCTCAGGTATACATAAAAAAATCATCATATTCACAAAGTCGTATTTTTGTGTCTTCGTATTTAATATCCATAACCCAATCCCACACGATTGCCTATGTATCTTTGAGAAGATTAAAAGGCATTAATCGGTCCCATTTTCCTTAAATAACAAAAGTAGTATCTTGAATAATAAGGACTTAAACAACTCGTTGTGTTAAATACCCAAACATTATCGAATTTTATGTCATCCACCGTGTGTCTTAACAAAATATTTAACAACACAAAAAAAGAAAATCATGCCATTGATTCTTTTGAGTGTTCTCACGTGCATCAAAGAACGGCACATCGCCTAGTTGGTGGATCTCTATGATAAACCTATTTTTCTTCTTTCATCTTCCTTTATGGCTTCGTCTGCTTCTGCTTCTTGGAAGGATGATGTGTCCCTTAGTTTTAGAGGAGATAACAATATCCCTGCTTCTGCTTCTTGGAAGTATGATCTGTTCCTTAGTTTTCGAGGAGATAACAATACCCAATTACATAATATCTGGCGGGCTGAATAATAACAGCTCGAACCCATTCTCGCTGAGAAATAAACTCGAACACTTAAAACTCACTGTGCTAAACCAAACTCGCCCCATTAAAAGCGGCGAGAACCCTAAATACCCATCTTAAAGAAACATCCTTACTTGCTACCCACAAAGGAAAAACAAAACAACTTATTACCACTGCGGCTAAATACTATTCCCAAGATAAGCTCAAAAAAGTTATATTTAGCATTGCAAAACAAACACCACCCAGTTACGCACCGATTTGGTGGGTTCCATCTCTTGTTATCTTATCCTTAACACGCTTTTTAGTAAAAGTCCAAGTCTAAGTCATTTTTATATTATTTTATATATTTAATAAAATAATATAATTATTTTTTGCTTATTTTTACTTCTCACAAAATTTTAAAATTGAATAGTTTTCATATAATATATTAGCAAAATTTGGGATCAAGTCCAATGCGGGTCGATCGAATATAATTAAGGTTTATTGTCGTCGAATGTAATCTACTTCGCCCATGAGGGCTCAATGGTGTAGTTCGATTGGCCCATTTTGACTCGTTTTTATTTTAAATTTTTTAATGACTATATAATGTTTTTTATTTACTAAAAGTATTTGTTTTTTATTATAAAAAATATAAAATAATTGTTTATAGAAAAATAATTGTTTTTAATAAAATAAAATAATACTAGTATAAAAAATAATTTAAAATATAAAAAAAAATTATAAATATAAGTAAAATATCATATGTTTTTATATAATTTTTTAAAAAATTATAAAGTGAAAGAAAATTTTATTTTATAAAATATAAAATTTGTAAAACTATTATTTATTGTTTAATTTTTAATGTTCAACCTATTTCGACTCTAATCGTAAAAAACCAGTTTAATAAAAATGGGTCCGAAGAAAATGATCAAAATTGACTTCGATCCATTTTTTATCCACGCCCAAATAAATGGACTACCTTTGGGCATAGGCCTAACCAGTCCGTTTCCAACTATACTTTTGCCAATTATTGCTTGATGAAAAGTACTCAAACAGAAAAGGAATTAGCTATAAAACCTGTTCTTATATGAGAAACAGTTTTACATTGTTAATTAGATGGTGAGAGTCTCATTCTTTGAGATCCATGTAGATTAAAATTTGGTCTGAGAAAACACAAATCTTAAAAGATAAAATCATCATCTAACGGTGAAAAACTCGTTGCTTTTATAACTGAACCCAAAAGAAAATCCAGTCCTCCATTCTTTCATCCACTTTCCTTCAAAATGAAATGAGTGATAATAACATCATTATTTAATTTGAATGAGTGACTTGAAAAGTACTATTGATACACCATTTGAACACCATTTGGCTCGACAAATAAATGCCTTTTTAATTCATGTAATTTGTTTTAATTTTCTTTCCTCGTGTGTTTCATTCCTTTGATTTCAAAAATAGATAAAAGAACTCACATGAGTTATGGAGAAAAGATAATGGTTATTTTTTTCTTTTTTCCTCCCTTAGCCATCTATAGATATCTATGTTAGTTGGTGGAACCCATTGGAGAAATGAACCTTTGTAAATGTTTGGTTCTGTTTTTGAAAAATTTTCGTTAAACCCTTGAGGTGAGCGAGGGCTCATGCGACAAGGATAGATGCCTTACCCATACTATTTCTCAAACTAATCCTTATACTAATCGGAAAATACTACAAGGATGGTAAAACCTCTGCACCCTCCTCACTCCATCCTGCACCACCACAATCACATGCCCACCGCCCCAATTGTTCCTGTGGTTATGCACGTTGTCGCCAAAAAAAATGTTTCTTCTCAGGTTTCCTCCTACCAATCGATTTGGATTGCCAACATTCATGCTGCATTTTCTAGTTTCTTCTGTGTTTCCTCTTTTCCTAAACAATGATCTGATACTTAAGCCGGTGCACCTCACTTATATTTTTGATTTTTGTTGTCGCTCTTTTGAATGATTGGTACGCCTTCACTAGGTTATTCAATGATGCCTCTTCTGTCAAATACTTGATTCATTAATTTGGTGATTTGCTGCTATGATAGAATCGATATCATCATTCCTTTGATTCACTGATTTTAATAAGATTTGGTTAATCTTTGGCGCCCACGATTGGGATGGGGAGGATGAGATTGTGAAAAGCCGCAAAGAATGGGGATCAAGAGTAGGCCCCCTGGCCACTGTCAGGTTTGAAACGTGGGATTTGAGAAATAATCCACAGCTGGGGGAATGTAAGAATGGGATAGGGGTGACTATCCCAAACGAGGGCTTATTTTACCTCAGTTCTTTGAAATAGGGAATAAGAATGGAAATATAGGGGTGCCTCATACCAAACCCGAGAAAGGGATCGATGTTTCTCTTAGAAGTCACAAAAACATTTAGAAGTTTTCTTCTGTGTATACACATGTAAAACCATTATCATATTCACAAAAGTTCTTTTGTGGTTCTAGACTTTTAGTATTAATATCCATAACCCATCCTTGTGTTAGATTGCCTTTTGTATTCTAAGAAGATTAAAAGGCAGCACTGGTCCCATTTTCATGATAAGACTATATGAACTTAAATAATCACAGTATCTTTAAATAGGGTCTCTCTTTTTTAACAACTTTGTTCAGGTTATAAGCAAATGAGCAAAACTTTATTGACTTAAGCCATCCCCTCTCACGTGTCTTCAAAACAAATATTTTTAATTGCACATTATCCCTTCCATTTTTTCCTCTCTTTTAACAATGGGAGATTATTCATAATCTTAACTTTCTATTTTGTTGATAACTTATTCAAAACAATGGAGATTATGCATAATCTTAATTTTTTTTTTGACAACTTAAAAATTCTATTTACCCGTAATGTTTTTTATAAAGTAGGTTAAAAAAATTATATTTTGAAATTATTTTGAAAATATAACTTTTGTAAATATTTGTGCTGCCTCTCACCGGATGGCGGGGGTGACCAACCGACTTGTCCTTTTCTCTCAAAAATTGGCTTTCTTGGCGCAGTTAGCTAAAAGCAGCTCATAGTTCAAGCGAGACAAATTTCCGCCACCAACCCTTAGCGACATTTGGATTTTTTGGTAGGAACAAGATCTTTCTTTCGCTTCCATAGACAAGCAGCCAATGAAAGATCAAAGTCTCTCGACGGATGCTATTAGAGCCATTCTCCTTCTCGCTTTGAAATTTTTGTGATTTTCTACTGGTGCAAGGAGTGGCTTTTATAGCTATCTTGATGCCCACATGTCAATTGAGTCGCAGAGAAAGTACAAAGATGTTAGGTAGTGATTCGCACGACACCGAAAGTATGCTAGTGGTTGATAGGCTCCCATCGCCGCATTTGAGTGCTAACCGGGTTGGTCCGACATGGCATGTTTGTAGTGGATTCTATGGGCCAATCATGAACCCTATATGTCGTGATCGCCAACCATCACGACCTTAGTTGCTCTAGGAGACTCTCCGAAGGCTCACTCTACTTTTGGACAATGGACCTTTCTACTTCTTTGACGACATTGAGCCTAGCGAGAATATTAGTCCTAGTCTTCCAACACTCCTCGGCTATGTGGTCGCTTCGCCGACCATTACAACGGAATTAAAGCTCGCAACCGAATCGTTAGGGGGTCTTGTCAACACCTTGATATAAGTCCGACGCATGGTCACACAGCAGCCAAAATCTTTCATAATAACGAAGGAGTAATGTTCCCTCATAGAGTTAAAAATTGGATTCGATGAATTTTTTCGACAACGGTTTCAAATTAAATTAAGGTCTAATATAAATGCATCACGATGGGTCTATTGTTAGCACACCAATAAAACTATTAAGATGGAGCTTCATCGCATGATCTCTTTGTCATAAGGTTTTAACAACCAAATATACTGGTTTTTCAAACCTAAAAATTGAAGGGGATGTAAAGTAATTATAAATTGTTACAACAAAAAAAGTAGTTTACTTAGGTTAATTGTTCAACTAATGTAAGATATTTTGAGGTTTGTTCATAATCTAAATATTTATAATTATTGTCATATTTATAGAAAACCAATAAAACAATGGATTTTTAGTTAAGAAAAGTATTTGCACAATAATGATCGGAATCATATTTGTTGGTCAGATTATATGTTAGGAAATTTACATTTGAAGATTAATATGGATCTTTTGATAGCATTTATAGACTTTGTGTCCGTAAAAAAAATCCTAAGGGGATGGGAATCTTGCAGGTTTTTTTAATCATGCCGGCCTAGTTGTAAAATTATCATATCAGCCTTCAAATAACCAAACAGATTTTTTTGTCTTTATAAAATGTTTCAACTTCCCAATTTCCCATCTTCCAGAACCTATTGCATTCGGGAAAGTCACAGCACCAACTGCTCCCCATTGATCGTGTCCTTGCCAATCAGTTGTTTGGATTTCTGGTTGAATACATTCATGCTGCATTTTCTAGTTTCTTCTTGGGTTTCCTCTTTGCCAAACAGCGATCTACAGAGATATCTGATTTTTGGGTTGAAACAACCTCAATTTATGTTTGTGATTTTCCTTGCTCTCCTTTTGGGATGATTGGTAACGCCTTCACTAGGGTATTCAATGATGCATTTTCTGTTAAATACTTGATTCATTAATGTGTTGAATTTTGGTTGCTATGATGCTAGAATTGATACCATCATTCCTTGATTCACTAGATTTTAATAGGATTTGGTTAATCTTGGCAGCTCCAATGATTGTGATGGGAGGGATGAGATTTTGCAGCTGTTCAAAATGGGGATCGAGGAGCGTGGGGCAGCCCCGCCTCATCAGGTTTGAAACGGGGATGAGAAATAACTAATGTTTTGGGAATAAGAATGGGATAATGATTCCTTTTTCCAAACCTGTGTATTTCACCAGGTTTGGAACAGAGGAACAAGAATGGCATATGGGTGTCTTCGCACCAAACCCGGAAACGATTGATGTTTTCTTAGAAGCCACAAACATTCGATGCGGTTCTGTGTATACACACAAAGACACTATCATATTCACAAAAGTCTTTTGTGTCTTAGTATTAAATATCCGCCTATTCCCACGAACTGCCTTTTGTATCTTTGAGAGATTAAAGGCGTGTCAGTCCCATTTTCTGATAAACTTTATGGCAAAATAATCGTAATATCTTTGAATAGAAGACATACCACGTCTTTGCATCAAATACCTGCATCATGGCATTGGATTCTTTTGGTGCTCTCTGAGCATCAAGATCTGATCTCCTCTCTTAAACCCTATTTTCCCTCTTTCATCTCCGCTCATAGCTTCTTCTTCTTCTTAAGTGGTTCACTTCTTGAGTATGATGTGTTCATAGTTTTTAGGAGAGGATACTACATGCATTTTATAGATCATCTCTATAAGGCCTTGCGTGCAAAAGGAATTGAGACAACTATGGATGATCAGCTTAAGTGAGTTGATTAATCCAGTCTTACAGCAGGTGAAAGATGGAACGTAATATTGTTTTTTTTTCAGAAAACTATGCATGCCAAAGTGGTGCCTAGATGAACTGGTGAAGATATTGCAGACCCAAAATACAAGCAACGGAGAGCTGTACCAATTTTCCTACCATGTGAATCCGTCAGATTTTGAAAGGAAACCAAGGGAAGTTTCGGAAGAAGCCTTGGCAGACCATAGGAAATACAGTTGGTGGCTGACCATGAGAAAAAGAGGCTGAAGTATGATATGGAAGAGAGTGAAGGAATGGAGGAGGCTCTCACCCAGTTAGCAGAATATCTGGCTTCACTTAAATCTCTGATAGCGTAATTTTCTAGAGCTAGCTCCTTATTCATGTATTTAATTTCTGTATCAATTACCATAGATAAAAATTTCTTAAGAAATCTGCAAGCAAGTTCATTTCAACAAAGAGATGCTAGTGAAAAACCTGGATGTTGAACATTATTCTATGGAATACTGGAACATATTAGATCTTGAATATTACGAAGGAAAGAAAAATGATTGTTGAAATCACTTAAGATTTAATACTAAAAAAAAAATTTGTTTCTTTAAAAACCACAGTTTTCAATTGAATTATTAAACAACGTACTTTGAAAACAATTTCGAAAATGTTATATTTAATAAAAATTTAAAGCTATAATTTTTTTAATAAATCCCTCAATTGTACAATGTTTTGGAAGTTCTTAATATAGAAAAAATTTTAAGGTGTCATCTTCTTTTATGATTTTTTAAAAAAGCAGTATAGGCCGAGAATCCGTTCATAAGGTGTCTTGTTTTATATATATATTTTGAATAAAGGGTCATTTTGATCCCCAAAGTCCAAATAAGCTCACCATCATTCAATGTAAAAGCGAATCCGAGAAAAAGGGAGCAGTATCAGCCTCATAAATTTGACTCCCAACATAATTTCTCTTTCTTCCAACAACTTTCATTCTTCTTCTTTTGTAATTCATAAGTGTTTTGGCCCAGACGATGTACACATAGAAAGCATCTTTAACACATATTATATCTATATTAATCCTCATATAAATCAGAATAGACTATAAAGGTAGTGGTTTATCACATAACACAGCTAAGTTCTCATAACTCAGGCTTCGAAACCTCGGTTAAGATAGGGCTTAAAAATACCCAATCATTTATTTACATGTTTGGTGGTTAAACATTCATTCTTCTTACTCTTTTCCAACTAATAAAAGAACAAATCCCAATAAATTGTAAAATTAACATCTTTCATTCAAATCAATCTTAAAACTAACATTTTTTCATTAAATCAAACACAAGTAAAAAATATAAGCTTTGAACAAAAGGCTTTCTTCCACTCCTTTTCTCTTCTCTGTTTGTTTCTCCAGAAAATACATTAATAACCGCCTGCTGTAGACAAAACATTTTTGCTGGATGTGATGATCTTGTTTGAAGCATGAATGGATTAGTCATGATGTTGTGTGATGGGGCATTGGAGCTATTATTTCTCTTTCTCGGATCAATTTCTTCGCCATTGGCGTTGTCTCTGATTATGATTTTTTCTTCGCTTTGCATTTGTAATATTTATTTTTCTTTTTCTTGTTTTTGCTCAATCTTACTGATTTATGGTTCAACATGCAACCGAGAAAGTAAAACCAGAAATCCCCTAGATTCTGAATATGTTTCATGGTTTTAGCTGAGAAATTTTGTGACATAGCGTTGATTGATCCTAAGTTGTTTAAAATTAGAGTAGGTAATGAGAAAAAGATAATTAGTTAATTCAGCGATCGCTAGTTGTTTCCCTTTTGTTTCCTGCGCGTTTCTTTGGCGACAGAATAAGGGAATATGGATGCGTGGAATTCCTTTTTGTTTTTGTAGATTCTTCTGTGTTATTTGATTTATATGGATATTTAACTCTAGATAGATTGAGTGGTTGTCTCTTAATCATATGGTTTGACAGGTAAGTAATGACTAAGCATAACAATAAACATTGTCCCCTAATGAGCACTTCAAGAAACGCTAGCGGAACCATCATCGAAGACCTGGTTCAACCAACCTGCCCGCAAGACCAGCAGAAGAATTGGTATGTGCGTTTTCTGCTACAAGTTAACATACCCATTTCTTATCATTGAGTTTCTACTTTATGGTTTGATTTTAGATGGAGTGGGCATAAAATTGTGGGTTTGTGCTGCACTTGTCTCATGCTTTTGATAATCAACCATTAAATAAGGCCTCATGATTTGTGGTTCATGTTTGATTTTTGTATCTTTTATGGGTTGAATATTTGTACCATGTAATGCTGTCTAACCGAGTTTATCGGTTTTCCTATGAAACCATCTCAGCTGAACAGAAAGAAAGCTGAAGATTTTCCCTCGCCCTACTGCTGGACCCTCCGCCCCCTTGTTCATGGACAAACTTTGAAACACAACATGAAAATTCAAACTGGCAGGGGATTCTCTGGAAGAGCTCAAGGTGGGAACATCTCTAGATGATCATTTTGCTTAATACTTTGATGTTAATAAATGTTTACATTTCTGAAATGTTTTTCAATCTGGACTCTACTTGAATGTGGATTGTGCTGTATGTATAATGTATGCACTTCTTGATGTGTGTTTTGGATCGATTTACTGTAGTTTTCCAAGTGACATGCCCTTTGTAGTGTTAAGTGGCAGAGGCGAATGTTGTCTAGGAAGGGACACATCCAAACTCTCCGGGCCCTTTTATTTTGAAGGACATCTGAACATATTGTAAATTTCGTTGTTGATTCATTTTAAGATGGCAGCTGTATCATGCGAATCTTGCTGGATATTTCTGAATTTGTTTAAACCTGGTATTTGTTATCTTCCTTTTGTTCTTGTTCTTTTGCTGCTGATAATTTGTTTAAGTATGTACTTTATTGATAACCCAGAGCAGCAGGCATCCCAAAGAAACGCCAACCGCCGACTATGTCGGTTGATCACCGCCGAAAGAACCGTTCTCTAAAGCCTTCAGGCAAATGTCCTTGATTGAAGACATACAAGGCCAAATTAGTTTGTCTTCCAAGGCACGATGCCTGCAAGAAAGCCAAAGTCATTTTAACTAGATGAAATGCGCTTTATTAAAACTTCTATTCATTCCTGTATGCCTAAAATCATGTTGTTGCTCTCTTTCTATTACAGGCTGGTGGTTCTCACAGGAGCTGGCAGCAGCCACCAGAATCCAAGGACAATTGTACCTGTTGTGCTTGAAGCCAACTGTGGAGCTTGTGAAGATCACAGATGAAATGAAATCATTCAAGGCATATAACAAGCTCCGAGTAGAGCATACTAATGAACGCGCCATGTTGATTGGATGCTGAAGGAGAAAAAATGCAGATCAAGAGAGAAGGAGAAGTTGATCGGAGATTGGGAGATTGCCTTGAAAGTGTCTAAGCTGAAGGGAGTCCTGTGGATGACCAGTAATGATACTTCTTTTCACCTCTTCTTGAAATTTCAGCCCTGTTGTTTACATTTATTTATTAGCCAACTACAAACAGCTTATTTATATTTCTTGAATTAGAATTTTCTATACATTGGAAGCTTTGCTAAAATCCGCTATAACTATCCAATTTTAGACAACATAGATGTATAATGTATTGTCTCAAAATGTCTAAATTATGAATATGGACGCATAGATTGGCAAAATTAACTTCTTAACGCTTTTATGGAAGCATCCCAGAAATTTTCTTCCATCAATAAAGGTGTCACTAGATCAGGAAACTTAGATGGCAAACTAGAAGCTAGCTTGAAACTTTGCTTTATTTATAGTTATATTTGCATGTGCTATGATAAAAATTACTGGCTAAATTTCAATTTCTACTTTTTCTTATTTCAATTTATGTTAGCATAATTATAATGCACACTTAAATATTTAGCTTAATAAATTGGTTTGATCTTTTTTTAGTAATCATTTATTGCATTCTATTGTTAAATATCAATTTTTCCCTATGAGCCTCGCGTATCATCAAATTTCCTCCATAATGATTATATTTTGTCATTTTTCATTCTCTGTTATTAATATTGACAGACACAGGAGGCAAAGGTTGATCGAGATATAAGTGAAGATATCCTTAAAAAATTAGACCGTAAGCCTTTACATGTGGGTGACAACATTGTGGGAGTGAATGTTCATTTGAAGAGGAGTTAAAATCACTACTTAAAATGGAGCTTGATGAGGATTCACATGGTTGGTATTTTATGGAATTGAATTGGAATTAGGTAAAACTACCATCAGCTATGACTATTTACAATGATATCTCGTCTCGGTTTGATGGTTGTTGCTTTCTTAGAAATCTCAGGCGGAAAGATGAAGATGGTCGACTCAGTGCAGAAAACACTTCTTCAAGATATCTTGAAAGGTTAGAGGCTGAAATTCAGCAATACTAGAGAAGGAATCAATGTGATAAAGGAAAGACTTTGCTCAAAAAACTTCCTTATTGTTCTTGATGATGTGATATAATTAACCTAAACTTGTTTAAAAAAGATAAGGTTGGTATGGTAAAAAAAGTAGAATCATTATAACAACTAAAAACACACAATTCATTTGCTGAAGACGACCATGAAATTGAATAAAGTTTCATCAAATAGAGAATTGAATCATGAAGAATCTTGACTTTTGAATTGGTGGGCCTTTAAGCAAAATGTTCCCCAACTTGAAGAATGTTTGGAAAGCCATTTGTAATGTGTCATAAAGGAATATGCTAAAGGCCTTGAATGTATGATGTTTAAGAATTTGGCTTTCCTATTGACAGTAGACAAAGATGAATGGAGAAGTGCGTTACATAAGCTCGGCTTTGATCAAAAAATTCAAAATTCTTAAGGTAAGTTATAATGAGTTCAGGAAAATGAGATAAAAAGTACATTTTTTGGATATTGAGCCTTTTAAAGGGGAGAAAGGACTGTTTGAAATATTGAGAAGAAAGACCATATGAAACAAATACTCTGCAGATATGTCTCCATTCTGTTCAAAACAAATTCTCGTGCATGATTTATTGCAACAAATCAGAGGGCATGAAATTATTCATCCAGCTGCCGAAAGATCCGAAAGAAAGTAGTCGTTGGGATCGGATAGTCTTCTTCAATAAGTTAACAAGCAAAGAGAGTAAAACTTAATTTATTTGGGACAGTGATTATACATCGTAAATCTACTTAATTTTCATCTTTGCCTAACTTATTCTTGTCGTTTTACTTTTAGGTGACTAAAGGTGAAGGACTATTTATAAACATCGACCACATGAGAAAGATGAAATTCTGACAAAAAGTTTTCAAAGGATGAATCAGCTGAATTACTCAAGTCTATAACTAGTTTGGGAATGAGGTGCACCTTCCCCATGGACAGAATTCCCTCTTAGGTTAACATATGTATTGGGATGGATACCCTTTAGAATCCCTTACTGGGGTACAGTAGACAGGAAACTTGTTGTTTCAATTTGTGCCTTGGCAGCATAAAGTAACTCTTGGGAAAGGAATAAGGTATTATTAAAATTTGTTTGGATTGCTTTGTTTTTATATTAATTTTAAGTTTATAAAACTATCTCTACTAAGACATTTTGTTTGTTGCAGGTTCAAATAAATTGAAAGTCATCAACCTTAGCTATTGAAAGAATCTCATTGAAATTCCAGATTTTCAACGATGCCGCATCTAGTGATTCTAATCCATAAGAAGGTTGTGTGAAATGTAAATATTCGTCATTCTTCTATTATTATTGGAGTTATCAACTAATTTTTTCTTGAATACAATAGGTTGTACATGCCTTGAGAGTCTTCAGAAAGAACTTTCATAAGTTGAAACTTCTTAGAAGTCTCTCTTTGTGATGGTTGCTTTCAAGAAGTTGAAGGTTTCAGGAGTTGGGAGTAATATGACAAACCCTAAGGAGATTAACTTAAAACGGCCATAGCAGTACCATCATTCGAATTAAAGGCATCTCCATGGGCAGAGGACTTGATTTATCTTTATCAAACTGCCCCTTTAGTCTTTCCCGATGGTATTAGTAGTTTGAGATCTCTTGAAGAGCAACAGATTGGATTGGTGTTTGAAACTAGCGGACCTTCAATGAAGGCTGATATGAAGAATCTAGAGAGGCTTGATTTGAGTTCACTTGGCAATAAGGCTTCCATCCTCAATTAGCCATTTGAAAGCTCTTAAACACCTTGATTTGTCATGTTGTGAAAACCTTGTGAGTCTTCCAAAAAGCATCTGTAATTTGCGTTCTCTTGAAATTCTCTATCCGCTGGAGTGCTCGAGACTAAAGGGCTTTCAAAAATCGGGATTGACTTCTTAAGAAAAATCTAAAGATTCTTGATCTACAATCAGGGGAATCAAAGAGTTACCATCATCCACTGGTGTCACACTTTTAGCTCTTGAACACTTGTATCTCTCGGAGTTGAACATCTTGTCTCTTAGGAGACTATTTGCAATTTGAGCTCCTAAAACTTTGTCTACACAGGTGTTCAAGGCAGGAGCTTTCGAGAAATCAAGGGTAGTATGAAAAGAAGTTTGACAACTCTCAGATACAGAATCCATCGGGTATAAAAAGAGCTACCATGGAAGTCAAATTAGGACGTTCGTGCTCTTGAGCACTTATATACGTCAAGTTACCAAAGACCTTGTGAATCTTCAGGAAAGCATTTGTGTCGAGCTCTACAAAGCTCCCTCCACATGTCAGCGATTGTCAGAAACTTCATGGATCGAAGTTGGACCTCGGGGGCTCTGATATGTAAGAGGACTGGGTTATCACCACATGGTTGAATGGGGTTGCATGCATCGGGTTTATATCGTAAGATCTTTTTATCTTGTTGCTCTACGAAGCATGGAGACAATCCAAGAGCCTGATTTTTCTCCACATTGAAAAGTTTAGTTGTCAATGGCGCAGTATATAGGGAGAAGATCCAGGTGATCTTCCTTTTTGATAAAGTTTTCTATAAGCGAATCGTACAGAAGCGACACGAGAGGCGGGTTCTTCTCGATCGACTTTTAGTATGTGATTATGGATGTAGAGACTAATGTGGTTTTCTTGCAATAAAAGACAGGCGAGCCCTCTGGAAGAACATCGACATAAAGGAATTCGAGAGGATCACAAGGTTGATCTAGGATTTTATTCTTGCATCGCGTACTCTTTCAGGTAATATCTATCTTCCTTTTCACTTTCTAATTTAAATTATTCCGTTTCCAAAGAAAACTTTGTATTGTTTGTTCGTGGACCAAATTGATCAGAAAAGAAAATTATGGGTCCGGGTTTAGGGGCCGAATCGATGAATCGCGGTCGAAACCAAGTGCGCCCAGGACTGAAGGTCTGATGGTCCCGTCGAATTTGGTTTGGTTCGGTTCGGTTTAACCACTTCTTTTCAACTATTGTTGAATAGAGCTTTGTTTTGAATGGTGTTTAGTAGATTAAAAGTATTCAATTGTTTCATTGTTCTCAAAAAAATCAACTTTTGTTTTCATAAAAATTTTGAACAAAAATTTCAAATAAAAATTTAAAAATACATATGAGGAGGATTTTTATTTATTAAAGCGTAAGTGATAATGGAGGTACCAGTGGATTATCAAATATATGATTTTTTAATATCTGAATATTTTTCTATAAACCCAGAAAAAAAATATCAAAGGAAAAAAATGATTTAGAAAAGCCAAATATTTTGCCTTTTCTATTTATTAAAAAATTCAAACATTAAACATAAGTCATAAAAAATAAAAAAAAACAACTTTGAATCTTTAAAGCAGATTCTTTGTTTAAAGATCAAAAAAAACAAACGTCACCTAATTTGACATTGGTTTTGTTTTTTTTAAAAGCAACATTATCAAATAAGGAGAACAAAGAAAACAGATTTTTATAATTTTGAAAAACAGGAAAAACTAAATCAAGAGGAATAAGAACAATTTTATAGAATATCAAAATGATGTTTTGCATGTTTTTTAAAAACCGCTCTTAAGGGCGGAGTTTTCAAACTGGGAACTATGACACTAATCTCCATATTTTCTTTTGTAAATTATGCTGTCTGTAACATATGATGGAGAAACATGTGTTTATGATATCAGGCTCATCAGAAGAAAAAAACATATTCTTACTTGGAGAAAAAAGTGAGTATTACAATGAACAAGGATTATGTTCTAACGTATTCTAGTTTCTTAGTTTGCGATGTATTTTCTTGCCCCTGAACCATGTAAATGTGCGAATGCACATTCTTGCTCTTCACTACCTGTTTCTAGTTCCTCATTATATTGTTCTTTTGATCACAACAATATGCTTTGCCCGAAAATTCTTACGATCCATTTCTTAAAGCTTGTATGATCGTGGCTTTGGGTGAAAAAGAAGATTGCAGCGACCAGCCAAATCTAAATCAAATAATAGAATTATATGAGTCATGAATTCAACCCAAGTTTCAGCTTTTCTACACTGCATATATATATATATATATATATATATATATATATATATATATATATATATATATATATATATATATATATATATATTGATTATTCTACTAATAAAAGTGAATCTTGGATGATCATTGATCAAAGGGTAAAAAAAATACGCTAATATTAAAGTCATAATGATGTAGAGTTCTCATGGGTTAAGATGATTGGAAGTGATAGCTGCTATGAGAGGGAACCAAAAAGGCCCATCAATTAATGACCTTTTCTTAAATTCAAATCTTATTATGGTCTAATACAATCTTCAAGACATGATTATGAATCCATTATTCGATAATTAATAAGTTTTCATTTTCTTTTTTTGAAAAGGAAAATTTCATTGATTCAGAATAACAAGATGGAAGACATTACATTTTAACATAAAAATCAAAGTGTTGTGAGGATATGTTTTTGCCTTCATTTCCGGTCAATGTCATCTTCAACATCTCTCCATAAAATATAAGGATATGTTTTTGCCTTTATTATCCGTTGAAGGGAAATATTTTGTAAGATTAGGAAAGTTGAGATGGAAAATATTTTCGGGTGGGAAATTGAATAATTTCAAGAAGTTCGGGAAGGATCCTTATTGTGGTTCTCATTGGTGATGAAGGATCAACATAACATTCTTGGATCTTGTTATATTCATAGAGATTAGGATGTATTGCCCATCCATAAAATTATGTTTGTTTCAATAAAAAATTTCAACTGAGTTTAATATATTTATAATAGAAGTTTAATTTGTTTTTGTGAATATTTTTAAAATGTGATTGATTTGATTTTTTTTATTTTTTTAAAAGAAGTTATACCATTTAAAACTCTGACTTACAGGATCCTTATATTTATTCTACATGAGTCGAAACAAATCTTTCGACTTGGTTCCAAAATACACTAATTCAAGCATTATTTTAGCTTTCAACATATTTGTATTAATTTTTAAAAATAACCTGACTTTTTCTCTAAAACTTAGCTATCTCTATCTATTGATTATTTTCACACTTTTCTCTCATCTTTCTTACCTTCGCTTTTCTTCCTGATATCTTCACTTTTCTTTTGTTTTCTTGTAAGTCAATCCTATTCTTTTATATGTCGGTGAGAAAAAGAGCTTAATCTTTCTTGGCAGTTTCTTGGAAGAAAAAGGCAGATAGTGGGGTTTGATATGAATAATTGGTTTAGGCGCGACTCTTTGTTTTGTACGCATGTTCGAAATAGATTTTTTTTTGTTTGATAAAGTCTAGAGTACTCCAGGAGTGTGTCTCTCATAACTTTTCATTTACTCAATTTCTTATTTATTTAAGCTTTTCAAGCACATCAACTTCTCTCTCCTCTCATTGTGTGGGCGGTCCATCTTCCCTATTTTCAGCCTTAAATTTAATCGAAGTGAAATTGAATCGATAGGAGTCTAAGATGCCTCACATTTCAATCCATCTCTCCTTGATAGATGAAATATTCTAGCATTTTTGTGGACCTCCCATAAGTGAGTCAAATATGATAAAAAACTCGAGCTTATATAAAGCTCAAACATAACTCTTCAAAATCTTCTCAACCCCTAATGTTGGGTGGCAAACTTGTTATACCTTTACTAATATTACTGGTGGGTGGTGAGTTTGGGATTCTTCTATTCCCAGCGCGGTCATAGGTATAGTGCGCTTGGGAGGCTACTATAGTTTATTTGAGCTTATTTTCCTACATAAGTACTTTTGATAAAATTGGAATGTTTAGAATGGCTTACTTGACCCTCTTATAAGTGTATAATTAAGTTGTTTACCCAAACATGACCTGCCTTCAAATGCCTTTCTTTTTCTACTTTTGAAAAAAAAAATTTAAAGGTTGACTTACCTTCAAGCACAAACCCAGCTGAGCTCTCTGAGAAATCCCATGCTTTACACAGCCTCTCTCTCTTCAACCTACCACACGTCATGCGTTGCGTGGTGTTCTGCGTAACTTGTCGTTGGCTAACTTATGTGTTTTACGGTTGAATACATTCATGCTGCATTTTCTAGTTTCTTCTTGTGTTTCTTCTTTTCCAAACAGCTATCTAGAGCGATCTGGATTTTTGGTTGAAAACACTCTCAATTGATGTTTTTTATTTTCATTGCTCTCCTTTTGGGATGATTGGTAAGCCTTCATGGTGTTCAATGGTGCTTTATGCAATACTTGATTATTAATGTGTGAATTTTGGTTGCTATGGTGCTAAATTGATACCGCGTTCATGTTCACTAGATTTTAATAAGATTTGGTTAATCTTTTGACTCCGAGGATTGGGATAGGGAGGGATGAGATTTTGAAAATTTGTTCGAAAATGGGGATCGGATGAGGCGATACCGCCTCACACAGTTTGAAACGGGATGAAATAATAAGGTTTTTAAGAATAGAATGGGATGGATTCCTGGGTTCAAACCACATATCTTCACAGTTTAGACAATTCAAAATGGCATAGGGGTGCCTCCCGTACCAAACACGAAGGATTAATGTTTCTTAGAAATAACGATTGATGCGGTTACATTGTGTATACATAAAAAAAAAATCACTCATATTCACAAAGTCGGTCTTTGTGTCTTAGTGTTAATATCCATAACCCTAATCCCACGGTTGCTATGTATCTTTGAGAAGATTAAAGGCATTATCGGTCCCATTTTCCTTAAAATAATCGCAGGCATCTTTGAATAAGGACTTAAACAACTTTGTTTGTGTTAAATAAATCTAAACATTATTGACTTATGTCATCCACCGTGTCTTTAATAAAATATTTAACAAAAAAGAAAATCATGCCATTGGATTCTTTGAACTGTTCTCACGAGGAGCATCAAGATCTATACATCTGACTAGTTGATCTCTGGTAAACCTATTTACTGCCTTCGTCTTGACTGTAAGCCGATGCAGCACGCTGCTTGGAAGGATGATGTGTCCCTTAGTTTTAGAGGGATAACAATATCCACCTTGCTCTTGGGAAATATGATCTGTTCCTTAGTTTTAGAGGGATAACAATACCACTACATAATATCTAGGGCGCTGAATAACAATACTCGAACCCATCTTCAGTTTGAGAAAATAAACTCGAACACGTTAAAAACTCGATTACAGTTAAACCAAACTCGTCCCATTAAAAGCGGCGTGGGACGAGAACCCTAAATAACTCATCTTGTTGTCATCCCTACTTACTACCCAATGTTAAAAAACAAAACAACTTAATACTTAATGCTATTAAATACTATTCAGCATTAAGCTCAAAAAAAGTTATATTTAGCATTAAGTAAAAAAAACAAACACCACCCAAGTTACTTACATCGTATTTGGTGGGTTCCATCTCTTGTTATCTTTATCCTTTAACACGTTTTTAGTAAAAGTCCAAGTCTAAGTCATTTATATTATTTTATATATTTAATAAAATAATATAAATTATTTTTGTTTATTTTTACTTGCCAAATTTTAAATTGAATAGTTTTCATATAATATAATAGGCGAAAATTTTTGGACCAAGTCCAATTTGGTCGATCGGGAATATAATTAGTTTATTGGCCCTACTCGAATAGACCTACTATCCATGAGGGCTCGGGGCCGAGGTAGCCTCGACGCCCATTTTGACTCGCTTTTTATTTTAAATTTTAATGACTATATAATGTTTTTTATTTACTAAAAGTATTTGTTTTTATTATAAAAATATAAAATAATTGTTTATAGAAAATAATTGTTTTTAATAAAATAAAATAATACTAAGATAAAAATAATTTAAAATATAAAAAAATTATAAATATAAGTAAAATAATTTATTTTATAAGTAATTTTTAAAAATTATATGAAAGAAAATTTTATTTTACAAAATATAAAATTTGTAAAACTATTATTTTATTATTATTTTTAATTTTTTAATGTCTAACCTATTTTTGACTCGACCTCGTAAAACTAGGTTAATAAAAATGGGGTCCGAGGGAAAATCAACAATCGACTCGATCCATTTTCTATCCATCGCCCAAATAAATCTCTGACCAATTTGGGCATAGGCCGAACCAGCCCGTTTCCAACTATACTTTTACATCATTGCTTGATTAGGAAAAAAAATTTAAATAGAAAAGGAATTTAGCTATAAAAAACTGGTTCTTATATGAGAACAAGTTTTACATTGTTAATTAGATGCTTCTTTCTTCGATTTTATCTCTTGACCATGTAGGATTAAATTTGTTTGAGAAACACAAATTCCTAAGAGATAAAATCATCATCTAATCCAAGTGAAAACTCGTTGCTTTTATAACTGAACCCAAAGAAACCGGTGTCCTCCATTCTCTTCATCCACTTTCCTTCAAATGAAATGAGTGATAGAAATAAATATTATTTAATTTGAATGAGTGACTGAAAAGTACTATTGATGACCATTTGAATACCATTTTATTCTCGATAAATAAATGCCTTTTTGTCTATGTAATTTGTTTTAATTTTCTTTCCCTGTGTGGTTTTGCATTCCTTTGATTTCAAAAATAGATAAAAGAACTCACAAGGTTAGTGAGAAAAGATAATGGTTATTTTTTTCTTTTTTCCTCCCTTAGCCATCTATAGATATCTATGTTAGTTGGTGGAACCCATTGGAGAATATGAACCTTTGTAAATGTTTGGTTCTGTTTTTGAAAATTTTTTTGTTGAATCCTGAGGTGTTTTGAGTGGGTTCATGCAATGCATGATAGATGCCTTTAATTCATACTTTTATTCTCAAACTAATCCTTATACGAATCGGAAAATACTACAAGGATGGTAAAACTCTCTACAACCTCCTCACCTAACTCACACCACAATCACGTCGACGCCCCCAATTGTTCGTGGTTGTACATCGTTGTCATTGTTTTTTTTTTTTTCTCGGGTTTCTTTCGTGTTTCCTCCTTACCAATCGCCGATGGATTTCTCGTTCTTGAATACATTCATGCCGCATTTTCTAGTTTCTTCTTGTGTTTCCTCTTTCCAAACAAATGATCCGATTTTGTCAAAACACCCTCAATTTGTGCTTGATTTTTATTGTCAGCCCTTTTTGAATGATTGGTAATGCCTTCACTGTGTTATTCAATTATGCCTTTTCTCATAAATACTGATTCATTAATTTGGTGATTTGCTGCTATAGATGCTAGAATCGATATCATCATTCCTCGATTCACTAGATTTTAATAAGATTTGTTAATCTTTGGCAACCTACCGATCAACGGGAGGGATGAGATTGTGAAAGTCGTTAAAGAATGGGGATCACAGTAGGCCCCGCCACTAGGTTTGGAATGGGGATGAGAAATAACTAATGTTTTGGGAATAAGAATGGGATAGGGGTGACTTATCCCAAACGGGTTTATTTTACCAGGTTTGAAATAGGGAATAAGAATGGAAATATAGGGGTGCCTCATACCAAACCCGAGAAAAGGGATTGATGTTTCTTAGAAGTCACAAACATTTAGAAGCTTTTCGTGCATACATTAAAACCATTATCATATCTCACAAAGTCTTGTCTTAGACTTTTAGTATTTAATATCCATAACCTATCCTCACTGCTAGACGCTCTTTGTATCTCCGAGAAGATTAGCATTAATTGATCCCATTTTCATGATAAGAGACTATATGAACTAAAATAAATTCGCCAGTATCTTTAAATAGGGTCTCTCTTTTAACAACTTTGTTCAGGTTATATAAATATAAAACTTTACCGACTTAAGCCATCCCCCGCGTGTCTTCAAACAACATTTTTAATCGTGATTATCCCTTCCATTTTTTCCTCTTTAACAATGGGAGATTATTCATAATCTTAACTTTCTATTTTGTTGATAACTTATCTAAAACAATGGGAGATTATGCATAATCTTAATTTTTTTTTTTTGACAACTTAAAATTCTATTTACCCGTAATGTTTTTTATAAAGTAGGTTAAAAATTATATTTTGAAATTGAGTTTTGAAAATATAACTTTTGGTAAGATTACTAGAAGTTACCTTCACCGGGATGGCAAGTGACCAACCGACTTGTCCTTCTCCTCAAAAAAATTGGCTTCTCGTAGTTAGCTAAAGCGCCATGTCTGCTGAGACAACCGCCACCAACCCTTAGCGATTTGGATTTTTTTGGTAGGAACAAGATCTTTCTTTCGCTCCCATAGACAGTGCCAATGAAAGCATCAGTTCTGACGGATGTTATTAGGAGCCATTCTCCTTCAAGAAATTTTGTGATTTTCTACTTGGTGCAAGGAGTGGCTTTTTATAGGCTATCTTGATGCCCACATGTCGAATTGAGCTGGTGAGAGTACAAAGATGTTAGGTAGTGATTCGTACGACACTCGAGTATGCGCAAGTGGTTGATAGGCTCCCACGTCGCATTTGAGTGCTACAACTGGGTTGGTCCGATGGCATGTTTGTAGTGGATTCTATACAATCATGAACTCCTATATGCCGTGACGTCAACTATCACGACCTTAGTTGCTCTAGGAGACTTCCGAAGGCCTACTCTACTTTTGACAATGGACCTTTCTACTTCTTGACGACATTGAGGCCTAGCTGAGAATATTAGTCCCCTAGTCTTCCCAACACCGCTTATAGTGGTCGCCTCACACCATTACAACGGAATTAAAGCTCAACCGAACGTTAGTCTTTACAACACTTTTTGATATAAGTCCGACGCAGGTCGCAGCAGTAGCCAAAATCTTTCATAATAACGAAGGAGTAATGTTCTATAGAGTTAAAAATTGGATTCGATGAATTCTTCTGACAATGTAGTTTCAAATTAAATTTTGATGGTTCGAATTTAACAATATAAATGTACGATGGGTCTATTGTTAGAGATACCAATAAAACTATTAAGATGGAGCGATCAGATGATTCTTGTCATAAGGTTTTAATAACCAATATAATGGTTTTTCAAACCTAAAATTGAAGGGGATAAAGTAATTATAAATTGTTACAACAAAAAAAGTAGTTTACTTAGGTTAATTGTTCAACTAATGTAAGATATTTTGAGGTTTGTTCAATCTAAATATTTATAATTATTGTCATATTTATAGAAACCAATAAAACAATGGATTTTTAGTTAAGAAAGTATTTGCACAATGATCGGAATCATATTTGTTGGTCAGATTATATGTTAGGAAATTTACATTTGAAGATTAATATGGATCTTTTGATAGCATTTATAGACTTTGTGTCCGTAAAAAAAATCCTAAGGGGATGGGAATCTTGCAGGTTTTTTTAATCACGCCGGCCTAGTTGTAAAATTATCATATCACCCTTCAAATAACCAAACAGAGATTTTTTGTCTTTTTTTTATAAAATGTTTCAACTTCCCACTTCCCATCTTCCAGAACCTATTGCATTCGAGCCAGCAATCAACTGCTCCCCATTGATCGTGTGTTAGGAGCATAGTTGCAGCTGTTTTTTCTGGTTTCTTTTTGTGTTTCCTCCTTGCCAATCAGTTGTTTGGATTTCTGGTTGAATACATTCATGCTGCATTTTCTAGTTTCTTCTTGGTTTCCTCGTCAAACAGCGATCTAAGCAGAGATTCCTGATTTTGCTGAAAACAACCTCAATTTATGTTTAGATTTTCCTACTTCCTTTTGGGATGATTATAACGCCTTCACTAGGGTATTCAATGATGCATTTTCTGTTAAATACTTGATTCATTAATGTGTTGAATTTTGGTTGCTATGATGCTAGAATTGATACCATCATTCCTTGATTCACTAGATTTTAATAAGATTTGCTAATCTTGGCAGCTCCAATGATTGTGATGGGGAGGGATGAGATTTGTTGTCTAAAAATGGGGATCGGAGAGGTAAGCAGCCCCGCCTCATCAGGTCTTGAAACGGGATGAGAAATAACTAATGTTTTGGGGAATAAGAATGTGGGATAATGATTCCTTTTTCCAAACCTGTGTATTTCACCAGGTTTGGAACAGAGGAACAAGAATGGCATATGGGTGCCTCGTACCAAACCCGAGAAACGGGATTGATGTTTCTTAGAAGCCACAAAACATTCGATGCGGTTCTGTGTATACACATAAAAAGACACTATCATATTCACAAAGTCTTTGTGTCTTAGTATTAAATATCCATAAACTATTCCCACGCGGACTGCCTTTTGTATCTTTGAGAAGATTAAAGGCATTAATCGGTCCCATTTTCCTGATAAGAAACTTTATCAACTTAAAATAATCACAGCCATCTTTGAATAGAGACATCCACCACGTCTTTAATCAAATATTTTTAACAAAAAAGAAAATCATGGCATTGGATTCTTTTGAGTGCTCTCACAGGCATCAAGATCTGGATCTCTCTCTTAAACCTATTTTCCCTCTTTCATCTTCCATTATGGCTTCTTCTTCGTCTGATTCTGCTTCTTGGAAGTATGATGTGTTCCTTAGCTTTAGAGGAGAGGATACTCGCTATACATTTACAGATCATCTCTATAAGGCCTTACGTGCAAAAGGAATTGAGACCTTTATGGATGATCAGCTTCGAAGAGGTGAGTTGATTAATCCGGCGCTTCTTACAGCAATTGAAAGATCAAGACATGCCATCATTGTTTTTTCAGAAAACTATGCATCTTCAAAGTGGTGCCTAGATGAACTGGTGAAGATATTGCAGACCCAAAATACCAAGCAGCGGAGAGCTGTACCACTTTTCTACCATGTGAACTGGCCAGACAGGAAACCAGAGGAAGTTTCGAAAAGCCTTGGCAGACCATGAAATACAGTTGGTGGCTGACCATGAAAGAGGCTGAAGTATGATATGAAGAGGGTGAAGGAATGGAGGGAGGCTCTCACCCAAGTTGGCAAGATATCTGGCTTCACTTCATCTCCTGATAAGTAATTTTCTAGAGCTAACTTCCTTATTCATGTATTTAATTTCTGTATCAATTACCCATAAGATGAAAATTTCTTGAAATCTCTCAAACAAGTTCATTTCAACAAAGAGATGCTAGTGAAAACTGATGTTGAACATTATTCTATGAATAATTAAGGACATATTAGATCTTGAATATTAAGAAGGAAGAAAAATGATTGTTGAAATCACTTAGATTTAAATACTAAAAAAATTTGTTTCTTTAAAACACAATTTTCAGTTGAATTTATTAGCACTGTACTTTGAAAACAATTTCGAAATGTGTTATATTTAATAAAAATTTAAAGCTATAATTTTTTTATCAAAATCCTCAATTGTTACAATGTTTTGGAAAGTTCTAATATAGAAAAATTTTAAGGTGTCTTCTTCTTTATGATTTTTTTAAAAACATTATGAGCTGAAGTCCGTTCATAAGGTGTCTTGTTTTATATATATATTTTTTGAATAAAAGGGTCATTTTGATCCCCAAAGTCCGTAAGCTCACCATCATTCAATGTAAAACGAATCCGAGAAAAAGGGAGCAGTATCAGCCTCATAAATTTGACTCAACATACTTCTTCCAACAACTTTCATTCTTCTTCTTTTTTGTAATTCATAAAGTGTTTTGAGCGGAACGTGTACACATAGAAAGCATCTTTAACACATATTATATCTATATTAATCCTCATATAAATCAGAATAGACTATAAAGGTAATTAAGTTTTATCACATAACACAGCTAAGTTCTCATAACTCAAACTCGAAACCTCCGGTTAAGATAGGGCCTTAGAAATACCCAATCATTTTATTTACATGTTTGGTGGTTAAACTTTCATTCTTCTTACTCTTTTCCAACTAATAAAAAGAACAAATCCCAATAAAAATTGTAAAATTAACATCTTTCATTCAAATCCAATCTTAAACTAATATTTTTCATTAAAATCCAAACACAAGTAAAAAATATAAACTTTGAACAAAAAGACTCTTCCACTCCTTTTCTCTTCTCCTTGCTTTGTTTCTCCAGAAAATACATTAATAGCCTGCTGCTGTGAATAAAACATTTTTGCTTGGACGCGGATGATCTTGTTTAGAAGCATGAATGGATTAGTCATGATGTTGTGTGATAAGTATTGAGCTCATTGGCTTCTCTCGGATCAATTTCTTCGCCACATGCTTGTCTCTGATTATGATTTTTTCTTCGCTTTGGTATTTGTAATATTTATTTTTCTTTTCTTGTTTTGCTCAATCTTACTGGATGTGGTTAGCTTTATGCAAACTGAGAGAAAGTAAAACCAGAAATCCCTAGATTCTGAATATTTTTACTGCTTTCACAAAGCTGAGGAAATTTTTGTTGACATAGTTGATTGATCTAAGCTACAGTAAATTGGAAATGGGGTAATGGGAAAAAGATAGTGGATTAATTCAAACTGATTCTGTGTTATTTCTTTTGTTTCCTGCAATTTCTTTGTTAACAGGAATAAGGAATATGGATGCTGAATCTCTTTGTTTTTGTAGATTCTTTCTGTGTTATTTGATTTGTAAATGGATATTTGTAATCTCCAGATAGGATGAGTGGTTTATCTCATTAATCATATGGTTTGACAGGTAAGTAATGACTAAGCATAAACAATGTTGTCCCTAATGGGCACTTCTGTTAGCACTGGCAGAACCATGTCAAGACTGGTTCAATCCAACCTGCCCGCAAGACCAGCGTATGAATTGGTATGTGCGTTTTCTTCTAGGTTAACATGCCCATTTCTTATCATTGAGTTTCTACTTTATGGTTGATTTGAACGGAGTGGGCATAAAATTTGTGGTTTGTGCTGTACTTGTCTCTATGCTTTTATTCAAATCCAACCATTAAATGGGCCTCTGTGATTGTGGTTCATGTTTGATTTGGTCTGTCTTTTTATGGGTTGGAATATTTGCACCATGTAATGCTGTCTACGAAGCTAATGGCTTTTCCTATGAAACCATCTCCAGCTAGACAGAAGAAAGCTGTGAAGATTTTCCCTCGCCCTACTGCTGGACCACTCCGCCCACTTGTTCATGGACAAACTTTGAAATACAACATGAAAGTCAGAGCTTTGTGTGTATCTCTGGAAGAGCTCAAGGTGGAACATCTCTAGATGATCATTTTGCTTATGCTGATGTTAATAAATGCTTACATTTCTGAAATGTTTTTTTCAATCTCACTCTTCTTGAATGTGGATTGTGTGCTATGTATAATGTATGCGTAATCTCTTGATGTGTTTTTATGGATGCGATTTACTGTAGTTTTTTTCCATTGACATGCCCTTTTGTAGTGTTCAGTGGCAGAGCCAGGAATGTTGTCTAGGAAGGGACACATCCAAACTCCTCCCGGGCCCTTTTATTTTTGAAGGACATCCTAGTTGCTATTGTAAATTTCATTCATTGATTCATTTTAAGATGGCAGCTGTAATTACACCGCCTGCTGGATATTTCAACTTGTTTAAACTCCTAATTGTTGTTATCTTCCTTTTGTTCTTGTTCTTTTGCTATGATAACTCTGCTTTTGCTCACACTATTTGATAATCCAGCAGCAGGCAACCGTGCCAAACTGGTTCCAAACCAACCATCGTTGACCACCGCTGAACCTGCGTTCTCAGAAAGCCTTCAGGCAAATGTCCAGCGGTTGAAGACATACAAGGCCAAATTGGTTGTCTTCCCAAGACGTGCCTGCAAAGCCAAGGTCATTTTAACTAGATGAAATGCATTTTATTAAACGAAAGCTTCTATTCATTCCTGTATGCTAAAATCATGTTGTTGCTCTCTTTCTGTTGCAGGCTGGTGATTCTACTCCTGAGGAGCTGGCAACAGCCACTCAAGTCCAAGGACAGTACATGCCTGTTGTGCTTGAGAAGCCAACTGTGAGTTTCTAGAAGATCACAGATGAAATGAAATCATTCAAGGCATATAACAAGCTCCTATGAGTTGGCACTAATGAACTACATGTTGGTGGATGCTGAAGGGAGAAAAAATGCAGATCAAGAGAAGGAGAAGTTGATCGGAGATTGGGAGATTGCCTTGAAGAAAGTGTCTAAGCTGAAGGGAGTCCCTGTGGATGACCAGTAATGATACTTCTTTTCACCTCTTCTTGAGAAATTTCAGCCTATTTTATTTATTGATCTTAACCACAAACTATTGTTATATTTTTGAATTAGAATTCTATACATTGAAGTTTGCTAAAATTCATATAACTATCCAATTTTAGACAACATAGATGTATAATGTATTGTCTCAAAATGTCTAAATTATGAATATAAAAAAAAATAGGGAAGCACAGATTGGCAAATTAACTTCTTAATGCTTTATGGAAGCATCCCAGAAATTCTTTCCATCAATAAAGGTGTCACTAGATCAGGAAACTTAGATGGCAAACTAGAAGCTAGCTTGGAAACTTTGGCACATTTATAGTTCTATTATTTGCATGCCAGTGATGTGTACCATCAAGTTAAATTTCAATTTTTCACTTTTTTTCTTATTTCAATTATGGTCACATAATTATAATGCACTTAAATATTTAGCTCAATAAATTGGTTTGATCTTTTTTAGTAATCATTATTACATTCCCATTGTTAAATATCAATTTTTTCCCGAGCCTCACGACATCATCATTTCCTCCATATTGATTATATTTCAGAGTACTATTCGCTGTATTGGATGCACATGAGGCAAAGGTTATTCGAGATATACGTGAAGATATAAAAAATTAGGACCGTAAGCCTTTACATGTAAGACAACATTGTGAGTGGATGTTCATTTGAAGAGGCTAAAATCTACTTAAAATGGAGCTTACGAGGTTCACATGGTCAGTATTTATGGAATTGGTGGAATTGGCAAAACTACCATCGCTATGACTATTTCATACGATATCTCCGTCCCGCCTTGATGGTTGTTGCTTTCTTTAGAAATATCGGGCGGAAAGATGTGATGGTCAACTCGAATCAGTAAAACACTTCTTCAAGATATCTCAAAGGTTGGGAGGCTGAAATTCAGCAATACTAGAGAAGGAATCAATGTGATAAAGGAAAGACTTTGCTCAAAAAACGTCCTTATTGTTCTTGTTGATGTGGTAGATATAGAGCAATTAAAAAACCTAGCTTGTTAAAAGATGGGTTGGTATGGTAAAAAAAGTAGAATCATTATAACAACTAAAAACACACAATTGCTGAGACAATATGATGTGATGCGAGTTTATAAAGTGTAGGAATCTGAATCATGAAGAATCTACACCAGCTTTTTGAAATTGGTGGGCCTTTAAGAGCAATATTCCCAACTTGGAAGAATGTTTTGCAAAGCCTTTCACAATGTGTCATAGGAATATAAAGGCCTTCCGATAGCCTCGATGTTTTTGCGGCTTTCTATTAGGCAACAAGAACAAAGATGAATGGAGAAGCAAGCATAAGCTCGAGAAAACGCCTGACCGTGTCCAGTGCTCTTAGAGTAAGTTATGACAGTCGAGAATGAGGATAAAAGTACATTTGGATATCGGTGCCTTTTTTTAAAGGAGGACAAGGACTTTGTTTCAAGAATATCAGCCAGCGGCAAAGCATGAAATAAAATGCTCGCGCAGATGTCTCATTACCATTTCAAAGCGAAACAAGTTATACATGTGGCTGATTTATTGCAACAAATGGGGCATGAAATTATTCGTCAAAAACATTCGAAAGATCCCGAAAGAAGTGGTCGATTTTGGGATCCAGATGATGTTGTTAATAAGTTAACAAGCAAAGAGGTAAGAGCCAAATTTATTTAGGTTAAGTGATTATACATCGATACAATCTACTTAATTTGTCATTCGCTTAACTTATTCTTTGTCGCTTTTACTTTTTTAGGTGACTAAAGAAGCCTAGAAGGACTATTTATAAACATCAACTCTACATCAAGAAAGATGAAATTACAACAAAAGTTTTCAAAAGGATGAGTAAACTGAATTACTCAGTTCGAGTAACTGGTCTGGGGCACGAAAATCTTCCATGGACTTCGAATCTCCTCTTCCCGAGTTAACTTATATGTATCGGGGATGGATACCCTTAGAATCCTTACCTACAAATTTTGATGAAATCCAAACTCGTTGAACTCAATTTAATGTATAAGATAAAGCAACTGGGAAAGGAATAAGGTATTATTACCATTGCTCGTTAACTGCTTATATTAATTTGAAGTTTATCAAAACTATCTACTAAGACATTTTGTTTTGTTGCAGATTCTTGATAAATTGAAAGTCATCAACCTTAGCTATTCAAAGAATCTCATTGAAATTCCAGATTTTTCAACGATGCCACATCTGGTGATTCTAAATCCTGTGAAGGTCAGATGAACCACTTTCTAAATATCTACATTAATTTCTATTATTACTGAGTTATCAACTAATTTTTTCTCAACAGCAATAGTTTAAAGATGTCTTAAGAGCCTTCCAAAGAACTTCTCATAAGCTGAAACTTCTTAGAAGCCCTCTGTGATTATTGCTCAAAGTTGAAGAGCTTTCCTAAATCGAGTAAATATGACAAACCCAAGGGAGATTAACTTAAGTAAAACTGCTTCATAATGTATACCATCATTGATTAGTATCTCCAATGGGCTCAAGACTCAATTTAAGCTACTGTAAAAACTCGCTAGTCTTCCGATGGTATTAGTAGTTTCGAGGATCTCTTCAAACCTTAGATTGATCGGGTAAGCAGAAACTGAACTGACCTTCCAGAAATGAAGGCTGATATGAAGAATCTAGAGAGGCTTGATTTGAGTTCAACAGCAATAAAAGAGCTTCCATCCTCAATTAGCCATTTGAAAGCTCTTAAACACCTTGATTTGTCATGTTGTGAAAACCTTATGAGTCTTCCAAAGCATCCACTCATGCTTTGAAATTCCTCTATCCGCCGAGGCTCAGACTAAAGGGCTTTCCCAAATCGATCGGATGAAAATCTAGCATTCTTGATCTACAATCAACGGAATCAAAGAGTTACCATCATCCCCGGGACGCCCGCTCTCGCTTCGAACACTCTCAGATCTCAAGCTGCAAACATCATGTCTCTTCCGAGACTATTTGCAATTCGAAAGCCCCTAAAACCTTCCGTTTACCCGGGTGTTCAAGATCGAGGAGCTTTAAATCAAGGGTAGTAGCGAAAAGTCGACAACTCTCACATCCGAACCCACTGCGGCAAAAAGAGCTACCATCATCCATTTGACGCTTGCTCGGTGCACTTATACCGCCGTTGCAAAGACCTCGCGGAATCTTCCGAAGCATCAATCCGAGCCTCTAAAACCTCCATGTCCGCGGATCATCAAACTTCATGGATCGGTCAATCCTGGGTCGCAATGCTTAGAGGACCTGCAGCTTATCATACATCACTTAGAATCGTCATTTATCAGTTTATGCCCTTGTCTGTGATTTATCTTTATTGCCTCCTAAGCATGGAATAATCAAGAGGCATAGCTTTTTCTCCACATTGAAAAGTTTAGTTGTCAATGATCGCAATCTTATGGAAGGAGGAATCCCCATGATCTTCAAAGACTGATAAAGTTTTCTTATAGAGCGTAACCGGCCCACCGACGACACGAGGCAAGCTCTTCTCGAACACGTTTACGCTACGGATTGCCAGGATGTGTAGACTAATGGTTTTCTCAGAATAAAGGAACCCCCTGCACGTAGCCCTACAGAGGAGCATCGACATAAAGATCTCAGAGGATCAAGGTTGATCTCAAGTTTTTGGCTACCAGATCTCGTACGCTTTTAATGGCAGAATATCTACCCTCCTCACTTTCTAATCACTTTAAAAATTGTTTCGGGTTTCAAGAGAAAACTTCAGGGGCGTTTGCTTTCTGTTTTAAAACCGGACCTGATTGAATTCAAAAGCACGCCGGAATAGGGGCCGACCGATGACTAAATCGCTGGCCAAACCAAATTAAACTGGACCTGAAGGTCGATGGGTCCGATCGCACGGTCTCATTTCTGCCTTGCTTTTAAAACACTTTTTTTAACTTATTGTTGAATAGAACTTTTGTTTTGAATGGTGTTAGTAGGATTAAGTATTCAATTGTTTGTTTATTTCTAAAAATCAACTTTTTGTTTTTATCAAATTTTGAGACAAAAATTTCTAAATAAAATTTAAAAATACATATGATTTTATTTAATTGAAGATGAAATTGATAATGAGAATTTCAATTGGATTATAAAGTATATGATTTTTTAATATCTGAATATTTTGTTTTACCATAATAGAAAAAAATATCAAGGAAAAAAGCGTTTAGAAAGCCAAATATTTTGCCTTTTCTATTTGGCCAAAAATTTCAAACATTAAACATAAGTCATAAAAAAAAAAAAAAAACAACCTGAATGCTGAAAGCAAATTGCTTTGAGCAAAAAGTCAAAAAAAACAAACGTCACCCTAATTTGACATTGGTTTTTGTTTTTAAAAACTGTTTTTTGTTCTCAAAAATAAGGAGAACAAGGAAAACGCCAGTTTTTTACTATTTTGAAAAACACAGAAAAACTAAATCAAGAGAATAAGAACAATTTTCATAGAATATCAAAATATGGTTTTTTGTGCTTAAAAACCGCTTCAAGCGACGCTTTTCAAAAACAGAACTAAACAGCCTCTCATAATCTCCCATTTTTCTTTTGTAAATTCACTGGGCTTCGTCTTATGCCTCGATGGAGAAACTTATGTGTTGTAAGATAGGACTCACAATCGAAGAAAACACATACTATGGAGCAGTAAGGCAAGGTCCCAAAGCCGGAACAACAGGATTGTCATTCGCTTGTATTCAGTTCTGCTAAGTATGTAGGCACACTGCCCCCAAACCATGTAAATGTACGAATGCACATTCTTTTCTTCTTTGTTTTCTACGTTTTCATTGCTATTTGTTGCACGAATCACAACAATATGCTGCTTCAAAAATTCTTGCAGAGTCCATTCTTCAAAGCTTGTATGGATCAATGACTTTGGTGGAAAAGAGATTAGCATTCAGCAAATCTAAATCAAATGACGTATTTATATGGAATTCTGTAATGAATGAAACCTGTCAGTTTTCTATTAATTACCTATATATATATATATATATATATATAGTATATATATATATATATATATATATATATATATATATATTCAGTTTATTACCTAATAGAAGTGAATTCTTGGATGATCATTGATCAAGGGTAAAAATACTAATATTAAAAGTCATAATGATGGTCTGCTTTAGATCAGGGAATGGAATCGAAGTGATAGTCAAGCATGAGAGGGGAACCAAAAAGGCCCATCAATTAATGACCTTTTTCTTAAATTCAAGCTCTTATTCATGGTCTAATACAATCTTCAAGACATGATTATGAGAGTCCCATTATTCGATAATTAATAAGTTTTCATTTTCTTTTTTTGAAAAGGAAAATTTCATTGATTCAGAATAACAAGATGGAAGACATTACATTTTAACATAAAAATCAAAGTGTTGTGAGGATATGTTTTTGGCTTTCATTTCCGTCAATGTCATCTTCTAACATCTCCATAAAATATAAGGATATGTTTTTTCCTTTATTATCCAAGAAGTGGAAATATTTTGTAAGATTAGGAAAGAAGAAGTTGAGATGGAAAATATTTTTCCAGGGTGGGAAATTGGGCTCTTTAATTTCAAGGAAGTTTCCGGGAAGGATCCTTTATTGTGGTTCTCATTGAGTATTCGAAAGGATATGTATGTTTATTCTTCAGATATTGACTATATTCATGATGATCGGGAGGCCTTCGATCGCCCATCCATAAAATTATGTTTTGTTTCAATAAAATTTCAACATGAGATTTGAATTATATTTATAATAAGTTTAATTTGTTTTGTGAATATTTTTTAAAATGTGATTGGTTGATTTTTTTAATTTTTTTTAAAAGTTACTTATACCATTTAAAACTCTAACCCGGGGATCTTTCCTATTATTCTTACATGAGTCAAAACTTAGCTTTTTTTTTTCGATCACTTGGTTCAAATACACTAATTTCAACATTATTTTAGCTTTCTTAAACTATATTTTTATTAATTTTTTTTAAAATAACCTATTTTTCTCTAAAACTTAGCTATCTCTCTATCTATTGATTATTTTCACATCTCTTTCTCTCATCTTCTTACCTTCGCTTTCCTGATATCTTCACTTTTCTTTGTTTTCAAATAATCCTATTCTTATACCGTGGTGAGAAAAGAGCTTAATTTTCGCGCTTTCGAAGAAAAAAAGGCGATAGTGGGGTTTGATATGAATTAATTGGTTTAAAGCGCGACTCTTTGTTTTTATTTACTTTGTATTCGGTGAAATAGATATTTTTTTGTTTGATAGAGTTCAAGAGTACTCCGTGAGTTAATAATTATCTCCATAACTTTCATTTACTCAATTTATTTTATTTAAGCTTTTCAAGCAATATCCTTCTCTCTCTCATTGTGTAAGGCCTACATCTTCCTAAGCCTCAACCTTGAAATTCCAATCGAAATTGAAATTGAATCGATAGGAGTCTAAGATGCCTCCACATTTCAATCCATCTCTCTTTCCGCCAATGAATCGAAATATTCTAGCATTTTTTTTTGTGGACCTCATATCCAAAAAAGTGATAAGAATTCAAATATAACGATAAAAAACTCGAGCTTATATAAGCTCAAGCCATCAGAATCCTTCAAAATCTTGGAATTCTCAATCATTGAAGATATGGCCCTACGCCTCATTTTCATTTATCATGCATTTCGTTAAATGACTAACTCTCCTAAAAGCCTGCTTGTGGTTTAATATGAATATCATGCTTCAACACCTCCCTCACGTGCATACTACCATACCCGCATCGCGGAGAGCCGTGAGTCCACATGATTCTCAAATAAACATGAGGATTAAATCATAAGGAGAGGATTCAACCCAGACCTCCGCCAAACCAAGCTCGATAACATAGCAATGATTGTGCTCAAGATTTGTTTAATATGAACATCATGCTTTTGTCAAGCATGGATATTCATATTAAACCCAAATCCCATGCTCGAGCTTTTGTGAGAGTCAAGTCATTTAACAATTTCCCACTTAAAATACTATACTTGTATTTATAATTTGGAAATCATTTTAAAAACGGTTTGGAGTTGCCACTTATTTTTATTTTATTTTAAAAGAGAAAACAAAATAAAAAAAGAAAAACTCTAAAGGTGACTCGATAAAAAATGCTAGTTTGGAAAACCTAGTCTCAATTCGAAAGTCATGTTAACCTTATTGAAAAGACACGATAGCGAGTCAGAAGACTCTCTAGTTTCTAAAGTCGGGTCTCTACTAATCAAATTATGAAAATTGTGATAATCAATCAAGTAATTACAGATACCAATAAATCATGTGATTGGTGAATAAAGGTCAAAATTAAAGGGAATAAATGTTTAACTTGGTGATGAATTGAGAACGCTATCAATAGAAAATCATGTTAGTGCAATAATAAAATGCAAAATATTCAAAATTAATTAGAAATTACATAGATTAGATGTCCAATTATTTATTAAATGATCCATAGAATATCGGAAAAGCCACCCAAGGCTCCATTTATTTATTTCTATGATTTATTTCCATAAAATTCCATTTAATTGAACCATGAAATGAATCATATTATATTAAAACAAGAAAGTCATTTTTTTTAATTAAACAAATATGTGTAAACTCGTTTCATATGAAAACTCGTTTCATATGAAAACCTGCTCTTATATGAAAAACTGTTTTTTAGTTGAACCCAACAATTAACCCTGATTATATGAGTCTCCAATAATTAACACGGAAGAGTAGTTAAATATTAAGGAATTATTAAATGTCATCAATTAAATTAGAATACTAAGAGAGCAATCAAGTGGAATTAAAATATACAGCAATAGTCAATGATGAAACTCATAGCAATCAACTAAAAACCCATAAGAAAATATTACAAAATATGGGTTTCTATAAAAAAAAAAACATTTGAATACAATATAATTAGAGCTGGTAAAATTTGACACGACACGTGAACATGACAAGAACCTAAATACCTGCTTAAGTTTGTGCTGAGTATAATCGTGCTCATTCATATTCGTTTAATTCGCTTGACACGTTTAATAAATGGGTCATATTTGTGTTGATCCTACGCCTAACATGTTTAATAAATTACCGATTCATGCTGATATGCCTAACACAAATTTGACCCGACCGGAAACTTCAATTATTATATTAATTAATTAACCTATTTAATAAGTTATTTGTGTTAAATATGGATTATTAATTATAATTTATATTAATTTAAATAATAAAATTAATAAACATGTTAAATTTAATAAGTTATTTATGTTAAACATGCATGAATGATTAATTATAATTCTTATTATTTTAAATAATTAAATTAAATGGGTCATATTTGTGTTAACTTACCTAACATGAATAATAAATGGGTTGGGTTTGGATTAACGAATATTGACACGTTTATTATTTATTACTGTGATTGGCTCAAGTTAGCGAATGTTGACAATAATCATTACATTGATACGACACCTTAATACGACCTAACGACACATGAATTGTCACTCCTAACAATAATGATCGATATGTGCATCATATCACATGTAGTCATCATTAACAAGAATGTGATGCTGATTAATCTGTAGTGAGTGAGTAATAAGATCAAATAATAAAAACCAATGAAAAAAATACAAAGAAACCTTTTTTTTTCTAGACCATGAATTCTAATGACGCCCAAAACCCGGGGTCCTGCCACATCACCGCAACCCCGCAACATATGAGGCCTGCCACCAATGTCACTGTTAGAAAATCCATATATCTCCTTAAATGTGAGCCACCAACAAAACACCCCAGATGAAACCCGCCCGCATCCAATATATTCAATATATCCAAGAGGACCAAATCACATGAGTACACGCCTTACCAAGCCCACAACGATACTCACATACTAACTATGAATCTGCCAACTATATACCTAATAGTTACAAGAGTTCAAATGTTTTACTTTATACAACATATATTAAAAATTAGGGAAAATTCTAATACATGTAGATATCGGGCTGCCAAAGCCAATAATCCTGGGCTTTTTCTTCTTAATCCACTAGCCCTAGATGAGCCTTCTCCCGTACGCTCCCTTACTCCGTGAAAAGGGGGATCCCACGATCGGGTGAGCTAAAGCTCGAGGAGAATCGCCTAAATGGGCTACTCACCACCTATGCAAGCAATGTCTAAATTTAAACAAACATTCAAGCAAATGCATGATCCTACTTGAATGTCTACATGACCTCAACTCCGTGATCCCGAACCATCGATTCTCTCACACTCGCCTGCTTCCTCGTATGAGAATTATCATTTTATTAGGCAACCTTCCAACATGAATATATATCAATCAAGTCATTCGACGATTGATATATATTAATCGCTTGTGGACTACCCTCCGATGAATATATCAATCGGGCCGCCCGACTATTGATATATTATCAGCCTGTGGACTACTCCTCCGATGAATAAATATCAATCGTCGCCTCCGATTTCGCTGATATATTATTTAGTTTGGACTACCCTCCGATCATTTAATATTTTAGACTACCCTCCGAACCACTTTCCTCTAGACTCATCTCATGCACTAACTCCTATAATCCTAGGATGTTCCAGTGCATATGGAATGCATGTATGCCAGTTCCATCACAGTCTAATCACATGCAAACATATCAACATGAATATTTTCGCATAATATCCAATCACACTATCATGTCATGTAATTAATCAATTTCAAGCATCAAAATTAGCTCACTACACATATTAAACACAAGCAATTCGATTCGAATTACTTAATCAGTACATATTTTCCCAAAATACATTTTGGTCATTATTCCTAGGAACAAGAAACCCTGGCTTACCGTTCCAACACTCAACAAAAACACGGCTCATATTATGAACTCCGCATTTCACGCCACTTCCTCGCCTCAAATCTAATCACTACATGATTAACACCCAAAGCAACCATTTTACACCATTGGGCCATGGAGGCACGGCCAGTCAATGGTTTCAATTTTTGTGATATTTAACTGAAGGCTTGACCGACGAACTGCTTCTAATGGCCCAATCGACCAAACATTCGAAAAGTACTAAAATGGGAATAAAATCCAAGTAGGGAGCAGTAAATCCCACCTTCAAGGAGTTTGAAGAAACTCCCGATCCCGGAGTCCACGTGTAGCCTGCTCCGCGTAGAACAGTTCTCCCTCTTGTACCGAAGTCACGACGATCGGATTTAAGTTTGATATTCTAGAGAGTAAGGAGGCGCCATCTTCTAAAACTTACTTTGGCCAATGGAGGTTTCTCAAGGTTTCCAAAAAATCCTTGCTAGTTTTTCGTTGGATTTTGAAGAGATGTACTATTCCTTTTTTCATTATTAGCTGGGATTCTAAGTCAATTTAATTAATTAATTCTCTTATTTCTCCGCTTTGACATTCTAAGACTATCTCGACCGTGGTCCATTGCCATTTCTCTACTTCATACCACTTAGTGGTACATGAGGCACTTGTTATATATGATTTTCGTCGATCGAAGTCGCAAGCACCCAAAACGTGGATGCCTCGAAAAACGTGCCGACTCGACCTGCCTGTAATATTACGAATTTTACGTATAGCTAGATTTCGCAGACGATTCCAATGGTACACCCGCTTCACATCCGAGATCTAGGAGAATTAATTACGTGATTTTTAACCGAAATTAAAATTCTCAGAATCAATATTACGATTTCATTCTTTATTCGTAAATTGAAATTTCTCGGGTCTTACATTCTCCCCTCCTTAAAAGGAATTTCGTCCCGAAATTCTGGACAATCTCAATCATTCACATGCATATGCAACATGCATTTTACCATGCATATAAGCTCGTCATTTAATTATTAAACGACTGAACCACGTACCTTCATCCCTAAACAAGAGGGGATAGGTGGCCCGCATCGTGTCCTCGAACTCCCACGTTGACTCCTCCACCCCACAGTGCCGCCATAGCACTCTCACTAGCCTCACGGTCTTGCGTCGCAAAACCTGATCATGGCTATCCAAAATGCACACCGGGTAAGTTCTCACAAAGGTCCCACTGTCAACCTCAATCTATCCCCCTAATCCACCACATGAGTCGGATCCGAGTATATTTCCCAGCATGGGAGACGTGAACAATCTCGTGGACACCCGATTACGCCGGGCGGCACGCCAACCCAGACGCTGTCAGCGCCCACCCTCTCGCCAGATCTCAAGGGTCCAATAAACTTCTACGCATTTTCCCCGCTGCCACGAGCCGATCACTCCTTAGCATAACCTTCAAGAAAACGCGATCACTAACCTCGAACTCTCAGGGTCGACGCCGCATTAGCATAGCTCTTCACGGCCTCCGAGCCGTGAGAAGACGCTTATCAGATCAAGTTCACCTTCTCGAGGTGTCTCCAATCGATCAGACCGGGGCCGATGGAGCTCCCTTCCAATTCTCGTCCAACATAATCCAAGATCTACATGGCCTCCCATACAATGCCTCATGGAAAGCCATGATTCTCGCACACTCGCCTCGTAACCGGTTGTTGTAGCGAAATCCACTGGCGCGTAATTAATCCTCTACCCTTATGATCCGTGACACATGTTCGCAACACGCCTCTAACACCCGTATGTAATCCCATACACATTTAACCCTACACAACCTCGCTCGTGTGTAACCGCTAACCTCTCCAAGGTCACAATCATCGCATAAATCCAATGGATCACAACTCAATCCATGCCATGCATATCATCCATTTACTCAGCCCTTGCCACTCAACAACACCCAATGCACCTAAATAGATCCAAACCTCGAGTCACCCCGAATTCCTATCACCAACTCTAAGTCTCGCAAGTGATAACCACGCTCGTGTGTTGTCATCTCTAGCAACATAACCCTTCTGGGCTTACACTTCGGGAAAGCCTTCTTCATCGGGACGTACCCTAAAGACAAACTCAACCCACACTCACCATGAGTGGTGAATGAACATACCGTGCACCCACTCCCGGGTCCACCATGAGCAGAATCTCGGAGATCTCTCACTCATAATCCCGACCTATCAGGTCAACTCTCACCCTACATCCTAGGGAAAAAACATCTATACATGGCTTATCTAAAGGCCTTAACCTCTAAGCCCAAATCCAATGTCGTGTCGGGTATGACAACCCTAGCTTAAGGTCTCACCATCGACAACCCGATGGTCATTAACTCCTCACCCTTTGTCAAGCCCGGACAATCAACAACCAGGTCTACCACCCTAAGGTCCAATCACGCACGCCGCACAACTCGAATCTCGCCCTGACTTCTCGACCCACACTCCGCCCCTCCCGCCTACATTGCAGTTGGGTCGAAGTGTCAGATAGCACCTCGAAACTGAAATCGGGTTCCTTCACCCAATAATTGTGGTGTGGGAGGAATGAATTGTATACCTCATGTCCTATGGCTAAATTTGGACTCGTGATTGGCCCCAAAGTCTCGGGATCCCCTGCCTCTCGGGCAATCCCGGGCCACCAGGCTCAACTCTCGGCCCTAGTCCCGAATCCGCGCGAAGCGTAGTCTTCCGCCCCTCTCCCCAACTAGAGAGCCGATCCTCCTCTCGCTACCAACACCCGTATCCCGAGTGTCTAAGTATCCTTAATCTCTCTCTATGGTCGTGGCCGCCCCAACCACGGAGTCCATAGTCCTCGTAGGGTGAAGTCCCACGATCCTATCCCGAATCGGACAACTTCAATCCATCCCCTCAATCTCCCCAGTAATACCTACCAATCCCAAGAAACTACGATCTCGAAGATTGACATTTGGCCTCACAACGCATCACGCTCTCAACTTTCTCAGTCGAATGACACTCATGGTGCCGACACCACGTGTCCCAAAATCTCCCTCGCACGCTTAAAATCGCACTTATCGAACTCGTATACACCGATGGTCTCAACAACTCGTGAACACAACTTCAAGTGATACTCATGCTCCCACTCTGACTGAGAGTAGATCAAAATGTCATCCCCAAAGACTACGACAACCGATCTAGATAAGGTTGGAAACAAATCTCACATGATGAGTCCGATGAATGACGCCGGCGCATTCTGTCAATCCAAAGGGCATCATCAGAACTCAAAGTGCCCCCAACGCCCTAAACGCTGTTTTGGTGGATATCCGTCTTCCTAACTCTCAAATGATGATCAACCACATAACCGTCTGGTTACCCACCTCCCAACCCATCAAACAACTCATCATCTCAATGCAACACTCACAACCCTTGCTCACCCGTCTATAGCCACTTCACACCGAAGGGTCTTCGCTCTTCTTCACAACCAACCGGCGCCCCATGGTGAAGTGCTCGGCCTAATAATCCCCTTGTCCAATAGCCCTTGTAGCTGGACTCTGAGTTCCTACAACTCAACTCGATGCCATCCTATGCGGAGTAGAGATGGTTAAAGTACTGTGGTGTAACTCGACAATCGTCTACATCCCTATGTGGAGGTAGTCCGTAGCGCTCATCTAGAAAATATTCACAGACTTGGCAAACCACTCGAGGTAGATCTAAGTCCGATCTCACTGCCCCCAGTAAGGCTCGCATTTAACCCGCTAACTCGGTCCCTAGCACTTGACTCAGGAGTACCGTCTCGCAAATACCGTGCTTACTCGAAATAAGCTAACAAGAGTACCGTCCCGCTGCGGTAGCTAGTGAATCCTCCCGCGCTCACAATCGATAACAACCTTGTAAACTGTCAACTAATCCATCCCAAGGATGACATCGAACTCGACATGTCCATAATCCTCGTGTCCATCATGGAGTAGAGTCCTCAGATCTCTAACTTGCAACCGACATATCATACCTATTTCGCCCTAATCCCTGTGGGAGAATCTCACATGCAACTACTCCTCTAAGGTCTCTAGAGGTCCTCGCCCATCCCACTACATTTTGCCTCATTCTCTCTCTAGCGAACGCAGCCAGTCTAACCTCGGGCCGTGTCGAGGTAATCTCCATAGCCTCTAACATTTTCTCTCGCTCGCATGAACCAATGGTCTACCACCTCACTGACTTACCCCCGTGAATGCTCCGAGGATGATACGTCCTAAACCTCTCGGAGGCTACTAGATCTCCATGTCCACCGCTATACCAAATGCAATAGCGCCTCGCAACACTTACGCTTCTACGAAGGCCTGATCAAATACAAGCTACCGTCAATTGTCACCGTGCCCGACCGTGCCCTGCACGCCCTCTATGTCCCTCCCGTCCTCTACCAGCCATTTACACAATCAACATGACAACAAAATCAATTAATTTTTCTTATTTCAAGCCGACTAGTAACAATGCGATGTCGATTACTAATAGACTTGACAACCATGAACTAAATCTTATCTATTTTCCTAAGGGTGCTAAATTCAACCACTTAATTCATTTTAATCTATAAAATTCAGGGCTCTTGTTCATTTCGTTAAAGACCCAAACTCCTAAGGTCATAATTCCCAACCTTAGCATTCACCCATTTTCCTATACGCATCACACCATGCATATAATTTCAGACGAATCATCAAGCAAGAATCACCATTTCAAATGGTAGTTAAATTCAATACGCATTCTAAGGCATAACCACGTACTCGAGACACTAATCATACACATAACTCAGTTAATCAATTTCGTTTAAAATATTGTTTCAACAAAATTTTAAGTTTTCAAAATTTTATTTTTTGAAAATTTATTTTTCGAAAATTTTATCAAAATTCTATTTGATTTTATTTGATTTTATTTGATTTTATTTGAATTCTAATAATTTTTTTTTTCGAAAAATTTATTTTACTAATGAACTGCACTATTCGTGACTCAAAAAAAAACGAGTCAAAACTATGACAATGGGGCCGAGCGCACCGAGCAGCCTAAGGCCAAATTTTAGGCGCTTTCAGTTAAGCGCTCGGCGCGCTTCGCCGCCACAAGGCGCTTAGCCGCTTCGCCAAGGCTTTCGCGCTTGGGCCAAGGTTGCTTGCGCTTCGCTACCGCTTCGCGGCGCTTCGCTGGCCAGACGCGCTTCGCGCGCCGAAGACGCTTCGCGCGCTTACGCCATGAAGCATAGCCTGCCAAATACGCGCCAGCGCTGCTCGCTTCGGGCTGGCAGATTTCGCACTATAAGGCGAATTTCTAAATTTCGCTGCACGAGGCTCTGTGTTGGGGACATGATACAACTCCGGCCTCCCGCACTCTCTATGTCACAATACAAATTTTCATCGCAATATACAACATACTCTCAAGCCTTGCCTCTCTCCAAATACAATACAATACTAGACAGGACAATTTTTCTCTCTCCTCATCAGCCAAATTGGCAAGAGTTCAAATAGTAAATTCTTTCACTGTAAATTTTTTATTTTATTTTTTATAAATTATATATATATATATATATATATATATATATATTATTTTTTTTTCATTATTTCCAAGAACTGAAAATCATAAAATCACTAAAAATTCATTTTTTTTCATACTCTTTAATACCGAAATAAATTTATAAAATTTATTTAACCCCATTTTCTAAAATTTTACACCCATAAAACCTTAGAAAATTATTTTTCACCTCTTAACAAATAAATTTATAAAATTCTATTTTCTTTTTCCAAGATTTCACCAAAATTTTTTCTCCACTCAAATAAATTTATAGCTTATTTTCTTCCATTTTCTCAATTCTTACTACTTGTAAAATCTTAGAAAAATTATCTTCTTTCAATTCTCATCAAATAAATTTAGAAAATTTATTTTTCTTGGTTTTTAAAATTTTTCTCACTTTTCTTAACAATCCAAACAAATTTAGTAAAATTTATTTTATTTATTTTCTTTTCTTTCTAGCTTTACTCCCGTAAACCTAAAATTTAACTTTTTCTAATTTCAAACCAAATAAATTATGAATTTATTTTGTTTATTTCCTTGGTTCAAGTTTACACACTATAAACACCCAAAATATTTTCTAAAATATTTCCTTAACTCATCCATGTGCTAATCACCAAGCACACAACATCATAACACATTACCATTCATGTTATACACACAATCACCAAATGATTCACAAAATCACACAAAACAAATCAACACACGTGCACATAGTGTCCTAGTGTTAACCCGTGATTTTCCTAGGTAATCCCATACCTAAACTCAACATCGAACCACACCTAGTGGTGATGCTCCTCCTCAACCATGGCCTAAGCCCAAATTTTCTATCTATAGGTTTCCATATACCTATACTCCTCATCAAACCACTTGGTGGTGATGGATACCCCAACCCGAGCTCCCTAGGTATTCGTATACCTAAGCTCCGATACCAAGTCGTGACGCCCCAAAACCCGGGGTCCGTTTGACTACCCACAACTCCGCGAATACAAGTGAGGCCTGGGAACATCTGACGCCACTTTAGTGCACCCAAGCAGTCTCCTTTGTACGGAGCTCTACCCACCAAATACCTACATGAAACCCCGTCCCAAGCAAATTCAATATATTCTAATATATCCAAGCAGACCAAATCACATGAGTAATACCTACCACTGGGCCCACAACGATACTCATAATACATACTAACTATGAATTCAACTATATACCCAATAGTTACAAGAGTTCAAATGTTTTTCTTATACAACATATATTAAAATTAAAAATTAATACATGTAGATATCGCAAGCCAAAGCCACAATCCGCTTTTCTTCTAATCCACGGTCTCTGGGGATGAGCCTCTCTCCTCGTACGCTCCCGCACCCGTGAAAAGGGGATCCCACGACGGGGTGAGCTAAAGCTCAAGAGGAGAATCGCCCCAACGGGGCTACTCACCACCCAAGTGCGCAAAATGTCTCAAATTTAAACAAACATTCAAGCAAATGCATGATCCTACTTGAATGTCTACGACCAACTCGCATCCCGAGTCTCACTCCACTTCTCTCACACTCGCCAAGCCTCAGATGAGAATTATCATTTTATTAGTGGCAAACTCCGATGAATATATATATATCAACTGGTCGTCCGACGATTGATATATTAATTGTTCAGACTACCTTCCGATGAATATATATCAATCGGGTCATCCGACGGCTGATATATTATTTAGCCTGCGGGACTACCTCCGATGAATAAATATCAACCGTCATCTGACGGCTGATATATTATTTGCCTGACTACCTCCGATCATTTAATATTTTAGACTACCCTCCGAACCACTTTTCTGGGGACTCATCTCACGACTAACTCCTATAATCCTAGATGTTCCAAGGCATATGGAATGGCCGTGATGTCGGCCCATCACGCTCTAATCACATGCAAACATATCAACATGAATATTTTCGCATAATATCCAATCACACTATCATGTCATGTAATTAATCAATTTCAAGCATCAAAATTAGCTCACTCGGGCTAATATTCAAACACAAGCAATTCGATTCGAATTACTTAATCAAGACATATTTTCCCAAAATACATTGGGTCAATATTCCTAGGGAACAAGAAACCCTAGGGTTTACCGTCTAACACTCAATAAACATCGGCTCATATTATGAACTCACGCATTTCACTCGCCACTTCCTAGCCAAATCTAATCAACACATGATTAACACCCAAAGCAACCATTTTTCACCATTGGCTGGGCTGAGCAGCCACTTCGCTGCTCCATTTGGTTTGCAAATTTACATTAATTCAACCCAATGCTCGGGGACCGACCTAATCGCCCTAATGGCCCCAATCGACCTCAAACATTCGAAAAGTACTAAAAATGGGAATAAAACTAAGTAGGGAGAAAATCCTACCTCGTTGGAGCAGCTGTCCCCGATCCCTGAGTCCATGTGCAACCGCTCCGCGTGTAGAGCATTTCTCCTCTCTGCACCGGGAAGCCGACGATCTGATTGGCTGATATTCTGTAGGAGAAATGAGGATAAATCATCTCTAAAAACGCCCATTTTGGTTACCGGATTTTCAGGAGAGACTTTCACTCCTGACACCATGGGTAGCCTTCTCGTGGAAGCTCACCAGACACCCTCACTCTCACGAGTTCTCGCCTCCCTCAGATTCAACTCAGACCTGGGGGTCTTAGTTCACGGGAAGCATCTCGGCACCAACCGGAGCTACTAGCTCAGCTTGGTACCCAGACGCCTCCCATCGACTAAAGACCCCAGTCCTCGGGTTCGAATCTCTCGGGGAGGCGGAACTCAAAAGTGGGAATGAGGATATCCCATGAGTGAGCTTCCACCGAAGGGTACCCATGAGTGGTCACGAAGGGCGGGGTCTCAAAAGGCGCCTTTATCGCGGAGGTCTCACACTCGCACGGGTAGCCAGTGCTCACACGGTAGGTCCACCCGTAACCGATCGGGTGCTCTCGTGGGTCCCACTCACAGAACATCATGCCCTCCCCTAGTGCCGCTTCCGTACTGGAACCTGCACCTGGGGTTTATATCCAATGGGAGTATCTTCTACTTCACCAACCGAGCCAGCTCACTTGGTACCGTAGATGCTTCCCATCGACTAAAGACCTCAGGTCCCCAGTTCGAAATCTCTAGGAGGCGAAAGGAACTCGCTGGAATGAGGATATCCTAAGGAGCGGGACCCACTCGAAGGGTACCCTCGAGGAGTCACGATGGTGGACCCCACTGGGCCACCCCGGCGTACACCCCCGCGTCACGGCTGCGACCCCACAATGTGCCGCGATGGTGAGGCCTCACTCAAGGGACACAGATTTTCGGAGCTCACCATGACACCCCGCCCACGAGCGCCTCATCCCAGACCTAACCACGGGGAAGCATCTCCTGCACCAACCGAGCCAATAGCTGGTGCTGGTGCCCGCAGATGCTTCCACGGATCAGCACCCCAGTCCCGGGTCTGACCCTGGGAGGCGAAAGGAACTCGGGGCGGGAATGAGGATATCCTATGAGGAGCTTTCCCACCTCGAAGGGTACCCAAGGAGGTCACTAAGGGTGGGGCCCCACATTTCTGGTTTCCAAAATCCCGTTTTTGCTCTTTTGGTCGGATTTGAAGAGGCGAATTATTCCTTTTTTTTTTGTCATTTAGTGACTTAAGTCAATTTAATTAATTAATTCTCTTATTTCTCCAGTTTTGACATTCGGCACTATCTCGACCGTCCATTTTCGTCATTTCTCTACTCATACCACTTAGGGTACATGAGTACTTGTTATATATGATTTTCGTCGCATCGAAAGTCGTTTTACGGCACCCAAAACGCGATGCCTCGAAAAACGTGCCGACTCCGACTGTCTCAGAATATTACGAAATTTTACGTGCTAGCTAGATTTCGCGAGACGATTCCAACGGTACAATTCGTTTCGTCATCCGAGATCTAGAGAATTAATTACGGATTTTTAACCGAAATTAAAATTTTGTAATCAATATTACGATTTTGCCCTTATTCCAGAAATTGGAATTTCTCGGGTCTTACATCTAAATCTCCACAATTGGTGTTCAGTCTCTTCTCTTCTTCTCCCTCCATCCGGACCATCCCTCATTTTCCCCCAAAATTTTGCTAGTCCATTTGTATTTGTCCTCCCAAGATAAGGAAAAATAATAATAATAATAAAAAAAAACTTCCACCCAGCTTTTGTCCCCACTCATCTCCTTCTCCTAAAAGAAAAATAATAATAATAAAAATAAAAAAAATCTTCCATTCGTCGTTGTGCCCTAATAGCATCTTTCCAAGAGAAAATTTGAGCTTATATAAGTTTGAGCTTTTCAACCATTTGATTGAAATATTATAGCATCTTTTTTGTGGACCTCATATAGAAAAAATTGATAAAAATCCAGATCTAATGGTAAAAAACTCAAGTTTATATAAACTTGAGCGTATTGTAACTCTTTAAAAAAAAAAAGTTCTTTTAAGATCATTCTTTTCCAAAAGGAGGTAAATTTGATGGCGCTACGTGGCCCCACAGCCCCCATCTCCAAATGAAGCAGGCAAATCGGATTTTTCTTCTTAATGGTCACTATGGCAACTTATGATCAAGATTACTCACTCATTATATATATATATATATATGTTTTGGAACAGCTTATTTATAGTTTATTTGAGCATATTTTCTTTGATAAAAATTATAGGTGTTTATAAAAAATATTATTAAAATCACACATGTTTGGCTTCTTCCACTCTCTCAACTGCTTCAATTCAAGGTATTTATATAATATATTTATAAGACTTAAGGCTCAAGGGTTTATGTGAACAAACTGATTAAAAAAATAGTTTTTAAAGATATATGTTTTTCTCTTATTAAGATTGACTGGGTAATTAAACTTAATCTATGCTTGAATCTCAGGACTTTAGTACTCCCGGGTGGAATGGAGATAATTCATTTTCATACAAGTGCGCAGTCCTCCCACCAATATTATGTAATGAGGGGGTAGAACTCAGAATTTTCAACCCATTATTAATTTACAATGCTTTTAAATTAAACCATTTATTATTAAAGAATCAAGTTAAAATGAATTAAAAAATGGGAGAAAATCTTTGAAACCCAACCACAAAATCTTATGTACAGACTTTAAGAGAAAAAGTCTCCCATGTGATTAACACGCCGGTCTTATCTTTGACGCTTTCCCCGAAAGTAATTATCATTTATCCCCTCCTCCTTTAATCTCAACTCCCCATCACCTCCATACAGTCCCTTGGATTTGGTATTCATCTAACCATGAAATTTGAAAACCGATGGATTAAAAAGTCTGAGGGTGTAGGAAGATCAAAGATGGCCCGAATGACAGACGGGTGAGACTTGAGAGATAAAGAGAAAATAAAAAAATAAAAGGTATAATGAGCGTGAACAGAGGCTGTATTGCGCATCTCATGGGCATATTTCTTTATGCCCTTAAGCCTATGGTGGCTCCTCCATTACAAGATAATATCATTTTATGAGAGTCATTTAATCCAGTATAAAAAAAAGATAAAAGATGCTTGAGCCCGAAACCGATAAAAACACCATCTGAAGGACAATATCCTGAAACTCGGATAGAAAAAGAAGAAAGATAGTGTGAACGGAAATATCTATTCCTTCATTTGCAGTCAATGTCATCTTCAACGTCTCTCCATAAAATATAAGGATATGTTTTTGCCTTTATTATCCGTTGAAGGGAAATATTTTGTAAGATTAAGAAAGAAGAAGTTGAGATGGAAAATATTTTTCCATGTGGAATTGGCTCTTTAATTTCAAGGAAGCCTGGTATGATCCATATTGTGGTTCTCATTGAGTATTCTATAGATGTGTATGTTTATTCTCTTCATATTGAGTATATCCATGATCGGGCCTCTCCTCATTGTGTGAGCAATTCACATCTTCCCAAGCCTCAACCTCGAAATTGATGTTTCTCTCTTTCCAAGCACATTTTTCCAAGCATCAAATCACATGCTTCTCTCTCTCCTCCCACGTAATTTCATGTTTTATTCTTCTCTCCAAAGGTTTGAACCTAGAAAAAGTAGCCCAATAAGACCATCACTACTAATTAGGCAAGACCATCACATGAAAATATGAGCAAAATTGAAAATAAAAATAGGTATTACATTATTCATGTTACTAAAATAGCTAAGCCACATTATTCATGTTATTGTTAAAATAAATTATTATAAATCTAATAATAACATCAGCCTATTCTATCTTTGACTCTTTTCCCTAAGTAATATCATTTATCCCTCCTCCTTAATGTCAATCCCCATCACCTCCGCATTGTACCCTCGGATTCGGGTATTCATCTAAATCAAGGTGTTGAAATTTTCAAAATCGGTGGATTAAAAAAAAATGGAGGGTATAGAAAGATCAAAGATGGGCCAAATGACAAAGCAAGAGACTCGAGAGAGAAAGAGAAAATAAAAATAAAGGAATAATGAGCGTGACCGCAGGTGTATCATGATTCCATCTGATCTATACTTTCATTTTCTAATGCCTCTACCCATAAGAGAGAGAAACAAATAAAGAGAGAGTCAGTATGTGCTCGGGTCAAACTATAGTTAAATGGCGCACCATGCACGAGATGTTTAAGGTGAGGGTAATGTACTACATAGAGATGAGCTCGATAATATGGGATTGAATTTGATTCGGCCTCAGCCCATTTACCCAATTTTTTATTTATTTAAACTTTTCACCACATCTTCCCAAGAGTCACCCTTCAGCACATCTTTCCAAACATCAAATCATATATAGGTCTCTCTCCTCCCATTTAATTCATGATTCATTCTTTCTCCAAAGGTTTGAACTTGAACATAGAAAAAGAAACCCAACGAGACCATCACTACTAATTAGGCAAGACCAATCACATGTCGTTTATAGGTCTTTATATTTTAATTCGTTAAACCATTATTATGTTAATCTGTATAAGTTTTCAGAAAACCTATTCCTCAGGGTCATCACCTGAAATTTTATTTTGTAATTTTTTTGTTTGCTATCTATTCATATATTTTACTCTACTCATGGTTTCTATCAGATTCTAAATAATTACATCAATGTACTAGCAATAAAGATATTTATTTAGTTATTTTATTTATATATTATTATGTCCATTTATATAATTGTATATTCTTTTCCTATTCAGTCAAAAAAAATTCGTAAGATGCTTTAAAATAAAAATAAATATCATTTTAATTTTGTACAAGGATATTATTATCAATTTATTTTTCTTTCTTTTTTCATTTCCATCAAATCGAAATGAAAATAAATAATAATTTACTCTATGATATAATATCATTAATAATGAAATTTTTTTTAAAATTTTTTTCCTAGATAACCAAATGTAAAGATATTGTTGTGAGTATGCTAGAAATATTCTTGATGAGATATGTACCACGGCGAGCAGCCGAGTCTTGTCCCAAACTAATACAATTTAAAAAAATTATCAAAATAGTTTGAAAAAGTAAATTAATGTCATAATGCGTTTGTAACATGTTGAAATTTTTTTAAGTTAATGTCATAGTTAGTACATTTATAAATTTTTTTAACACGTTGAAAAAAACCTAAGAAAAGGCTCTTAGAAAGAAAAAGAAAGGGTTTTTGGAAGCCAAATTAGTGTTCTTCTCCTGAATAAAGAAAGAGAAATACGTTGGAAAAACAATTACCTAAATTGCTCTTTCCAATCATCCTTTAAAGGGTTCACATGTATAATAGTTTTGTTTTATTTTTGTTATTTATTTATTTTCTAGTCTTTTCATAAAATTTGTACCAATCTCACTCCCAAAAGCCACTCGAATTCGTGGTTAGTTTCACATGAAAAGTAAATCTTCCTTTGGGCCTTAAAATTAATTTTCTACACTTTTCATAAACAAAATACAAACTAAAAGATTTTCATAAAATTGATTAAGGTGAATATTAATAGTTCAAAGGTTATAAGGAAGATTATGAATACTATCTTCCTAATCATTGTTGCTAATAAACCACATATGAATGTATTTAATTCAATTTCACTTCGTTATTTGGTTAAAAATTTTGCATGGCCAAATCTAGATCAATTTTTAGTTTTGCAAGATAAAAAGTATCATCATTTAAAGTATGAAATTGATATGAGGATACTATTTTTTTAAATAATATTATTCTAATTTTTTATGTCATAACTAAAAGAGATTTGTAGTTTGGGTTATTTGGCTTATTTTGGAAAACTATTTTTAAGAACAATTTTTTAAAACAAGAAAACGATGGCGAATTTTTCTTCTCGCATCGAGCATAATTTAGTAGTAGCGTATAAAATATTAATATGAAATTGAATGAAAACATATTCCAATATATTTGATAATATTATCATAACATATTTAAAAATCATATTACCTAAGAATATAATGTGATAAGAATATAATATAATGTTTTCAATAAACAAATATATTTAATAAGAAAGTTAAATTTAAATACCTAACAATTATCATATTAAAGTTTAAAAATTGAATAAAATATAGATTTATCATTTATTTATGTAACATTTTAATAATATTTAAATAGTTAAATCCAAATAGCAGATTATTATTTTGGTTAGGTTTTCGAGCTTTCAAATTAGGTGTTTTTTACTATTAGGTTACCAATACACTTTAGAAGATATGATAAATGTTTGGTGTGTGACAAATGACAAAGGGTTTTAAATTGATTTTTTTTTTTAAAGTTATAATTGGTACAAAGGTTTTGTATTAGATTAACGTGATATGGTGGTACTTGGTGGTTAGAGCTTTTCGTATAATAACTTATACTTGGCTCGGATGTTTTAATTGTATAAATAATAATTTTTTGAAAATTTTAATGGACCATTAGGTCACATTTTTGTAATCTCACAAATTTCTAAAGAAAGAAAATAAAAAGAAGAAAAAGTTTAAATTTAATAAATTAATTATATATGCTTATTCAAACTCATTTCGGTTAGTTTTTCTTTATGCCTCGAGCCTATGGTGGTGGCCTCCCACTACAAGATAACATCATTTTCAGGTTTTTCTAAAATTGTTCTTATTATCTCGAATTTAGTGTTATAAGGTGTTTTTTTATATTTTTCATAATAAAAAAATTAAACATTTTCTAGGTGTTTTCTTATATTATTTATTCTTTAAAATAAAAAATAGTTTTCAAAAAAGTATGACCAAAACAAACTATTGATTTCAAATTTCAAGCCAGAGGCATGGGTAGCTTAGCATTTAAGCTATTTTCATTTTATTAGTCATTTAATCCAAAGATAAAAAAAAAAGATAAAGAGGCTTTGATCCCGGGAAACCTGGAGAAAAGAAGAAACCGTAAGATAGTGTGAACGGAAATATCTCAGGCCTTCATTTCGCCAATGTCATCTTCAACGCCTCTACATAAAATATATAAGGATATGTTTTGCCTTTATTATCCGATGAAGGGGAAGTTATTTTGTAAGATTAGGAAGAAGAAGTTGAGATGGAAAATATTTTTCCTGTGGTGGGAAATCGGGCTCTTTTAATTTCAAGGAGTTTTGAAGGATCCATTATTCTTCATTGAGTATTCGAAGGATATGTATGTTTATTCTTCGGGACATTGACTATATTCATTATATTGGGATGCCCCCGAACGCTCATCCATGGGAATTACGTTGTTTCAATAAAAATTTCCAACATGAGATTTAATATATATTTATAATAAGTTTAATTTGTTTGTGAATGTTTTTAAAATGTGATTGGTTGATTTTTTTTTTTTTAAAAGTTAGTTATACATTAAACTCTAGCAGGATCTCCTTATTTATTCTTCATGAGTAAAACTTGGCTCTTTCATGGGATCAATCAAACCAACCTATTCTAGCCCTAAATAACCAAATATAATGATATTGTTTTGACTATACCAAAAATATTATTTAAGAAATTTCAACTCATGGTCTTGTCTAGAATTAATACAAATTTTAAAAATTATAAATAGTTTAAAAACATAAATTAATGTTCAGTAGTGTATTTTACCATATTATTGCTTTTTTAAGCTAATACAGGTTAATGACTTTGTAAAAATTGTGTAATACAATGTTAACCTTCTGGTATTACTAATGTATATATCAACTTGGTTCAAATCTTACAAATTTTAACATTATTTAGTTTTCAACTTATATTTTATAATTTTTAAATAACTCTTTTTATAAAACTCAACTATCTCTATCTATCGATTCTTTTCACACTTTTCTCTCATTTTTTTTACCTTTGCTTTTCTTCCTGACATCTTCACTTTTCTTTTGCTTTCTTATAAGTCAATTGTAAGACCCGAGAAATTCCAATTTCTGGAATAAGGGCAAAATCGTAATTTTGATTACAAAATTGTAATTACGGTTAAAAATCCGTAATTAATTCTCTAGATCTTGGATAACAAAACGGATTTTGCGTTGGGATGATCTCGTGAAATCTAGTTATACGTAAAATTTATTTAAAGATAGTCGGTCGACACGTTTTTCGAGCATATCACGGTTCGGGTGCGTGAAGTGGTTTCAATTACCAACGAAAGCCACATATAACATGTAATCATACTTACATATGGTATGTGATGAAGAATGATGAAAATGGTGACGAGATAGTGCCAATCAAATCGATAAAGAAGGACATAAAGGTCATTTTGTTGAAAGTTTAAGTCACCTAAAGACAAATTCAAGTACAGAACATGGCCCATCTTCTCCAAATTAAACAAAAGGCAAAAACGTGGGGGTCATTTGGTGAGATGCAGTGACGGAGAACAGAAAATGGTGATTCTAGAGAGAGAGTCTACGACTTCTCTCTGAAATACCATGATCGGTTGGATTAGTTCGGCCAGACGAGAAAGAATCGTTCTCGCGAAAGTAGGCTACAGCGTGGACCCACGGGTTCTGCGGGTTTTGACCAATAAGAGGTAGAGTTTTCCATCTGCTGCGTTTTATTCCCATTTTTAAGGGTTTTTCCATGTTTCGATTGGTTTGAGGCTGATGAGGCGTTTGATGTCCAGCTTGGGTTCAGAATTGGTTAAATTTATTGAGCCTTTATTGTTGAAGCAGATTGGCTGTTGGTGTTTATTCAAAAAAATTTATGATTAAATCATGTTGACATGAAAAGAGACGAGGCGGGCCGTATGGTGAATCTGGCACTGAAGATCGGCTTGTGGAATTTTGAAAGAAAAAATGGAGCAACCGTGACTGCTCCAACGATGTTGGGAAGGCTGTTTGGTGTGATTAAATTGTTATCTTTGTTGCATTATTATTTGTAGTATGCATTGGGCGGGAATGGCGTGGATTGGGTTCACTAAGTGGGCGATGTTTTTCATGATCTTCAGGAACGAGAGTTAAACATTGAATAATCATCAAAGTATACTTTTTATGAAAATCGTGTTGGTAGGTGATTCAGTCATTCTCGTGTATGGTATTAGCCCAGTGAGCTAATTTGCAGTGGCAAATGGATTAATTACATAACATGTTGGTGTGATTTAATTTTGTAAGTATATTCATGTTTATATGTGCATGTGATTAGAGCGTATTGGAATTGGCATACAGCCATTTATAACCTTATAACTGGAACATCATAAGGTCTAGGGTGGTGCATGAGATGAGTCTAGAAAGAAATGGTTCGGAGGGTAGTCTAAGGGTTAATCCTTCGGATGATCCGACTAAATAACATATCAACCCGTCGGAGCGGCCCGGTTGATTTATATCGCCGGAGATGATTTTAAACTAAATAATGCTCAACGTAGGAAGCGGCCCGGGTTGATATATTCATACGGAGAGGTGATGCAACGAAATAATATATATCGATCGTGGATGACGTTGATATATTCGCCGGAGGTTAGCGCTAATTCGTAATTCTTTACAAGGCTTAGGCGTGTGAAGTAAGGTGAGACTGAGATCAGAGATGATGTGGAACATTCAGATGGATCATGTTTGCTTGAATGTGTATTAAGTGGAACATTGCACTGCAGGTGGTGATAGCGCTTTAAGGCGATTCTCTTTTGAGCTTTAGCTCACCCGTCGTGGGATCCCTTTATTTCACAGTGCCGAAAGTGGGGGATGGCTCATCTAGGGCAGTTTTTGAAGAAAGCGTTATTGGCTTTGATGGTTTTCCATATACATTAAATTCTCTATTTGATATATGTTGTATAAGAGCCATTTACTAACTCTTAGAACTATGGGACATGTAGTTTGATATAGTTTTGATGGATATTGTTTTATGGGCCCAGAGGCGTTTTATCATGTTGTTATCATTGGGATTATATATTAGTTGTTGGGACAGGGTAAATAGATTTATACAAGTTTTGTGTTTGGGTGAGCTCCGTATAGGGGGCTCTGTGATTTTTACAGTGGCGGTGGGGTAACCTGACATCCACTTGTATTCCGCGGGGTTGTGAGCAGTCAACGGACCCGGGTTTGGGCGTCAAACGGTATCAGGTATGGTCAAGCGGTTTACCTAGGGCAGGGACTTAGGTCTGAGCCAGATCCATAAATCGTGAACTTGTTATCATGAAACCTATGGATGAGGTTGGGCTAAGGCCATGATGTAGATGAACATCCACCACTAGGTGCGCTGAGTTCCGATGTTAGGTTTAGGTATGAGGATTTACCTAAGAGGCACAAAGGCAAGCTAGGATACGGCATGTGTGTTTGTGTGTGATGTCTGGATGATGAATGATTTGTATACATGTGTTTGGGTTGTTTGGAAGTTGATGAGTGTATGTGAATTGATTGTGGCAAGTATGTGGTTTGATAGCATGGGATGATGTGGAAAATTTGGAGTTTACAAAGTGTATTGGATGAGAAAATAAAAATAAATTTTAGAATTTAATGGTTTGTTGGATAATGAAATAATTTTTAAAGAATTTGCTTGATAAATCTTGAAGCGAGTTGAGGGATTTTGGATAAAAATGTAGAATTAAAAAAAGAAAAAAATATAATGAAAAAAATTTTGCGGTGCATATCTGCAGATGGGGCTGCGGCCCAGGTAAGCCGGCGGGCGGCCCCAGGGGCGCAGGGCGTCACGGCCGGGCGCGGCGTAGGCAGCGTGGGCCGGCGTGCGGCGGAGTGGCGGGGCGCGCGGCGGCTGGGCGCGGGCGGCGTGCGTGGCGCGCGCCGGCGGCGGCTGCGAGCGGTTGGGCGCGGTGGCGGGTCTTTGGCCTTAGCGAGCGTGACGGCGAGCGACGGATGCGCGGCGTGCGAGGCGAGGCGCGCGGCTGCGACCTGCAGCGGCCTTGCGCTGCGACAAAACTGGGGAGTTTCGGCCACGACACGGCGACCGCCAGCTTCAGCCGGCGCGCGGCGCTGTCTTGCCTTGGTGAACGATTAGGCGGGTTGAGGTTTTGTGCCTCGGCTTCAGTTTTGGACCGGTTAAACTCGATATTTTTCTGAGTCATTAAATGAACCTTTGTTCATTATAAATAAATTTTCAAAATTTTTTTATAAGTCAGGTAAATAAATATAATCAAATAAATTTTGATAAAATTTTGAAAATAAAATTTTCAAAAATAAAATTTTGAAAATAAAATTTTATTGAAAACAATATTTCTTGAAATTGATGCGTATACAACTTTGGGTTATGTGTATGATTAGTGTCTGGAGTACTGGTTATGCCTTAGAACGTATTGGATTTAACTACCAATTGAAGCATTAATTCTTGTGGTGGTTGCGTAGGGAATTATGCATGGTGAAATGCGTATAGGAAAAATAAATACTAGGTTATGGGTTATGACACTTAAAGGTTGGAGTACTAGGAAATGAACAAGAAAGTTTTAGAACCTTATTGAAATAAATGAATTGAGTGGTTGAAATTTAGCGCCATAGGAAATGAGCGAGTTAGTTAGAGGTTATGATCTATTAGTAATTGGCATGCATGCTAGTTAGTGAATGAAATTACATGAATCAGTGTTGCCATTTGACCAATGTAGATGGCTGGTAGAGTGAGGCGTGAGAACGTCCACGGGGCCGCTGATCGGCCTGCAAGCAGTGTTTGATCAGCGGACTTTTGCCGAGGCTGTAGGTATTACGACCAAATCTTTATATACCAGGCTAGTATAGCATGTAGACGGGAAGATCTAGTAACCCCGGAAGTAGGGTGTATCATCCTCAGAGCTACGGGGAAAAGATTCGATGGGTGGAAGACCATTGGTTCATACAAATGAAGGTGTGAGGCTATGGAGGTTACCTCGGCCAGCGACTAGGATTAGGCTGGCGTACTCTAGTGAAGATAAAGCCCCGAATAGGGTGGAAATGGGCAAGGACCTCTAGAACCTTGTGGGGAGTTGTTGCATGTGAATTCTCCCTACAGGAGTTAGGGCGAGAATAGATTACGATATGTCGAGGTTCACGAGTTAGAGATCTAGGACTCTCCCACGGTGGGCGGATTATGAACGCATGTCGAGTTCGATGTCATCCTTGGGATGGATTGGCTGACCGGTTGGGGTTGATCGATTGTGACGTAGGAGGGTTACACTTTATCTGCGAGACGGCACTCGTATGGTATTTGAGAGGAATGAATGATATTTTGCCCCGGACGATTATCTGGGATCCAGTGTCGAGGCTGATTCGCGGAGTTGGCTGTGACCTGCCCCTAGAGGACGAGGTGAGACCGGACTTAGATCTACCTCGCGAGTAGTTTGCCCTGGTTGTGGATGTTCTTCCCTAGGATGTAGGGTGAGAGTTGACTTTGATAGGTCGGGATTATGAATGAGATCTCTCGGTCTGCTCATGGTGGAGCAAAAGGATTGATTGTGTCACAATATAGCATCGTTGTGTGTGTTCGCGTGCAGTAACATCCGTAGAGTGGAGTGTGGGTGCCACGGTATACGATCATTCACCACTCTTGGTGATGTGGGTTGAGTTAATAGGTCTTTAGGACTACGTCGATGAAGACTCATAATTAGACAGGAAAATGAAGAGTAATTAAAGTGTGGGAAGCGTGAGAGCAGAGGGGGTCGTTAATCCCTTAAGGTGAGAAGCCTGGAGTTAGGGTGAAGGAGAACCGCGGTAGTATCGAAAGGTCTGTGTGGGTGTAAGGGCAGGGGAGATATCGAATTTCTATGTAGTGTAAGAGACCGGGAATATCGAATTTACATTAATGGGTGTAGGGCCGGGAGAGATCTGAATTTACGTGTGGGTGTAAGGGCAGGAGAGATCGAATTTACGTGTGGGTGTAAGAGACCCCGAGGAGAGATCTAAATTTACGTGTGGGTGTAAGGGCAGGGAGAGATCCTGAATTTACGTGTGGGTGTGGGCAGGAGAGATTCGAAATTTACGTAAGGGTGTGGGGGCAGGTAGATGTCCAGAAATTTACGCCAAGGGTGTAAGAGGCGAGTGGGAGTTATCGAAATTTACGTGTGGGTGTAGGGCAGTGGAGTAATTCGAAATTTGTAAGGGTGTAGGGCAGGTGGAGTGTCAGAGGAAATTTGCCAGGTGTCGAGACACGTGGAGAAATCAAGGGTATGTGAAGTGTAAGAGACCCGTGGAGTTATCCGAAATTTCTGTGTGGGTGTAAGAGACCCATGGAGATATCAGAAATTTCTATGTGAATGTAAGAGGCTCGCAGTGTAGGCCGAAGAGTTATGTTGCCGAGATGAAAACACACGGTCGGGTTATCACGCGGACTTGAGTTGGGTGATAGAGTGCGGGTATTTCGGGGAAACTACACGGACATGGTTATCACGCGGACTTAGGTTGAAGCGATAAGTCGGAAGGCTTTCGGGGTTTAGTGCCCTTTGGAAATTACATTTGGGTGTTGTTGAAATTTGTGAGGGCTCGGTATGGATGTGTCATTCATGATGTAGGCAGATTGTGGCGGTCCATTGGATTGTCGGTGATTGTGACCTTGGAGGGTCAAGCGTTTACACCAGCCGGGTTGTGTAGGATCACGTGTAGTATGGATTACATCTGGGTGTTAGGGCAATGTGCGACATGTGTCTGGATCATAGGGTAGAGGATTAATTGCCCTTAGTGGAATCCGCCTACAACAATAGTTATCGGGCTAATTATCACGAATGGCTGTGATGTTGTATGGAGATGTATAGATCAAGTTATGTTGGACCGGTGGAAGGCTCCATCAGATCTGATCTGATTGAAGACACCTCCCAAGAAGGTGAGCGTGCGATAAGCGTCTTCTCTCCACGGCTCAGGCGTGGAAGAACTATCGCGATGTCTCGACGCCCGGTATGAGTTCGAGGTTGGGGATCACGTCTTCTTGAAGGTGATGCCTAAGAGGGGAGTGGTCAGGTCCGGCAAGCGTGGGAAGCTATCGCCGAGGTTCATTGGGCCTTTCGTGATACTCGAGAGGATAGGCGTTGTTCTGCATTACCGGTTAAGCGTTACCACCGCCAACATGTCGAGGTGTCACGGGTGTTTCACGTCTCCATGCTCTCGGAGGAAATATGCGGATCATCTCCGTGGTGGATTAGGGACGGTCAGGAGGTTGTGCGATGGGACCTTAGGGAGGGACCCAGTGTGCATTTTTAGTTAGCGTGATGGTTGCGTAGGCAGTGAGGCTAGTGAAGAGTGCTATAAGCGGCCGTGAGTGGAGGAGTCAACGTGGGAGCCTTGAGAGGACACAATGCGGGCCACTATCCCTTCTTGTTTAGGGATGAAGGTCTGTAGTTTAGTCGTTTAAGATTTAAATGACTAGTTTACATCACATGGTAGAGTCGTGTTGCATATGCATGTCTTGTGATTGTGATGAATCTGATTTGGACGAAATTCCATACAGAAGGAGAATGTAAGACAGAAATTCCAATTTACGGAATAGGGCAAAATCTTAATTTTGATTACAAAATTGTATTACGGTTAAAAATCCGTGAGTAATTCTCTAGATCTTGGATGACGAAACAGGTGCAGATTTGGAATGCGTCTACGAAATCTAGTTAGTACGTAAATTTCGTAATTTTACGAGAACGTGAGTCCAACCGCGTTTTTCGAGGCATCGGCGGTTCGGTGCGTAAATCGATTTTCATTACAGCGAAAGCCACATATAACATGTACTCATGTCCATAAGTGGTATGAGTAGAGGAAATGATGAAAATGGACGGCGAGATAGTGCAGAAAATCAATCGATAAAGAAGGACACAAAGTCATTTTGTTGAAAGTTTAAGTCACTAAAGACAAATTAGTGAACATGGCCCATCTTCTCAAATGAAATTAAACAAAGGCAAAAACGTGGGGGTCATTTGGTGGGAATCGATGGCGTGGAGAACAAAATGGTGATTCTAGAGAGAGTCTACGACTTCTCTCTAGAAATACGTGATCGGGCCAGTTGGATTCGGCCAGACAGAAGGGAAAGCGTTCTCGTGGAGCGACTCTGGCGTGGACCGTTTTGGGGTTTTTGACAGCTCAGAGGATGGTGCTATCTCTTCGCCGTTTATTCCATTTTAAGGTTTTCCATATTCCGATGGTTTGGCGAAGTGAGGCGTTGAATGAACCAGCGAATCGGTTGATTAATTATTAAACCAATGTGTGGCGATGTTGTTGACTAATGAGTTCATTGATTCGCGTTATGGACAATCGTATTATGAAAAACGAGGCGACGTATGAATGATCTGGCGTGGATATTTATGGAATTTTGAAAGAAAATGGAGCGACCGTATTTGCTACTACTTGATGTTAGGGGCTGTTTGGGTGTGATTAGTGTTATCTTGTGCATTAAATGTTTGCTTGGTATGCATTTGGGCCAGGAATGGCGTGGATTGCAAGTTTACTAAGTGAGCAGATGTTTTTCTGTAGGGAACATTAAGCGAGACAATATTCCGAATAGTGTTCTCAAAGTATATACTTTTTGGCGAAAATACGTGTTGGGTGAGTGATTTAAATTAAATACTCGTGTATGATCGATAGCCATTGAGCTAATTTTGATGCTTGAAATGGATTAATTACATAACATGTTGGGTGTGATTTAATTTTATGCAAGTATATTCATGTTTTATATATTTGCATGTGATTAAATTGTATTAGATTGGCATACATGCATTCCATATGCCGCTGGAACATCACAAGATATAGGAGTTAGTGCATGAGATGAGTCTAGAAAATGGTTCGGAGGGTAGTCTAAAAAGGTTAATCATGGAGGTAGTCAAACTAAATAACATACCTTCTCAAGCTGTCCGGGCGCGTTGATTTATATCCATGGATATCCTGAGCTAAATAATATATCAATAGTCGGGCGGCCGGATTGATATATATTCATGGTAGTCCACAAACAAATAATATATCAATGCCGGGCGGCCCGAATTGATATATTCGCCGGTGCCGCTGTTAAATAATAAATTCTCATACCGAGGCTTGGCGAGTGTGAGAGGCCGGTGAGGACTCGCGGGATGCGAGATGGTCATGTAGACATTCAAGTAGGATCATGCATTTGCTTGAATGTGTGTTAAATTTGGAACACCTTTGCACTTAGGTGGTGAGTGGCCCTTAGGGCGATTCTTCTCTTGGCTTTAGCTCACCTGGTCGTGGGATCCCCCTTTATTTCACAGTCACCGGAGCGTGCGAGGGATGGCTCATCCTAGGAGCGGGTTTTGAAAAGCAGTTATGGCTTTGATGGTTTTTCCATATGTATTCTCTATTTTGATATATGTTGTATAAGAGCCATTTACTAACTCTCTTAGAACTATAGGACATGGTTGATATGGTTGATGGATGTGTTTTATAGGGCCCCAGGCGGTTTATCCCATGTTGTTATCCATGTTGAGCATAGGTTAACTCAAAATTAGTAAAAGTCAATAGAGAATGCGTTTAGCTATAAACTTAATATTGGAGCCAAAAACATGTTTACTGTAAGGCAAAGAAAAATATTCAAGAGGCACAGGCAACATAGGCAAAAAAAAGGCATGAATTTGTAGTAAGGGTGATTTGATTAAAAAACCATTTGAAAGCTAAATTCGAAAATCTAACCCATATTAGTTGTGTCATCATTTTGAGTACAAAAATACCTAATTGTTCTCTTGTAAAATAACTTTTTTTATCAAAATATATGTAAATATATAAGATGATCAAGGACATTTTTTCCAAGTTAAGTTTAAAAAAAAAAAAGCCATGGAGAGGTTAATACAAATGTTAGATTATTTGAGGTTATTTAAATCAAATATTTAAAAAGTAATCATCTAGGAAAGTTGTAGGGTTCAAAATTAAAAGCCACAATGCTCAGGGCAATGGCTTAGTCTACAAAGTTCAGAGCATGGAAGTAAGTAGAGAAGTACTTTAGAGTCATGAACGGGTCAAAAACACTTCTCCTCCTCATCCTTCGCCTCGATAAATGACTTCTTTTTTTCTTCTTAACTTTTGAGTAGAGCTCGAAGTGTTTCTGACTTTAGGAGAAGAAACTCACCATGACTTCACGCCTTCACCTTAGCCTTCACAATGCTATTGAAAACTCCATGTTTTTCAGTGATGGTTCTTGTGGAGATGTCAACCCTCAGGAAATCTTTCTAGCACAAACCTCAAAAGGAACACCTTGAGAAGGAATGCAAGTTCAAATTCTTCAAATTTACATTTCTTTTTTAATTTCTTGATGTGGAGCTTAAATGGTTGAATAAACATTTAAAAATTAATTTATTAAATTTAAACTTTTTCTCCAAATTTTTCTTGTCTTCCATTTTTTATTTTATTTCATCTCTATTTTCTTTTCTCAATTATTTACTTTTAAGTTTCAAATAGAACCCAAGATTTCATTTGATTATTACCTAAGAATGGTGGTATAGCGAACAGTTGTGCATTTAATCTATTGTACACATACGATATTCATATAAGTGCAATTTCAAAAGGAAAAACAAAAAAGGGAAAAAGAGGAAAAAAGAAAAAAAAAAACTGAAAAGACCATCATAGATCATAGTCGGAGGAGGTATTTCAAGGGGGCATAAGCCTTCCCTAGGCCCATGTTAAATCCGCCATCGGCTCCAAGCCGCATTAGGCCTACTAATTTATTTATTGGACCTTCAGCTGTGGGTACAAGATAGGTTATTGAACTGTTACTAATGGAAGATATTTGAAAACTTTCTGAAATCTAAATATTTACAATTATTGTATTTTTATAGAAGCGGATGAACTGCAGATTACTTCAGTAAAAAGATATATATAATATTAATACTTATTCAAATATCTTAATTATAATATTTAATATTGATTCAAATATTTAGTAGTGGAATTTCAATGATGAAAGATTTGCCTTTGAGTATTCTAGTTCATAGTTTAACCGTCTTTGTATATTTCCATATTTGCAGTCTTCTTTCACAAAAAAAAAAAAAAAGAAAGGCCTTAAGATATATAGATTGAAAAGCCATCATGTTTGAAACTAAGAGCAAGAAATACCAAGCTTGGAAAAAATTAAGTAAATATTTAGATTTTATTTAGATCAAGAAATAAATAAGGAAAAAAATAGCAAAAGTTCTTTGAATTCAATGATATAGATCTTTGTGCCCTTGAGGCTTGTCTCGAGTGGTAAAGGGGGCCGGGTGAATAGGAGATCACAGGCTCGAGTTTTTTTGAGAACTAAAGACTACAACAATATAATGCAAAGTGAATACATGTCAAATAAAAAAATATATAGATCTTTATTAGGTAAATAATTTTTGTTTTCTTCATACTTTATCTATATTTGTTCAGAAATTTAAGGAAATATAAGACCAAAAAATAAGAAAAATTAGAAAAAATTGAAGAAAAATAAAAAGAATCTAGGTATTGTTGAAATAAATGTGATTGATTAACAATATGAAAATGTAACTCATTGTCCTTAAAATGAAATTAGCTTATAAATAAACTTAAATATGCAAACCATTTTTTTTGAAAAGAAAATTAATTTTATTGATTCAAATTAGCAATTATTTGATAGAAACACATAATTAAATTCGATAAAAATCACATAAAATGAAACAATATTCAAGTTAATAGCATAATTAATCAACTCAAAACCTATACGTTTGATAATACTATAAAGACTATAATACCTATAACTCAAGTTTTGCAACATATTGATGACCATGATTTGATTTGTTGTCTTTGTTTGATTGAATATGTTTTACTTGTCTGAATTGCTAACACACAAATAAAAGCCACAAGAAGACGATGAAAATAAAATATTCACGAAAAAACAAATTAAAAACCACATATGTGTGGAATAATTACTTTATAGAGAAAGAAAACGATAGAAAGAGGTATATATGACTAATATCAGGTTAAAAATGATAAAAAAAATCACTTCTTATTATTAAGGAAAAGTTGTTAGAAAAGAAAAAAAAGAGAGAAAATGAATGGTTTCTATGTCAAAATATTTAAATCATTACAAATATAAGATTTTTTTTATTAATTAAAGTCAATATAAATATATTTAAAAAATAGATGAGCATCACCTAGAGGTTCAAATCCCAACTAGTCATCTTATTGGTTCACTGTAGATAGGAAACATGCCGGTTTGATCCATTAGGATCACGCCCATTAGGATCGCGAGTCAAAATGGGCCGAGCCAATTCGGCTCACTTTTGTTTGGGTCCACTTTTGGTGAGTCCGGCCTAACCCTATGCAGACCGCGAGCCAAAATGAACCAAACATTAAAAAATTAAAATAATAATAATTAACAATTTTAGGAATTTTATATTTTATAAAATAAAGTTTTATTTGAAATACTTATAGTTTATTCTTATGTTCTTAAAAGACTATATAAAATGCATTTAAAAAATTTGTATAAAATAAATTATTTTAGTTATATTTATATTATTTTATTTTATCTTGTATTATTTTTCATACCATTATTATTTTATTTTATTAAAAATAATTATTTAATAACTATTATTTTTTCTATAAACAACTATTTTCTATTTTTCATAATTTAAAAACTAATACTTTTAACAATTTGAAAATATTATATAGTCATTAAAAATAATACTCAGGCAATAAAATGGCCAAAGAGGCTAGCCCAGCGCCAAGGCTTTCAGGGTTACAGTGCTGCGGGCGATGCACTCCGATCAATAAACCCTAATTCAATTTTAGCCTGTAGGTGAATATGGACCTGATGCAGTGAGTTGACCCACTTTGACCTTCATTTTAAAGGTTAAACTGAGTAGGTAAATAGTGACCCAAATAGGCATGTGTGTGTGTCAGGCCAGGTTAGCTAAAAGTGAGCTCGAATGGGTCATGATTGACCTGTTTTAACTGGATGGCCCGTTCCCAGCTATAGTTTGAGGGCCTTTTAAACAAATGCTTAAAAAGAATCCAAATGAACATTTAAAAACGTGAAACCCACTCAGATTCAGCTGGTCTAAAAGTCGCCCTGTTTGTCTCTATTTAGAGTTCACATCAGTTCTTAGGCTTTCGAAGTGTTTTAGGCATTAGATCATTTTATCAAACATATGGTGAGCGTTTCCAAAATGCTTGCTGATCTCTTCTTCACCTCTCAATCCATCATCTTTCTGTTTCTTTAACGGCTGCTTCTTCTTCATTGGATGATTCTTCTGCTTCTTCAATGGCTGCAAAGACTATTACTGCTGCTGCTTCTTTTGAATGGAAGTATGATGTATTTCTCAGTTTTAGGGGAGAGGACACACACTGGACCGAAAAGGACTCGACATGTTTATGGATAATGAGAAGCTTAGAGCAGGTGAAGAGATATCTCCCACACTTGTCACAGCAATTCAAAGATCAAGGTGCTCGATCATTGTTCTGTCAGAGAAATTATGCATCTTCCTGGCGTGGTGTCTGGAAGAATTTGAGGTACTAGAGGGCAAAAGAACCAAAAACCAGAGGGTGGGGCCCATTTTCTATAATGTGGATCCATCACATGTTCGGCACCAGACTGGAAATTTTGGGGAAGCCATGGCAAAACATGAAAAGAACAATAAGATAAAGGATGTGAAGGTGCAGAAGTGGAGGGAGGCTCTAACTCAAGTGGCTAATTTATCCGGCTTTCATTCCCGAACAAAGAGACTGCTGTCTTATTTTCAAAACCGTCTGGAGCACAATTTTTGAAAACACAGAACATCATTTTGCGTTCTTTGGAACCCCACTTCTAGGAAACTATTGGTTTCAGTCAAATAAAACATCTTTTTTGCCTCTATTTAATCATTCAAATTTCATAATGAAATCTGACCATAGCTTCAGGGGTTTTCTTTTTCTCCTTCAGTAGTTTTTATGATTGAATAATGCCATGACCTTTTCTGTTGTCGTATTAAATACTGATCCAAATAATTATAAAACATCAAACCGAGTAGTAAGGTTTGGGCATGACAGAAATAACACTTTAAGTAAGAGTAAGATTGATGGAGAATATAATTTCAAGTTATTTTAATGTTTGTAGAACAGCTTCTAGGAGAGATTTTCTAGATTCACAGTAGTTTTCGTTTGGACATTGTAGCCCTTTTAATCAAATTATATACATGGCTGCTTTGTCCCCTTTCCTTATCAGATAAATTGAATATCATATCATGCATGCTCAACAAATAAATAAAAATAAAGTTTTAGATATAATACAGTCAAGTTTGTTGATTTGAACAAAGCAGGTTATTTATGTTTGTGTTAGAAATTTGATCAATTATACCTTAACCATCATATCATACTTAATTTACCATTTTTTTTGTCCATTCTGAAGTTAGAATAAACAAGACTATGTATTCATAGGTTTCCTCTGAAGTAGTCAAATTTACTACTTTTGAACCGTAATATGTGTGTCATCAAACTTACTATTATTATTATTATTTTCAATTTCAATTTACCCAGGTCAGAGGCTCAATGATTGAGAAATTATTGTAGATGTTTGCAAGGATCTAAATTGTGCCCCTTCAAAAGATACCCAACTCCTAGTAGGAGTATATTCTTGCATAAGGGAACTAGAATTACTATTGTGTCTTGAGTCAATTGATGTTCGCATGATAGGAATTTGGGGTATGGGTGGTATAGGTAAGACCACCCTCGCTAGAGCTATTTGTGAAAGAATTTCCCACAAATTTGAAGGTTCTGCTTTCTTGCCGATCTTAGGGAGGATTGTGAAAATATGAAGATTATTTGAAGCAACAACTTCTTTCGAGGGTATTGAGGGATAAAAATATTGATGCAACAACCACTTCGCTCAAGGCCAAATTACACTCCAAAATAGTTCTTATTGTGATTGATAATGTGAATCACCAATCAATATTAAAAACTTTAGAGGGCAAGTGTAATTGGTTTGGTCCACATAGTAGAATCATTATAACAACTAGGGATAAACAATTTTTGACAATGCATGGAGTGAATGTTGTATATGAGGTCCATAAATTACAAGATGGCAAAGATATCGAGGTCTTTAACTATTATGCCTTTAGAAATGACCCTCCTTCAAGAGATGTTATGAATCTCATTGATCATGTCATAGCTTATGCTCAAGGTGTTCCATTGGCTCTTGAGGTTTTAGGTTCTTCTTTATGTAAGAAAAGCAAAGTTGAATGGATGTGTGCATTGAACAAACTGAAAAAGATCCCTAATAGGGAAATTCATGAAGCACTTCAAATACGGTAAGGTTAGATGATGATGAAAGAATATATTTCTAGATATTGCATTTACTTTCGTGGGGGGAAGAAAAGATGTTGTAGTAGAAATATTGGATAGTTCGCGGCTTTTAGCTAGTGGAATAAGAACTCTAGTTGACAAGTCTCATAAGTATTATTGATGGAAAATTACATATGCATGATTTACTGATAGAAATGGGTAATGAAATTGTTCAACGAACTTTTCCTAAAGAGCCTGGCAAACGTAGCAGATTACGCATGCAACAAGATATCTGCCATGTATTAGAAAAACATTCGGTGAGGCCTAATTACAAGAACTTATTTTTCATAAAAATGTTCAAGCTTCATAAATATTATTTTTATTTATTTATGCATGTTTATGGTTTTAGTAATTTTTTCATACTTTTTTATATGCTTTTCACTTTTTCTTTGATGAATGTTGCTAGGGAACAAAGGATATAGAAATCATGGACCTCCACTTGTCCAACTTAGAGGAAATTCGATTTACCACTTCAACCTTTGCCAAGATGACCAAACTTAGAGTACTTTCAATTTTTTTTTTTTTAATCGTTAAAGCGGAGATATATATTAAAAAATGGGCGGCTCGAGAAAGTACACAAGAGGGAGTCTGAAAGGGAACCTGCTCTCACCTATACTGACAGGGTTAGAAACTACGCACGAATTTAAGTTATCAACACTATACAACTTAGCCCGGAGGACCATAAGGTGAGGCAAAAGAGAGGATTTCATCACGACGGAGGGGTCTCATTCTCAAAGCGCTGTTCCTTTCATTCATCGTTAATCGAATAAACAAGAGGCATGACCAAACTCTTTTCCGCTTTTTACCAACACTAGCACTTTGCCAAGTAAGGAGGGATTGACGAACCGTTGAGGGGAACACCCAGTTATAATTCATAATGGCCAAAAAAAGGTTCCACAACATCTTAGCTCTCGAACAATGTATAAGCAAATGGTCTATTGTTTCCTCCTCCTCTTCACATAAATAACACTTTTGTTTATGGGGATTCCCTCTCCCTCTTTAATTGGTGAGAGTAAGCACCTTTGCAGGAAGCTTCGAAACAAAAACCCCGACTTAGGGAGCGATTGGGTAAAAGTAGCCCCCATGGGATGCAATGTAAAGTACATATTTATGATGACTTTAAACTTCCTTGCGATGAGCTGAGGTTTCTTTTATGGGAGCAATATCCTCTAAAATCATTGCCATATGATTTTGAGTCCAAGAATCTTTTGTGGTTGATATTCGGGGAAGGCAAAACACTCGACTTTAGGAAGGAAATAAGGTCGATTGATTTGGGATGTTTGATAAAATATAGTAATTATTATTTAAAGATTCAAGTTGACTTCAAGTTAAATCATTTTTAAGTTAATAACTTAAAACTTGTTAACAAATTTTACTTTTAAATATCGAGGTTGTTTGGTAAAGTTAATTTAAGATTTATTCTATATCATCAAATTCACATATTTATCCTTATTAATTTTAGTTAATATTTATTTTAATTAATATTAAATAATAAATTTATTTATTAAACAAATATATTTAAGATATTGGGGCATATAAAAAACTACTACAAAATATAATTCACAGTCATGGAATAATAGTTGTAAAATATATTCTCATAAGGATAGACTAATGTGATAATAAATTATTTGAAATTAAAAATAAATTCATGACTTTTATTTTGTATTTTTAAGGTTTAAGTAGTAAATTTTAGTTATTTTAACATATCTATCAATATATATATTTGTTTTACACAATAAATTTTGTTGTTTATAATCACTGCACATTTACGGGTTTTTAAAGATTAAAGTACATACGTGTTTATGGCTGTAAATATCTAAAGAGAGCTCAGTTTCTCGAGGTCACAAATCTTAATCTTTTCAATTGTGAGGGTTGTGCGAGGAGTGAATAAATTTCATCCTTCCATGGATATTTGAATGAAAATCACAAAGCTAAGTTTGAAGGTATGAAACCTTGAGCATATTCGGGCATTGATCGCGAGTATCCCTTGAAATTCTCAATCTTTCCAGGTTGCAAAGTAGAGAAGTTTAGGATATCTCATTACGTACCATGCTTGTCAAAGCTCTATTTAGATGGGCTATAACAAAACCTTTCCCTTCCCTCTATTTGTTATGCATTGACTTACTCTAATGAGTTTGGCGCAAACTGGCGTTTTCAGGCATTGATAAATTGGTATCCCTTGAAAAGCTCATTCTCTGCAGTTTGCTCAAAGTTGCAGAAACCGGATATCTTGCAGCACGTACCATGCTTGTCGACTCTATTTGGATGGAGCGCTATCGCGGACCTCCCCTCCTCGGTGGGTTGTGCCACTCGACATCACGTTGATTTTGAGAAACTGCATAAACCTCGAGCATTTTCCAAGCATTGATCAATTGGTATCCCTTGAAACTCTTGTTCTTTCTGGTTGCTCAAAGATTGAGAAGTTTCCCGATATTTCACAGTAGATGCCACGCTTTTTGGAGCTCTATTTGGATGGAACTGCTATAATAGAACTCCCTTCCTCTATTAGTTTATGCCATTCGACACTGTGAGTTTGGAAAGCTGCATAAACCTTAAGTATTTTCCAGACATCGGCCAGTTTGTATCCCTTGAAAAACTCATTCTCTCCGGTTGCTCAAAGCTAGAGAAGTTTCCGAATATCTCACAGCACATGCCATGTGGTGAAGCTGTTGAATTGGGCTGGTATGTGAGAACTCCCTCCTCAATTGCTTTTGCCACTTAGCCCCATTCGATTGGTTTTAAGAAATCACGAAACCTTGAGTTTGCAGGCGGCATTTGTAAATTGACACGTCTTAAGATTCTTTCTCTTTCCGGCTGCTCGAATTTTGGAAAATGTGAAAAAGTGAAATTAGGGAACATAGATGCTTTACGAGACATCGGCTATGTAATCTTGAAGGCTTAGTGCAAAATTACGAGAAGGTTATCAAGATTGCGAGTGCTATCAACTTGGAACTTATGAGCGCCAGTATTATCTTGAAACATCTCCGCGTTCAGTTTTATTTTGGAGGTTATATTATTTATAGCTGCTTTGAAACAAAGGGACTATCCAAATATGATAGAAACGTCATTTGCGAAACATGGCAACCCATGCGACAAAGAAGAGATGGAGGTCCACTTATGATCAAGTAAGTTCTCTTTGGTTTCATATTATGATTACATTATACAAAAAATGTCACTCTAATTAAAAAAAAAAGTCATTCAAAAAAATACTATATTTGTTATTTATGTTTTTATAGTCTATATCTTTTTCAAAATAAAATAAGTAAAGGCATGAACATATTTTATTTAAATAATTATCCTTGAAGAACACGTTTGTTTTTCATATTTACTTGTACACTTTTATCTTCTAATTAGATGACAAGTAATGATTAAGCCAAAGGGCTTTGTTTTTGTTTTTCTTTCATTACCCATACAATAGTTGTTAGAGTTGTTTGGGAAGTTAGAAAAAAAAACATTCCTAGTTAACATGAGATTAATGAAGTTATAAGGTGTTGAGAATCATAGAATATTCTCTAGATATTATTTGATTTATCTCCTACCTTTTGTATACATTATCCTCCTTCCTTTTACACTTTATTTTGTTTCTTTTTTGTGTCTTCTTAACCTATATAAATAGGTAGAACCTATATTGTATTTTACTCACTCACTCATTCAATAAAAGAAAAGCATTCTTTTCTTCTCTCTTTTAAGCAATTGTCGAGTCATGGTTGGTTCATTGAGCCATCTTTTTCCCTCTTTTCAATAACCATCTTTTCGAGCGGATCTTCTCCGTTGGATCTTTTACGGAGGATCTTCTCCGTCGGACATTCTCCGATGGCCCTCAATTTGATCACATCTACTCCATCGTGAAACACCTCGGGTGTCGCATTACCATCGGCATCGGATATGATTAAGTACATCTTTATAACAAGTTTGGTGCATATGACCACATATCTTTCGAAGCGAAGAAGTGTTGAGAATCGTAGAATGATAGATATTCTTTGATTCTCTTTACCTTTTTGTATACATTATCCTCCTTCTTTTTATAATTTATTTTGTTTCTTTTTTGTGTCTTCCTAACCTATATAAATAGGTAGAACCTATACTATATTTTACTCACTCACTCATTCAATAAAAGAAAAGCATTATTTTCTTCTCTCTTTTCACATAAGGGAAATATGAAAATGATAATAAAATAATTAAAGGAATATCAACTAAGAAATAACACCCAAAATTTTAGGTGGTTCACCCAAAGAAGAGTACGTCCATGAGTCCACTAGATATTTACTATAGGGAGAAAAATAAAAATAATTGTTTACAAACAATCACTTCTCTCAACCAATCTAATTACACCCCACTTGAATAATCATTTCCTAACTCTCGAGAAAGCTTCATTTTCTTTCCCTAAAGTCATACTATTTTCATTCTACCTCTTTTTCTTGATTTTGAGATATCACATGCAGTGAGGGGCCTCAAGATAATTTGGTTTGGTAATTTTTTTTTTTTTTGTTTGTTGGGTTTACTAGGTCTCTATATGAAACAATTCTTAATTTGTAAATAATCACTTGATTAATTATATATATTTTATGGTCACATGGTTTCCTTATGTATCACGGAATATTTACACAGGTACCATTCAGCACTATTTTTCACAACTAGAATACCCGGTGGTTCAAGCATTGTAGAAAAGGGCATACTATACGTATAAAGGCATCTCCAAATTGGTATTCCAATAACTTTCTGGGTTTTGCTGTTTCTGCTGTTATGTATATTGGAAATAGTTCCTCTACCTACTGTAACTTGGATTCGCATGATCATAATTTGGAATCAGGATCCAGTCGCATATATTCCTTCATTGATGATCACATGCGCGAACTTGAATTTACAAGAGGTGATCATCTATGGCTGGCTTATATACCATCAGTTTTCAGCTTCAAATGGAGTCGAATTAACTTTACATTCCATGCAGACAACTGGTTCTGCATGGTGAAGTATTGCGGAATCTGTCCCATGTACATTAAAAGTAGCAGTAGTGACGAGTATGATAATGATTGGAATTATTCCAGCAGTGATGGTGTGATGAGGGAAATCCTGATGGAAGTTTTCATTTTGATCTCCTACAATATAATGCAATGGACAGAAGCCCCGAAGAAGCCCCAAGTAGAGACAGCGTGCAGGAAGATGTGAACATGGGGACTGTTTCTTGGATTTTGATCGCTATTTTTGGCTTCTTGTTTACCGCACACATTTTCCTTTGGGCTCCACGTCATCTCCCAACACTTTGGATCTCACCATTTGGGGCTGATCCCTTCGGAATTTCAATACTGGTAGCTGCAGTACTTTACCCTTCTCCCTTTGGCATGCCAACACTTCTGGGCATCATCCTGGTACTCTTACTTTTTTTTTTCCTATTCCTTTGTAATAGGAAGGAGGAGGGTGGTATGAGTTTCCGGCACCTAAGACTCTTTAATCTAGCTATGCTTGCAAAACAGAGTTCCAAGTTGGGTTGGAGCTTGTTGTCCAAACCAGATTATTTGGGAGCAAGAATAATTAAAGCTAGATATCATCCAACAACAAACCTTATGTCGGCTCCTCAGAGGAACAGTATATATATATATATATATATGTCCAGTTTTATATATGGAGAGAGGGATTTTGGAGAGAGCAATGACCTATTCTAGTTGTACACACATTTTATATGAGGTTCACCAATCTCTGGGTGTTCTTAACAAACTCATTTTCTTGATCTTGTAAGACTGCAAAAGCCTTCAATATTTCCAAGTACTGTTGAATTGTGATCTCTTAGAACATTTATTCTCTCTGGATGCTCGAAACTTCAGAAGTTTACAGAGATCTTAGGGTATATGAAAAATTGATCAGAGCTCTATTTAGATGGAACTGCTATAACTAAACTACCCTCCTCAATTAAATATGCTACTGGACTTCTTGTTCTGGATTTGAAAAACTTTAGAAAGTTGGAGTCTTCCAAGCAGTATCTGCAAGCTGAAATCCATGGAAAACCTCTCTATCTCGCTGCTCAAAGTTTGAGGAATTCCGAGAAATCAGGGGAATATGGAGGTTTAGAGAAGAGTTTTCTAGATGGACAGCTATAAAGGAGTTGCCACCCTCAATCCAACATCTAAATGGGCAACTACAAAAACCTTATGGCTCTCCCAAGCAGCATTTGTAAGTTGAAATCTCTGAATAACGCCATTCTCTCTGGCTGCACAAAGCTCGAAAAGAATTACAGAACCTTGGAAACTTAAGTCTTAATGGGCTTAAAACTATTTGATTAGAACTGCTATAAGGCAACCACCTTCCTCAATTGTTCTCTTGAGGAACCTTAAAATTACTATCCTTTCATGGATCTAAATGGATTGCCATCAGTTCATATTGGGAATTCACTTTCTGGTCCATTTTGTTGCCTTGCGAAGTCAGTTCCATCCATTTCCTAATGCCTCCATTGTCAGGTTTATACTCTTTGGCGGAACAGTCTAACTGACTGCAATATAATGGAACTCCCCAGTGATATTCCTTATCCTCATTGATACATTTGAAGCTAAGCAGAAGCGATTTTTCTACCCTACCTGCTAGTAGCGTCAGTGGACTTCCTCAGCTGAAAATCATAGAACTGGAATCTTGCAAGAAGCTTCGAGAATTGCCAGAGCTTCAATCAAGTATAAAAGCTATAGATCATGCAAGCTTCGAGCATTGCCAGAGCTTCAATCAAGTATAAAAGCTATAGATTTGCATGATCTCACATCACTTGAAACATTTTCATGTTCATTATCATACACTTTGCAGTGTTCTTTCAAATTCACTAATTGTTTCAAATTGAAATAACGCAGTAAGATTTTGGCAGCTACATGACTCAACATTCTGCTTGTAGCCATTAAAACACAGAATCTTGAGCTCTCTCTCTCTCACACACACACAACATAGTATTAGCTCCCTATTTGCATTATCATAGTTTTCATTCTTTCTATCTACAATAACATCACCATATTTTTCTTGGTACAGCAATGCTTCTGGTCAACCTGCGAATTCAGCACTTTTCTTCCTGGAAATGAAATTCCAGAGTGGTTCAGCCATCAGAATACTGGGTCTTCAGTGACCATACCGTTACCTCCAGATTGGTTTAACAGTAACTTGGGATTTTCTGAATGTGTGGTTTTAGAAGTGAAGATGTATCCATCGAGCCTTGGTAATATATTTTTGTGAATTGAAGAGTCTGATTGTCTTCATTCCCGTGAGGGTTGGTTACTTCAGTAATTCCATTAATTGGGGTGATGAAGATAGATTTATTGATTCAGATCACTTGTGGCTGGCATATCAACCTCGTGCTCGAATTGAGGTAGATGATTTTGATATAGATGGCATACCTCACCAGATAAAAACATGCGGAGTTCGCTTAGTATACACTGAAGATCTGAATGATATCATGCCAAAAATAACCCTACACAGCTCTCCTCACGGTTCAAGTGTTCTCATTGAAGAGTTTGATACATCAAAACCAGAGAATAGGGATTGCAACTACAAAACCCAGTGGGAATGCAGTTCACAAGTGGCTGTAATAATAAGGATTCCAGCATCTGCAATGAAGTTGACAAAGAGGAGGAAAGCTTCTTACAATGGAATCAAATCTTCCTGATATCTAACTGAGATACCCGTCTGTTTTTGGATTGATATTGTTCATTTTGGAATGAGAACCTTGGCTGCTTAGCAATGATTGGATACCCCAGTTTCCTAAAATGTGAATAAATTCAAATGGACCAGAAATTCTTAATAGTTGCAGCTGGCCGATCAGTGGGAACAAATATATTCAAAAAAGCATTAGCATCTTCAACCTTTTCTTGAATAACAGTCTCTCCTAACGGCAATGTGTTTCCTGTTACTGGCCTCGGTAAATCTCTCATCATCTTGGTTGGTTATTCTTGTTTTCTAACACAGGTTCATGGTAGTGGTTGAAAAATCTGGATTTTAGTGTCAAAGTAATCCATTTCAAAAAAAAAATTACATTAGTAGTCTTTTTTTCAAAATAATCACCAAACTAGTCTTCCACATATTTTGAAAACCGCATTCACCAAATGCAGTTTTAAAAATTATCTTAAAACCGGATTCACCAACTACGGTTGAAAGTTTAATTTTAAAACCGCATTCACCAATTGCGGTTTTAAGGTTAATTTTTTAAAATCACAATTGGTAAATCACGGTTTAAAATTTTAAAGCCCGTTTGGTGAATATCGTTTTGAAACATGTGGAAGGCGATGATTATTTTGAAAGAGGCTACTCATGTATTTTTGTAAATAAATTACTTTGACGGTAAATAAATCTGTCTTAGTTTATAGAGCATAGTGCATTGCTTAGTGGCCTTGTTGCAAGACCACGGGAAAAGGAGTTTGAAGCCAAAATAATTCTTTCTTTTTTTAAATACACATATAGATTTGTTTTCAAAATATTCACAAAACTAGTCTATTTGTGTTTTTAAAACCACATTCACCAACTGTGGTTTTAAAAATTAACCTTAAAACTGCATTCACTAATTGCGGTTTAAATTAACAACTAAAGCGTAGTTGGTAAAATGCGGGACAAATTTAACATTAAAACCACGGTTGGTGAATCACGAGTTTCAAAACAAAAATGACTAGTTTGATGATTATTTTAAAAGAAGTCTATATGTATTATTTTAAAACAAATAAGTACTTTAATATCAAATTCGGAAAATGGTACATGCGGTCTCATTTTCATCCTACCTTTTCTTGACCACAGTAGGGAATATACGGATAGCATCAGTACCACATAGATCCTTATATATAGTTATCAAGATCCCCCTACAATTCACTGTAATAATAAGCATACACAAACATATAACTAAAGTTATATATTTTCTTTTTTATTATTGATTTGTTGTTCCATTCTCTTTTGATAAGACTCTGGTATTTGAACTCAAATGTACTCTGGTTTTGATGTGGAAGGTGGGTTAACTCAATAGTACTCTGCTTTTGTTGCGGGTTGGGTAGGCTATGACCGGAATTCATATCAAGCAAATCCATCATATTAGCGGTGTTGTGGCATGTGGTTCATGTTGAACCAGTGAACAGGCAAATACCAGGTGGGTGCATGTCAGTGGCGGAAGCGAGAAGCCCTTGTGGTATGGTAAGGTATGTTTAGGGTATAGGGGTATTTTTGTAATTTTATCATATACAGGGTTATTATAAATATCCTCCTATATAATCCTATTTCGATGATAGGGAAAGTTAGGTAGCTGCAGCAAATTCATATCAAGCAAATCCATATATATTGGTCAGTGTTGTGGCATGTGGCTCACATGTGAGATTTCGATGGGCTAGCGAATCCCTAAGCGGAGCGCTTGCCGGGTCTTGGAGAAGCGAAGCCTGGTATGATACGGTATGTTTAGAGTATAAGGGTATTTTTTTAATTTAATATAATCCAGGGTTATTGTAAATATCCTCCTATATAACCCTATTTCGATGATAGTGAAAGTTGGGTAGCTACAGCAAATTCATATCAAGCAAATCCATCTATATTGGCTAGTGTTGTCATGTGGCTCTTGAAGCTGATGGGCTAGGTAAATGCCAATGAAACACAGAAGTGATGCGAGCAAACACAATGGTATGGTCTGATATGTTTAGGGTATAAATGTATTTTGTAATTTTATCATATCGAGGGGTTTTATAAACACCCTCACTATATAAACCTTATTTGATGATAGTAAAAGTTTGAGCTAGTTGTTTAATGGATGTAGGCATCTTTAGGAGCCACGTAAAATCCTATTTGTCTTCTTCGTTTTCTGCCTGGATTTATCACCATTGTCACACAAATAGTATGTTAGGATTATCGGGTTGGCCGCAATTAAATTGAGACATTGTGGCTTGAACTATGTTGATTTTGGTTAAAATCTTAGCTTGAATTTAATATGGTATGATTTCCAACATAAAGCTTGATACATAATGATATTTTCTTTAATTTTCTGAATACTTATAAGTTATATATTCACATTCACCATTGAACTCTTTGATTTAGTATGAACTATATACAACTCAATCTTCAGAGAAAATAATGAACTTCTTTCAAATCTTAGTATAAATTATAATACATAGTGGTGAAACTTGAGCGTGTTTGATCGAGTGATCATCACCTAAGCTCAATGTCGATTAGTTTGGTAGCCTTTTTTCAAAAAGGAACTTGTCCCATAGAAAAGGACAAGAACTTTTTTGGGTTTATATACTAAAACTTATCTTTGGGCTTGTATAAGACTTGAGTAGAGGGGAGGCCTTGCGTGCCTGCAATGGGCGAAGCACGATTTCTAGAAGTGATGGGTTCGTCCTTTTGGTTTCTAAAAAAATGAAATTGATCCTCTGAGCTCCTTTGTTGTTCTTGATTCCAAAGTCTTTTTGAAGAGTTGTTTGATCACGGGGAATAAGATTTCTAAGGATAGTGTTCTAAACACATTTCGACTACCTAGCCCCGACTCACAGACCGACATACCGATTGTCAAGATTTAACACTCAACCCAATCCAATTGACTTTTAAGACTTTTATCGCGATACTTGAATTTATCTCATGTTAGGAAACATATATTCAAGATAGAAAATTTGAGTGGGTTATGTTGGACATAAAATATGGTCTGATTAGATTAGATTGTGCCTAAAAACTTTTTATACCTATTTAAGTGGCGTTGGTGTAGTGATTTGAAACATGGTGAAATTCCTTGAAGCATTCAAATAACACCACTAATAGAACCTTTGATTGTCTAGCAAAGAAAAGAATTGGTATTTTAGATTCTTGTATTTGATGGTCAAATTTTTCTAAGATGTTACAAATCTTAGTTTTAAGTTATAGTGGTTCTCTTTTCAATCATGTTCACTTAAGATCATACGTAATCTTCTTTCACAAAATAAAAATAAAAAAATAAACACCGCTAATATGAATTCAAATCCCTATGTTTCAAAAATCTTATGAACTATTGCATGAGATCTAATATCTTATATGTAACTCTAAATTTAATTCCCTTATGCTACATTTGATTGGTAAGATATGATAGAATCACGATACGTAGCATCACATATTCTATGTTATCATTTACAACAGAATAGGTATCTTAAAATTTTATTTGCTCTAAATGTATTATTCTTTAATATTATAGCAGTGAGATGTGTTTTATCATACTTATATTGATTTATACAAAGAATAAAAAATAGAATGAAAACATGGTATAGTTTAATGTTGAATATTTGTTTAAAATAAGAATTATATTGTATCCCAATACTAGAATTCATCAATGGGGAAGCTTATAATGGCCTCATTTATATTGGAAACGCTCAAACATGATATTGAATATACATAACATATGATCATCTTAGTGAAATTGTTATAAATTCTGAATACCTTTGTATGAAGGAGTTACAAGAGTGCGAATACATTGAAACAAAAAAGGAAGGATAGAAGAAAATTACAAGAAGATTACGAAGAATGAGTGGGGTTTCAGCAGAACACAATATTCTTAAAACAAATACGCCTTCTCTGAACGTGCCTTGAAATTCACATCGTCTGCTTCTCAAGATAAAATGATTTCGAGTTGTGACAGCGCACCTTACTCTGATCCCACTCTAGACAAACGGAAATGTAATATTTACTCTATCACATAAGGAAGATCTTATTGGAAACAAATATCTTCGACAAAAAAGAGTCAAAACTCACTTTAAAAAGACTTCAACCAAACGAAAGACTTGAATGTCCTCCGACTATTCCAAGCTAATGAAAGAGAAGATAAAAAAAACCCATGAATGGACTTGAAAGGATTTAATTACATAACTGCAAACATTTTGAAAAAACAACCGTTTCAAAAGTTAATTAAATTCATTTCAAACGTAAAAGAAAAATTCCAACATAAATTGTTATACCTAATAAGTACACTTATTAATTTTAGTTTAGGTTTCCTTAAACTCAATGGTTAACTTCAAGTTAATTTAAGTGACTTAAGTTTGATAGGCATTGAATTAATATCCTAAAATTTTTCACTTTGATTTGTAATAACATGGGTTTGATATTAGATTTACTTCTACATGACATTTTCTTGTTATAATTTACTTTTTCTAGTATTTATTTGGAAACTTAAAATAATTTGTACTAATGTATTGCAGGTCGTCTAGCATCCGTAAAAGTTATTACAATTTGTGTTGTTTGATCTATCAAGTTCATAAATCAAATTGTAAATTATATGAAAAATAATAAATTGTTGGAAGTCCAAATATGTAAAATTCTTAGCATTTTTTTTTTTTTTTTTGAAAAATATAGGGACTTTAGACTGTATTTTTTAATATTAGAAAGTAATTAGAAAAATATTAATATTGGGTTTTACTATAAAAATATGAAAAAAATTAAATGTAATTAAAATAAGTTAGAAAGTTATATATTTGTAAATTATTGATTCTTCTGAAAAAAAAAAGGTGAAATGGGTTTGAAGTGGGATGTTAAAATATATTTTTTATTATAAGTATATTTTTTCTATTTTTTCTTAAATTTTGTGAACCAAGTAGTGTTAATATTCTGAAAATCAAAACATAGCCTTAAAAATTTGAACAAATTTTTTTTCTTTTAGTTGTCTCATTCGGATATGGAAAGTTCATAGATGGGAGAAAAATAAGAGTAAAAAGGAATTCCCAATGCATCCATGAAAATGATTTAACTTCGATAGGCTAGATGGTTCATCATAATGAAATTAAAATTTTAAATTTGAATCAAAAAATGAAATTTGGATTTTGAATCAATATATATATAGATACATTATTTGATATTATTTTATTTATATATATATATTCACTTTGCATTACATCATAGATCGTAGGATGAATAAAAAAACCTAAGAAATAGAATTGATCGAAAAAACTAAGTAAGCGAGGCAGAAAAAATAGGTTATAGAACTAATTGGTTCAATTTTGATTTTGATTTATACAATTCTCGATTTTAGTTAGGTTTACAAAATATAAAAGCGTAGTTTCGATTAATCGATTGAAAAAAATACTAATGTTAAACTAATTATCACATTCTATCTGCGGAGTTTCAATAGAATAAAAATCTGATTATTTAAAGTGATTAACTTTATTGGGTGGTTATTTTAAACAAATTTTATTTGATTGTTAATATTTTAGAGAAATTATTTTGGTGTGAATATTTTAAAAGAGATTGTCAAACTTACTTTTTTGAAAAAATACAATCTAATATATACAAAATCTCATATTTCATTTTTGAAAAAATATAACATAATATATAATATTCTATATCGTTCTCTCGTATAAGTTTATTACTTTCATCCATTTTTTGCATGAAAGAGATGATTAAAAAATAATTTTATAATTCAAGAATAAAAAAATAATAATAATATAGTTAATATTTTAAATGGAATTAAAATTTTATTTATTTTATTCTGGTTAACCAAAAACCGATGTATGATTTGGATTCTTATGTCGATGGTTTGATTTTGGTTTATATAAATAAAAATAAAAGCCCAGGCAATCGATTTATTTTTAATAGTACGGTTATTAAACGAGCCGTGCTCTTCCCAATAAATTCATAATATTTCGTTCCTTCATAAATTTGTTTTCACTAAGACTTGAACTCTGGATGCCTCTCCCTTTGTTAGTGCTCTTAACCATTTGAGCTAGTCTTATTATCAGATATGGTTTCTTTCTTATTTCTATTTTTAATTTTCCTTATAAATAATTTTATCTTTTAATTTAAGTTTTTTCTGAGCTGATATATAGAGGTGGAATTTCGGGCAGGCGGACTGGACTGGGCCGGGCAGAAATCAGATTAGGCTTTGGCTCGGTTTTTTTAGGCTAATAAAATAACAGCCTAGCCCGACCCTAATTTCTATTAGGTTGGGCCAAATTGCCTTATAAAGCAAAAAAGATTGACGGATCGAGAAAATTTTGGTCCAGTTTTTCGGGCCAATAAATTAGTAGCCTAACCCACCCCACCTATTTTTGGGTGGCCAAGCTTAAATTGCCACCTTTACTAATATTACTCCGATTGGGTGGTGAGTTTGGGATTTCTTCTATTCCCTAGCCTTGGTCATAGAATTATGGTGCGCTTGGGAGAGCCTATTTATAGTTTATTTGAGCTTATTTTCTCACATAAGTACTTTTGATAAAATTGTAGATGTTTAGAATAGCTTATGACCCTCTTATAAGTGTATAATTAAGATTTATTTTGAGCATGACCCTACGACTAAATGCCTTTCTTTTTTCTTTTTTGAAAAAAAAAAAAATTTAAAGGTTTCGACTTCCACGCTGAATGGAGCCATAATTATTTGCGACTCTCACCAGAATCCATCTTTTACAGCCTCTCTCGCTGAACCTACAACACAATCGTACGTATTTGCATGATTGTTCTAGCGTAACATCGTTCTTGGCTTTTTTTTATGTGTTTTCTGGTTGAATACATTCATGCTACATTTTCTAGTTTCTTCTTGTGTTTCTTCTTTTCCAAACAGCTATCTAGAGCGATCTGGATTTTTGGTTGAAAACACTCTCAATTAGTGTTTTTATTTTCATTTGCTCTCCTTTTGGGATGATTGGTACTTGCCCTTCTTTAGAGATTGTTGATGATGCCTTTTCTATTAAATCTTGATTCATTAATGTGTTGAATTTTGGTTTGCTATGGTGCTAAATTGATACCATAATTCCCTTGATTCACTAGATTTTAATAAGATTTGGTTAATCTTTTGGCGACTCGAGGTTGGGATGATGGGAGGGATCAGGATTTTGAAGGCATTAGAAAATGGGGATCGGAGAGTAGGGCGGCCAGCCTCACTGGTTTGAAGCGGGGATGAGGAAATAACTAAGGTTTTGGGGCAGAATGGGGATAAGGATTCTCGTTCCAAACCTATATACTTCACCGGGTTTGGAGCAGAGGAACAAGAAATAACATAGGGGTGCCTCCTACGGCGTACCAAACCTGAGAAAAGGGATTGATGTTTCTTAGAAGCCACAAAGAAAAACGAGTTGATGCGAGTTACGTTACGTAATATACATAAAAAATCGGTCATATTCACAAAGTCGATCTTTGTGTCTTACGTGTTAATATCCATAACCTAATCCCTTGTGTGGATTGCCTATGTATCACCCCAGGGAATATTAAAGGCGTGTCGGTCCATTTTCCTTAAAATAATGCAGGCATCTTTGAATAAGGACTTAAACAACTTTGTTTGTGTTAAATAAATCTAAACATTATTGACTTATGTCATCCACCGTGTCTTTAATAAAATATTTAACAAAAAAGAAAATCATGCCATTGGATTCTTTTGAGTGTTCTCCACAGAACATCAAGATCTATACATCGACTAGTTGGATCTACATGATAAACTATTTTCTTCATCTTCCTTTATGGCTTAGTACATACGCTTCTTGGAAGGATGAAGTGTGTCCCTTAGTTTTAGAGAATGTAATATCCACAGCCTGCTTCTTAGGAAGTATGATCACATTCCTTAGTTTTCGAGGAGATAACAATACCCAATTACATAATATCGGGGCGGGGCGGGAATAACAATACTCGAACCCATCTTCAGTTTGAGAAAATAAACTCGAACACGTTAAAAACTACGATTCTGATTCGTGAGCTTCGTCCCATTAAGCGGCGTGGGGCGGGAGCCTAAATAACTCATCTTGTTGTCATCCCTACTTACTACCCAATGTTAAAACAAAACAACTTAATACTTAATGCTATTAATCTTATTGACATTAAGCTCGAAAAAGTTATATTGCATTAAGTAAAAAAAGCAAACCACGCCCCGAGTTCTTAACCATTATTTGGTAGGTTCCATCTCTTGTTATCTTTATCCTTTAACACGTTTTGAAAATAAAAGTCAAGTCTAAGTCATTTTATATTATTTTATATATTTAATAAAATAATATAAATTATTTTTAATTTATTTTACTTGCAAATTTAAATTGAATAGTTTTCATATAATATAATAGGCGAAAATTTTTGGACCAAGTCCAATGGGTCGATCGAATATAATTAAGGTTTATTGGCCCAGGCAGAATAGATCAGTGCAGGGGTTTGGGGCGCAGACCAGGTTGAATTGGCCCGTTTGAGTTGTTTATTTTAAATTTTTAATGACTATATAATGTTTTATTTACTAAAAGTATTTGTTTTTTATTATAAAAATATAAAATAATTGTTTATAGAAAATAATTGTTTTTTAATAAAATAAAATAATACTAGTATAAAATAATTTAAAATATAAAAACAAAATTATAAATATAGAGTAAAATAATTTATTTTATATAATTTTTAAAATTATAAGTGAAAGAAAATTTTATTTTATAAAATATAAAATTTAGTAAAACTATTATTTATTATTATTTTAATTTTTTGTGTGCAACTTTATTTTGACTCGACCGTAAAAAACTAGGTTAAAAAAAAATGGGTCCGAGGAAAAATTGATCAAATTGACTCGATCCATTTTTTATCCACGTTCCATATAAACTTGACCAATTTGGGCATAGGCCGAACCAGCCCGTTTCCAACTATACTTTTACATCATTGCTTGATTAGGAAAAAAAATTTAAATAGAAAAGGAATTTAGCTATAAAAAACTGGTTCTTATATGAGAACAAGTTTTACATTGTTAATTAGATGGTGATTTTATCTCTTGAGATCCATGTAGATTAAAATTTTGTTTAAGAAAACACAAATCTTAAGAAATAAAATCATCATCTAGCAGGTGAAAAAACTTGTTGCTTTTTATAGCGAACCCCAGAAAACGGTGTCCTCCATTCTCTTCATCCCTTTCCTTCAAATGAAATGAGTGATAGAAATAAATATTATTTAATTTGAATGGTATTGAAAAGTACTATTGATGATACATTTGAATACCATTTTATTACATTAAATAAATGCCTTTTTGTCTATGTAATTTGTTTTAATTTTCTTTTCCATTTGTGTGGTTTGCATTCCTTTGATTTCAAAATAGATAAAGAACTCACAAGGTTAGTGAGAAAAGATAATGGTTATTTTTTTCTTTATTCCTCCCTTAGCCATCTATAGATATCTATGTTAGTTGGTGGAACCCATTGGAGAAAATGAACCTTTGTGAATGTTTGGTTTTGTTTTTGAAAATTTTTTTGTTGAATCCTGAGGTGTTAGGTGGGTTCATGCATGTATGATAGATGCCTTTAATTCATGCTATTCTCAAACTAATCCTTATCACGAATCGGAAATACTACAAGGATGGGTAAAAAACTCTATAACCTCCCTCACCTAACCTACCACAATCACGTCTGATGCCCCCGATTGTTCGTGTTGTAGCATCGTTCTCTTTGTTTATTTTTTTTTTTTTTAAGTTTCTTTTCTGTGTTTCCTCCTTACCAATCGTGATTTGGATTTGTTTGAATACATTCATCTTGCATTTTCTAGTTTCTTCTTGTGTTTCCTCTTTTCCCAAGCAATGATGCGGATTTTTGGTTGAAAACACCCTCAATTTATGTTTTGATTTTTTATTCTTGTCCTTTTGAATGATTGGTAATGCCTTCACTAGGTTATTCAATTATGCCTTTCTGTTAAATACTTGATTCATTAATTTGGTGATTTTGGTTGCTATGATGCTAGAATTGATATCATCATTCCTTGATTCACTAGATTTTAATAAAGATTTGGTTAATCTTTGACTCCACGATTAGGATGGGGAGGGATGAGATTGAAAATTTGTTAAGAATGGGGATCGAAGGGTAGGGCCACGCCTCACTGGAGTTTGGAATGGGGATGAAATAACTAATGTTTGGGAATAAGAATGGGATAGGGTGACTTATCTGACGGGTTTATTTTACCGAGGTTTGAAATAGGGAATAGAATGGAAATATGGGGGTGCCTCGTACAGGCAGAAAGGGTTGATGTTTCTTAGAAGTCACAAAACATTTAGAAGCTTTTACGTGTATACACATAGAAAACCATTATCATATTCACAAAGTCTTTGTGTCTTAGACTTTTAGTATTTAATATCCACTAGCCTATCCCACGGATTGCCTTTGTATCTCTGAGAAGATTAAAGGCATTAATTGGTCCCATTTTCATGATAAGAGACTATATGAACTTAAAATAATCACAGGCATCTTTAAATAGGGTCTCTCTTTTTTAACAACTTTGTTTGTGTTATATAAATATAAAACTTTATTGACTTAAGCCATCCCCGTGTCTTCAAACAAATATTTTTAATTGCATTATCCCTTCCATTTTTTCCTCTTTAACAATGGGAGATTATTCATAATCTTAACTTTCTATTTTGTTGATAACTTATCTAAAACAATGAAATTATGCATAATCTTAATTTTTGACAGCAAGAATTCTATTTACCGTAATGTTTTTTATAAAGTAGGTTAAAAATTATATTTTGAAATTGAGTTTTGAAAATATAACTTTTGGTAAGATTACTAGAAGTTACCTTCACCGGGATGGCAAGTGACCAACCGACTTGTCCTTTCTCTGTAAAAAAAATTGGCTTCTCTTGGCAGAGTTAGCTAAAAGCAGTCATAGGTTCGTTTGAGACAGCTGCCACCAACCCTTAGCGATTTGGATTTTTTTGGTAGGAACAAGATCTTTCTTTCGCTCCCACGCTAGGCCGGTGCCAATGAAGCATCGGGTCTCGACGGATCTCTTTATTAGAGCCATTCTCCTTCGAGTTTGAAATTTTGTGATTTTCTACTTAGTGCGGAGTGAGAAACATGGAACTATATTGATGCCCACATGTCGAGATTGGTGGTGAGAGTACAAAGATGTTAAGGTAGTGATTAAATTACGACACTTTCGGTATCGTTGGTTGATAGGCTCCCACGTCGCATTTAGGTGCCTGGCCCCAGGTTAGTCGGGTAGCATGTTTGTAGTGGATTATACAATCATGAACTCCTATATGCTTGGGTGGCGTCGACTATCACGACCTTAGTTGCTCTAGGAGACTTAGAGGCCTACTCTACTTTTGACAATGGACCTTTCTATTTCTTGAGCGACATTGAGGCCCTGGCGAGAATATTAGTCCCTAGTCTTTGACACCACGCTATACAAGCAAGATTAAAGCTCGGCCGGGAACTTTAGGGGTCTTGTCAACACCTTGATATAAGTCCGCGACGTATGGCCATTACAGTAGCCAAAATCTTTCATAATAACGAAGGAGTAATGTTCCTCATAGAGTTAAAAAATTGGATTCGATGAATTCTTTCGATTAACAGAAGTTTCAAATTAAATTTTGATGGTTCGAATTAACAATATAAATGCATCACGATGGGTCTATTGTTAGAGACACCAATAAAACTATTAAGATGGAGCCGATCGCATGACTTTGTCATAAGGTTTTAACAACCAAATATAATGGTTTTTCAAACCTAAAAATTGAAGGGGATGTAAAGTAATTATAAATTGTTACAACAAAAAAAGTAGTTTACTTAGGTTAATTGTTCAACTAATGTAAGATATTTTGAGGTTTGTTCATAATCTAAATATTTATAATTATTGTCATATTTATAGAAAACCAATAAAACAATGGATTTTTTAGTTAAGAAAATTATTTGCACAATAATGAACGGAATCATATTTGTTGGTCAGATTATATGTTAAATTTACATTTGAAGATTAATATGGATCTTTTGATAGCATTTATAGACTTTGTGTCCGTAAAAATCCCTAAGGGATGGGAATCTGCAGGTTTTTAATCACGCCGGCTTTAGTTGTAAAATTATCATATCACCCTTCAAATAACCAAACAGAGATTTTTGTCTTTTTTTATAAAATGTTTCCAACTTCCCAATTTATCTTCAGAACCTATTGCATTCAGGAAAGTCACAGCACCAACTACTCCCCCATTGGTCGTGTTAGAGCATAGTTGCAGTTGGTTTTCTGGTTTCTTTTTGTGTTTCCTCCTTGCCAATCAGTTGTTTGGATTTCTGGTTGAATACATTCATGCTGCATTTTCTAGTTTCTTCTTGGGTTTCCTCTTTGCCAAACAGCGATCTACAGAGATCTGGATTTTTGGTTGAAAACAACCTCAATTTATGTTTGTGATTTTCCTTGCTCTCCTTTTGGGATGATTGGTAACGCCTTCACTAGGGTATTCAATGATGCATTTTCTGTTAAATACTTGATTCATTAATGTGTTGAATTTTGGTTGCTATGATGCATTTTCCTTGCTCTCCTTTTGGGATGATTGGTAACGCCTTCACTAGGGTATTCAATGATGCATTTTCTGTTAAATACTTGTTCAATGAGTGTTGTCGTGAGAAATTATAATGCATCTCTTTCGTCTCGGCCGAGAAGTTCATATTTCATTAGTCCTCATTGCTCCTTAACCTCACTGACACGTTTGAATCTAAGTGGAACACCCATAATTCACCTACCCTGGAGTTGGAACGACTTCATATGCTGCAGAAGCAGGTTGACAAACTGCACAAGGCTTCTAGAACTGCCGGTGCTTCCGTCAAGTCTAAAACGCCTGGATGCTAATAACTTATCATTGGAACTCATATCCTCTCAGTCTCTTTTCAGACCTCATGGGGTTTTGGAGTTTTATGCGAATAGTCATTTAGAAAAAAATTCAAAATATAATACTGGTTTCAAAAATATGCCAAAACTAGTGCGTTTGGGAATCTTTAGCAAAGTTAAAGGCCGGCGTTGTAGCGAAATATTAATTCTGCAAAAAATTTCAAAGTGGCGTTTAGGGTAACTGATAAATGATCGTGAGCCTTATTTTATTTGCATTTTTGAGACATCTCACTCAATAGCGTCGTTCTTGGCGGCCTTTAAGACCCAAATTCAATAGCGGCGTTGTGAGCGCCGGCCTTCATTGCTAAGATTCCCAAGCCGCACCTAGTTTTGACATATTTTGAAACCCGATTATTATATTTTATATTTTTTCTAAATGCACTATTTCCGTACAAAACTGGTTTTTGTTTGAGTAATTGTTAGGCGAGGACGTACCAAAGTAAGATGGAGGCGTGATGTGAAGAGTGTGGCATCGCATTTTGATCGTCAGCTTATGGAGATCCACTTTTGAGCAGGTAAGTTCTCTTTGGATTTATGTTTGGTTGAGGAAAGTATTGAGCAAAAAAAAAAAAAAAAATAATAATAATATATATAATGGAAAATGAACAATTATTTAATGAAAATTTTTTAAATAAAATTCCTGAAATTTTAATTAGAAGGAAAATATAAGGGAAAGAAAATTAAAATCAACATAATATTTTTATTTATTTATTTTAACTCATCAATATAAAGATTAAATAATTTAAATATATATAATTAATTTTATTTATATTTTATTTTCTTTGAGATTTTTCATTAGACAACTAAACACAAGAAAACCATTTTCTTATAACATTTTTTTTCTTTCATTAATACTTTCTAGGAATCAAACACAGGATAAGGTGTACAAATGATCCCGAGTTTTGCGAGTATGACTGTGCTACAAAAGTAAACATTAAGGATATCTTGAGACCGGAAAAAGGTTTAAGGGCAAAGTGGGATATACTCAAAACTGGGGCATTAAACATCTTATCGACAACTACCATTTTAATATATATTTTTCTTTCTTTATTACTTTTTTCGAGAGGTAGGTTAAAATTGTTTCCTCTTTTTTGAACCAGTTAAAGTTTTTAAGGAACAAGTACAAGTTGTTTCAGGTTTAAAAACAAAAAATTGTTTTAAGAGGTGGTCGAAACAATGAGACTCATAGATTAACATGTTGTGTTTTTGTAGTAGTTTAGAAGATGGGAGTTTATTACCAAAAATAACGGGAGATGCGAGATTCTTTTTCCTTTTTGAAATTAAAATAATTTTATTGATTTAAAATAATTTTACATCTATAGAAACACGAATACAAATTCCCTAAAAAACCATATAGGATGAAACAACACATAGGTTAACAGCATAATAAATCGGTTCAAAACTTATAAATTTGATAATACTATAGTGACTAAAATATCAATAACTCCTCTTCTACAATATAATAATTTGATTTGTTGTTTTTGTCTAATAAAATATGTTTTGCTTATCTGAATCGTCCACTCACAAATAAAACATCGTAACAAAATGACGAAATAACGAAAAAATAAAATAAAACCTAGATCGATGTGGAAAACCACTTTTAAAAAAAAAATTAATAGAAAAAATGTATAAATGAGTGAGTGATTTCGGGTCGAGAATAACCAACAATCACCCCTCCTTGTTCCAAAGATGAGTGGATGGAAAAGAACTTGTCACGAATTCCTTTTTAACATCCTAAATATTATGCGATTTTGTTTTGTAGTGTCGTCGCACCTTTATATCGGATTTCAACATTGTTTTCCGTACGATGAAATCTTAGGGTGGTTCGGGCATCATAAGCGAAGGCAATGAAATAAATACAGAGAATGCAACCAGTTGGTATACTAATTGCAACTTCTTAGGTTTTGCTCTCTTTCTCTTGTTGTGGCACCATTGAGTCACCCAGGCCAGCTGTGGGTGAAATCGACATGTATTATTATACCCGTCTTCTTAATTCCAACTCCCATTTCTTACGTTCGCCGTTTGGTGAATGGCCTAATAAAATTCAATGTTTAATTGATCTACATCATCTATGGTACGGCGTATGTTCCATCATTTATCAACCGAATTAGGTTTCCTTTAGTTCAAGCAGGGGCGGTTTGTGAAGAGTTGTGGGAACATCGGGTATACTAGAAATGCATCCGATAAGCGTTCGCCTCTCAGACTAGTAACAAGCGATGTTGTCAAGAGTTAAAAGGTGAAGGTCTATGTACGAAGGATTTGAACTCGTTGAAGGCCTGGTTCCTACAAAGGTTAATTTGAATTCCAATGTTTATAAATTCTTGTTTTCTGTAAATTAATTCTCTATTAATTGATTCTTACATCTTAATAACCTTTATCATAGGATCTATTTTGAGTCTCACCTTGACTAATTAACTTACCTTTTCGTCCTATTCAGCCCCATCTAAGTGTATTCCCACAGTTGAGGTTCATCCTCACAAACATTAACATTGGTTTTTCTTTTCTTAATATTGTCTATTCTCACGATTAAAATCAAAGTTATGTTTAATCCTTTGGCTTTTATAATTACTTTCATTTCACTTTTATGTTAGATTTATTTATCAGCTTTGTTGGTGAGAAGATATGGAGTCGTATTCAAGGAACTAGCGATGATCGAGAGGTTGATATCACAGAAATGCATATATAGGCAAATGTTCTTGAGTTTTAGATTAGTAACTAGTGATATCGTCTTACGGTTAAAAGTTGAAGTCTATTATATACGAAGGATTTGAACTCAAAACTATTTATGCCTTCTTGAAAGAGTAGTGGATGCGTCGCCAAGATGAGATCTTATCGATTATCATAACACCGTTCTACAGGTTTGAGTTTTGATTTTATAAATTCTTGTTTTTGTGTAAATTACTATTCTAAAAATTAAGCTTCTTACTTCTTAACCTTTACCATATGGTATATTTTGAGTCTCACTTAGTGGTCCACTCTGGTTTTTACCATTGGGAAGAAGCCAAATTATTTTTTTAAAGGGTCTCATAATATTCTGTATGATATTTATTTTGCTTTCGACTTATGATCTTAATAATTAAATGATATAGTATTAATCAATTAAGCTGATTTATGATGTATGTAGCGGTTGACTAATCTAATACGTAGTACTAATTCTCTTGATTTTGGGAATTAACTTAATCGGTTCACAGAATACCTACAGTGACTCATTTATGACGGGTAAAAATTGGCATTAAGTGTTGTTATATACCTAACCAATTATATAGCCTTTCTTTTTTTTTCTTTTTTGAGATTGTCCCTTTATAAAAATTTCGTTGAGTTTGATAACGAGAGATCCATTAAGGGAAGAGCAAAGTTCATAAGAGATTTAAAAAAAAAAAATTATGTGAAAACCATCGCCTGGCTTGAGAACATTTATATTAGTCATCAAGAATCAAAATACGGGATTTGCGACGTGCACGAATCCATAACGAAATATTGAGATATTTGAATCGAGTCGAGGCTTTATGATGCTTCCATAATACTGAATGCGAGTCCTAGGCTTTATGATCTTCGGATCCTAAATCACGAAGATAGAAACCCATGATGCTTCCAGGATCTACACTAGTTTTCACACTTTAAATATTTTCTCGACAATGAGAATCGGAAGAGAGAGCTGTTGTGATCTGGGGACCATGACCCCTATTTATAACCAATTGTGTATGCTGAGCTTAGGTCTAAATTGTTAAGTAATTCTATTTAAACCATCATAAAAGTAAGAAATTAAGCACATCCGTTTAATTTTAGCTGTAATATATTAATTAAGGCCCCTGACTAATTAATCACTTTTAAAAAAAATTAACTAACTTTATTTATTAGCCTATAATTCACATTTATTTAATATGTGGAAGCCCATATATTAGTTTATAATAATCTCCCACTTGGGCTATATATCTGAAAGCTATCTTGTGAATTATACTTTATAAACTCATGAGTTTTGCTATCAAACTTTATATACACATTAACAATCTTGTCCATTAACCACACCAATATAGAACCAGCGATCGTCGATTTACATATTTCATAACTAGACCATCGTGATCACATATCATCAATGCAACTAATGACAAAAGATCAAGTGTGGATGTGTATGGAAATTTCATACAATCTTGATTTCAACATGCCCGTTTCAGCGGTCCTCCTTAAATAATGAGGTCAAACCACTACAAATCAAAATGGATAGAAAATGAATGCTTTCTTTGCCAAGTAAAAATAACGCTTAAAATCCATAATATCCATAACAAAAGTATCTAAAAAGCATCTAAAATACAAACTCGCACTAAAGCGACACATCTTGAAGAGAAACCCGCTTGCTTCCCGTATGAAGCCGTGTGCTCATCAAGAAAGACACTTAAGGTGTGTCTGAAGTGATGGATCTGATCATAGGTTGTCTCAATGTGCTCTAGATGTAAGTCCACTGCAGACCCTTTCTTTGACAACTAAGGTGATGTCTATAAATTTTGACTTAAATGAACTCACATTTATTGGAAAATAGTCACTGAAGTTATTGTCCTGAAAATAACTTAAGTAGTCTTTAAATGCTACCATCCATAATACGCAGCCAAGTGACAAAATTGTAACCATATTCATGATTGGATGCCTCATAACAAGCTATGAACTCGAAATTTGCCATGGTGGAAGAACCTTGATAAGTATTTAACACCTTTCTTCAGATCTGCTTTCTGCGTAGTAAGTAGATATAGCACGAAGTATATTTCATGCTATCTTGACATCGACAAATGGGGTCTGTAATGATTTCTAAAGTATCGACTTTGATAAGTGAGCATGTAGTCTTTTGTTCTGTAAGTACCTGTGATAGCTTGTTTGCTATCGATGATCCTTTCAGGGATTGCTTAAATATCACATGACATGCAGCAATATGCAGGGAAATATCCAGGATGATACATGTAGGCATACATCATACTTCCTATTCTTGGCCTTTATAAGGAATCATTGCATCTTACAGATCTCGAAATTATTCTTAGGGCGTGGGCGGGACTAAATTGTCTCCCTTAGCGAGGAGGGGTGTCACTGGTTTGCAAATCATGCATGCCAAACCCTTTTAAGAATTTTCTCGATATAGCTCTTTGTGATAAACCAAGTATTCCCAGGACCACAGTCCAGGTGTATCTGTATACCTAACACAAAAGCATCACCAAAGATCTTTCATCTCAAATTTACTGATAGAAATCTCTTGGTTTCATGCAATATACCCTATATCGTTGGTGGCAAAGCAATATATTATCAACATATAAAACCAGTAAATATACTTACTCCCATTTGAACTTATAGTATATACGGTCATTATATATTCATCTTCAATGAGACGAAATGATAACAGACAAACTTGTAATACCATTGACCCAGAAACACTTAGCCCATAGATAATTTCTTTAACTGCAAAGCCATCCTCTTTGCCTCTCAGACACAAATTTATGGTTGCACCATATAGATTCCATTTCATCAGTCACCATTGAAATGCGGTCTTTAACATCCATCGATGAAACTCGAGTGCGCCACAAGTTGCCATTATTATCCTAAAAGTATTCGATGGCGGAGAGAAAGTCTCTTTATAATCAATATCTTATTTTATTGTATAACCTTTAGCGATGAGACGAGCTTTGTATCTCTCCAGCGTCACCTTTGAGATCCACCTCTTGGTTTTAAATATAATTACTGACTAATGGGTTTCACACCGGGCAATGAGACCAGATCCCAAACGTCTGTCCTTCATGAACTTGAATCTCTTTATTCATAGCGTCAATCCTCTTGAGATTTAGAACTTTCCAGGGCTTGGCGAAGTTGATTGGATCATCTTCCACGGTATTCAGAGCTCATGTTTTTGAAGAAATACAATGTAATCATCACGGCAATGCACTTCTCCTTTCTCTAGTGGATCTCCTTAATGGCGTAGGTTACGGAGGTAGAGTTTGTTCTTACGGAGCGGGAGGTTTGGATATTGTTTTGATTTGGATGCGCTAGCGAACGATATCGGGTATAGAACTGTCCGATGTTAATGGCAGTGAGAATATCAACATATTCCTCTTCAACAAAATCCACATCCTTATCTCCCCACATCAAACTCAACATCCTCAAAAGAGCAGGAGGCATTTAAATCTCAAATTGATTTAGTAGTAGGATCATAGAATTTGCAACCCTTGGATCTTTCGAGTATCGATAAAATGCAAACTAAGATTCTTGAATCCTTTCTTTTCATGTGGCTGTAAGGCCTTGCTTATTGGACATCCCAAATGTGTAAATTACTTTCAGACTAGGCTTCTTACGATTTGAGAAGTTCATAAGGGGGTTTTGCGAGTTGCTTTAGTTGGTACTACGGTATATGCTCGGCAGTTTTTAATGCTTCACCCCGTAGTGATATTGGCAAGTTAGAATGACTAATCATACTTACCATGTCTTTGAGCGCTTTGTTTCGCCTTTCAAAGAACACCATTCATGCTTCGAGAACCTCGGCATGGTGTATCAGGATCTATACCGACTTAGGAATTTAGCAATGGTCCTGCACGTTGTTCACCTGAATCGTCATACTTTCCATAGTATCTCACCACCACTCTGGCCACCGATGTTTTTAATCCTTTTTATTGAGTTGATTTTCAACTTTAACTTTGAACGATTTGAACACTTCCAGCGAGCTGGGACTTTTCATGAATGAGATAAAGGTAGCCATAACGCAAAACTGCCTATAAAAGTGATAAAATATTGCTGGCCACGATGAAACCGTAGGAAATGGCCCACAAATATCTATATGTATCTATTTGTAAGATATTCAGAGCTCATGGCACCAAATCTCCTTCAGGTTTGTTTGTTTTCCCTTTATGCAATTTGCAGTAAATTTCAAAAATCTCGCAGTAACCAAGGGAATCTAGAATCCCATCCGACACAAGCCTTTCACCTCCTTTCGGGAGATGCGACCTACCTTTATGCCATAATGATGAGGAATTCTCATCGGTTAATTTTCAACACCTTGAGTGCTTAATTGCAAGGTTTCATGATACAGAAGCAATCAGATTGCATATAAAGGTTATCTACATAAGATAAAGAACCAAGACTAACCAAATTTGAATTATGAAAAAGATCACTCTATTATTTCCAAAAGAACAAGTATAGTTGTCCAATATGGAAATAGAAACCAAATCTCGGCCGAAGGATGGTACAACATATGTCTCATTCAACCAAATATACGATTTGTACAATAACCTCCCAATTGCTCTCAACTTTCGACCTTCTCGCCATCGCCACAAAGACATCTTTCACCATCATCACGCAAGAACCTCAGCAACCCCGTATTTATGGCCCGATGTGAGTGGTTGCACCGTAATCTATCCACCAAGTGTGTTTAGATACCGAAGTCAAATTAACCTCGTAACAAACTAGATTAAGAAGTACCTTCTTTGCACGCTACATGATAGTTGGCACATTCTTCTTCTATGTCCCACGCCCACGTAAGAAACAACCATCAACCCTTTTTTTTCTTTTACGTTATTTCCTTTTGATGGAACCCCACATCTTCTTTTTATCCTTCTTTCTTTTCTTCCCTTATCCCTGGTGCTGTCAAATAAATGAGCACTTTCTATCTTTTTTCGTCTAACCTTCCTCTTCAGACACAATGTGAGAGAACTCATTAAGAGACCAAGCTCTTTTGACAATTGTAGCTCACCTTAAATTGACCGAATTGTGTGGGAAGAGAGCATCAAACCACAAATGCACAAGCAAATCCCTCTATATATCAAGTTTATGCTCTTAACTTTTGGAAGAAGATGAGACATTTCCATAATGTAATTCCTAATGTCTTTATTACTTTATGTTCATTGAGAGCGGAGATTTTCCAAAGTGTACTTGTTTCGTAATTTTCATTCTTAGCTTAATCTATTCTTAATTTCTTCTAGAACTCTTTGGTTGTCTTTATCGCTTCTCGGATATTATCAGGCCCCCGAATGCTTATGGAATGGCCTTCTAATGATCATCAAGCACATGCGATTTGACTTCTCCCCACCTTCAACCTCTTTCATCGAGGAACTTTCAACAAAGAAGAGGTACAGAGAAGAAACCCTTAACACAAGGTCCAGATCCATGACACCGAGAACTATTTGGTGTCTCTCATGCCATACCTCAAGTTTGTTATTTAGCATAGGAATAGAATTAATGTTGGCATTAATGTTAGGAAGCGTAATCCAATAGCCGAATCGTATAAAGAACAATAAACAAGCAAAACAAACTCACATAAGATGCAAACCGAAAATAAATTCAAATAGCAAACCCCATCTCAAGATATTTCCTGACACTCTATTAATATTTTATCTTTGGATAAAAAATATTAACTTGTAAGTGATATCTGGTGTAGTAATCAAATATCGATATGAAGAACATATCGAATGTGATAAATCTTCCTTCAGCCAATTTATTATTCATATATGTAAACCAAATAATTATCAATGATTTATTACCATTGTGTACATGCACTCGCTAAATATTAATTTTCCTTTTGGACCAATTAATATTCACATAAGTTACAGCACATAATCTGTTATATTTTGAAATAAAATTAATTTTGCACAAAAGTGGTCACTTTCTGTGACATATTGTGTTAGTTACTATCTCAAAATATATATATAAAAACCTATATTTGAATGTAAATTTTCAGAAATACACTCAGAACGTACATAACATATTTATATTTAAATCACCAATCCAAAACACTCGTTGACCTTGACTATTGTTATTATTATTATTATTTTTTTTTATCATGTACCTCTTCAGGGGTACCAATACTCATTTTCCAGGTTCTCCTTCCGGAGGAACATCCTTGAACCAATAGGTCTCCCATGCTCAGCGAAGTTCATGTACCACTTCAGAGCTCAATGCTTATTGTCCTTCGTGGACATGAATCCATGCTCTAATCGGTCTCTCGTGGACAAGAATCCAGGTCGAGAATTTACACTGATCAAGGAAAAATAATAATAAATAAAAAATCATTTTCTAACATATTATTTCAACATTCAACATGAAACATTTAATACCAAATGAGAGATTTAAAAATATATTTATGTGAAAACCATTACACAAACAGGAACATTTATATTGAATCATCAAGAATCAAAATACAGGATTTGCGGAGAGACTTTATGATCTTCCAAATCTAAATCTGAGTCTGATGCTTTATGATCTTCCAGATCTACACTAGTTTTCTGTCTAATATTTTTCTCTGACAATGAGAATCGTAATAGAAAGAAAAACCGCCAGGATCCGGGACCATGACCCCTATTTATAACCACTGTGTCTCAAGATATGAACAAGCCACGATTGTCTTCGTAATTTCATTTTAACCCATCATAAAAAATGTAAATTACGCTGCCTCTACACATTCATGCCCATACACTTTATAACACATATTAATTAGGGCCCCAAAACTTAAATTAATCACTTTAATTAGCATAACTTATTTATAGCCTATAATTCGCATTTATTTAATATATCGCCCCATATATTCGATTTTACTCCAATCAGCTCATCAATGTTTTTAGGTTCTAATAAAACTCTTCTTCAATGGAATTGAAAATTGAGAATCCATGGTGATTAAAGGTGGTAGATTATAAGTAAACTTTTCGATTAGGCAATGATAATAATACTTGTTCAACTTGATAAATTAAACTCAGCAACTCTTCTTTTCTTCTTATATCATGTAAAGCATGTTCTTTTATGTAAGTAATCGAAAAATTATGAAGAATCATCTAGAACTTTGGGGAATGCTTAATTAGAAACCTCCTTAACAGGGGAACTAGAAAACCAGCTTGAGTTACATGAAATTGAGTAGGGGGCTTATAGGAGATCTAGAAGATGGTGCCAACCTAAGCATTGGAGGGTCCAGAAAATGGCTTGAGGAGGGTAATAGTTGAGTATTTAATTTAAATAGAGCATTTATCACCTAAAAGGAACTATAACACAATGATAACAAAGAAAATCTTCATATACAAAGTGGTCAGGCCAAACTCCTCTTACTAAAACTTAAAAAAATATTTAGAGACATGTGCCCTATTACATGGGTTCGCCACTAAACCTAAGAGTCTTAGGGAAGTGAGCTACTTTATGAGCTATATATATATATATATATATATATGCAAAAGTTTTCTTTTCACCAAATATTCAAAGATTTGAAAAGTGTTTTTAACTACTTTCAGATAATTTTTGTAAGAGTTCCCAAATTTTATTATGATAGTTTTAATATTTAAAAATAGAAAAATATATTTATACATGCACCATCTTAATTCTTTAACTATTATGCTTATAAGGCTTTTTTTCCCAATATTTCAAATTGAAGATATGATAGTCAAGGAAAAATGGTTTTGGACTTTTTTATTTTGGAATCATTTGTTAAATTATCAAAACGCGTTGATATTAATAAATGCATTTGATATGATAAATTAAGAATTTTAAAACCACCTTGAGCCTTTTTTTTGGGTCATATTTCAGCCTTTTTTACACTCCTGGTGATCCCTTCCACTTATATGCGATAGACAAAGAAAATAGGGTGGTCCACTCTGGCCTTCCTCCATTCAACCATTAAGTCAACAACGATTCAAAATTATAAGTTTAATCCTTTTGCTATAATCATAAATCCTTATTATTCAAGTTGGGTCGAACAAAATTCGAGTTATATAAATTACACAATAAATTTGGTATTCTAGCTTGGTTGAAACAAAAGAGAGAGAGAACTATCGAACATGTAGGAAACAGAGTTAAGATATCTTCTAGCTTAACGAGTGCTTTTGAGTTCGAGTCTTGGGAATGCAATTATGTTATATAGTAGAGCTTTATCAAGGCCAGGATCCCCTCATGACTTGTATAAGAATTAATTTAGGTGTGGTATAGCTTAAAGGAGTTTTCCTTATGTGTACAATTTCGCTCATGACACCTCATGGTCTAAAAAAAAAGGAAAGAAAAGAGAGAGTAGAATGAAATAATGGGCCCGACCCGATGGGTCAATCCACTCCGACCCATATTTTTTGAAGGTCGAGCTGCGAAATGAGTACTCAAATAGAACTAGTGGTCTATTGGCTCAACCCAAATAGGCCCACTCCGCCATTCTACACTTCCATTTTGGCCCTTTTTTTTTTTTTTTTAATGATTACTTATTATTTTTTAATTATTAAAAATATTAGTTTTCTATTATAAAAATTATAAAATAGTTGTTTATAGAAAAGATAATAGTTATTAAATAATTATTTTTAATAAAATAAAATCATATTAGTATGAAAAATAATTTAAAATAAAATAAAATATATATAAATATAACTTAGAATAATTTATTTTATATAATCTGAGAATATTAGAATAAATCATAAGTATTTCAAATAAACTTTATTTTATAAAATATAAAATTTGTAAAATTGTTATTTATTATTATTTTTAATATTTTAATGTCACCCATTTTTAATAATTTATTTTTAATATTTTAATTTCAAACCCATTTTGACCCACAACCCTTATAGGACCTGGTTCGGGCTAGCAAAAACAGACCCGAATAAAAATGGACCAAATTAACCCGATCTATTTTGACCCATGGCCCTAATCGGCTCAACCCATTTAGGCCGGACCGATCCAACCATTTCCCACCTATACTCTCAGAGAGAGATTTGAGAATGAGAACCATAGACAACTTGATTGATGCACGTGCAATCATCCAAAGAAGCCTAATGCACTCATTTTTTTATGATGAAAATTATGAAACAAAACTTGAAAGTGCTCTCCATGATGCATAGTGCAATGCAAATCTTATCTTCCCAAGAATCTAAAGCGCCTAAAGCCAAAACGCTGGGAGATTTTCAGAACAAGATTACATGTGTGAAACCCTTAAAATCCAAGATTTTGGATAAAGGGTAAATAGAAATTTCGACAGTGAATTTTTCTAGATCTCTGATGATCGAAACCCGAATTTTTCCGTTGAAAATCGCTCGCGAATTTGGCGCTTTCTACCACGTCGACTTCGCAGATTCGAGGTGGCTCCGATTTCGTGTTGTTCGAGGCGTGGTTGCCTGATGACATGGCAGGTAAGGGGATGCCATCCTAGAGAGTGACACTTGGCAAAGCCATGTGGTCCACTTGAAAGAATGGCTCACAATGAGCCATGTGGGTAATGATGTCATTAAGTGGATTTATGAAATAAGAAAAGAAAAATGGAAAAAGGGAGAGCCACACACTTGGCTTGAGGAAAGGAGAAGGAAATTTCCTTCTTTTGACCATACGGTCAATTCTCATCCAAAGAGGAGAAAAGGACCAAAGGAGAAAAGAGAAAATGGAGAGAATGAGGAGAAATGAAGAGAAAATGAGAAGAGAAAAGAGAAAAAGAAAGAAAAGCAAAAGAAAACAAAGAAGGAAAGAATTCAGAGAGAGATGCAAGGGCCAAATGAGAACTTGCAGAGAGAACGTCTCACTTCTCTCTCTTAGGTTAGCAGGAGATCCGACCGTCGGATTTCTTCGAGACAAGAAGGGAAGTGTTCTACTCGAAGAGGACAACGCGTGACCTGCTTTGGGAGTTTCTTCAACTTCCAAGAAGTAGGATATTTTCCTACTGGTTTATTTGCCTAAAGGCTTTGATAATGGTAGGGGTTGTTTGTGGAGGCCATGAGAGGCCATAAATTAGTTCCATGCTTTGGAATTAAAGGGTATGGATTTCATGATCAATTTTCTGACTACGTGAGAGTTGTGGTTCGACTAGAAACCGAAAGTTTCTAGGTGTGTGGTTCGTTGTTGTGATAACAATGCTTGAACCGGATTGCTCATGTTTGTGAAGGCCGGAGGTACTCGTTGATGGTCCCAAGTTAGTGACCTACTTGTGTGTTGTTGCTTGCTTGAATGACATGCAAAGGTGTAGAAATGAGACATTTGATGCATGCTATTTAATGTGCATAATATGGTTGACATGCATGGGTAGGATTATAGCGTATAAATTATAATTATCCATGGTATATAAATGTTTCATGTAGTGTCTATTCATGTAACATGAGGAAAATGCATTGACATCATGCATCATATGCACGGCCACATCGTGTCGCCGGGTGCGGGCGCAGGTAAGGCTTATTCATCGTTGCTGTGAGTGGGTCGAGCTTCGAAAATGGGACAAAGTCCAAGGTAGAGATTCACGAAAGTGTAAATGATCTAAATGATAAATTACATGTTCATGAGCAAGTCGGGTAGATCCCCCAGGTGAAAGTCCCACAAAAGTTATTCACTCGCTAGACATGAATTAATGAACGATGCACATGTTCGTGAAAATGTTGAAAAAGAAGGCAGGGCGTCCACTGTAAACCCTAAAACTGCTGTCTACAAAAATAAAGGAAAAGAATCAAAATCGTTTTTGATAAATAAAATTGAGGGTGTCCAATGGTCAGTCATGGTGTGTGACAGGTTTAGTCACGCTGCATTCCAAGTGTGAGGGAGCCTGGCCAGATCTGGGTCATAAGCATGAGGGGTTGCATCTCATGCACGTCAGAGACATTTAATATAGAGAAAAAATTGTATGGAATGTGATTGGTTTGTTTATATATGCCATTGCATATGCATTTTAGGCGGAGAGTAACCCTCAGAGCACTTTCTACCGGGCTTTGCTCACCCTCTGGTCAGGACCCCTTTCGTGCACAGACTATCTCAGTGAGACATCAAGAGAGGTGAAGCTTGGAGAAGAAAGCCGAGATGTGGCTTTAAATGAATATTTTGTAAATATGTATAAAGCTTTTTGTAGAATAAACATGAAAACTATGAGAATATAGTTGCCATATTTATTTTGAGTATTGGTTCGTGGGCCCAAGAGGCTATTTTTACTCAGGTATACGTCTCGTGATACGAGATGTATAGATTTTCGTTGTGCTGATTCGTAGTCAACTGACTCTCGAAATAAAGCCACAATATGGACAGCTTGAAGAAAAGAAATGTGAAACTTCAAGCTTACACGTAAATTTGAGAATATGATGATGAAAAAAAAATGAGATTATAAATTATTACTCTACCAAATCTATGGAGCTTCTTAATCAAATGAAAGTCTATGGTGAAAAAATTTAGGGAAAATTAGTATTAAAATCCTAAACTTTTATGACTTTTACATTTAAACGAACAAAATATTGTTTTTTAACATAAGCAACTTTCATAAATTCTCGGCTTTTTATGTCATCAACTTTCATTCTAATTGTAGTTATAATATCAAAATGACGTCATTTCGTCGTGGCACGTTGGACAGAGTAGAGGTTCGGAGTCTTGTTGAGAATATAAAAACAAAATTAATGAAAATTGATATATTTAAAAATAAACTTTTTGTTTATGATTTAAATGCAAAATTCAAGATTTGAATATTAATTTTCCCGCATATTTATGGTGTGGTAGAAGAAAATTTGATTAGTGCTCTTAAAAATTTTGATCTAATTGTCGAAATGATCTATCTTTCTAAAATCATTTGAGCATAGGTTAACTCAAAATTAGTAAAAGTCAATAGAGAATGCGTTTAGCTATAAACTTAATATTGGAGCCAAAAACATGTTTACTGTAAGGCAAAGAAAAATATTCAAGAGGCACAGGCAACATAGGCAAAAAAAAGGCATGAATTTGTAAAAGTAAGGGTGATTTGATTAAAAAACCATTTGAAAACTAAATTTCGAAAATCTAACCCTTCATCAATTTGTGTCATCATTTTGATAAAAATACCCTAATTGTTCTCTTGTAAAATAACTTTTTTTTTTATCAAAATATATGTAAATATATAAGATGATCAAGGACATTTTTGTCCAAAAAGTTAGTTTTAAAAAAAAAAAAGCCATGGAGAGGTTAATACAAAATGTTAGATTATTTGAGGTTATTTAATCAAATATTTCAAAAAGTAATCATCTAGGAGAGGATTGTAAGTTCAAGGTAAAGCCACAATGCTCATGAGGTCAATGACTTCGTCTACAAAGTTTGGAGCATGGAAGTAAGTAGAGAAGTACTTTAGAGTCATGAACCCAAGTCTAAGAAACACTTCTCCTCCTCATCCTTCGCCGAGCAATGACTTCTTTTTTTCTTCTTCTTTGAGTAGAGCTACGAAGTGTTTCTCACTTTAGAGGAGAAGAAACTCACCATGACTTCACGCCTCACCGCCCACCTTCACAATGCTATTGAAAACCCATGTTTTTCGTCAGGGTTCCCATGGAGATGTCAACCTCACAGAAATCTTTCTAGCACAAACCTCAAAAAGGAACACCTTGAGCTTGAAGAATGCAAGTTCAAAATTCTTCAAAATTTTACATTTCTTTTTAATTTCTTAGTCCTTATATGACAAGGAGAAACTAAGAAATGAGTTTGAATAAACATTGAAAATTAATTTATTAAATTTAAACTTTTTTTTTTCTCCAAATTTTCTTGTCTTCCATATTTTTATTTTATTTCCATCTCTATTTTCTTTTCTCAATTAGTACTTTTCGAGTTTCAAATAGAACCTTAAAGATTTCATTTCGATTATTACCTAAGAATGGTGGTATAGCGAACAGTTGTGCATTTAATCTATTGTACATAGACGATATTCATATAAGTGCAATTTCAAAAGGAAAAACAAAAAAGGGAAAAAGAGGAAAAAAAAAAAAAAACTGAAAAGACCATCATAGATCATAGTCGGAGGAGGTATTTTCACAAGTATAAGCCTCTCCCTGTGCCCATGTTAAACCGCCATCTGCGGCCTCCAAGCCGCATTAGGCCTACTAATTTATTTATTGGACCTTCATTATTAGGGTACAAGATAGGTTATTGAACTTTGTTACTAATGGAAGATATTTGAAAACTTTCTCGAAATCTAAATATTTACAATTATTGTCATTTTATAGGAAAGCGGATAGAACAACGGATTGCTTAGCTAAAAAAGATATATATAATATTAATACTTATTCAAATATGTGATGTAATATTAATATTGATTCAAATATTTGGTAGTCAAATTTTCAATGTTAGAAAATTTGCCTTTGAAGATTATTCTAGTTCATCGTTTAACCGTCTTTGTATATTTCCATATTTGCAGTCTTCTTTCACAAAAAAAAAGAAAGGCCTTAAGATATATAGATTGAAAAGCCATCATGTTTGAAACTTACGAGCAAGAAAGCCTTTCAAACTTGGAAACAGCAAATATTTAGATTTTATTTAGATCAAGAAATAAATAAAGTAAAAAAATAGCAAAAGTTCTTGAATTCAAATGATATAGATCTTTGTGCCCTGAGGCTTGTCTCGAGGGTAAAGGGGTGTGAATAGGAGATCACAGGCTCGAGTTTTTATGAGAACTAAAGACTACAACAATATAATGCAAAGTGAATACATGTCAAATAAAAATATATATAGATCTTTATTAGGTAAATAATTTTTGTTTTCTTCATACTTTATACTATATTTGATTTTCAGAAATTTAAGGGAAAATATAAGACCAAAAAAAAAAGAAAAGTGAAAAAATTGAAGAAAAATAAAAATAAAATAAATCTAGGTATTGTTGAAATAAATGTGATTGATTAACAATATGAAAAATGTAACTTCATTGTCCTTAAAATGAAATTAGCTTATAAATAAACTTAAATATGCAAACCATTTTTTTTTGAAAAGAAAATTAATTTTATTGATTCAAATTAGCAATTATTTGATAGAAACACATAATTAAATTCGCAATCACATAAATGAAACAAATATTCAAGTTAATAGCATATACTAATCAATCCAAAACTATACGCTTGATAATACTATAAAGACTATAATACCTATAACCTTTTCAAGTTTTGCAAACATATTGATGACCCATGATTTGATTTGTTGTCTTTGTTTTGATCATATGTTTTACTTATCCGAATTGCTAACACACAAATAAAAGCCACAAGAAGACGATGAAAATAAATATTCAATTAAAAGCAAATTAAAAACCACATATGTGTGGAATAATCACTTTAAAGAGAAAGAAAATTATGGAAATAGGTATATATGACTAAAGTTAAAAATGATAAAAATCCAATTTCTTATTATTAAGGAAAAGTTGTTAGAAAAGAAAAAAAGAGAGAGAAATGAATGGTTTTATGTCAAAATATTTAAACCATTACAAATATAAGATTTTTTTATTAATTAAAGTCAATATAAATATATTTAAAAAAATAGATGAGCATCACCTAGAGGTTCAAAATCCCAACTAGTCATCTTATTGGTTCACCGTAGATATAAATATGCCGGTTTGATCCATTAGGATCACGCCCATTAGGATCGCGAGTCAAAATGGGCTTCAGCCACCTGCCTCTGTTTGGGTCCACTTTGGTGAGTCCGCTCAACCTATGTGCACCGCAAGCCAAAATGAACCAAAACATTAAAAATTAAAATAAATAATTAATAATTTTAGGAATTTTATAATTTATAAAATAAAGTTTTATTTGAAATACTTATAGTTTATTCTATGTTCTTAAAAGACTATATAAAATGCATTTAAAAAATTTGTATAGCCAAATTATTTTAGAAGCTATATTTATATTATTTTATTTTATCTTGTGCTATTTTTCATACCATTATTATTTTATTTTATTAAAAATAATTATTTAATAACTATTATTTTTTCTATAAACAACTATTTTCTATTTTTCATAATTTAAAAACTAATACTTTTAACAATTTGAAAATATTATATAGTCATTAAAAAAATAAAAATTAAAAAGGGCCAAAATGGCCAAAGAGGCTAGCCCATGCCAAGGCTTAATAGGCTACAGTGCTGCGGGCTTATTTAGACTGGATCAATAAACCCTAATTCAATTTTAGCCTAGAGGTGGGAATATGGACCTGATGCAGTGAGTTGACCCACTTTGACTCATTTTTTAAAGGTTAAACTGAGAAAATAGTGACCCAAATAGGCATGTGGGTCATTAGGGCTAGGTTAGCTAAAAGTGAGCTCGAATGGGTCACATTGGACCCGAACCGATGGCCGCTCCCAGCTATAGTTTGAGGGCCTTTGCAAATGTTAAAAAAAGAATCCAATGAACATTTTAAAACGTGGAAACTCATCAGATCAGTTGTCTGTGTCGCCTTCTATTTCACCTCTTGGCTTAGAGTTCGCCATCACCCTAGGGTTTAAGTGTTTTATTTTATGCATTAGATCATTTTATCAAACATATGGTGAGCGTTTCCAAAATGCTTGCTGATTTTCACCCTTTCTTCAATCCATCATCTTCTTGCTCTTCTTTAACGGCTGCTTTTTTCTATTGATGATTCTTCTGCTTCTTCGTAATGGCTGCAAAGACTATTACTGCTGCTGCTTTTGAATGGAAGTATGATGTATTTCAGTTTTAGGGGAGAGGACACACTGGACCCAGAAAAGACTCGACATGTTTATGGATAATGAGAAGCTTAGAGCAGGTGAAGAGATATCTCCCACACTTGTCACAGCAATTCAAAGATCAAGGTGCTCGATCATTGTTCTGTCAGAAAATTATGCATCTTCCAAGTGGTGTCTGGAAGAACTTGTGAGGTAATAGAGGGCAAAAGAACCAAAAACAGAGGGCCCATTTTCTATAATGTGGATCCATCACATGTTCGGCACCAGATCAAAATTTTGGGGAAGCCATGGCAAAACATGAAAAGAACAATAAGATAAAGGATGTGAAGGTGCAGAAGTGGAGGGAGGCTCTAACTCAAGTGGCTAATTTATCCGGCTTTCATTCCCTGAACAAGTAAGTACCTGTTTGGTTCCTATTTTTGAAAACCGTTCTTGAGCACAATTTTTGAAAACACAGAACATCATTTTGGTGTTCTTTGGAACCCCAATTCTCTAGAAACTATTGGTTTCAGTCAAATAAACATCTTTTTTTGCCTCTATTTAATCATTCAAATTTCATAATGAAATCTTGATCTGCGCTTCGTGGGTTTTCTTTCTCCTTCACTTTTATGATTGGAATAATGCCAAGACCTTTCATAAATGTGTATTAAATACTGATCCAAATGTTCATAAAACATCAAACCGAGTAGTAAGGTTTGGGCATGAGCAGAAATAACACTGGCAAGAGTGATTGATGGAGAATATAATTTCAAGTTATTTTTAATGTTTGTAGAACAGCTTCTAGGAGAGATTGATTCACAGTAGTTTTCGTTTTGGACATTGTAGCCCTTTAATCAAATTATATACATGGCTGCTTTGTCCCCTTCTCATCAGGGAGCAAATTCATCATATCATGCATGCTCAACAAATAAATAAAAATAAAGCTTTTAGATATAATACAGTCAAGTTTGTTGATTTGAACAAAGTGTTTATTGCTTGTGTTAGAAATTTGATCAATATACCTTATAAATCCATCATATCATACTTAATTTACCATTTTTGTCCATTCTGAAGTTAGAATAAACAAGATCATGTATTCACATGTTTCTAAAGTAGTCAAATTTACTACTTTTTGAACCATGTATGTGTGTCATCAAACTTACTATTATTATTATTTTTTTTTTTCAAATTCAATTTGCAGGTCAGAGGCTCAACTGATTGAGGAAATTATTGTAGATGTTTGCAAGGATCTAAATCAGGCCCTTCAAAAGACAATAAACTCCCAGTAGAGTATATTCTGCATAAGGGAACTAGAATTATTGTGTCTCGAGTCAATTGATGTTCGCATCAATATTAGGAATTCGGGGGTATGGGTGGTATAGGTAAGACCACCTCGCTAGAGAGCTATTTGTGAAAGAATTTCCCACAAATTTGAAGGTTTCTTTTGCTTCCATGTAGAGATTTTGACAAGAAAATATGAAGATTATTTAGCTAAAAATAAACTTCTTTCGAGGGTATTGAGGGAGGTAAATATTGATGCAACAACCACTTCGCTCATGCCACCACATATTCCAAAATATTCCTTATTGTGATTGATAATGCGAATCACCAATCAATATTAAAAACTTTAGAGGCAAGTGTAATTGGTTTGGTCCACATAGTAGAATCATTATAACAACTAGGGATAAAACAATTTTTACAATGCATGGAGGAATGTTGTATATGAGGTCCATAAATTACAAGATGGCAAAGATATCGTATGTTCCTACAACTAAGTTTATGCCTTTAGAATGACCCTTCAAGAGATGTTATGACCCCATTGATCATGTCATAGCTTATGTTCAAGGTGTTCCATTGGGTTTCGAGGTTTTAGGTTCTTCTTTATGTAAGAAAAGAAGTTGAATGGATGTGTACGAACAACCGAAAAGATCCCTAATAGGGAAATTCATGAAGAATTTCAAATACGTTTTGATGAGTTAGATGATAGATGAAAGAATATATTTCAGATATTGTATTTACTTTCAAAGAAAAAGATGTTGTAGTAGAAATATATTGGATGAAGGCGCTTTTTCGCCGCTAGTGGAATAAGAACTCTTGTTGACAAGTCTCATAAGTATATGATGGAAAATTACATGATTTAATGACAGAAATGGGTAATGAATTGTTCAATCCAACTTTTCCTAAAGAGCCTCGGCAAACAGCGCACACGAGATGCAACAAGATATCCGCTCATGTATTAGAAAAAACATTCGGTGAGGCCTCTAATTACAAGAACTTATTTTTTCATAAAAAATGTTCAAGCTTCATAAATATTATTTTTATTTATTTTGCATGTTTATGGTTTTAGTAATTTTTTCATACTTTTTTATATAAGCCACTTTTTCTTTGATGAATGTTGCTAGGAACAAAGGACATTGAAATCATGGACTCCACTTGTCCAACTTGTAGAGGTACCCGATTTACCACTTCAACCTTGCCAAGATGACCAAACTTAGAGTACTTCAAATTTTTTTTTTTTTTAATCTCAAGAAAAGCAGACATATATTAAAAATCGAAAGACAAAGCTCCCAGAAGTACACAAGAGGAGTACAAAGGGGAGTGACACCACCACTCACCTATACCCAACCAAAGTTAGAAACTCTACCAAAGAATTTGTCAACACTATACAACTTAGCCTGTGGACCATAAGGTGAACAAAAAGAGGATTTCATCCCCCGAAGGTAGGGCCCATTCCTCAAAAGCCGCCTGCTCCTTTCATTCCACAAAAGGTCCGGTAACAAACAAAGAGGGGCCCGCTAACCAAACTCTTTTTCCCGCTTTACCAACACTAGCACTTTGCTTGCAAGGAGGGATTGGACGAACCGCTGAGGAACACCTGGGGCTATAATTCATAATGGCCAAAAAAGGTTCCACAACATCTTAGCTCTCGAATAATGTATACAATGGTCTACATTCCTCCTTCACATAAATAACACCCGTTTATAGGACTCCTCTCCTTTAATTGGTCAAGAGTAAAGACTCGGCCTGCGAATTTCCCAAGCAAAGAGACCTAGCTTAGGGGAACGACAGTGCAGCCCTAAGGATGCAAATGTAAAGTACATGATGATGATGACTTTAAACTTCCAAGATGAGCTGAGGTTTCTTGAGTAATATCCTCTAAAATCATTGCCATGATTTTGAGTCCAAGAATCTGTAGTTGATAATCGTGATGCCACCCATCACTTTGGGAAGGAAATAAGGTACGATTGATTTGGAGGATGTTTGATGTGATTATAATTATTAATTAAAGATTCGTTGACTTCGTTAAATCATTTTTGTTAATAATCCTAAAACTTGTTAACAAATTTTTACTTTTTAAACGAGGTTTGCAAAGTTATAAGATTTATTCTATATCATCAAATTCACATATTTATCCTTATTAATTTTAGTTATTATTTATTTTAATTAATATTAAATAATAAATTTTATTTAGTAAACAAATATATTTAAGATATTGGGGCATATAAAAACTACTACAAAATATATAATTCACAAATATGGAATAATAGTTGTAAAATATATTCTCATAAGGATTACTAATGTGATAATAAATTATTTGAAATTAAAATAAATTCATGACTTTTTATTTTGTATTTTTAAGGTTTAAGTAGTAAATTTTAGTTATTTTAACATATCTATCAATATATATGTTGTTTACATAATAAAGTGCAATTGTTTATAATCACTTTTCTTTTGTTACAGGTTTTTGAAAAAATTAGCACATACGTGTTTATGGTCAGAATATCTAAGAAGAGAAACCCGATTTCGAGGGTCACAAATCTTAATCTTTTCAATTGTGAGGGTTGTGCAGAGCTGAATAAAATTCATCCTTCCCTTGGATATTTGGACAAACTCACAAAGCTAAGTTTTGAAGACTGCATAAACCTTGAGCATATTCCAGGCATTGATCACTTGGTATCCCTTGAAATTCTCAATCTTTCCAGTTGCTCAAAGCTAGAGAAGCTTCCTATGTCACGCCATGCCATGCTTGTCAAAGCTCTATTTAGATGGAACCGCTATAACAAACTCCCTTCCTATTTGTTATGCCATTCTAGCTACTTATCGAAGCCTGAGAAACCGCATAAAACTCGCCGCTTTCAGCACGATGTTCTGCAAAACTTCTAGCTTCAGCCTTCTGTCGCTTCAAAGTTGTAGAGAAGTTTTCGGATATCTTAAAAGACATGCCATGCTTGCTCCGAGTTTCATTGATGGAACTGCTATAATCGCACTCCCTCAATTGGTTATGCCAATTCTGCTTGTCACGCTTGATTTGAGAACCGCATAAACCCTGAAAGATTTCAAGCATTGATCAATTGGTATCCCTTGAAACCCTTGTTCTTCTCGGGGTTGCTCAAAGATTGAGAAGTTTCCGACATTTCACAAATAGATGCCACGCTTTTTGGAGATGGAAGAACCGCATAATAATAGAACTCCTTCTATTTGGTTATTATGCCATTCGGCTTACTCTATTAAGAGCGCCAAAGTCAGAGATAAACCTTTAAGTATTTTACATCGCCGCTTAGGCCTTGAAAACTCATTCTCTCCAAGGCTTCAAAGCTAGAGAAGTTTCCGAATATCTCACAAGACATGCCATGGCCGGTCGAAGCTCTATTCGATGAACCGTATAATGCACCTCTCAATTGCTTTGCCACTTAGCTTGTTCGATTGGTTTTAAGAAAATGCAAACCAGAGTTTGGTAAGATTTGTACCGACACGCCTTAAGATTCTTTCTTCCTACGTCAATTTGGAAAATGTGAAAGTGAAATTAGGGGAACATAGATGCTTGCCAAGGACCTTGTATCGCTATGTAATCTTTATGTTTGAGCCGCAAATTGGGTGCATGTTATCACATTGCCGCTTCCATCAAGTTGAACTTCTAGAAGTAAGTAATCGTGATATCAACAAACACATCTCCATTCGCTTATTTTTGATACCTTATATTATTTAAAATCGCTTCAGTCAAAGGACTATCCAAATATGATAGAACGTTATTTAATGAAAGCATGGCAACCCATGCGACAAAGAGAGATGGAAGTCCATATATGATCAAGTAGTTCTTGGTTTCATATTATGATTATATTAAAAATGTCACTCTAATTAAAAAAGTCATTCAAAATACTATATTTGTTATTTATGTTCCAATTTGAATATATATCTTTTCAAAATAAATGAAATTTAAAGGGCATGAACATATTTTATTTTTAAATAATTATCCCTGAAGAACACGTTAAAGTTTTTCATATTTACTTGTACACTTTTATCTTCTAATTAGATGACAGTAATGATTAAGCCAAAGGTTTTTGTTTTTCTTTCACACCCATACACACAGTTGTTAGAGTTCTGTGGAAGTTAGAAAAAAACATTCCTGCTTAACATGAGATTAATGAAGAGTAAGGTGCTGAGAATCACAGAATACCTCTGATATTATTTGATTTATCTCCTACCTTTGGTATACATTATCCTCCTTCCTTTTACACTTTATTTTGTTTTTTTTTTGTGTCTTCCTAACCTATATAAATAGGTAGAACCTATATTGTATTTTACTCACTCACTCATTCAATAAAAGAAAAGCATTCTTTTCTTCTCTCTTTTCGCATGGTATCAGAGTCATGGTTGGTTCTAGAGTGAGCCATCTTTTCCCTCTTTTCCAATAACCATGCTGAGCTGGGATCTTCATGGATCTTTTACTGAGGTGATCTTTCTCCTGGTCGACATCTACGCCACTTGATCACATCGCACTTCCATCGTGAAACACCTCGTGTCGATACCACATCGGCATCGGATAAGACAAGCATCTACACAAGTTTGGTGCATATGACCTACATGCTCCAGCTTGAAGGGGAGTGTTGAGAATCATAGAATATTCTCTAGATATTCTTTGATTTATCTCCTACCTTTTGTATACATTATCCTCCTTCTTTTTATAATTTATTTTGTTTCTTTTTTGTGTCTTCCTAACCTATATAAATAGGTAGAACCTATACTATATTTTACTCACTCACTCATATTCATCAAAGAAAAGCATTATTTTCTTCTCTCATTTCACATAACGGAAATATGAAAATGATAATAAAATAATTAAAGGAATATCAACTAAGAAAATAACACCCAAAATTTTAGGTGGTTCACCCCAAGAAGAGGGGTACGTCCATGGAGTCACTATAGATATTTACTATGTGAGAAAATAAAATAATTGTTTACAACAATCACTTTCTCAACCCAAATCTCAATTAAGACACCCTGCATCTTGAATAATCATTCCTAACTCTCAAGAAAGCTTCATTTTCTTTCCTAAAGTCATGTTACCATTTTCTATTCTCTTTTCTACGATTTTGATATCCTGCATGAGTAGAGGGGCCTCAAGATAATTTATTTTGGTAATTTTTGTAATTTAGGACTTCTGAGTCTCCTATATGAAACAATTCTTAATTGTAAACTAATCACTTGATTAATTATATATATTTATTGGTCACATGGTTTCCTTATGTATCACAGGAATATTTACACAGGTACTGAATCCAGCACTGTTTTTCCAGTAAACTAGTCACCTTAATTGGTTCAAGCATTGTAGAAAAGGCATACTATACGTATAAAGGCATCTCCAAATTGGCATTCCAATAACTTTCTGGGTTTTGCTGTTTCTGCTGTTATGTATAGTTGAAATAGTTCCCACCTACGGTAACTTGATCGCATAGATCAGTAATTTGGAATCAGATCCTAGTCGCATATATTCCTTCATTGATGATCACATGCGAACTTGAATTTACAAGATGATCATCTATGGCTGGGCTATACCATCAGTTTTCAGCTTCAAATGGAGTCGAATTATCCATTCCATGCACAACTGGTTCTGCATGAGAAGTATTACGAATCTGTCCCGCTGTACATTGGGTAGTGAAAAGCAGTAGTGACGAGCATGATAATGATTGGAATTATTCCAGCAGTGATGATTGTGATGAGGGAAATCCTGATGGAAGTTTCATTTTTGATCTCCTACAATATAATGCAATGGACAGGAAGCCCCTGAAGAAGCCCCCAAGTAGACAGCGTGCAGGAAGATGTGAACAGGGGACTGTTTTCGGATTTGACCGTTATTTAATATTTCTTGCTTACCGCACACATTTTCCTTGGGCTCCACGTCATCTCCAACACTTTGGATCCTACCATTTTGGGCTGATCCCTTCGATTTACTGGTAGCTGCAGCATTTTATCCTTCTCCCTGCATGCCAACACTTCTGGGCACATCCTGGTACTTTTTTTTCCTATTCCTTTGTAATAGGAAGGAGGGGAGGGTGGTAAGGAGTTTCCGCACCTAAGACTTTAATCTAATATGCTTGCAAACAGAGTTCCAAGTTGGGTTGGAGCTTGTTGTCCAAACCAGATTATTTGGGAGCAAGAATAATTAAAGCTAGATATCATCCAACAACAAACCTTATGTCGGCTCCTCCAGAGGAAGATATATATATATATATATATATATATATATATATATATATATATATATATCCCAGTTTTATATGGAGAGGGATTTGGAAGGCAATGACTATTCTGGTGTACACATTTATATGAGGTTCACCAATCTCTGGGTGTTCTTAACAAACTCATTTTTTTGATCTTGTAAGACTGCAAAAGCCTTCAATATTTCCAAGTACTGTTGAATTGTGATCTCTTAGAACATTTATTCTCTCTGATGCTCTGAAACTTCAGAAGTTTACAGAGATCTTAGGGCAGGCGAAAAAATTGGTCAGAGCCTATTTAGATGAACCATTGCTATAACTAAACTACCTCAATTAAATATGCTACTGGACTTCTTGTTTTGATTTGAAAACTTTAGAAAAGTTGGAGTCTTCCAAGCAGTATCTGCAAGCTGAAATCCATGGAAAACCTCTCTATCTCGCTTCTCAAAGTTTGAGGAATTCCGAGAAATCCAGGGGAATATGGAAGGTTTAAGAAGAGTTTTTCTAGATGGAACAGCTATAAAGGAGTTGCCACCCTCAATCCAACATCTAAATGGGCAACTGCAAAAACCTTATGGCTCTCCCAAGCAGCATTTGTAAGTTGAAATCTCTGAATAACCTTATTCTCTCTGGCTGCACAAAGCTCGAAAAATTGCCACAGAACCTTGGAAACTTAGAATCCTTAATGGAGCTTAAAGCAGATAGAACTGCTATAAGGCAACCACCTTCCTCAATTGTTCTCTTGAGGAACCTTAAAGTACTATCCTTTCATGGATCTAAATGGTTGCCATCTGATTCATGGAATTCACTTTTCTGGTCCATTTTGTTGCCTTGCAGAAGTCCGGATTCCATCCATTTCCTAATGCCCCATTGTCAGTTTATACTGGCAGAACTTGATCTAACTGGACTGCAATATAATGGAACTCCCAGCAGTGATATTGATTCCTTATCCTCATTGATACATTTGAAGCTAAGCAGAAGCGATTTTTCTACCCTACCTGCTAGTAGCGTCAGTGGACTTCCTCAGCTGAAAATCATAGAACTGGAATCTTGCAAGAAGCTTCGAGAATTGCCAGAGCTTCAATCAAGTATAAAAGCTATAGATCATGCAAGCTTCGAGCATTGCCAGAGCTTCAATCAAGTATAAAAGCTATAGATCATGCAAGCTTCGAGCATTGCCAGAGCTTCAATCAAGTATAAAAGCTATAGATTTGCATGATCGCACATCACTTGAAACATTTTCATGTTCATTATCATACACTTTGCAGTGTTCTTTCAAATTCACTAATTGTTTCAAATTGAAATAACGCAGTAAGATTTTGGCAGCTACATGACTCAACATTCTGCTTGTAGCCATTAAAACACAGAATCTTGAGCTCTCTCTCTCACACACACACAACATAGTATTAGCTCCTATTTGTATCATAGTTTTCTATTCTTCTATCTACAATAACACCATATTTTTCTTGGTACAGCAATGCTTCTCTATCAACCTATGACTAGCACTTTCTTCCTGGAAATGAAATTCCAGAGTGGTTCAGCCATCAGAATACTGGGTCTTCAGTGACTATATCATACTCTAGATTGGTTTAACAGTAACTTGGGATTTTCTGAATGTGTCGTTTTTGTAGTCGAAGATGTAATCCATCGGAGCCTTGGTAATATATTTTGTGAATTGAAGAGTCTGATTGTCTTCTGACCCCAGGAGGTTGGTTACTTCAGGTAATTCCATTAATTGGGGTGATGAAGATAGATTTATTGATTCAGATCACTTGCGGGCTGGGTATATCAACCTCGTGCTCGACCGAGGTAGATGATTTTGATATAGATGGCATACCTCACCAGATAAAAACATGCGGAGTTCGCTTAGTATACACTGAAGATCTGAATGATATCATGCCAAAAATAACCCTACACAGCTCTCCTCATAAGAGTTCAAGTGTTCTCATTGAAGAGTTTGATACATCAAAACCAGAGAATAGGGATTGCAACTACAAAAACAGTGGGGAATGCAGTGCAAGTGGCTGTAATAATAAGGATTCCAGCATCTGCAATGAAGTTGACAAAGAGGAGAGAAAGCTTCTTGCAATGGAATCAAATCTTCTGATATCTAACTGCTGGAATGCCACGTCTGTTTTTGGATTGATATTGTTCATTTTTGGAATGGGAATACTTGGCTGCTTAGCAATGATTGGATACCCCAGTTTCCTAAAATGTGAATAAATTCAAATGGACCAGAAATTCTTAATAGTTGCAGCTGGCCGATCAGTGGGAACAAATATATTCAAAAAAGCATTAGCATCTTCAACCTTTCTTTGAATAACAGCCTCCTAACGGCAATGTGTTTCCTGTTACCGCCCGTAAATCTCTCATCATCTTGGTTGGTTATTCTTGTTTTCAAATACAAATCATATAGTGGTTGAAAATCTGATTTAGTAGTCAGTAACTGATTTAAAAATTATGACAGTAGTTTTTCAAAATAATCACCAAACTAGTCTTCCATATTTTGAAACCGCATTCACCAAAATGCGCTTAAAAATTATCTTAAAACCGGATTCACCAACTACGGTTGAAAGTTTAATTTTAAAACCGCATTCACCAATTGCGGTTTTAAGGTTAATTTTTTAAAATCACAATTGGTAAATGCGGTTTTAAGGTAATTTTTAAAACCGCATTTGGTGAATATGGTTTTCAAAACATGTGGAAGACGATGATTATTTTGAAAAGAAGGCTACTCATGTAATTTTTTTTGTAAGAAATAAATTACTTTGACAGTAAACTCAAAAATCTGTCTTAGTTTATGTGAAAGCATGGAGTCTCGTACTAGTGACTCCAAGCACGTAAGACCTGCAGCAGTTTGAAGCCAAAATAATTCTTCTTAAATACACTGTATTTGTTAAATATCTGCAAAACTAGTTCATTTGCTTTTAAACCACATTCACCAACCGTTTTAAAAATTAACCTTAAAACCGCATTCACTAATTTGTGCTCTTAAAATTAACCTTAAAATCAGAATATTGCAACGCAGTTTAAATTTAACATTAAAACCACAGTTGGTGAATGCAGTTTCAAAAAACAAAAATGACTAGTTTGATGATTATTTTAAAAAGAAGTCTATATGTGTTATTTTTTTAAAACAAAATAAATTACTTTAATATCAAATTCCAGGAAAAGCCCAGTACATCTGGTCTCATTTCATCTACCTTTTTCTTGCAGCCACAGTAGGGAATGATACCAGATGGCATCAAATACACTTACATAGATCCTTATATATAGTTATCAAGATCCCCTACACTAATCGTAATAATAAGCATGTACACAAAACATATATAACTAAAGCTATATATTTTCTTTTTTATTATTGATTTGTTTGCTCCATTCTTGATAAGACTCCGGTATTTGAACTCAAAATGTACTCGTTTTGATGTGGAAGGTGGGTTAATCTCAATAGTACTGCTGCTCTCGCGTGTCGGGTAGTCAGCAAAGAAATTCATATCGCTAACCATCCATATCGCTGTCGTGGCACGCGTTCATAAGCCGAGGCTCAATGGGCTAGGCAAATACCCAAGTGGAGTGCATCGAGTGAAGCAGAGCAAAGCCCTTGTGGTATGGTAAGGTATGTTTAGGGTATAGGGGTATTTTTGTAATTTTATCATATACAGGGTTATTATAAATATCCTCCTATATAACTTACTAAGGATAGGAAAGTCAGAAGCCATGTTGAATTCATATCAAGCAAATCCATATATATTGGCCAGTGTTGTGGCATGTGGCTCATATTGAGGCTCAATGGGCTAAGCAAATCCTAAGCTTTAGCGCACCTAAAGTGAGCGAAGCCTCACAGATGACACTTCAGATGTTTAGAGTATAAGGGTATTTTTTAATTTAATCTAATCTAGTATTATCAGGAATATCCTCCTATATAACCCTATTTCATGATAGTGAAAGTCGGGTAGCGTTAAGAAATTCATATCAAGCAAATCCATCTATATCGCTGTTGTCATGTGGCTCATATCAAGCTCAATACAAAATGCCCAAGCCAAGCACACCGAGTGATGCGGAGCAAAGCCCCTGTGGTATGGTACGATATGTTTAGGGTATAAATGTATTTTTGTAATTTTATCATATCGAGGGTTTTTATAAATACCCTCCTATATAAACCTTATTTCGATGATAGTAAAAGTTTGAACCGTTGTTTTTGTGGATGTAGGCATACTGCCGAGCCACGTAAAATCTATTTGTCTTCTTCGTTTTTCATTTCTCGTATTTGTCACTCATTGTCACACAAATAACAATAAATTTAGATTATCAGGTTGGCACAGGTAAATTGAGATTGTTGCTTGGCTTGAACTATGTTGATTTTGGTTAAAATCTTAGCTTGAATTTAATATGGTATGATTTCCAACATAAAGCTTGATACATAATGATATTTTCTTTTAATTTTCCGGGTCACTTATAAGTTATATATTCACATTCACTATCAACTCTCGACTTAGTATGAACTATACACAACTCAATCTTCAGAGAAAATAATGAACTTCTTTCAAATCTTAGTATAAATTATAATACATAGTGGTGAAACTTGAACGTGTTTGATCAAGGTGATCATCACCTAAGCTCAATGTCAGTGGTTGGTAGCCTTTTTCAAAAGCGAACTTCATTCCATAGAAAAGGACAAGAACTTTTTCGGGGTTTATATACTAAAACTTATCTGCTCAGATAAGACTCGAAAGTGTATAGGGAGGCCTCAGGCACAAGAAACGGGCCGAAAGCCCTAGGGAGCTTGCGAAAATTGACTGTTCAAATTCTTTCGTTCTAAAAGACAGTAAATCGATCCCTCTACAAACTCCTTTGTCAGTTTTGGATTCCAAAGTCTTTTTGAAGAGTTGTTTGATCACGGGGAATAAGATTTCTAAGGATAGTGTTCTAAACACGACTCAACTACCCTGCTTCAACTCTGAACTTCTGACATACCAGTTGTCAACGAATTTAACACTCAACCCAATCCAAATTGACTTTTTCTGAACTTTTATACTGATAGCAAGTTAGCTCATGTTAGGAAACATATATTCAAGATAGAAAATTTGAGTGGGTTATGTTGGACATAAAATATGGTCTGATTAGATTAGATTGTGCCTAAAAACTTTTTATACCTATTTAAGTGGCGTTGGTGTAGTGATTTGAAACATGGTGAAATTAAGCATTCAAATAACACTACTAATAACCTTTGATCGGTTTTAGCAAAGAAAAGAATCGTACTTTAGATTCTCAGATTGATGGTCAAATTTTTCTAAAGATGTTACAAATCTTAGTTTTAAAGATTATAATTGTAATACCCGTAAAATTTGGCCATTTAAATTATTTCCATAATTGTTTAATATTTATTTTTGAATCATAAAATATTAATTAAAATTGACTAAGGTTAATGAGTATAAACTACCAAAAAAAGATTCTTCTCTCTCTCCCTCGACATTCCTCACGCGCTGCCTCAAGGCCTCAAGCTCACGATCGCTCGCACAATCATCCGGCCGGTATCCGACGAAAAGTTCTATCACCGCCACTCTTGCCTGCCCGACCTCATCAAATCGCCGCTTCCGCTTAATCACGCCGCCGCCCTTCCTCTTCTTTCCAGCGCCGCCTTCCGTCCGGACACTTTGCGCCACCGTCACGCTAACACCACCCTTCGGACACGCAAGAAGCTCGACACGCCAGCCTGCCGCCTTCCTTCGGCGCTATTACCTTCGTCATTTTAGGTGGTCGTCAGCCAGAATGTAAATTACGTGTTTTCTCGCCAGCAAACAGCGGCTATTTCCGAGTCGGGGACTTCAAAACCTTAGGGAGTGTGTTGATTCGCTATTTCAAACTTTCTAATCGAGTGACCCCAGAGAGATAACCACACAGCACTGCTTTTATGCATTTTGAGTTGTTTTTAAGCGTCTAAAATTTATGCAAAATTGTTTTTGACTCAATCCCATCATAAAATCTCTTAGATTTGACTCAATGGTTGACTTTTTCCAAGCACCATTTACGGCATGACCCTGAAGGTGGTCTCCTGATGTAACGTCATCCTCATTCATGGTTCACGGCAGGATCGCTTCCAGATCTCGAGGCTTCTGAAGAATCTACACCTAAATATGGACTCAGAATCGCAATTGTCCGAGAATCGACATTTGAATTGTTCAATGATGCATGGAATATGTCCATCAGATTTCTGATCAATGTTGAATTAGTTACCAGATTGTAGATAATCCAAAGTAGTTAATAAGATTGATTGTATTACTGGTGTGATACAAATTGTTGATTTGATGATTGGGACGAGTCGTGGCAATAAAATTATAATTGTGTGGTCCTACTGATGTTTGATTTACTATATCGAATGTTATTAGCAGTTCTCTGGACTTGTTTTACAGGAGTTAAGTCCAGTTTTTGGGTGGGAGAGTTCCACTTCTAATTTCAGAGAATTTTAAATCAAGGTTTATATCGGTCTAGCCTCATGAATTGTCTAAGTACTAAGTCTGTAGAGTTGCTTAAAACCTCAATCCGATATTTGATTATGTTCTTCTATTCTAGATTGTCCAACAATACGCTAGTATAACTGAGTAGTGGTGGGGCTGCCTCGAGACCCGATTCTTCAAAGAGCTGGAGTTATCATATAGTTTATATTACATCATCCGCATGCATTGTTAGCATTTGTATGATTAATCTCATCATCAACAGACAGATTATTACTATTGAATTGACGATTATGGTAATTAAATTATTTAGTTGTTATGAAATATATCTGCATACATGACTCCATGATGATTTAGCGTGAGGCGCATTGTCGGGAGTGATGTTGTCGTATGATTGTATTTGGAAACATTGTAATGGAACTGGCAAAGAGGACATACCACCCAGGGGTTACATAAGGACCAGATTGATCGTGATTATGTTATAGGTTTATGATACAGACATGCCCCGAAGGAGCGTTCCTGGGACGCCGAGGTTAGTCCCCGGCTGAAGGTTACTTCGGGCGCCTGGCTATGGATTATGATATATTAGTTGTCGGAGGCGGACCCCGGGTTGTTACTCTCCGCGCCGAGAAGTTATCGATTTGCCGTCGATCGAGTTATGGACCCCGGTCGAGCACTCCCTTGGCGCCGGGCCATCTGATTTAAAGAGAGCCGTAGCTTATAAGATTGAATACAAAGGGTCCTACTACGTCTCGCTTGATGTGATATTTGTGGTTAGTAATACCGACCATGCCGCAAAGTATACATGATCACGTGAATTTCCATTAATATAATTGCTACTATGTTCATATTATGAATTTCCATGGGCATGCATAACATTTTGGTCAGGGATGTATAATTTATACATAATTAATCCTTCACTAGAGACCGATGCCTCAATTCTATTTTCACAAATTGGCTGGCCCTCCTTCTCCAGATCCTGATAAACTTCGAATTTCTTCCTTCACTACACATGTACCATTATGATATTATTAATCTTGTCTATTTAATCTAGGTGTCATCAAAGAAGATTTCGAATATTAGTATGTTTTGTAATTCAGACAAATTGCCTATTTCAGGGTACGATGATGCTAAGTAGTACGTGGGATCGAAACTTTATTTCTCCTACCATGTTTGCATCTCGAGTATATTATATATGTATGTGGATATATAGTAGTCGTGATCAGATGATAGTCTAAAAGATGAATATTTCAATAAGGCTTGCTACTGTTTCCTATGGCTCTTATGCCTTCCCATTCCCTAAGGTTTACACAATGCCCCCATTTGGTCGTGGATAATAGTGGTTCTTTTCAATCATGTTCATAAGATCCTTCCTCAGAATCTTCTTTCACAAAAATAAAAATAAAAATAAAAATAAACACCGCTAACATGAATTCAAATCTTATGTTTCAAAATCTTATGAATCATTGCATGAGATCTAATATCTTATATGTAATCCTAAATTTAATTTTTATGCTACATTTGATTGGTAAGATATGATAAGATACAAGACGTAGTATCACATATTCTATGTTACTATTTATGTTGTGAATATGAGTATCTTAAATTTTATTTGTTTCTAAATGTATTATTCTTTAATATTATAGCAAGAGATACTTTATCATACTTCCTTATATTGATTTATACAAAGAATAAAAATAGAATGAAAAACATGGTATAGTTTAATGTTGAATATTTGTTTAAAATAAGAATTATATTGTATCCCAATATTTAGAATTCATCCAATGGGGAAAACATAATGGCCTCATTTATATTGGAAACGCTCAAACATGATATTGAATATGCATAACATATGATCATATCTTAATTGAAATTGTTATAAATTTACGAATACACTGTAACAAAAGAAGAAGTTACAAAATTGCGAATACATTGAAACAAAAAAAGGAAGGATAGAAGAAAAAATTACAAAGAAAGATTACAGAAAAAAGAATAGATCGAGTTTTATGAGAACACAATATTCTTAAAACAATTGCCTCAACGTTGCCTCGAAATTACACTGTCATTTCTCAAGATAAATGATTTCGAAGGCGGCAACCGCACCTTGCTACACCAATTCACAAACGGAAAATGTGTGTAACTCTATCACATAAGGAATCTTATTGAAGCAAATATCTTCTGACAAAAAAGAGTCAAAACTCACTTTAAAAAGACTTCAACCAAACGAAAGACTTGAATGTCCTCCGACTATTCCAAGCTAATGAAAGAAGACAAAAAACTCCATGAATGGATCTGAAAGGACGAATTACATAACTGCAAACATTTTGAAAAAACAACCGTTTCAAAAGTTAATTAAATTCATTTCAAACGTAAAAGAAAAATTCCAACATAAATTGTTATACCTAATAAAACACTTATTAATTTTATTTAGTTTCTTAAACTCAATGGTTAACTTCAAGAATATAAGGCACTTTAAGTTTGATAGGCATTGAATTAATATCCTAAAATTTTCACTTTGATTTGTAATATGGGTTTGATATTAGATTTACTTACATGACATTTTCTTGTTATACTTACTTTTTCTAGTATTTGTTGGAAACTTCGAAATATTAATTTGTACTTAATGTATTGTGTGTCGCTCTAGCATCCAGAAAGTTGCTTACAATTTGTGTTGTTTGATCTATCAAGTTCATGAATCAAATTGTAAATTATATGAAAATAACAAATTGTCAGAAGTCCAAATATGTAAAATTCTTAGCATTTTTTTTTTTTTGAAAATATAGACTTTAGACTGTATTTTAATATTAGAAAGTAATTAGAAAAATATTAATATTGGGTTTTACTATAAAAATATGAAAAATTAAATGTACTAAAATAAGTTAGAAAGTTATATATTTGTAAATTATTGATTCTTACAGAAAAAAAGGTGAAATGGGTTTGAAGGGATATTAAAAATATAATATTTTTATTATAAGTATATTTTTTCTATTTTTCTTTAAATTTTATCAGAACCAAATAGTAAGATATTATCGAAATCATGACAGTCTTAAAATTTGAATAAATTTTTTTCTTTAATTGTCTCATTCTGTATATGGAAAGTTACCGATGGGAGAAAAAATAAGTAAAAAGGAATTCCCAAATGCATCCATGAAAGAAATGATTTAACTCAATAGACGCTAGATGGTTCATCATAATGAAATTAAAATTTTAAATTTGAATCAAAAAATGAAATTTGGATTTTGAATCAATATATATATAGATACATTATTTGATATTATTTTATTTATATATATATTCATCATTACATCATAGATCGTGAGGGATGAATAAAAACTCAAGAAATAGAATCGATCGAAATCCAAACCGAAACTGAATCAAAAATAGGTTAACCGAACTAATTAGTTCGTTCACTTTGATTTTACTTTGATTTATACAATTCCTACTTTAGTTTAGGTTTACAAAATATAAAAACCGTAGTTTCGATTAACCGATCGAAAAAAAAAAATACCAATGTTAAACTAATTACAATTATTCTATCCTCCGTAGCTTCACAGAATAAAATACAATTATTTAAAGGATTAACTTTACTGGTGGTTATTTTAAACAAATTTTATTTGATTGTTAATATTTTAGAGAAATTATTTTGGTGTGAATATTTTAAAAAGAGATTGTCAAACTTATTTCTTTTTGAAAAATACAATCTAATATATACAAATCTCATATTTCATTTTGAAAATATAACATAATATATAATATTTCATATCGTTTCTCAGATAAGTTTATTACTTTCATCCATTTTTGCATGAAAGAGATGATTAAAATACTCTTATAATTCAAGAATAAAAAAATAATAATAATATAGTTAATATTTTAAATGGAATTAAAATTTTATTTATTTTATTCTGGTTAACCAAAAACCGATGTATGATTTGGTTAACTATGTCGATGGTTTGATTTTTGGTTTATATAAATAAAAAACCAAAAACCGATTAAATCGATTTATTTAATAGCTTAGTAAACCAAACCGTGCTCACCCTATCAAATTCATAATATTTTCGCCTTCATAAATTCTGTTTTCAAGACTTGAACTGACGCTCCTTTGTTAGTGCTCTTAACCATTTGAGCTAGTCTTATTATCAGATACATGGTTTTTCTTATTTCTATTTTTAATTTTCCTATAAATAATTTTATTTTAATCTAAGTTTTTTCTCAGAAATGACATATAGAGGTGGACTTTTACAAGTGATCTGGATCATCAAGTGTAAATCGGGGATAGGCTTGCCTCGCTTTTAGGGGCTAATAAATATCAAAATTGTACCCAACCCTAATTTCTATTAGTCAGCCAAATTGCCTTTATAAAGCAAAAAAATGACTAGACGAGAAAATTTTGTCCAGCTTTTCTGCCAATAAATTAGAGCTGAACCCAACTCAACTCCTAATTTTGTATGTTAAATTGCTGTACTTTACTAATACATCCGATTTGGTGGTGAGTTTTGATTCTTCATTCCCAGCTGGTCATGTAATTATGGTGCGCTGGAGAGCCTATTTATAGTTTATTTGAGCTTTATTTTCTCACATAAGTACTTTTGATAAAATTGTAGATGTTTAGAATAGCATATGACCTTTAGAGTATGTATAATTGTTGTTACCCAAACATGACCTACCTTCTAAATGCCTTCTTTTTTCTTTTTTGAAAAAATTTAAAGGTTTCGACTTCCCACCTCCAAACTCACCACAACCCAACCCGCTTAATTTCTACCAAATCCCATCTTTACAACCTCTCGCATAACCTACCACCATAATCATGCTTGGATCGCTACCACCGTTTCCTCACAGAACATCGCTAAGCCACTGCTTTTTTTGTGTTTTCCGTTGAATACATTCATGCCGTGATTTCTAGTTTCTTCTTTGCTTCTTCTTTCTCCAAACAAATTTATCTATGAGCGATCTCGGATTTTCGTTGAAAACACTCAATTGATGTTTTTTATTTTCATTGCTCTCCTTTAGGATGATCGGGTAACGCTTCATACTAGGGTATTCAATGATGCCTTTTCTATTAAATACTTGATTCATTAATGTTGAATTTTGGTTGCTATGAAAAGTGAATTAATACCATAATTCCTTGATTCACTAGATTTTAATAAGATTCTGCTAATCTTTCGTGCCCCGTGATCGGGACGGGAGGGATGAGATTTGAAAGTCGTCAATGGATCGAGAGTAGGCTTCGCCGCCGGTTTGAACGGATGAGAAATAACCTGCTGGGTTTTGGGAATAAGAATGGGGATAAGGATTCCTGCTCCAAACCTATATACTACTGTGTTTGGAACAGAGGAACAAGAATGGCATAGGGTGCCTCCTACTACAAGTGACCAAACTGGAGGAAAAGGATCGACAGCCTTCTAGAAGCCACAAAACAAATTTGATGCGGTTCGTCTCGTAGGTGCATAAAAAATCACCACATTCACAAAGTCGGCTTAGAATTTTCAGATTAATATCCATAACCCATCCCACGCGATTGCCTATGTATCTTCGAAGATTAAAAAGGCATTAATTCCGTCTCCATTTTCCTAAATAATCGCAGCATCTTTTAATAAGGGACTTAAACAAACTTTGCTCAGGTTAAATAAATTCAAACATTATTGACTTATAAACATCCACCGTGTCTTTAATAAAATATTTAACAAAAGAAAATCATGCTTATGGATTCTTTTGAGCTCACAGCATCAAGATCTATACACGTTTCATTGGATCTCTATGATAACCCATTCTTCATCTTTCTTATTGAATTGTTTCGCTTTCTGAAGGATGATGTGTCCTAGTTTTAGAGGAGAGAACAATATCCCCGTTCTTCTTGGAAGTATGATCTCTGCTCCTTAATAGAGGAGATACAATACCTACCAGATAATATCACAAGTGTGAATAACAATACCAACCCATCTTCATTGAGAAAAATAAAACCCTGAACTCGTTAAAAACTCGATTACAGTTAAACCAAACTCGTCTCATTAAAAACGGGGTTGGACGAGAACCTAAAATAATTAGCCTCGTTGCCATCCTTACTTATTACCCAATGTTAAAAAACAAACAACTTAATACTTAATGCTATTAAATACTATTCAGTATTAAGCTCAAAAAAAGTTATATTTAGCATTAAGTAAAACAAACACCACCCAAGTTACTTACATCGAATTTGGTGGGTTCCATCTCTTGTTATCTTTATCCTTTAATGCTTAGTAAAAGTCCAAGTTCAAGTCATTTATATTATTTTATATACTTAATAAAATAATATAAATTATTTTTGTTTATTTTACTTACAAATTTAAATTGAATAGTTTTCATATAACATAATAAAGTAAAATTTTCGACCTCAAGTCCAATGGGTCGATCGAATATAATTATGTTTATCGTTCTACCGGTCGTAATTTGGTATGGTCCATGAGGGTTTGGGCCGAGGTAGTTCGATTGGCCCATTTTGACTCGTTTTTATTTTAAATTTTTTAATGACTATATAATGTTTTTTATTTACTAAAAGTATTTGTTTTTATTATAAAAATATAAAATAATTGTTTATAGAAAATAATTGCTTTAATAAAATAAAATAATACTAGTATAAAAATAATTTAAAATATAAAACAAAAATTATAAATATAAGTAAAATACTTATTTTATATAATTTTTTAAAAAAATTATATGAAAGAAAATTTCATTTTATAAAATATAAAATTTGTAAACTATTATTTATTATTTTTAATTTTTTAATGTTCAACCTATTTTGACTCAATTTAAAAAACTAGGTTAATAAAAATGGGTTCAGGAAAAATTGATCAAATTGACTGATCCATTTTTTATCCACGCCCAAATAAACTTTGACCAATTTGGGCATAGCCGAATCCAGCCCAAGTTTCCAACTATACTTACATCATTGCTTGATTAGAAAAAAAAATTTAGCTATAAAAACTGGTTCTCCTTATATGAGAACAAGTTTTATATTGTTAATTAGATGGTGATTTATCTCTTGAGATCCATGTAGATTTAAATTTTGTTTGTGAAACACAAATTCAGAGATACAAATCATCTAACTGAAAACTCTGTTTATAATCGAACTCAAAGAAAACGGTGTCCTCCATTCTCTTCATCCACTTTCCTTCAAATGAAATGAGTGATAGAAATAAATATTATTTAATTTGAATGAGTGACTGAAAAGTACTATTGATGACCATTTGAATACCATTTTATTCTGATAAATAAATGCTCTTTTTGTCTATGTGTAATTTGTTTTAATTTTTCTTTCTCGTGGTGGTTTTGCATTCCTTGATTTCAAAATAGATAAAAGAACTCACAAGGTTAGTGAAAGATAATGGTTATTTTTTCTTTTTTCCTCCCTTGTGCCATCTATAGATATCTATGTTAGTTGGTGGAAAATATTGAGAAATGAACTTTGTAAATGTTTGTCTTGTTTTTGAAAATTTTGTCGAATCCTCGAGGTGTTTTGAGGGGTTCAAGTGCATGTATGATAGATGCCTTTAATTCACTATTCCTAAACTAACTCATAATGACCGAAAATACTACAAGGATGGTAAAACTCTACAACCTCCCTCACGAACCTTTTCCATCACCACAATCACGCGGCCGACTGCCCTCAATTGTTCGTGGTTGTAGCATCGCTAAGCTGCTGTTTTTTTTTTTTTCTGGATTCTTTCTGTGTTTCCTCCTTACCAATCAGTGATTTGGATTTTTGTTTGAACATATCTATGCTGCATTTTCTAGTTTCTTCTTGTGTTTCTCTTTTCCAAATAGCATCTGGATTTTTGGTTGAAAACACCTCAATTTATGTTTTTGATTTTTATTGCTGTCCTTTTGAATGATTGGTAATGCCTTCACTTCAGGTTATTCAATTGCTTTTCTCAAGTAATACTTGATTCATTAATTTGGTGATTTTGGTTGCCAGATGCTACAATTGATATCATCATTCTTTGATTCTACTAGATTTTATTAAGATTTGGTTAATCTTGGCAGTTCCACGATCGGGATGGGGTGATGAGATTGTGAAAGCTGTTAAAGAATGGGGATCGAAGGGTAGGGCCCTGCCTCACTAGGTTTGGAATGGGGATGAGAAATAACTAATGTTTTGGGAATAAGAATGGGATAGGGGTGACTTATCCACCCAAACGGTTTATTTACTGTGTTTGAATAGGGAATAAGAATGGAAATATAGGGAAGCTCTACAATTTTAAACCTTCGAGAAAAGGGATTGATGTTTCTAGAAGTCATTAAACATTTAGAAGCTTTTCTGTATACACATAGAAAAACCATTATCATATTCTCACAAAGTCTTTGTGTCTTAGACTTTTAGTATTTAATATCCATAACCTATCCCCACGCGGATTGCCTTTGTATCTCTGAGAAGATTAAAGGCATTAATTGGTCCCATTTTCATGATAAGAGACTATATGAACTTAAAATAATCACAGGCATCTTTAAATAGGGTCTCTCTTTTTTAACAACTTTGTTTGTGTTATATAAATATAAAATTATTGACTTAAGCCATCCTCGTGTCTCTCAAACAAATATTTTTAATTGTACTATCCCTTCCATTTTTTCCTCTTTTAACAATGGGAGATTATTCATAATCTTAACTTTCTATTTGTTGATAATCATTCTTTAAACAATGGAGATTATGTGATAATCTTAATTTTTTTTTGACAACTTAAAATTTATTTACCCGTAATGTTTTTTTATAGCAGGTTAAAATTATAGTATTTTGAAATTGAGTTTTGAAAATATAATCTTTGGTAAGATTACTAGAAGTTACCTTCAACGGATGGTAAGACCAACCGACTCTGTCCTTTCTCCGTAAAATTGGCTTCTCTTGGCAGTAGTTAGCTAAAAGCAGTCATAGGTTCGTTTGAGACAAACACACCAACCCTTAGCGATTTGGATTTTTTTGGTAGGAACAAGATCTTCTTTCGCCTCCCATGCATAAAGGCCAATGAAAGCATCAGTCTCCGCCCGGATGCTATTAGAGCCATTCTCCGCTTGAATCTTTAGATTTTCTACTTGGTGCAAGGAGTGGCTTTTATAGGCCATCTTGATGCCCACATGCTCGAATTGAGCTGGTGAGAGTACAAAGATGTTAGTGGTGTGATTCAGATTTGCATACTCTAGCATATGGCTGGATAGGTCTCACCGCCGCATTTGAGTGCTGGCTAACCGGGCTGGTCCCGATGGCATGTTTTGTAGTGGATTCTATACAATCATGAACTCCTATATGCCGCGGATCGCCAACTATCACACCTTAGTTGCTCTAGAGACTCAAGGCCTACTTCTACTTTTGACAATGGACCTTCTTTACTTTTGACGATATCGAGGCCTAGCCGAGAATATTAGTCCTCTAGTCTTCCCAACAACACCCCGCTATAGGGTCGCTTCTGTCACCATTGGCAAATCTAATTAAAGCTCAACCAGAACGTTAGGGGTCCCAGGTTCAACACTTGATATAAGTCCGCGACATGGTCATTACAGAGCCAAAACTATATAATAAACGGTTATAATGTTCTCATAGAGTTAAAAATTGATTCTGGCGAATTCTTTTGATACCGTGGTTTCAAATTAAATTTGATGGTTCAATTATCAATATAAATGCATCATTATAATAACAGTTAGAGAACAAATTCAACAAACTATTAAGATGGAGCGATCGCATGACTTTGTCATAAGTTTTAACAAATTAAATATAATGGTTTTTCAAACTCTAAAATTGAAGGATGTAAAGTAATTATAAATTGTTACAAATAAAAAAAGTAGTTTACTTAGGTTAATTGTTCAACTAATGTAAGATATTTTGAGGTTTGTTCATAATCTAAATATTTATAATTGGCTGTCATATTTATAGAAAACCAATAAAAACAATGGATTTTTAGTTAAGAAAGTATTTGCACAATAATGATCGGAATCATATTTGTTGGTCAGATTATATGTTAGGAAATTTACATTTGAAGATTAATATGGATCTTTTGATAGCATTTATAGACTTTAGTCCAAAAAATCCTAAGGGATGGAATTCTGCAGTGGTTTTTTTAATCACGCTTATTCTAGCTAAATTATCATCACCCTTCAAACAACTAACAGAGATTTTTGTCTTTTTTTTATAAAATGTTTCAACTTCTCAATTTCCTATCTTCCAGAACCTATTGCATTCGGGAGTCACAGCACCAACTGCTCCATTGACGTTATTATTGGTTGCAGCTGTTTTTCTGGGTTTCTTTTGTGTTTCCTTCCTTACAATCAGTTGTTTGGATTTCTGCTGAATACATTCATGCTGCATTCTAGTTTTTCCTTGTTTCCTCTTTACAAACAGCGATCTACAGAGATCTGATTTTTGGTTGAAAATAACTCCTAATTTATGTTTGTGATTTTCCTTGCTCCTTTTTGGGATGATTGGTAACGCCTTCACTAGGGTATTCAATGATGCATTTTCTGTTAAATACTTGATTCATTAATGTGTTGAATTTTGGTTGTTATGATGCTAGAATTGATACCATCATTCCTTGATTCACTAGATTTTAATAAGATTTGGTTAATCTTTTGGCAGCTCCACGATTGTGATGGGGAGGGATGAGATTTTGAAAGCTGTTCGAAAATGGGGATCGGAGAGTAGGGCAGCCCCGCCTCATCAGGTTTGAAACGGGGATGAGAAATAACTAATGTTTTGGGAATAAGAATGGGATAATGATTCCTTTTTCCAAACCTGTGTATTTCTGGAGTTTGGAACAGAGGAGGCTAAGAATGGCATATCGTGCCTCGTACCAAACCCGAAAGCGGGTTGATGTTTCTTAGAAACCACAAAAACATTCGATGCGGTTCTGTGTATACATAAAAAGACACTATCATATTCACAAAGTCTTTGTGTCTTAGTATTAAATATCATAAGCTATTCCCACATGGACTGCCTTTTGTATCTTTGAGAATATTAAAGGCATTAATCGATCCCCATTTTCTGATAAGAAACTTTATCAACTTAAAATAATCACAGCCATCTTTGAATAGAGACATCCACCACGTCTTTAATCAAATATTTTTAACAAAAAAGAAAATCATGGCATTGGATTCTTTTGAGTGCTCTCACAGGCATCAAGATCTGGATCTCTCTCTTAAACCTATTTTCCCTCTTTCATCTTCCATTATGGCTTCTTCTTCTTCTTCGTCTGATTCTGCTTCTTGGAAGTATGATGTGTTCCTTAGTTTTAGAGGAGAGGATACTCGCTATACATTTATAGATCATCTCTATAAGGCCTTGCGTGCAAAAGGAATTGAGACCTTTATGGATGATCAGCTTAGAAGAGGTGAGTTGATTAATCCGGCGCTTCTTACAGCAATTGAAAGATCAAGACATGCCATCATTGTTTTTTCAGAAAACTATGCATCTTCAAAGTGGTGCCTAGATGAACTGGTGATGATATTGCAGACCCAAAATACCAAACAGCGGAGAGCTGTACCAATTTTCTACCATGTGAATCCGTCAGATGTAGGAAACCAGAGGGGAAGTTTCGGAAAAGCCTTGGCAGACCATGGGGAAATACAGTTGGTGGCTGACCATGAAAAAGAGAGGCTGAAGTATGATATGAAGGGTGAAGGAATGGAGGAGGCTCACCCAAGTTGGCAAAGAAGATATCTGGCTGTGTCTCTGATAAGTAATTTTCTAGAGCTAACTTCCTTATTCATGTATTTAATTTCTGTATCAATTACCCATAAGATGAAAATTTCTTGAAATCTCTCAAACAAGTTCATTTCAACAAAGAGATGCTAGTGAAAAACCTGGATGTTGAACATTATTCTATGGAATACTAAGGACATATTAGATCTTGAATATTGCGAAGGAAGAAAAATGATTGTTGAAATCACTTAGATTTAAATACTAAAAAAAAATTTGTTTCTTTAAAACACAATTTTCAGTTGAATTTATTGAAAGCACTGTACTTTGAAAACAATTTCGAAAATGTTATATTTAATAAAAAAAATTTAAAGCTACAATTTTTTTTTTATCAAAATCCCTCAATTGTTACAATGTTTTGGAAGTTCTTAATATAGAAAAATTTTAAGGTGTCATCTTCTTTTATGATTTTTTTTTAAAAAAAACATTATGAGCTGAAGTCCGTTCATAAGGTGGCTTGTTTTATATATATATTTTTTGAATAAAAGGGTCATTTTGATCCCCAAAGTCCGTAAGCTCACCATCATTCAATGTAAAACGAATCCGAGAAAAAGGGAGCAGTATCAGCCTCATAAATTTGACTCCCAACATAATTTCTCTTTCTTCCAACAATATGTTCTTCTTTTTTGTAATTCATAAAGTGTTTTGAGCGGAACGATGTACACATAAGCATCTTTAACACATATTATATCTATATTAATCCTCATATAAATCAGAATAGACTATAAAGGTAATTAAGTTTTATCACATAACACAGCTAAGTTCTCATAACTCAAACTCGAAACCTCCGGTTAAGATAGGGCCTTAGAAATACCCAATCATTTTATTTACATGTTTGGTGGTTAAACTTTCATTCTTCTTACTCTTTTCCAACTAATAAAAAGAACAAATCCCAATAAAAATTGTAAAATTAACATCTTTCATTCAAATCCAATCTTAAAACTAACATTTTTCATTAAAATCCAAACACAAGTAAAAAATATAAACTTTGGAACAAAAAAAAGACTCTTCCACTCCTTTTCTCTTCTCCTGTTTGTTTCTCCAGAAAAGCCATTAATAATAGCCTGCTGTAGATAAAACATTTTTGCTGGATGTGATGATCTTGTTTGAAGCATGAATGGATTAGTCATGATGTTGTGTGATGAACGTGGAGCTATTTCTCTTTCTCGGATCAATTTCTTCGCCATTGGCGTTGTCTCTGATTATGATTTTTTCTTCGCTTTGCATTTGTAATATTTATTTTTCTTTTTCTTGTTTTTGCTCAATCTTACTGATTGTGGTTAGCTTTATGCAACTGAGAAAGTAAAACCAGAAATCCCTAGATTCTGAATATATGTTTCATCGTTTTCACAAAGCTGAGGAAATTTTGTTGACATAGTTGATTGATCTAAGCGTTGTTAAAATTGGAAATTGGGTAATGGGAAAAAGATAGTGGATTAATTCAACCGATCTGTAAGTTATTTCCTTTTTGTTTCCTGCAATTTCTTTGGAAGCGAACAGGGGAATAAGGGAATATGGATGCGTGGAATTCCTTTTGTTTTTGTAGATTCTTCTGTGTTATTTGATTTGTAAACGGATATTTGTAACTTCCAGATAGGATGAGTGGTTTATCTCATTAATCATATGGTTTGACAGGTAAGTAATGACTAAGCATAACAATGTTGTCCCTAATGGGCACTTCAAGAAGCACTGGCAAGGTCATGTAGGAACCTGGTTCAACCTATACAAGACCAACAGAAGAATTGGTATGTGCGTTTTCTCTTCTAGGTGCTTATGCCCATTTCTTATCATTGAGTTTCTACTTTATGGTTGATTTGAATGGAGTGGGCATAAATTTGTGGGTTTGTGCTGCACTTGTCTCATGCTTTTATTCAAATCCAGCCATTAAATGGAAGCTCTGTGATTTGTGGTTCATGTTTGATTTTGTCCTGTCTTTTTATGGGTTGAATATTTGTACCATGTGTAATGCTATGTAACCGAGTTTATCGGTTTTCCTATGAAACCATCTCCAGCTAGACAGAAGAAAGCTGTGAAGATTTTCCCTCGCCCTACTGCTGGACCACTCCGCCCACTTGTTCATGGACAAACTTTGAAATACAACATGAAAGTCAGAGCTGGCAGGGGATTCTCTCTGGAAGAGCTCAAGGTGGGAACATCTCTAGATGATCATTTTGCTTATGCTGATGTTAATAAATGTTTACATTTCTGAAATGTTTTTTTCAATCTGGACTCTCTTGAATGTGGATTGTGTGCTATGTATAATGTATGCACTTCTTGATGTGTGTTTTGCGGATGCGATTTACTGTAGTTTTTTTCCATTGACATGCCCTTTTGTAGTGTTCAGTGGCAGAGCCAGGAATGTTGTCTAGGAAGGGACACATCCAAACTCCTCCCGGGCCCTTTTATTTTTGAAGGACATCCTGGTGCTATTGTAGAATTTCAGTTCATTGATTCATTTTAAGATGGCAGCTGTATCATACCGTCTTGCTGGATATTTCCTGAATTTGTTTAAACTCCTAATTGTTGTTATCTTCCTTTTTGTTCTTGTTCTTTTGCTATGATAATTTGTTTAAGTATGTACTTTATTGATAACCAGGCAGCAGGCATCCCAAAGAAACTTGCTCCAACCATCGGCATATCGGTTGATCACCGCCCGAAAAGACGTTCTAGAAAGCCTTCCAGGCAAATGTCCAGCAGTTGAACATACAAGGCCAAATTAGTTTATCTTCCCCAAGACGTGCCTACCCAAAGCCAAGGTCATTTTAACTAGATGAAATGCATTTTATTAAACGAAAGCTTCTATTCATTCCTGTATGCTAAAACTCATGTTGTTGCTCTCTTTCTGTGCAGGCTGGTGATTCTACTCCTGAGGGCTGGCAACAGCCACTCAGAATCAAGGACAGTACATGCCTGTTGTGCTTGAGAAGCCAACTGTGGAGCTTGTGAAGATCACAGATGAAATGAAATCATTCAAGGCATATAACAAGCTCCGAGTAGAGCATACTAATGAACGCCATGTTGGTGGATGCTGAAGGGAGAAAAAATGCAGATCAAGAGAAGGAGAAGTTGATCGGAGATTGGGAGATTGCCTTGAAGAAAGTGTCTAAGCTGAAGGGAGTCCCTGTGGATGACCAGTAATGGTACTTCTTTTCACCTCTTCTTGAGAAATTTCAGCCTATTTTATTTATTTATTGTCGCCAACTACAAACTTAGCTTGTTATATTTCTTGAATTAGAATTTTCTATACATTGGAAGCTTGCTAAAATCCATATAACTATCCAATTTTAGACAACATAGATGTATAATGTATTGTCTCAAAATGTCTAAATTATGAATATGGAAGCATAGATTGGCAAAATTAACTTCTTAATGCTTTTATGGAAGCATCCCAGAAATTTTCTTCCATCAATAAAGGTGTCACTAGATCAGGAAACTTAGATGGCAAACTAGAAGCTAGCTTGAAACTTTGGCACATTTATAGTTCTATTTGCATGTGCTATGATAAAAATTACTGGCTAAATTTCAATTTTCACTTTTTTTCTTATTTCAATTTATGGCTTGGCATAATTATAATGCACTTAAATATTTAGCTTAATAAATTGGTTGTCTTTTTTAGTAATCATTATTATTCTATTAAATATCAATTTTTTCCCTATGAGCCTCACGACATCATCAAATTTCCTCCATATTGATTATATTTTGTAGTACTCATTCTCGTTTAGTGTAATGATGACGGACATGAGGCAAAGGTTATTCGAGATATACGTGAAGATATCCTTAAAAAATTAGACCGTAAGCCTTTACATGTGGGTGACAACATTGTGGGAGTGGATGTTCATTTGAAGAGGTTAAAATCACTACTTAAAATGGAGCTTGATGAGGTTCACATGGTTGGTATTTATGGAATTGGTAAAACTACCATCGCTATGACTATTTACAATGATATCTCGTCTCAGTTTGATGGTTGTTGCTTTCTTAGAAATATCGGGCGGAAAGATGAAGATGGTCAACTCGAATTGCAGAAAACACTTCTTCAAGATATCTTGAAAGGTTAGAGGCTGAAATTCAGCAATACTAGAGAAGGAATCAATGTGATAAAGGAAAGACTTTGCTCAAAAAACGTCCTTATTGTTCTTGATGATGTGGTAGATATAGAGCAATTAAAAAACCTAGCTTGTTAAAAGATGGGTTGGTATGGTAAAAAAAGTAGAATCATTATAACAACTAAAAACACACAATTGCTGAGACAATATGATGTGATGCGAGTTTATAAAGTAGAGGAATTGAATCATGAAGAATCTACTGAGCTTTTTAATTGGTGGGCCTTTAAGCGAAATATTCTAACTTGAAGAATGTTTGGAAAGCCTTTCTGTGTGTCATAGGGTATGCTAAAGGCCTTCAGATAGCCCTTGATGTTTTGGGTGGCTTTCTATTAGGCAACAAGAACAAAGATGAATGGAGAAGTGCGTTACATAAGCTCGAGAAAATGCTTGATCAAAAAGTCCAAAGTGTTCTTAGAGTAAGTTATGACAGGTTGGAGAATGAGATAAAAAGTACATTTTTGGATATTGAGCCTTTTTTTAAAGGGGAGGACAAGGACTTTGTTTCAAGAATATTGGGAAGAAGGGCAAAACATGAAATAAATGCTCTGCCATAGATGTCTCATTACCATTTCAGAAAACAAGTTATACATGCATGATTTATTGCAACAAATGGGGCATGAAATTATTAAGTCAAAAGAAAACATTCGAAGATCAAGAAAGAAGTAGTCGATTTTGGGATCCAGATGATGTTGTTAATAAGTTAACAAGCAAAGAGGTAAGAGCCAAATTTATTTAGGTTAAGTGATTATACATCGATACAATCTACTTAATTTGTCATCTTTGCCTAACTTATTCTTGTCGTTTTACTTTTTTAGGTGACTAAAAGAATTGAAGGACTATTTATAAACATCAACTCTACATCAAGAAAGATGAAATTTACAACAAAAGTTTTCAAAAGGATGAGTAAACTGAATTACTCAAAGTCTATAACTGGTTTGGGAATGAGGTGCACCTTCCCATGGACTTCGAATTTCCCTCTTCCGAGTTAACTTATATGTATTGGGATGGATACCCTTTAGAATCCTTACCTACAAATTTTGATGGAACGAAACTTGTTGAACTCAATTTAATGTATGGCAGCATAAAGCAACTCTGGGAAAGGAATAAGGTATTATTACCATTGTTTGGTTAACTGTTTTTATATTAATTTTGAAGTTTATCAAAAAATATCTACTAAGACATTTTGTTTTGTTGCAGATTCTTGATAAATTGAAAGTCATCAACCTTAGCTATTCAAAGAATCTCATTGAAATTCCAGATTTTTCAACGATGCCACATTTGGTGATTCTAATCCTAGAAGGTTGTATGAAACCACTTAAATATTCATTAATTTCTATTATTATTGGAGTTATCAGCTAATTTTTTTCTTGAATACAATAGGTTGTACATGCCTTGAGAGTCTTCCAAAGAACTTTCATAAGTTGAAACTTCTTAGAAGTCTCTCTTTGTGATAATTCTTTCAGTTGAAGAGTTTTAGAATTAGGAGTAATGTATTAAACCTAAGGGAGTGCTTAAGTAAATGGCCATAACGAAGTACCATCATTGATTAGGCATCTCCATGGGCTCGAAGACTTGAATTTAAGCTACTGTAAAAACCTTGCTAGTCTTCCTGATGGTATTAGTAGTTTGAGATCTCTTCGAAACCTTAGATTGGATTGGTGTTTGAAACTAACGGACCTTCCAGAAATGAAGGCTGATATGAAGAATCTAGAGAGGCTTGATTTGAGTTCAACAGCAATAAAAGAGCTTCCATCCTCAATTAGCCATTTGAAAGCTCTTAAACACCTTGATTTGTCATGTTGTGAAAACCTTGTGAGTCTTCCAAAAAGCATCTGTAATTTGCGTTCTCTTGAAATTCTCTATCTGCTGGAGTGCTCGAGACTAAAGGGCTTTCCCGAAATCAGGATTGACATGAAAAATCTAAAGATTCTTGATCTACAATCACGGGAATCAAAGAGTTACCATCATCCACAGGCGTCTGCTGCTCTTGAACACTTGTCTCAAGTTGCAAACATCTTGTCTCTTAGGAGACTATTTTGGTGACTCCTAAAACTCTTTGTCTACTGGGTGTTCAAAATTGAGGGCTTTCAGAAATCAAGGGTAGTATGAAAAGTTTGACAACTCGATGCGGAATCATCAGGTATAAAAGAGCTACCATCATCCATTGGACGTTTAACGTGCTCTTGAGCACTTATACTGTCGAAGTTACAAGAACACCATGAATCTTCAGGAGGCATTTTGTAATCTGAGCTCTCTAAAAACCCTCCATGTCCGTGACTGCTCGAAACTTCATGGATCGAAGTTGGACCTCGGGGGGCTGCAATGCTTAGAGGACCTGCAGTTATCATACATCGTATTTGGTGGGTTCCATCTCTTGTTATCTTTATCCTTTAACACGTTTTTTAGTAAAAGTCAAGTCTAAGTCATTTATATTATTTTATATATTTAATAAAATAATATAAATTATTTTTGTTTATTTTTACTTGCCAAATTTTAAATTGAATAGTTTTCATATAATATAATAGGCGAAAATTTTTGGACCAAGTCCAATGGGTCGATCGAATATAATTAAGGTTTATTGGCCCGGCCCGAATAGACCTACGGTCCATGAGGGTTTGGGCCGAGGTAGTTCGATTGGCCCATTTTGACTCGTTTTTATTTTAAATTTTTTAATGACTATATAATGTTTTTTATTTACTAAAAGTATTTGTTTTTATTATAAAATATAAAATAATTGTTTATAGAAAAATAATTGTTTTAATAAGAAATAAAATAATACTAGTATAAAAAAAGTAATTTAAAATATAAAAAAATTATAAATATAAATAAAATAATTTATTTTATATAATTTTTAAAATTATAAGTGAAAAGAAAATTCTATTTTATAAAATATAAAATTTGTAAACTATTTATTATTATTTTAATTTTTTAATGTCTAACCTATTTTGACTCGACCAGTAAAAAACTAGGTTAATAAAAAATGGGTCCGAAGAAAAATTGATCAAATTGACTCGATCCATTTTTTATCCACGTTCCAAATAAACTTGACCAATTTGGGCATAGGCCGAACCAGCCCGTTTCCAACTATACTTTTACATCATTGCTTGATTAGGAAAAAAAATTTAGCTATAAAAAACTGGTTCTTATATGAGAACAAGTTTTACATTGTTAATTAGATGGTGATTTTATCTCTTGAGATCCATGTAGATTTAAATTTTGTTTGAGAAAACACAAATCTTAAGAGATAAAATCATCATCTAACGGTGAAAAACTCGTTGCTTTTATAACTGAACCCAAAGAAAACGGTGTCCTCCATTCTCTTCATCCACTTTCCTTCAAATGAAATGAGTGATAGAAATAAATATTATTTAATTTGAATGAGTGACTGAAAAGTACTATTGATGACCATTTGAATACCATTTTATTCTGATAAATAAATGCCTTTTTGTCTATGTAATTTGTTTTAATTTTCTTTCCCTGTGTGGTTTTGCATTCCTTTGATTTCAAAAATAGATAAAAGAACTCACAAGGTTAGTGAGAAAAGATAATGGTTATTTTTTTCTTTTTTCCTCCCTTAGCCATCTATAGATATCTATGTTAGTTGGTGGAACCCATTGGAGAAAATGAACCTTTGTAAATGTTTGGTTCTGTTTTTGAAAATTTTTTTGTTGAATCCTGAGGTGTTTTGAGTGGGTTCATGCATGTATGATAGATGCCTTTAATTCATACTATTCTCAAACTAATCCTTATACGAATCGGAAAATACTACAAGGATGGTAAAACTCTACAACCTCCCTCACCTAACCTACCACCACAATCACGTGCCGACTGCCCCCAATTGTTCGTGTTGTAGCATCGTTGCTGCTGGTTTTTTTTTTTCTGGTTTCTTTATGTGTTTCCTCCTTACCAATCAACGATTTGGATTTCTGTTTGAATACATTCATGCTGCATTTTCTAGTTTCTTCTTGTGTTTCCTCTTTTCCAAACATCGATCTGGATTTTTGGTTGAAAACACCCTCAATTTATGTTTTTGATTTTTATTGCTGTCCTTTTTGAATGATTGGTAATGCCTTCACTAGGTTATTCAATGATGCCTTTTCTGTTAAATACTTGATTCATTAATTTGGTGATTTTGGTTGCTATGATGCTAGAATTGATATCATAATTCCTTGATTCACTAGATTTTAATAAGATTTGGTTAATCTTTTGGCAGCTCCACGATTGGGATGGGGAGGGATGAGATTGTGAAAGCTGTTAAAGAATAGGGATCGAAGAGTAGGGCCCTGCCTCACTAGGTTTGGAATGGGGATGAGAAATAACTAATGTTTTGGGAATAAGAATGGGATAGGGGTGACTTATCCCAAACGGGTTTATTTTACCAGGTTTGAAATAGGGAATAAGAATGGAAATATAGGGGTGCCTCATACCAAACCCGAGAAAAGGGATTGATGTTTCTTAGAAGTCACAAAACATTTAGAAGCTTTTCTGTGTATACACATAGAAAACCATTATCATATTCACAAAGTCTTTGTGTCTTAGACTTTTAGTATTTAATATCCATAACCTATCCCCACGCGGATTGCCTTTGTATCTCTGAGAAGATTAAAGGCATTAATTGGTCCCATTTTCATGATAAGAGACTATATGAACTTAAAATAATCACAGGCATCTTTAAATAGGAATTTTTAACAACTTTGTTTGTGTTATATAAATATAAAACTTTATTGGCTTCGCCATCCCCGTGTCTTCAAACAAATATTTTAATTGCATTATCCCCTTCCATTTTCCTCTTTAACAATGGGAGATTATTCATAATCTTAACTTTCTATTTTTGTTGATAACTTATCTAAAACAATATAGAGATTATGCATAATCTTAATTTTTGACAACAAATTCTATTTACCCGTAATGTTTTTTATAAAGTAGGTTAAAAATTATATTTTGAAATTGAGTTTTGAAAATATAACTTTTGGTAAGATTACTAGAAGTTACCTTCACCGGGATGGCAAGTGACCAACCGACTTGTCCTTTCTCTGTAAAAAAAATTGGCTTCTTAGCGTTAGTTAGCTATGGAGTCATAGGTTCGTTTGAGGCAATTTGCCGCAACATAGCGATTTGGATTTTTGGTAGGAACAAGATCTTTCTTTAAAGCTCCATAGGCAGTCTTGATGAAAGCATCGTGACACACGAAGCAGGGGTGTGACCTCTGGTCGACTTGCGAAAAAACTGTGTGTCTCATATCATGAGGCTGAGCATGAGTAAATGGCCCAATAGGGCCCATCATCATACTCGTCCATACGGTTACAAGATATACATTTAATAGATCTAAATTATTACATCGCTCATCTGAAAACATATATTAAAAACTAGGTGCGTTCCCAATATATACACAAAACAGAATCAAGACCCTGGTCCAGGCCTTTGCAATCCAGGCCTCTAAGGAGCGTCGATGCTGTGCACATCTGTACTGAAAGGGGGTCCCACGGCGGGGTGAGCTAGCATGCATTAGAGATAAATCCATAAAGAATTTATTTCCTACCTAGGTGCACATGCAAATGATCGCTTTCACTGATCAAACCCGGCAGCAATCCGTGCGCCACATGTTATCTATCATGGAAAAAAAATCTATGCATGTATGAAGGCGACCTTATACATAGCCCCAATCTTAAGATTCGACCTCAGACCCACCACCCAGCCTTAGTGCCAATGAAATCGATCTTGGTCGGTCGAACTTCCATCTCACCTTTCGTAGTCTATGTGATATTTATTTAATCGTTTTGTGTCTTTTGGAGCCTTGGTACTCGGGGTCTCACAGCGGGTCTCTTACACCCTCCAGAGCATTTTTGGACTCAAGTGGATCTGTCTAACTAGGTTTTCGGGTTTTCTTTGAGAGGTATCTATCCTAGCACTCGCCCAGACACATTTCATTTTCCATTTCATTTAACACTATGAACTCAATTTGACTTAGTCCATTCCCAAGCCCATGATTCAACACCGTCACGAGTGCGAATCGGTACCATGTACACACTCTCATGTAATGTGGTGTTCTGCAGCACACCAATGCAATGCAATTTGTGCCACTGCACTCAAACCCATGACCAATGTGAAAACACTCATGGACATTCTACACCATACACTATGTGTGTGCTATGAATACTCATGTCTAATGCACAACATTTCATATATTTAACATACATGCAGTCATGTTAATATTCCACATATTCAAATCAATACATCACATAGCATGCACTAGCAGATTAGTTCTAGAAAATTCTGCATGGCATTCATTCAAGTAATAACAAGCCAACTTTGATTTTCAGTCTTAAAACTCAGAAAAACAGCACATACAATAACATGCAATAACCATATTAGTTCCAGAAAATTCTGCATTCAAGTAATAACAATCCAACTTTGATTTTTAGTCTTAAAACCCAGAAAAACTAGCACATCAAAAACAGCCACAATAACCATATTAGTTCCAGAAAATTCTGCATGTTAATATTCACAATTCTGCATGTTATTCATCAGTCATCAGTTCCAGGAAAATTCTGCATGTTAATCCTGCATGAAAGCCCATAAAATTCTGCATGTTTTTTTATGCATACAATAATACACCAAACTGAGTTTTCTTCAGTATAAAAAAAAACTAGAACATTCTGCATGTTAGTCATGCATACAAGGATACACCAAACTGAGTTTTCTTTGATCTAAAACCCTAAAACATTCTGCATATTAGTCATGCATGGAAACCCAGAAAATTCTGCATGTTTTCATGCATACAATACTACACACCAAATTGAGTTTTCTTCAGTCTAAAAACCTAGAACATTCTGCATGTTGGTCATGCATGAAAAGTTCACACAAAACTGAGTTTCTTTGATCCTAAACACCCAAAACATTCTGCATGAAGCCCGAAAATTCTGCATGTTTTCATGCATACAATACTACACCAAATTGAGTTTTCTTCAGTCTAAAAGCCTAGAACATTCTGCATGTTGGTCATGCATGAAGAAAGGATACAAAACTGAGTTTTCTTTGATCTAAGCACCCAAAACATTCTGCATGGAAGCCCAGAAAATTCTGCATGTTTTCATGCATACAATACTACACCAAATTGAGTTTTCTTCAGTCTAAAGCCTAGAACATTCTGCATGTTGGTCCATGCATGAAAATACCTAAAGCAGGTTTTCTTTGATCCTAAACACTAAAACATTCTGCATGGAAGCCCAGAAAATTCACCATGTTTTCATGCGTAATACTACACCAAATTGAGTTTTCTTCACTCTAAAAACCTAGAACATTCTGCATGTTGGTCATCATGAAAGGATACACAAAACTGAGTTTTCTTTGATCCACAAACACCCAAAACATTCTGCATGGAAGCCCAGAAAATTCTGCATGTTTTTCATGCATACAATACTACACCAAATTGAGTTTTCTTCAGTCTAAAAACCTAGAAAATGCATGAAAGGATACACAAAACTGAGTTTTCTTTGATCTAAACACCCAAAACATTCTGCATGGAAACCCAGAAAATTCTGCATGTTATTCCTTCAAACAATCACATATGAAACTCAACGAATGCATTTCCATGGCCCCGAGCAAGGAAATAACCAAAGAGGAAAAATCCCTCACCTCTTGAAGTGTGTAGGATCAGTTCTTGATCCACCCAAATCTGAAACAATGGAGGAAAAAAGCTTCCTCCTCCCTTTCTCCTTTCTTTCTTTTCTTTCTTTCTTTCTCTCTTTTCTTTCTTCTCCTCTTCTCTACGAATTGTTTGCCATCTCTCCTCAAACTACCAAGTTGGTTTTGACCTAGGGGCCACTAACATCCATTTGTTTGACACTTGGTCAACTCAAGAGATAAGTCTTCTCCTCTACAACACAACCACTTTCATGCTGTGCATGAGGGTGGCTTGACATTGGCTCCCACCCGATCATGCGATCCTAAGGGCATGACACTTGGCCCGCCCATGTGCGAAGTGTCTCCCATCTAAGTTCCACATGGCACCTATGGTTGGCCCATTCGAGTCTCGAAATATTGCCAAAACCGGCGATCTCGGGAATTCTACGTAGTTCGTTTGGTTCAACTAGATTTCGCAAGATGATTCTTACGGCGTGATCCGTTTCGTCATCCGAGTCACGAAAGATTTGGGGTTTTGTGCATGCCGTTCGGTTAAAATTCTGGAATTTGCTCATTTTGGAAAAGAAAAGAAAGAAAAAAATCGTTTTCGGGGTTTCACATTCTCCCTTAAAAAGAATTTATTAAATTCGCATACATACAAACAATCAACCACATGCATATGCAACGGTCATTTTAAAACATTAATGACTAAGCGCTGCCACTTCCAAACAGAAGGATAGTTGGTGCGTACGGTGTCCTCAGCGCTCCCATGTCGCCTTCGACTCCTCGGTGCTGCCATAACACCTTCACAAGCCTCACAGTCTTGCCACGCAAAACCTGCTCTCGACTATCCATGATGCGCCTTTGGTGCTCCTCGGGGATCATCGGCATCCATGACGAGCTCTCCCGATCCACTATATAGTTGGATGCGGGTGTACTTCGGACATAGGGCGTGAAGCACTTCATGAGCGGCTTGACAAGAGCTCGATTGGCAGCGCCGATGGAGTATGCAACCAGCGCCCACCCTCTTGAGAGTACCTCGAAGGGTCGATGTACCTCGTGACAGCTTCCTCGTTCCGAATCGATCGCTCCTCTGCTTAGGCATCACCTTGAGAAGACATGATCACCCACCTCGAACTCTAGAGGTCGGTAAGTAGGTATGTCGGCCTTAACTCTTTTGTCGGCTGCGAAGCGGTAGGGAGACTCTTCGGATGTTTTCCCACCCAGCTTCTACGCGGTGTCTCTAATCAAATACGGACCGATTGATGGGCTCTCTCCCACCTCGTCAGCATATTCGGCGTCGACATGGCCTCCGAGTAGAGCCTCCGCCAGGATTATCCCGAATCTTCGTGCTTGTTATTGTAGGCGAACTCTGCCCAGAGGCGAGTGCTCCTCCGGCTACCCTTGGGGATCCAAGGCCTTGTGCTCGCGACATGTCCTCCAAAATCGAATCGTTGGCTCGTTGACCTCAGGTCGAGGATGAAGCGATGCTCATCGAAAGGCTGTGTCCCCATGGCCTTCAGGCTGCCGGGCGGGCGAAATGCTTAGGGATCGATCGATGCTATGGAGGCCCCGGAACTCCACACGTCGTACTATCTCACGGTATATACAACTGCAATTACTCCGATTGTGAAGGTCATTAGCGCGGCGGAAAATGTGTCGAAAACGGTGGTGGTCATAACCCATATCGCATCATGCTTGATGTCGCGGCAAGTAAGTCAGAAGTCGTAGTGATGTGCTCCCACTTCGTCACCGCTATCTCCCGATATTTGGGTAAGCCTGTTGACCTCACGGTGGTCGACCTTGACTCTTTGACACACGTAAGACACGTCGGACAATCCCCAGGCAATGCCTGCCCCGTCCCGCTCGTGTCACGGCGGCGAAGGTCATGATACATCTTCGTGCCACGGATGCAATCGGGGCCGATGGAATACGGGGATCTCCTCCCTCGAATCAGGTCATTGGGGACCCTGACTCATCCTATCTGTAGGACTACCATGCATTGTGGATGGCCCGACCTTCGTCATTTGTACTAGCTGTACTCGACTGATGGATACTAGTTACGCGATCCTGCACTGGGACTCTATCCACTCTGCTTGAAGTAGGGACGGGCGTAGCCATCATACTTCAAGGTACCTTGGGCACGCTCATCGTCTTGGTCTGTTTTGCCACTATCTCGAGCATCAGCCACTCTGGGAAGCTATACCTTGATACTCCCTATGACTTTCGGCTAAGGCGCATCAGCCACTACATTTGCCTTGCCGGGATGGTAATGCAAAGTGAAATCGTAATCTTCAAAACTCCATCCTACGTTGCCTCGTATTTGAGGTCCATTTGCGTGAATGTATTCCGAGACTTTGTGGTGCAAGCCTGGCTGCTCACCATATAAGTAGTGGCGCTAAATCTTCAGGTCGAAGACTATGGCAGCCAACTCCATGTCATGCGCGGTAATTACGCGTGATTCTTCAAGCTATGAGAATCTAAGCCCACAACTATTCACATTTGCATCGGAACACACCTGGTCGGAGTCCTTCGAAGCATCCGTGCCTTTGTGTACCTCACATCCCCTTTAGGGACTATTAGGAGATAGGAGGTAGTAAGCCTCCTCTCCAATTCTTGGAATGCTCGCTCACATGAGTCATCCCATACAAACTTATTGCTCCTTCGAGATTCGACCTTGTCATAAACATTTGCTAGCGGGGAAATCTCTATAAACCTCTGTAATACCACCGCCAATCCCGAGAAACTACGTATCTCGGCGACTTGAGGTCTCTCAGCCTCCATCACGACCTCAACCTTCCAGGGTCCAGCGACACGCTGAAGTGACACCATGTGTCCCAGAAACCTGTTAAAACTCGCACTTACTTGAACTTGGCATACAAGCGATGGTCCCTCAAGGCGTAGTGCGGTCTCAGTGATCCTCATGCTCCACCTCCAGATTGGGAGTAGATCAGTATGTCATGTAACAAAGACCACCACAAATTGATCTAAATAGGGTTGGAACACCTATTCATGGAGAAACCCATGATCTGTGGTGCATTCGTCGATCGAAAGAGGCATCACGTAGCTCAAAGTGTTGTCTAGCGTCACGAGCGTCTTAGGGATATCTGCCTCCCCAACTTTCTCTTGATGGTAACGGTGCGAAGATTAAATCTTGGAGTAGACTCGCGCCCCCTCGGTGATCAATGAAGTGTCGTCTGGTAATGGATCCACAGGTTCTTGATTGTAACCACTGTTCTTATGCATGTGTTATAGTCAGAGGTCTTATCCTTAACTTTTCGCAAATGAGCCAGGAGCACCCGTGGTGAAGTACTTGGTACAATGGTATATTACATTGCTCTGTCTGGACCTTGAGCTCCTGCAACTCAACCGGCGCCATCTGCGGAGTCCTTAGAAATAAGGCGAGTCCGAGATGCGACTTCAATCACGAGTCTACATCTCGGTGGAAATGAAATCCGTGCTTCGCGGAAAAACATCCTCGTGCTCATGAACCACGAGGTAGACTCATATCTGTCTCACCTCGTCCTCGAGTAAGGCTAGCCTATTGACGGAAGTCGGCTAGTGCCATCGTGGTCGTACGATTATGGGGTGAAACATCGTACTATTCCTGAAGCCTGACAGTGCGAGTGCGTTGTGTAGGCGGTAACTCATACGATCCTGATCTATGACAACGGTGTGTCTGTCGACCAGGTCCATCAGGGATGACCTCGAACTCGACATGTCCATGACCAGTTCAGTGAGTAGAATCCAGAGATCTCTAACTCCATCCTCGACACTCTCCGTCGATTCTCTCCTTAGTCCACGGGGAGAACTCACATCTGATAAACGTCTAAGGTCTCGACCTGCGATACTCTCACACGAGATCACGTGATAAAGAGTCGATGCACAGGAGTCAAATAACACCCTTGCCCCTGGCGAAAGAGTAGAAGCGTACCACTGAATCAACGGTGATCTGGCACGCCTCGACGCGGAGTAATGCGCGAAGACACGTATGGGCCCCGAAGTCAGGCACGTACACTGCGCTCGACCTCGGCCGTCTCTGGCCTTTTGGCTGTCGTAGAAACACTCGATGCTCGTGTGAACCACGAAGGCTGATACTGTTCCTGGCCACGTCTTTGGGGTAAGGAGGAACATGCGAGTCTGCTCATGTCCCACGATGATCGGAATTTGTGGTGTCCACGATCTGAAACCCCTGTATCACGAGGGCAGTCTCGCCTCGTAATCACATTGATGCGCGGTGGAAACATGTGTCTTCGGCTGTTGGTAGCCGGACTGGCCTTGGCCTGTTGGCTACGGCCCAGCCGAAACCACGTGGAGCAAGAGTCCTCTGCTTCTTTCCCGAGCCTGAAGAAGAAACTTGGCTCGCCCTCTTCTTATTACTAGCACCTGCATCTCGGATGCTACAAGCGTCATCTACATCTCGCTCAATAATCAAGGCTGTACTGACCATCGAGTCCATATCTTGTAGGTTATGTCCTACAATCTTACCCCGGATGGACAACTTGACCCGTCTTCGAACTACAACCTTGGCGGCGTCGGTGTGCAAAATCATCCGAAGCGTGCGACTCTACGTGAATCTGGCTACGTACTCAAGTACAGTCATCGTTCCCTGTCTCAGCTCAAGGAACTCTCGGGCCTTCGCATGTCTAGCAGAAGCCGGAAAGTACTTCCCCATGAATAGTCTGCGAAAATCATCCCATGTCATAGTCTCCAAATTACAGGTCGTGACCCCTCCCGCGGATACGGGACTCACCTGTTTGGAATGAAGCCGGCGTAATCAGGAAGTAGTGTCAAGGTGATCTCCATAGCCAGAATCCTCTGTCTGGCGGAACCAATGGTGCGCTGCCATTTGGGTCCCCTCCTCCGTGAACGTCGGAGGGATGGTGTGCCTTGAACCTCACGGAGGTTGCGGCACCTCACGACCTCTATTTGCATCGGCTGTGAAGTGCTTCTCCGCGACACCCATGGCCTCATGAGAGGCTGCTGATCAAAAATAAGTGGTGGTCGGCCATCACCGGTAGACTGACCTCTACGCCCCGAATCTACTTGCCATCTCTGACAGGTAAAACAACAAGTTTAGAATCATTTCGTGTCGAATTGTTAGCACACATCTTACACATGTCACCAATAATATACTTAATATCCCAACCATCCGCTGTTTCCGAACTTAAGGTTACAAACCCTAGTGTTCGTATTTCCTATATACATCATACCACATATATAATTCCCGTAATTTGTAACACACAATCACGCACATACAATCAAAGCATAAACCAGAAAACACACAATGCATGTCAGGATCTAACTCGTCTCGTGGACTCCTGTAACCACACTCACCGAGACCTTGATACCAAACTATGATCTGGATATCAATTTCCGAGCACTAGGTAACTCTAACTCAAGCCCAACGCAGCTATACCAGTCGTGATGCTCTACACATTAACAAAGATGTCCTAAACCCATGCCCCACCAAGCCCTAGCGCCCGTATACCTAAGCTCGATACTGTCGTGACACCCTAAAACCTGGGGTCCCGATTGGATCACCAACTCAAGGAACCTCGTGTGTCTCATATCATGAGACCCATACATGAGTAAAATGGCCCAATGGGTGGCCCATCATCATACTCGGGCTCCATACTACAAGACCATACATTTTTAAGGTATCTAAGAGTTATTACACTTAATACAAAACATATTAAAACTAAATGCTCTAATATATACACAAACAAGAATCAAGGCCACAAACCGACCCGTCATAATCCCGGCCTCTATGAGCGCCGCCCCGCCTCGCACCGCCCCGCACCCGAAAGGGGTCCCACGACCGGTGAGCTAATGCCCGCAGAGATAAATCCCATAAGGGCTACTCCTACCTAGGTGCACATGCAAATGATCATTTCAATAAACACAACCAATCCGCGCATTACATGTTATCCTCTATCATGGAAAAAAAATTCACATGCATGTATGAGACGACACTATACAAGGCCCGCACCGCCAACCACCCACCACCCAACGCAGCGCTAAATGTGGGAAATCGCATCGAGTCAATCTCGACTTTCATCTCACAACTCGTAGCCTATGTGAGGTTTATTTAATCGTTAGGTCTTTTTTTGGGCAATGTATCCTTTTTCGGTCTCACCGCGGGTCTTCTTACACCCTCCGACATTTTTCGGCTTTTGTGGATACGTTTCCAACTGTGTTTCGTGTTTTTCACCTGAGTGGGGGTATCTATCCCCTACTTGCTACGCCCGACACATTTCATTTTCCATTTTCATTTAACACTATGGAACTCAATTTGACTTCGTCCCATTCCCAAGCCCACATGATTCAACACCAAATGCAGTGCCAAATCAGTACCATGTACACACTCTCATGTAATGTGGTGTTACCGCACACCAATGCAATGCAATTTGTGCCACTGCACTCAAACCCATGACCAATGTATGAAAACCTCTACATGGACATTCTACACCGTACACTATGTGTGTGTCTAATGCACAAAACATTTCATATATTTAACATACATGCAGTCATGTTAATATTCCACATATTCAAATCAGTACATCACATAAGCATGCACTAACCTGTATTAGTTCTAGAAAATTCGCATGGCATTCATTCACGACAATAAGCCAACTTTGATTTTCGCCTTAAAACTTTAAAAACAAAGACATACAATAACATGCAATAACCATATTAGTCCGTAGTACTGCATTCAAGTAATAATGTCAACTTGATTTTTAGTCTTAAAACCCGTGAAAACAGCATCCAAAAACATGCACAAACTATATTTAGTTCCAGAAAATTCCTGCATGTTAATATTCACAATTTCGCATGTTATCTCATCGCCATCGCTCCAGAAAATTTCCTCGCATGTTAATCCCGTGAGTCTACAAAATTTTGCACGTTTTTTAAGTGCATACAATAATACACCAAACTGAGTTTTCTTCGCATAAAAAACTAGAACATTCTCGCATGTTAGTCATGCATACAAGGATACACCTCAAACTGAGTTTTCTTTGATCTAAAAACCTAAAACATTCCGCATGTTAGTCATGCATGGAGTTCGGCATTCTGTACGTTTTTCAGCATACAATACTACACCAAATTGAGTTTTCAGTTTAAAACCCAGAACATTCTGCATGTTGGTCATGAAAGGATACACAAAACTGAGTTTTCTTTGATCTAAACACCCAAAAAACATTCTGCATGGAAGCCCAGAAAATTCTGCATGTTTTTCATGCACAATACTACACCAAATTGAGTTTTCTTCACTCTAAAACCTAGGAACATTCTGTATGTTGGCTCACATGAAAGGATACACAAAACTGAGTTTCTTTGATCTAAAACACCCAAAACATTCTGCATGCTGAAGCCCAGAAAATTCTGCATGTTTCATGCATACAATACTACACCAAATTGAGTTTTCCAGTCTAAAACCTAGAACATTCTGTATGCTGGTCATGCATGAAAGGATACACAAAACTGAGTTTTCTTATCTAAACACCCAAAACATCTGGGTGCATGGAAGCCTTAGTACCCTTGCATGTTTTTCACATACAATACTACACCAAATTGAGTTTCAGTCTAAAACCTAGAACATTCTGCATGTTGGTCATGCATGAAAGGATACACACAAAACTGAGTTTTCTTTTGATCTAAACACTCCATAAAACATTCTGCATGGAAGCTCAGAAAATTCTGCATGTTTTTCATGCATACAATACTACACCAAATTGAGTTTTCTTCACTCTAAAAACCTAGAACATTCTGCATGTTGGTCATGCATGAAAGGATACACAAAACTGAGTTTCCTTTCTTTTGGATCTAAAAACACCCAAAACATTCTGCATGGAAGCCCAGAAAATTCTGCATGTTTCATGCATACAATACTACACCAAATTGAGTTTTCTTCAGTCTAAAACCTAGAACATCTCTGCATGTTGGCTGCGTATGAAGGATACACAAACTGAGTTTTCTGATCTAAACACCCAAAACATTCTGCATGGAAAACCCAGAAAATTCTGCATGTTATTCCTTCCAACAATCACATAGCAACTCAACGAATGCCATTTCCATGGCCCCAAACAAGGAAATAACCAAAGAGGAAAATCCTCACCTCTGAAGTGTGTAGGATCAGTTCTTGATCCACCTAGTCTGAAACAATGGAGGAAAGCTCCTCCTCCCTTTCTCCTTCTTCTTTCTTTCTTTCTCTCTTTTCTTTCTTCTCCTTTCTCTACGTATCTGTTTACATTCCTCCTCAAACTACCGTTGGTTTTGGACCTAGGGAGCCCACCTTAACATCCATTTGTTTGACACTTGGTCACCCCAAGACCAAGTGTTCTCCATGCCACAATCTCAACCACTTTCATGCTCATGCATGAGGGCGGGTTTTAGTGATTGCCTCACCCCAACTCTGATGGTGATCCTAAGGCGGCTTGGAGACTTGGCCCACCCATGTGCTGGGTGTCTCCCATGCAAGTGCCACATGGCACCCATGGTTGGCCCATTCCGCTCCTCGAATACGTGCAAAACCGACGCCTTTAATTCGACGCAGTTCGTTTGGTTCAACTAGATTTCGCAAGATGATTCTAACGGCGTGATCCGTTTCATCATCCGAGGTCTAGAGAAAGATTTAGGGTTTTGTCTCACTGCTCCTAAGTAAGAATTCTACCCATTCGCCTATTTTCGTAAAAGAAAAAGAAAGAAAAATACGTTTTTTCTGGGTTTCACACATCGTGTCTCTCGACGATGCTATTAGAGCCATTCTCCGCTTTGAAATTTTGTGATTTTCTACTGTCTATAGAGTGGCTTTTTATAGGCCATCTTGATGCCCACATGTCGAATTGAGCTTCAGAGAGTACAAAAGATGTTAGGTAGTGACTGGGCATTTTGACACTCGAGCATAGTGGTTGATGTGCTCCCACGTCGCATTTGAGTGCGGCTAACCGGGCTGGGTCCGATGGCGTGTTTATAGTGGATTCTATACAATCATGAACTCCTATATGCCGTGGACAACTATCACGACCTTAGTTGCTCTAGAGACTCAAGGCCTACTCTACTTTTGACAATGGACCTTTCTACTTCTTGACGACATTGAGGCCTAGCTGAGAATATTAGTCCCCTAGTCTTGCCAACACCCTGCTATAGGGTCGCTCTTGCCGACCATTACAACGGAATTAAAGCTCAATCGAGAACGTTAGGGGTCTTGTCAACACCTTGATATAAGTCCGCGACGTATGGTCATTACAGTAGCCAAAATCTTTCATAATAACGAAGGAGTAATGTTCCTCATAGAGTTAAAAAATTGGATTCGATGAATTCTTTCGATTAACAGAAGTTTCAAATTAAATTTTGATGGTTCGAATTAACAATATAAATGCATCACGATGGGTCTATTGTTAGAGACACCAATAAAACTATTAAGATGGAGCCGATCGCATGACTTTGTCATAAGGTTTTAACAACCAAATATAATGGTTTTTCAAACCTAAAATTGCTGATAAAGTAATTATAAATTGTTACAACAAAAAGTAGCTTACTTAGGTTAATTGTTCAACTGGAATCAATGTAAGATATTTTGAGGTTTGTTCATACCAAATATTTATAATTATTGTCATATTTATAGAAAACCAATAAAACAATGGATTTTTAGTTAAGAAAAGTATTTGCACAATAATGATCGGAATCATATTTGTTGGTCAGATTATATGTTAGGAAATTTACATTTGAAGATTAATATGGATCTTTTGATAGCATTTATAGAATTTGTGTCCGTAAAAAAAATCCTAAGGGGATGGGAATCTTGCAGGTTTTTTTAATCACGCCGGCCTAGTTGTAAAATTATCATATCACCCTTCAAATAACCAAACAGAGATTTTTTGTCTTTTTTTTATAAAATGTTTCAACTTCCCAATTTCCCATCTTCCAGAACCTATTGCATTCGGGAAAGTCACAGCACCAACTGCTCCCCATTGATCGTGTTAGAGCATAGTTGCAGCTGTTTTTTCTGGTTTCTTTTTGTGTTTCCTCCTTGCCAATCAGTTGCCTGATTTCTGGTTGAATACATTCATGCTGCATTTTCTAGTTTCTTCTTGGGTTTCTTGCCAACAGCGATCTACAGAGATCTTGGATTTTTGGCTGAAAACAACTCAATTTATGTTTGTGATTTCCTACTCCTTTTGGGACATCTGCAATCGCCTTCACTAGGGTATTCATGATGCATTTTCTGTTAAATACTTGATCCATTAATGTGTTGAATTTTGGTTGCTATGATGCTAGAATTGATACCATCATTCCTGATTCACTAGATTTTAATAAGACGGTTAATCTTGGCAGCTCCCAATGTATTGTGATGGGGAGGATGAGATTTTGAAAGCTGTTCAAAATGGGGATCGGAGAGTAGGGTAGCCCGCTCATCAGGTTTGAAACGAGGATGAGAAATTACTAATGTTTTGGGAATAAGAATTGGATAATGATTCCTTTTTCCAAACCTGTATATTTCACCAGGTTTGGAACAGAGGAACAAGAATGGCATATGGGTGCCTCGTACCAAACCCGAGAAACGGGGGACATGTTTTTAGGCCACAAACATTTTGATGTGTTCTGTGTATACATATAAAAAAGCATTATCATATTCACAAACTCTTTGTGTCTTAGTATTTAATATCCATAAACTATTCCCACGCGGATTGCTTTTGTATCATTGAGAAGATTACAAGGCATTAATAGGTCCCATGTTCATGATAAGAAACTATATCAACTTAAAATAATCACAGCCATCTTTGAATAGAGACATCCACCACGTCTTTTTAATCAAAATATTTTTAACAAAAGAAAATCATGGCATTGATTCTTTGAGTGCTCACAGGCATCAGATCTGACTTCTTAAACCTATTTTCCTCTTTCATCTTCCAATATGGCTTCTTCTTCTTCTTCGTCTGATTCTGCTTCTGGAAGTATGATGTGTGTTCCTAGTTTTAGAGGAGAGGATACTCGCTATACATTTATAGATCATCTCTATAAGGTCTTGCGTGCAAAAGGAATTGAGACCTTTATGGATGATCAGCTTAGAAGAGGTGAGTTGATTAATCCGGCGCTTCTTACAGCAATTGAAAGATCAAGACATGCCATCATTGTTTTTTCAGAAAACTATGCATCTTCAAAGTGGTGCCTAGATGAACTGGTGAAGATATTGCAGACCCAAAATACCAAGCAGCGGAGAGCTGTGCCAATTTTCTACCATGAATCACAGATGGTGGAAACCAGAGGAGTAGTTTCGAAAAGCCTTGCAGACCATGAAATACAGTTGGTGGCTGACCATGAAAAGAGGCTGAAGTATGATATGAAGAGGGTGAAGGAATGGAGGGAGGTTTCACCCAAGTTGGCAAAGATATCTGGCTTCACTTCATCTCCTGATAAGTAATCTCTAGAGCTAACTTCCTTATTCATGTATTTAATTTCTGTATCAATTACCCATAAGATGAAATTTTCTTGAAATCTCTCAAACAAGTTCATTTCAACAAAGAGATGCTAGTGAAAAACCTGGATGTTGAACATTATTCTATGGGAATAAGGACATATTAGACTTGAATATTGCGAAGGAAGAAAATGATTGTTGAAATCACTTAGATTTAAATACTAAAAAATTTGTTTTTAAAACACACCAGTTGAATTTATTGAAAGCACTGTACTTTGAAAACAATTTCCAAAATGTTATATTTAATAAAAAAAATTTAAAGCTATAATTTTTTTTTTTATCAAAATCCCTCAATTGTTACAATGTTTTGGAAGTTCTTAATATAGAAAAATTTTAAGGTGTCTTCTTCTTTTATGATTTTTTTTTAAAAAAAACATTATGAGCTGAAGTCCGTTCATAAGGTGTATTGTTTTATATATATATATTTTGAATAAAAGGGTCATTTTGATCCCCAAAGTCCGTAAGCTCACCATCATTCAATGTAAAACGAATCCGAGAAAAAGGGAGCAGTATCAGCCTCATAAATTTGACTCCCAACATAATTTCTCTTTCTTCCAACAACTTTCATTCTTCTTCTTTTTTGTAATTCATAAAGTGTTTTGAGCGGAACGTGTACACATAGAAAGCATCTTTAACACATATTATATCTATATTAATCCTCATATAAATCAGAATAGACCTATAAAGGTAATTAAAGTTTAATACAACACAAACGGTTCTCATAACTTCAAACTCGAAACTCCTGCTAAGATAGGGCCTTAGAAATACCCAATCATTTTATTTACATGTTTGGTGGTTAAACCATTCTTCTTACTCTTTTCCAACTAATAAAAGAACAAATCCCAATAAAAATTGTAAATTAACATCTTCATTCAACCAATCTTAAAACTAACATTTTTCATTAAAATCCAAACACAAGTAAAAAATATAAACTTTGGAACAAAAAAAAGACTCTTCCACTCCTTTTCTCTTCTCCTGTTTGTTTCTCCAGAAAATACATTAATAGCCGCCTGCTGTGAATAAAACATTTTTGCTGGATGATGATCTTGTTTGTGCCATGAAATGGATTAGTCATGATAAGTTGTGTGATGGGGCATTGGAGCTACTATTTCCTCTTTCTCGATCAATTTCTTTCGCCACATGCGGTCTCCGATTATGATTTTTCTTCGCTTGCATTTGTAATATTTATTTTTCTTTTTCTTGTTTTTGCTCAATCTTACTGATTGTGGTCAGCTTTGTGCAACCGTGAAAGTAAACCAGAAATCCCTAGATTCTGAATATGTTTCATCAAGTTCACAAAGCTGAGGAAATTCTTGACATAGTTGATTGATCTAAGCGTTGTTAAAATTGGAAATTGCAATGGGAAAGATAGTGGATTAATTCAACCGATCTGTAAGTTATTTCCTTTTTGTTTCCTGCAATTTCTTTGGAAGCGAACAGGGGAATAAGGGAATATGGATGCGTGGAATTCCTTTTGTTTTTGTAAATTCTTCTGTGTTATTTGATTTGTAAACGGATATTTGTAACTTCCAGATAGGGTGAGTGGTTTATCTCATTAATCATATGGTTTGACAGGTATGACTAAGCATAACAATGTTGTCCCTAATGGGCACTTCAAGAAGCACTATGTGAAGACCTGGTTCAACCAACCTGCCCGCAAGACCCGCAGAAGAATTGGTATGTGCGTTTTCTCTTTTAGGTTAACATGCCCATTTCTTATCATTGAGTTTCTACTTTATGGTTGATTTGAATGGAGTGGGCATAAAATTTGTGGGTTGGTGCTGCACTTGTCTCATGCTTTTATTCAAATCCAACCATTAAATGGGCCTTGTGTTTGTGGGTTCATGTTTGATTTTGTCTGTCTTTATGGTTGAATATTTGTACCATAATGCTGTCTTAACCGAAGCGCATCGGTTTTCCTATGAAACCATCTCCAGCTAGACAGAAGAAAGCTGTGAAGATTTCGTCTCTACTGAGCTGGACCACCCGCCCACTTGTTCATGGACAAACTTTGAAATACAACATGAAAGTCAGAGCTGGCAGGGGATTCTCTCTGGAAGAGCTCAAGGTGGGAACATCTCTAGATGATCATTTTGCTTATGCTGATGTTAATAAATGTTTACATTTCTGAAATGTTTTTTCAATCTGACTCTGAATGTGATTGTGTGCTATATAATGTATGCACTTCTTGATGTGTTTTGCGGATGCGATTTAATTGTAGTTTTTTTCCATTGACATGCCCTTTTGTAGTGTTCCAGTGGCAGAGCCAGGAATGTTGTCTAGGAAGGGACACATCCAAACTCCTCCCGGGCCCTTTTATTTTTGAAGGACATCCTAGTTGCTATTGTAAATTTCATTCATTGATTCATTTTAAGATGGCAGCTGTATCATACCGTCTTGTTATTTGAATTTGTTTAAACTCCCACTGTTGTTATCTTCCTTTGTTCTTGTTCTTTGCTATGATAATTTGTTTAAGTATGTACTTTTATTGATAACCAGGCAGCAGGCATCCCAAAGAAACTTGCTCACCACGGCAGGATGGATTTCGGTTGATCACCGCCCGAAAGAACCGTTTCAGAAAGCCTTCAGGCAAATGTCCAGCGGTTGAAGACATGCAAGCACAAATTTATTGTCTTCCCAAGACGTGCCCATGCAAGCCAAGGTCATTTTAATCCAGATGAAATGCATTTTATTAAACGAAAGCTTCTATTCATTCCTGTATGCTAAAATCATGTTGTTGCTCTCTTCTGTTGCAGGTTGGTGATTCTGCAATTCTGAGGATTGGCAACAGCCACTCAAGTCCAAGGACAGTACATGCCTGTTGTGCTTGAGAAGCCAACTGTGGAGCTTGTGAAGATCACAGATGAAATGAAATCATTCAAGGCATATAACAAGCTCCGAGTAGAGCATACTAATGAACGCCATGTTGGTGGATGCTGAAGGGAGAAAAAATGCAGATCAAGAGAAGGAGAAGGATCGAGATTGAGATTTGCCTTGAAGAAAGTGTCTAAGCTGAAGGGAGTCCCTGTGGATGACCAGTACGATACTTCTTTTCAATTCCTTCAGAAATTTCAGTCATTTATTTATTTATTGTCGCCAACTACAAACTTAGCTAGTTATATTTTGAATTAGAATTTTCTATACATTGGAAATTTATTGTAATCCATATAACTATCCACCTTTGAGATGAATGATGGATGGTGAAGGCACATCTCAAATGTCTAAATTATGAATATGGAAGCATAGATTGGCAAAATTAACTTCTTAATGCTTTTATGGAAGCATCCCAGAAATTTTCTTCCATCAATAAAGGTGTCACTAGATCAGGAAACTTAGATGGCAAACTAGAAGATAGCTTGAAACTTTGGCACATTTATAGTTCTATTTGCATGTGCTATGATAAATTACTGGCTAAATTTCAATTTTCACTTTTTCTATTTCACTTATGGTTTGGCATAATTATAATGCACTTAAATATTTAGCTTAATAAATTGGTTTGATCTTTTTTAGTAATCATGTCATATCTCTATTGTTAAATATCAATTTTTTTCCTATGAGCCTCACGACATCATCAAATTTCCTCCATATTGATTATATTTTGTAGTACTCATTCTCTGCTTGTAATATTGGATGCATGAGGCAAAGGTTATTCGAGATATACGTGAAGATATCCTTTAAAAATTAGACCGTAAGCCTACATGTGGGTGACAACAGATTGTGAGGATGTTCATTTGAAGAGGTTAAAATCACTACTTAAAATGGAGCTTGATGAGGTTCACATGGTTGGTATTTATGGAATTGGTGAATTGGTAAACCACCATCGCTTATGACTATTTACAATGATATTCGTCTCGCCGCTTGATGGTTGTTGCTTTCTTAGAAATACTCTATTAAAAGATGAAGACGGTAAACTCAATTGTAAAAGACTTCTTCAAGATATCTTCAGTTGTTGAGGTTGAAATTCAGCAATACTAGAAAAAGAAGGAATCAATGGTGGATAGTAAGATTTTACTAAAACGTCCTTATTGTTCTTGATGATGTGGTGATATATACCTTAAAAACCTAAATTTTGTTAAAGATGGGTTAAAAGGGTAAAAAAGTAGAATCATTATAACAATCCAAAACACAATTGCTGAGACAAATACATGATGCGAGTTTATAAAGTAGAGGAATTGGAATCATGAAGAATCTACCAGCTTTTAATCAGGCCTTTGCTTAAATATTCCCCAATCCTGAAGAATTGCTGGAAAGCCTTTCACAATGTGTCATAGAATATGCTAAAGGCCTTCCGATAGCCCTTGATGTTTTGGGTGGCTTTCTATTAGGCAACAAGAACAAAGATGAATGGAGAAGTGCGTTACATAAGCTCGAGAAAACGCCTGACTAAAAGCCCAGTGTTCTTAGAGGTTATGACAGTTGAGAATGAGATAAAAAGTAATATTTTTGGATATTTAGCCTTTTTTAAAGGGGAGGATACACTTGTTTCAAGAATATTAAATATGGGCAAGTGATGAAATAAATGCTCACAGATGTCTCATTACCATTTCAAATGTTATACATGCATGATTTATCAGAACAAATGGGGCATGAAATTATTCGCTGTAAACATTCGAAAGATCCCGAAAGAAGTGGTCGATTTTGGATCCAGATGATAATAAGTAATACAAAGAGGTAAGAGCCACTTATTTGAGGCTATGCATTATACTTATACAATCTACTTAATTTGTCATCTTTGCCTAACTTATTCTTGTCGTTTTACTTTTTTAGGTGACTAAAAGAATTGAAGGACTATTTATAAACATCAACTCTACATCAAGAAAGATGAAATTTAAATAAAAGTTTCAAAAGGATGAGTAACCTGGAATACTAAAGTCTATAATCGTCTAGAATATAATCTTCCCATGGACTTCGACTTCCCTCTTCCGAGTTAACTTATATGTATCGATGGGATACCCTTAGAATCCTTACCTACAAATTTTGATGGAACGAAACTTGTTGAACTCAATTTTAATGTATATAAAGATAAAGCAACTCGGGAAAGGAATAAGGCATATTATCATTGTTTGTTGAACGTTTTATATTAATTTTGAATATCAAAACTATCTACTAAGACATTTTGTTTTGTTGCGCATTCTTCGATAAATCAAAGTCATCAACCTTAGTTATTCAAAGAATCTCATTGAAATTCCATTTTAATCAAATATTTGGTGATTCTAACTTAGAAGGCTTCGTATGAAACCACTTAAATATTCATTAATTTCTATTATTATTGAGTTATCACTAATTTTTTCTTTAATATAATAGGTTGTACATGCTCTGAGAGTCTTCCAAAGAACTTATAATAAACTCTAGAAGTCTCTCTTGTGATGGTTGCCTCAAAGTTGAAGAGTTTTCCGAAATTAGGAGTAATATGGGACAAACCTAAGGGAGTATTAACTTGCAAACGGCAACGTATACCATCATTGATTAGCATCTCCATGGGCTCACACTGAATTTAAGCTAACAAAAACCTCGCCAGTCTTCCTGATGGTAGTTAGTAGCTTGAGATCTCTTCAAACCTTAGATTGGATTGTTTGAAACTAACGACCTTCTGTGAAAATGAAGGCTGATATGAAGAATTCAGAGGCTTGATTTGAGTTCAACAAATAATAAAAAGAGCTTCCATCCTCAATTAGCCATTTGAAAGCTCTTAAACACCTTGATCGGTCATGTTGTAAAACCTGTATCTTCCAAAGCATCCGTACTTCCATGCCTTCTTTGAAATTCTCTATCCGCCTGGAGTGCTCGAGACCAAAGGGCTTCCAATCAGATTGACATGAAAATCTAAAGATTCTCGATCTACAATCAACGGGAATCAAAGAGTTACCATCATCCTCGGACGCCCGTCGCTCGAACACTTGTATCTCTCGTTGCAACATCTGGCCCTTCCTGAGACTATTTGCAATTTGAGCTCCCTAAAAACTCGGTTTCACTCCGGGTGTTCAAGACTGAGGAGCTCGTAAATCAAGGGTAGTATGAAAAGTTTGACAACTCTCGACCGAATCATCAGGTAAAGAGCTACCATCATCCATCGGACGCTTGCGTGCTCTGAGCACTTATAATTCAAGTTGCAAAGACCTTGTGAATCTTCCTGGATAGCATTTGCACCGAGCTCTCTAAAACCTCCATGTCCAGGATCGCCGAACTTCATGGATCAAGTCGACTCTGGGCTGCAATGCTTTGGGGAGGACTCTAGCTATCATACACGCTTGTGAACGGGTTGTCTATCAAAGTTTATGCTCCCAAGATCTTGCATTTATCTTGTCAGCTTCACATGGAATAATCAAGAGGCACAATTTTTCTCCACATTGAAAAGTTTAGTCACAATGACCGCAATCTTATGGAAGGAGGAATCCCTGATCTTCAAGACTCGACAGTTTTCATAGAAAGGCAACCGTCCACCAACCCACGAGGCGCTTCTTCTCGACCGACGCTTACCGCCTATGCGGATTAGCGTGACATGTAGAGACTAATGGTTTTTCTTGCAATAAAGGAACCCCCTGCAATGTAGTTCTACTGTAGGAGCATCAACATAAAAGATTCAGAGGATCACAAGGTTGATCTCAAGTTGCCATTTGCATCCGCATTGCCTCTTTAACGGCATTATCTATCTTCCTTTCACTTTCTAATTTAAAATTGTTTGGTTTCCAAGAGAAAACTTGTGGCGTTTGTTTGTTTTAAAAACCGGACCTATTGTGTGATTGAATCAAAGTTACCTGGTCAGTTTAGGGGCCGAATCGATGATCGAATCACGGTCAAACCAAATTAAACTGGGACCTGAAAGGTCGATGGTCCGATCGGCTGGTTCGGTTCGGTTCGGTTTTTAAAACACTTCTTTTTTTTAACTTATTGTTGAATAGAACTTTTGTTTTGAATGGTGTTTAGTAGGATTAAGTATTCAATTGTTTGTTTATTTCTAAAAAAATCAACTTTTTTGTTTTTATCAAAATTTTGAGACAAAAATTTCTAAATAAAAAAATTTAAAAAATAAGGATTTATTTAATTAGCATGAAATTGATAATGAGAATTTCAATTGGATTATAAAGTATATGATTTTTTAATATCTGAATATTTTGTTTTACCATAATAGAAAAAAATATCAAGGAAAAAAGCGTTTAGAAAGCCAAATATTTTGCCTTTTCTATTTGAATGGGTACTTCAAACATTAAACATAAGTCATAAAAAAAAAAAAAAAAAAAAAAATGTATCTGAATGCTGAATGAACATGGAGCAAATGTACACAATACACCCTAATTTGACATTGTTTTGTTTTTAAAACTGTTGTTCTCAAAATATGAGAACATGAAAACGCCATGCATTATTTTGAAAACATTAAAAACTAAATCAAGAGAACAAGAACAATTTTCATAGAATACCAAATAGGTTGTTTTTAAACCGCTCTATGACAAGCCAAAAACAGAACTAAACATGCCTTCAATCTCCCATATTCAGAATTCACTCGCTTCGCCTTATGCCTTGATGGAGAAACTTATGTGTTGTAGTATGTGACTCATACCGAAGAAAAAACATATTACTATGGAGAAAAAGGGGCAAGTGTCCCAAAGCGGAACAACAGGATTTGTCATTCGCTTGTATTCTAGTTCTTCGTTGCGATGTAGGCACACTGCCCCCAAACCATGTAAATGTACGAATGCACATTCTTTTCTTCTTTGTTTTCTACGTTTTCATTGCTATTTGTTGCACGAATCACAACAATATGTCGTCAAAATTTTTGCAGAGTCCATTCTTCAAAGCTTGTGTGGATCAATGACTTTAGAAAAGAGATTAGCATTCAAAGAAATCTAAATCAATGATTATTACATGGAATTCATGAATTAAAACCTAGTGTTTGGTTTTTACACTACCTATATATATATATATATATATATATATATATATATATATATATATATATATATATATATATATATATATATATATATTCGCTTTTATTACCTAATAGAAGTGAATCTTGGATGATCATTGATCAAGGGTAAAAAAATACTAATATTAAAAGTCATAATGATGCAGTTCACAATGTGGATTAAAATTAAAACTAAAGGATATCGCTATGAGAGGGAACCAAAAGGCCCATCAATTAATGACCTTTTTCTTAAATTCAAGCTCTTATTCATGGTCTAATACAATCTTCAAGACATGATTATGAGAGTCCCATTATTCCATAACATGTTTACTTTCTTTTTTTTGAAAAGGAAATTGCACATCCGTAATAACAAGATGAATGACATTACATTTTAACATAAAAATCAAAGTGTTGTGGAGGATATGTTTTTGCCTTCATCGGTCAATGTCATCTTCAACATCTCTCCATAAATATATATATGTTTTGCCTTTATTATCCGTTGAAGGGAAATATTTTGTAAGATTAGGAAAGAAGAAGTTGAGATGGAAAATATTTTTCCAGGGTGGGAAATTGGGCTCTTTAATTTCAAGGAAGTTTCCGGGAAGGATCCCTTATTGTGGTTCTCATTGAGTATTCGAAAGGATATGTATGTTTATTCCTTCGACATTAATTATATTCCATGAGATCAGATGTTTGACCCATTCATCCATAAATTATGTTTTGTTTCAATAAAAATTTCAACATGAGATTTAATATATTTATAATAAGTTTAATTTGTTTTGTGAATATTTTGTAAAATGTGATTGGTTGATTTTTTTATTTTTTTAAAAGTTACTTATACCATTTAAAAACTCAAACTCCGGGATCCCTTTCTCATTTATTCTACATGAGTCAAAACTAGCTCTTTTTCTCGACTTGGTTCAAATACACTAATTTCAACATTATTTTAGCTTTCAACTTATATTTATTAATTTTTTAAAAATAACCTATTTTTCTCTAAAACTTAGCTATCTCTATCTATTGATTATTTTCACACTTTTCAATTTTCTTACCTTCGCTTTTCTTCCCGACATTCACTTTTCTTTTGTTTTCTTGCAGTCAACTTATTCTTTTATATGTCGGTGAGAAAAGAGCTTAATCTTTTCTTTGGCGCTTGGAAGAAAAATAGCATAAAGGGGCCTGATATGAATAATACAGCGACTCTTTGTTTTTATTTACTAGATTCGGTGAAATAGATTTTTTTGTTTGATAGGAGTCTAAGAGTACTCCAGAGTTAATAATTCTCTCATAACTTTCAATTACTCAATTTCTTATTTATTTAAGCTTTTCAAGCACATCCTTCTCTCTCCTCTCATTGTGTGGGCAGTTCACATCTTCCTAAGCTCAACCTTTGGAAATCTAATCGAAATTGAAATTGAATAGATAGAGTCTAAGATGCTCCACATTTCAATCCATCTCTTTCCGCCAATGAATCTAAAATATTCTAGCATTTTTTGTGACCTCATATCCAAAAAAAAAGTGATATGAATTCAAATATAACGATAAAAAATCCTCGAGCTTATAAGCTCAAGCTTTCACTGTAACTCAAAATTCGGAATTCTCAATCATTGAAGATACGCCCCCTACGCTCATTTTCGCCAATATGCATTTCGCAATGACTAACTCTCCTAAAAGCCTCGCTTGTAGGATTTTGGGTTTTACTATGAATATCATGTTTCAACATACTCTCCTCACGTGCATACTACCATACCCGCACGTGAGAGCCGTAGTCCATTATGGACTTTCAAATAAACATGAGGATTAAATTGCAGGAGAGGATTCGAACTCAAGACCTCCGCCAAACTAAGTTTCGATAATAGCAATGACTAACTTCTAGTTGCTAGATTGTTTAATATTAATATCACGCTCAATGTAAAGATCATATTCACATAAACCCAAATCCTACAAGCTCAGCTTGTAAGAGTTGGTCATTTCAATTTCCACTTAAAATACTATGCTCTGTATTTATAATTTGAAATCATTTTAAAACGGTTTGAGTTGCCACTTATTTTTATTTTATTTTAAAAGAGAAAAAAATAAAAATAAAAACTCTAAAGGTGACTCCTGATAAAAAAATGCTAGTTTGGAAAAACCGAGTCTCAATTCGAAAGTCATGTTACCTATTGAAAAGATACGATAGTGAGCCGTAGCACCCCTCTAAGCCCCTAAAGTCGGGTCTCTACTAATCAAATTATGAAAATTGTGATAATCAATCAAGTAATTACAGATACCAATAAATCATGCGATTGGTGAATAAAGGTCAAAATTAAAGGGAATAAATGTTTAACTTGGTGATGAATTGAGAACGCTATCAATAGAAAATCATATTAGTGCAATAATAAAATACAAAATATTCAAAATCAATTAGAAATTAAGTTATAGATTAGATGTCCAATTATTTATTAAAATGATCCATAGAATATCGAGTGCCACCCAAGGCCCATTTATTTATTTATGATTTATTTCCATAAAATTCCATTTAATTTGGAACCATGAAATGAATCATATTATATTAAAAACAAGAAAGTCATTTTTTTTTAATTAAACAAAATAAGGTGTAAAACTCGTTCTTATATGAAACTGTTTTTATATGAAAAACTGCTCTTATATGAAAACGAAGTTTTTAGTTGAAACCCAACACCAACTCGATTATATGTGAGTCTCCACAATTAACACGGAAGAGAAGCTAAATATTAAGGAATTATTAAATGTCATCAATTAAATTAGAATACTAAGAGAGCACCCATCATCAAGGGAATTAAAATATAATAGCAATAGTCAATGATGAAACTCATAGCAATCAACTAAAAACCCATAAGAAAATATTACAAAATATGGGTTTCTATAAAAACATTTGAATACAATATACTAGAGCTGGTAAAAATGGACACCACACGTGAATACACACGAACCCAACACTGCTTGGCAGGTTTAGCTGAGTATAATCATGTTCGGGTCATATTCAAGCGACCGCTTTTGACACGTTTAATAAATGGGTCATATTTGTGTTGATCCGCCTAACATGTTTAATAAATTGGTCAGATTCATGTTGATATGCCTAACACAAATTTGACCCGAATTGAAACTTTTAATTATTATATTAATTAATTAACCTATTTAATAAGTTATTTGTGTTAAATATGGATTATTAATTATAATTTATATTAATTTAAATAATAAAATTAATAAACATGTTAAATTTACTGTTATTTATGTTAAACATGCATGAATGATTAATTATAATTCTTATTATTTTAAATAATTAAATTAAATGGGTCATATTTGTGTTAACTTACCTAACACGAATAATAAATGGGTTGGGTTTGGATTAACGAATATTGACACGTTTATTATTTATTATTCGTATTGGGTTTGGGTTAGCGAATGTTGACACAATCATTACATTGATACGACACGAATACGACCCAACGACATGAATTGTCACCCCTAACAATAATGACTGCATATGTGCATCATATCACATGTAGTCAATATTAACAAGAATAGATGCTGATTAAATCGGGTAGTAGTAGAGCAATAAGATCAAATAATAAAAAAAAAAACCAATGAAAAAAATAAAAAGAAAACCCTTTTTTTTTTCTCGAGACCATGAATTCTAAATCTCCACACCGGTGTTCCGCCTTCTCTTCTTCTCCTCTATCCCACTTTTCATCCCTCATATTTTCCCCTCAAAAATTTTAGTGTCCATTTGTATTTGTCCTCCCAAGATAAGGAAAAAATAATACACACAAAAAAAAAACTTCCACCCAGCTTTTGTCCCCACTATCTCCTTCTCCCAAGAAAAAGAAAAAATAATAATAATAAAAATAAAAAAAATCTTCCATTCGTCGTTGTGCCCTAATAGCATCTTTCCAAGAGAAAATTTGAGCTTATATAAGTTTGAGCTTTTCAACCATTTGATTGAAATATTATAGCATCTTTCAGGACCTCATATAGAAAAAAAAATTGATAAAAATCCGTATCTAATGGTAAAAACTCAAGCTATATAAACTTGGAGTTTATTGTAAACTTTTAAAAAAAAAAAAGTTCTTTAAGATCATTCTTTTCCAAAAAGGGTAGCCCTTGATGGTTACACGTACTCCACGCCCCATCTCCAAATGAAGCAGGCAAATCGGATTTTTCTTCTTAATGGTCAGCCATGGCAACTTATGATCAAGATTACTCACTCATTATATATATATATATATATGTTTTGGAACAGCTTATTTATAGTTTATTTGAGCATATTTTCTTTGATAAAAATTATAGGTGTTTATAAAAAATATTGTTAAAATCACACATGTTTGGCTTCTTCCACTCTCTCAATCTGTTTCACCTGAAGGTATTTTATATATTATATTATAGTACTCTAAGGCTCAAGGGTTTATGTGAACAAATTGATTAAAAATAGTTTTTAGTATATATGTTTTTCTCTTATTAAGATTGATTGGTAATTAAACGTTCTAATCTATGTTTGAATTGTGACTTTAGTACTCCTGGTTGGAATGGAGATAATTCATTTTCATAGCAAGTGGGCAGAGTCCTCCCACCAATATTATGTATGAGGGGGTAGAACCATAATTTTCAACCCATTATTAATTTACAATGCTTTTAAATTAAACCATTTATTATTATTAAAGAATCAAAAGTAAAAATGAAATTAAAAATGGGAGAAAATCTTTGAAACTCCAAATAATAAAATCTATGTACAAGACTTTAAGAGAAAAGTCTCCATGTGATTAACACGGTCTTTATCTTTCACGCTTCCCGAAAGTAATTATCATTTATCCTCCTCTTAATCTAACCCCATCACCTCCATACGCCTCGATTTGGTATTCATCTAAATCGCTTGGAAATTTTGAAAACCGGTGGATTAAAAACGGAGGCTAGAGGAAGATCAAAGATGGCCCGAATGACAGGCGGGTGAGACTTGAGAGATAAAGAGAAAATAAAAAATAAAAAGGAATAATGAGCGTGAACAGAGGGTGTATTGCGCATCTCAAGGGCATATTTCTTTATGCCCTTGAGCCTATGGTGGCTCCTCCACTACAAGATAATATCATTTTATGAGAGTCATTTAATCCAGTATAAAAAAAAGATAAAAGATGCTTTGAGCCTGAAAATCAGATAAAAAACACCATCTGAAGGACAATATCCTGAAACTCGGATAGAAAAAGAAGAAAGATAGTGTGAACGGAAATATCTATTCCTTCATTTCCAGTCAATGTCATCTTCAACGTCTCTCCATAAAATATAAGGATATGTTTTTGCCTTTATTATCCGTTGAAGGGAAATATTTTGTAAGATTAAGAAAGAAGAAGTTGAGATGGAAAATATTTTTCCAAGGTGGGAAATTGGGCTCTTTAATTTCAAGGAAGTTTCCGGGAAGGATCCATTATTGTGGTTCTCATTGAGTATTCGGAAGTATATGTATGTTTATTCTTCATATATTGAGTATATCCATGAGATTGGGCTCTCTCCTCTCATTGTGTGGGGCAATTCACATCTTCCCAAGCCTCAACCTCGAAATTGATGTTTCTCTCTTTCCAAGCACATTTTTCCAAGCATCAAATCACATGCTTCTCTCTCCTCCCACGTAATTTTATGTTTTATTCTTCTCTCCAAATGTTTGAACCTAAAAAAAGTAGCCCAATAAGACCATCACTACTAATTAGGCAAGACCATCACATGAAAATATGAGCAAAATTGAAAATAAAAATAGGTTTTACATTATTCATGTTACTAAAATAGCTAGGTTTTACATTATTCATGTTATTGTTAAAAATAATTATTATAAATCTAATAATAACATCGCTGTCTTTATCTTTTGACTCTTTCCTAAGTAATTATCATTTATCCTCCTCCTTTAATGCGTCAATCCCATCACCTCCGCATGTTCTCTTGGATTTGGTATTCATCTAAATCAAGGTGTTGAAATTTTCAAAATCGGTGGATTAAAAAAAAATGGAGGGTATAAAAAGATCAAAGATGGGCCAAATGACAGGTGGGTGAGACTTGAGAGAGAAAGAGAAAATAAAGAATAAAAAGGAATAATGAGCGTGACCAGCAGGTGTATTGCGCATCTCCATCGGGATCTATAGCTTCGGCTCTTCTACGTTCTACCCATAAGAGAGAGAAACAAATAAAGAGAGAGTTGGGTATGTGCTTGGTCAAACTATAGTTAAATGGCGTACCATGCACGCGAGATGTTTGGCAGGAGTGGTACAGTCACATAGAGATGAGCTGATAATATGGATTGAATTTGATTCGCCTGTCCATTTACCCAATTTTTTTATTTATTTAAACTTTTCAGTCACATCTTCCCAAGAGTCACCCTTCAAGCACATCTTTCCAAACATCAAATCATATAGGTCTCTCTCCTCCCATTTAATCTCATGATTCATTCTTCTCTCCAAAGGTTTGAACTTTGAACATAGAAAAAGAAACCCAACGAGACCATCACTACTAATTAGGCAAGACCAATCACATGTCAATCCTATGGTCTTTATATTTTAATTGTTAAAAAACCATTATTATGTTAATTTTGTATAAGTTTTGAGGAAAATCCCTATTCCTTGTGGTCATCCTCGGAAATTTTATTTTGTAATTTTTTTTGTTTGCTATCTATTCATATATTTAATTACCATGGTTTCTATTGCATTCTAAATAATTAATATCAATGTACTAGAACAAAGATATTTATTTAGTTATTTTATTTATATATTATTATGTGTCCATTTATATAATTGTATATTCTTTCCTATTCATCAAAAAAATTGTGAGATGTGCTTTAAAATAAAAATAAATATCATTTAATTTTGTACAAGATATTATTATCAATTTATTTTTTCTTTCTTTTCTTCATTTCCATCAAATCTAAATGAAAAATAAATAATAATTTCTTACTCTATGATATTATAATATCATTAATAATGAAATTTTTTTAAATTTTTTTCCTAGATAACCAAATGTAGCATATTGTTGTGAGTATGCTAGAAATATTCTTTGATGATGAGATGCAAAAATTACGAAGGAGCAGCTCTCTCGAGTCTTGTCCCAAACTAATACAAATTTAAAAAAATTATCAAAATAGTTTGAAAAGTAAATTAATGTCAAAAGTAATGCGTTTGTAACATGTTGAAATTTTTTTAAGTTAATGTCATAGTTAGTACATTTATAAATTTTTTTAACACGTTGAAAAAAACCTAAGAAAAGGCTCTTAGAAAGAAAAAGAAAGGGTTTTTGGAAGCCAAATTAGTGTTCTTCTCCTTGGAATAAAGAAAGAGAAATACGTTGAAAACAATTACCTAAATTGCTCTTTTCCAATCATCCTTTAAAGGGTTCACATGTATAATAGTTTTGTTTTATTTTTGTTATTTATTTATTTTCTAGTCTTTTCCATAAAACTTGTACCAATCACCCCAAAAGCCACTGACCCGTGGTTAGTTTCACATGAAAGTAAATCTTCCTTTGGGCCTGAAGACTTTCTTACAATTTCATAAACAAAATACAACCAAAAGATTTTCATAAAATTGATTAAAGTGAATATTAATAGTTCAAAGGTTATAAGGAAGATTATGAATACTATCTTCCTAATCATTGTTGCTAATAAACCACATATGAATGTATTTAATTCAAATTTCACTTCTGTTATATTTGGTTAAAAAATTTGCATGGCCAAATCTAGATCAATTTTAGTTTTGCAAGATAAAAAAGTATCATCATTTAAAGTATGAAATTGATATGAGGATACTATTTTTTTAAATAATATTATTCTAATTTTTTTTATGTCATAACTAAAAGAGATTTAGAAGTTTGGGGTTATTTGGCTTCTATTTTGGAAAACTATTTTTAAGAACAATTTTTTAAAACAAGAAAACGATGGCGAATTTTTCTTCAGAATGAGCATAATTTAGTAGTATAAAAATATAAAATATTAATATGAAATTGAATGAAAAACATATTCCAATATATTTGATAATATTATCATAACATATTTAAAAATCATATATTACCTAAGAATATAATGTTTTTTTAATGTTACTAAGAATATAATGTTAAAGCTGCTTTAATAAAACAAGTTTTGTTATTTAATAAGAAAGTTAAATTTAAATAATAACAATTATTATCATATTAAAGTTTAAAAATTGAATAAAATATAGATTTATCATTTATTTATGTAACATTTTAATAATATTTAAATAGTTAAATCCAAATAGCAGATTATTATTTTGGCTAGGTTTTCGAAATAAATTAGGTGTTTACTATTAGGTTACCAATACACTTTAGAAGATATGATAAATGTTTGGTGTGTGACAAATGACAAAGGGTTTTAAATTGATTTTTTTAAAGTTATAATTGGTACAAAGGCTCGTATTAGATTAACGTGATATGGTGGTACTTGTTAGAGCTTTCGTATAATAAATAACTATACTGCTCCCATGTTTTAATTGTATAACACAATTTTTGGAAAAGTTTTAATGGACCATGAAATTCATTTTGTAACTTGGACAAATTTCTAAAGTTAAGGAAAATAAGAGAAGAAAAAGTTTAAATTTTAATTTTAATGAATTCTATATATGTTTATTCAAACTCATTTTATTTGTTTTTCTTATGCCCTTGAGCCTATGGTGGCTCCTCCACTACAAGATAACATCATTTTTGTGTTTTCTGAAAATTGTTCTTATTATCTGAATTTAGTGTTATATGTGTTTTTTATATTTTTCATAATAAAAAAATTAAACATTTTCTAGGTGTTTTCCTTATTATTTATTCTTTAAAAATAAAAATAGTTTTCAAAAGTATGACCAAAACAACCATTGATTTCAGCCTAGTTAGGGAGGCATGTGGGTAGCTTAGCATTTAAGCTATTTTCATTTTATTAGTCATTTAATCCAAAGATAAAAAAAGATAAAGAGGCTTTGATCCCGAAAAATCCATGTAGTGCAAGAACCAGAAGAAAGATAGTGTGAACTTTAAATATCTATGCCATTTGCAATGTCATCTTCAACGCCTTCTACAAAATATATATGATATGTTTTTGCCTTATTATCCGTTGAAGGGAAATATTTTGTAAGATTAGGAAAGAAAGTTAAGTCGGTATGGAAAATATTTTTCCAGGTGGGAAATTGGGCCTTTAATTTCAAGGAAGCTTTCTGAAGGATCCATTATTCTTCATTGAGTATTCGGAAGGATATGTATGTTTATTCTTTCGGGATATTGACTATATTCATTATATCGATGCCCCGACCGCTTCCATCCATAGAATTATGTTTTGTTTCAATAAAAATTCCAATATGAGATTTAATATATTTATAATAAGTTTAATTTGTTTTTGTGAATGTTTTTTAAAATGTGATTGGTTGATTTTTTTTTTTAAAGTTAGTTATACCCATTTAAAAACTCTAACTTGGGATCCTTTCCTTTATTTATTCTTCTTCATGAGTAAAACTTAGCTTTTTTTTTTCTCATGGGATCAATCATAAACCAACAGCTGAACTAAATAACCAAATATAATGATATTGTTTCGACTATGCTAGAAATGTTCTTCAAGGTACAACTCTCTTGAGTCTTGTCCTGGGGCTCACACAGCAATTTTAAAAAAATATGAAAATAGTTTGAACAAATTAATGTTCAAAGTAGTGTATTTTGCCATATTGATAACTTTGCTTAATACTGAAGTTGGCTAATTTTAACTAAAAATTGCTTGTAATACCGTGACCAATAACTACAGTATTACTAATGTATATATCAACTTGGTTCAAATATACTAATTTTAACATTATTTTAGTTTTCAACTTATATTTATAATTTTTTTTAAAATAACCTATTTTTCTCAAAAACTCAACTATCTCTATCTATCGATTCTTTTCACACTTTTCTCTCATTTTTTTTACCTTCGCTTTTCTTCCTGACATCTTCACTTTTCTTTGTTTTCATGTCAACTTATTTTTTATATGCTCCAGGAGAAAAAGAGCTTAATTTTTCGCGCTCGGGAAGAAAAACAAGTAAAGATCGTATAGTGGGTTTGATATGGACAATTGGTTTTGATGTGACCTTGTTTTATTTTTACTTTTGATTCCAGAAATAGATTTTTTGTTTGATAGAGTCTTAAAGAGTACTCGAGAGTTAATACTCTCTCAGAATCTCTATTTACCAATTTTATTTATTTAAAACTTTTCAAGCACATCCTTCTCTCTCCTCTCATTCACATCTTCCCAAGCCTCAACCTCGAAATTGATGATTCTCTCTTTCCAAGCATATTTTTCCAAGCATCAAATCACATGCTTCTCTCTCTCCTCCCCCGTAATCTCATTATTCATTCTTCTCTCCAAAGGTTTGAACTTAGAAAAAGTAGCCCAACAAGACCATCACTACTAATTAGACAAGACCAATCTACTTATGGTTCTTTTGATCCTGCCTTAAACTAGGAATCTCTTGTGGCTCATTACATGAAAATATGCCGGCAAAATTGAAAAACAAAAATAGTTTACATGGTTCATGTTATTGTTAAAAAAAATTATTATAAATCTAATAAAAAATTAATGATGGTAAAACATAACACCAAAATACCTCTCGTTCTCCCAAGAAAAAGAAAATAATAATAAATAAATAAATAATCTTTCATCTAGCCGTTATGCCCTACTATAACATCCTTCTAAGAGAAGGCGAGTGTAAAATGGGTTTTGACTGTAGATATAAGCTGAGTTTTCAAATAATGGATCAAATATTCTAGCATTTTTTTATGGACCTCATACCCAAAAAAGTGATAAGAATTCAAATAAAACGACATCAAAACTCAGCTTATAAGCTCAAGCTATCAGAATTCTTCAAAATCTCTAATTTTCAATCATTGAAGATATGGCCACCCCTAGGAGCTCTCGGCTTTCGTGCAATCATGCATTCTAATTTTTAAAATACTATACTCTTATTTGCTATTTTGAAAAAAAAAAACATTTTAAAAATCCGCTTGGAGTTGCTTACTTATTTTTATTTTATTTTAAAAGAGAAAACAAAATAAAAAAGAAAACCCTAAAGGTGGCACTCGATAAAAATGCTGTCCGAAAATCGAGTCTTAATTCAGTGTCATGTTACCTATCGAAAGATACGATAGGTGAGCCGTGAGGCACCTCTGCTTCTCCTAAAGTCAATCTCTACGTAATCAAATTATAAAACAGACACCAATCAAGTAATGGATAACAATAAATCATGCGATTGTTGAATAAAGGTCAAAATTAAAGGGAATAAATGTGTAACTTGGTGACGAATTGAGAACGCTATCAATAGGAAATCATATTAGTGCAATAATAAAATACAAAATATTCAAAATCAATTAGAAATTAAGTTATAGATCAGATGTGTGAAACCCCGAGAAAATCTAATATTCTGAAAAAAAACGGTAATTTCGGTCAAAACCCGAAATTTTTCTAGATCTGACGATGAAACGATTTAATTGGAATCATTCCTGAAATCTAGCTACCACGAATTTCGAGACATTTCAATTTCATATGAGGCAATCTTGCTCGTGTCAGAAAACGGGTTTGAGAGACATGTTATGTGACAAGTCACCTATTACATGTACCCATGTGACACATGCTGTATGAGTGTAGAGAGGATGAGATGGATGGTTGAGATTGGAGCCAAGTGTCAAAATCAAGAAAAGTGACATCAAATTATTGAAATGTAAATGAGAATAAGACAAAATGCAAATAGTGATCTTCTTCTCCAAATGAAATGGCATCAAAACGCGCAAATCTACTGGGTAATTTTTATAAGGAAAGAGGTTGATTTGAGGTTTTAGAGAGAGAACGAGCTCATTCTCTAGATTTCGCTGCTCTGACCGTCTGCCTCGACATAAGAAGGTGCAAAGCCTATATACGCGACGAGGCTACGTGTGGACATCGATTCGTGGAGTTTCGACAACTCCAAGAGGTAGGATCTTTTCCTACTTGTGTTATTTTTGGCTAAGAGCCATAAAATGGTTGGGGATGTTCCCAGGCTTGATTAGCCGTGATTTCTGGGCCCTCAAATTATTTTGAACCGAGTAGAGAAAATCCTTATTGTTGTGGCCGTGAACAGTGCAAACCCGAGGGTTTCACTGTTCACGTGAATAGTGACATGATTTTTGGTGTGATTTTTATGATGTTGAGTGATTCAAAAATGAATTGCTTGTGTTTGTTAATTAGCCCATGTGAGCTAATTTTGGTGTTATTGATTATGAATTTTCATAACATGATTTATGTGGATTAATTATGTTAGTATATACATGTTTTATATATATTAGCATGAGTTTGTCGATTGACATCATGCATTCCATATGCACTGTCAGTCCACACCGTGACCACGTGGTGCCCAGTGGCCCATTGTGGTCCACTCCTTCAGAATCCACTGGTGCCCTTTCGTGGGTCCCACTCTCACAGAATATCATGCCCTCCCTTGTGCATTTTTCGCTCCGTAGAGACTCGAACCCAGGACCAGGGGCTTAAGGTCCAATGGGGAGCATCTCTACTACCAACTGTGACAGGACCCGACCCGGATACCCTCCCCGGATTTCCCGGGTGGTCCCGCCTAGTGAAGTCCCACTGTATAATCCCTAGGGAAGATACGGTGGAACCCCACCTTAAGGAAGGGAGTAACACCATGTATTAATTTAACACCCAATTATACATAAATATATATAAAAACCCGCAACAATTATAAATGGTCTCGTAAAAGTTCCATACGAATATCGTAGCCGCTCTAAGAGTATCAGGATTTAGGTACAAGTAGAAATGAATAAGTCCAATACAACAAACTCATAATAGATAAATGCGATAGAGTACGACAGCTGTGGCGGAGAGAGCGACGTCAAACGGCGTGAATAGCCCTACGAACCGCCCGACCTAGGGGAACAGATGAAAACAATAATGGAGATAATAAATCTCAATGAGTGGCATAGTTTATAAGGAAAATAACATTTTATATTTCAATGGTTCTCCTCTCAAACCTTCCGTTCACTCTTTGTAAAGCCCTGCCAGAAACATTTCACAAAACCCAACTTTACCCCAAGTCCAACATATGCGTATCATGTCACCAAATTAGGCCGGCCCCAATGTTAAGAAAACATAATCTGAACTCGGTACACAAATATAAAGCCAAGCACAAAACATGTATAGTCATCAAGTGATAAAATAACCACAAATGCACCAAAACCATGAGTATTAAAATAGTTATACCACATTTAGAAAATCAACAACGCTCCATACCATAACCAACGTTATACCACCATGTACTCATCCTAAAACCGCTTCGTAAACCGACCACGCCACCCGGGCAAACCCGCTTGCATTACCAAACCGCTTGAACAACCACCACGCCACCGTGCGTGGCAAACCCAAAATACCAAACCGTGATCAAACCGACCTCACGCCACCGCGGCAAAACCCAAATACCAAACCGCTTCTGGCCAAACCGACTCACGCCACCGCGGCAAACCCCAATACCAAACCGCCGGATCAAAACCGACCACGCCACCGTGGGTAAACCCCGTATCACCAAACCGCCGGAATCAACCAACCCCTTACCTGGGCAATGTGGCAAATTCAATAAAACCGTTTGGGTCAACCGACCTCACGGCAACGGGCAACTAATAAACCGTCAATAAACCGACCACGCAACGTGGCAACCACAAACCGCTCCTATTTCACATGTACCTTTCCAACAATACCGTATCAGTCGGGCCCACAAAATCTCAAGATCCAGACCTTTTCTTTTACAATAGTTTTTCAAGATAGTTTACAACCTCAATCCATGTACCCAAAATATCCAAACACCACCACTATCCACCTAACACAAGAAAACTTTCAAATAGTTAAAAATGCTGACAAAATTCACATGAATTGATAACTTGTATTATATGAAACCGAAAATCGCGTTTGAATGCAACCAACCATCCGATCAAACAAAGATATATGTAAAGTATTAAATCATAATAGATATATCACATAATATCCCAAATCATTTAAAAGCATATAAACCACTTCACTATAAACGTCACCCGTTCCCTGCTAGGTCTCGCCCTGGCGTGAGTCGTAATATAAATAAAACACCATTTAGTCTCCAATAACTGAACCAACAACATTGGAATACCCCGAAGGCCTTAGAATAATTTTTAGAACTATGAAACCATCCCAATTTGACTCCGACATGTCCAATTACACAGTGTGCCCTATAGGCCTGATACCCAAAATTGGGGCTTTTAACCCAGGAGCTAATTTCTCGAAATTGAATCGTCCAATAATTCCTAAACATCCAATTTCACTAATACAACTTCACTTTGCTAAATTTGACCAATCGGGTACTTCTGGCTTCATCTTACTGCAGACTTGACCTAAAACAACCTGTAACAAACCTAACCAAACGATGTCCAAAATTTACAAACCACATATCAATGGAAAGCCCAAGAGACCAGGAACTCATTGGTACCATTACCTTGGTCCAACAACAGCCAGGTGGCCTGAAACCCGGATCTAAGCTTTCCACGATTTTGTTTTCAACGAATCAACCGTACAACCGCAAAAGGGATCACGAGATGAGTTCAAGGTCCAAAATGGTGGAAAAGAGCCATGGGGTGGCTCCGAGGTGGCCTAAAATGGCCTAAATCAGCAAAACTTAGGTGAGCCTGAGGTAGCCGCCGCTGTCTGCGCCATCCCTACATCCGCGGCGGTTGGCCGTGAAATTTTACGGCCGGCATCGTCCGGCGGTGGCGCACCTGGTGGTCCGGCGTGTGTACAAGAAATCCGCCGGCAGCCTCGTCTGTCCGATTCACTACGCGCAGTGGCTACTACCAAAAAGGTGTTCCCTAAGCCAGAGAGTTTTCTCTTTAGGCCGAGCTCAAGTGTTGTTTTGGGCTAGGTTTTCATTTGGTATCACAAGCTATGTTATAGGGTCTAGGTCACTGGTAAAAATCCCGCATTAACTTGACACGATAAAGTGCTATCAAGTGAACTTCTAACGGCAACTTTTTATCCGTAGTCGGATTGTGACGTGCTCATCATTTACAGAACTCGTGACACGAGGCTCACGAAATGGTGTCTTAGTTAACATAAAACTATTCCTCCTCGAAAAAGTCAAACTTGGTCAACTTGGTCAACTTGGTCAAACTTTGTCAAACTTGGTCAAACCAGATATTTATACTGGGTCATTACAATCTACCCCCTTTAAAGAAAATTTGTCCACCTAAATTCTTTACTTCCCGCAAGTCATGGAAGAGGGGTGAGGGGTGATCGGCCCGCGATTTCGTCTTCCTCCCGCCCGGGGCCGTCTCTGACCAGTGGTTCCTCCAAATGACCTCACTACATGATATTGTCTCTCGCTGTGTCTTCTTTCTACCCGTAACTGACTGGCCTCAGGATAAGTCATCCTCGCCAACCCGTGCCTCCAACACATGTGAGGGATCTCGAATATACTACAGACGTGAGATGGAACACATTATGGACTCGAGAAAGCCTCCCGTAGTCTAATCTATAAGCCACCGGACCTACCTCTCAACAATCTCAAAGGTCCAATGTAGCGAGTGGACTTCACTTCCCTCGCTTCCAAAACGTACCACGCCCTTCCAAGGAGAGTTTTAAGAATAGTCGATCCTCGACCTCAAACTCAAGATCCTTTAGAATATCCACATAACCCTAAATATTCATCAAAACGTATGCTCAACCACCAACAAGCTAAGGTTGGCATAAAATCTTTCCATACTCAAAACCCTATAGGTCTAACTTTCATGTCACTAGCAGTTGGTCTCTTACCTACATCTAAGGTGGAGGGAAACAATGGGGATGAGTTCGACAGCTCTCGTGAGTGATCCCCAACAAGCCATGCTCATAAAAACATTTCAATTATACATAATTCAAGATATCCCAAAACATGAGCATTTTTACGATAATAGGTCATGATGGAAACACATGAATGCAATACTACCACCATCACAACCCCTCATCACACCTTTGTGCTTCTTTCACCCAAGGGGACTGCATAATCATCCAGAGCAAATGACAAATTGGTTTGATCACCACTCAAGGGATCCGCCAACATCCGTATATCTCAGGACCTTTCTCGGGGACTACAACCCAGAGAACTGGTCATCCGTCCCGTGTCCACTCGCTTGACAAGTCTCGGACCCTCACACACCAAAGCACTGAATGCAGGCCAGATCTCAGCCAACATCAAACCATTGCATAAGCAGGAAAAGGCTTATAAGATCCTACTTTCCTTAGATTCAAAATGTCCGCAAGTCTCCCAAGGAAGTCAAAACCCGAGGCTACTCCAAGGGTCTGCAAATAACAAGTCATAAGATTCCTTAGCCTCTCACAATCTGTGTCACATAAAAATTACTCAAGTGGTCTATTACTTTATCACCACTCGACTCACATATATCCTTATACCTTCCATAAACCCTGATCCCTGCCACCTCTCTCTTACACTTACTAGGACAACATTCAACACTCATTGTCAGGTTACACAAATAACGCACTCAACATAGTCCACCTCAGACTTTACCCATATTACCTTATTTGAAGATAAAGTGCTAAGGGTTCTTTCCAACTGATCTAAATTTGGAGCAAAATGATCAAGTTATGGCCAAAATACTAACACCGTCATAACAGAAAATCCACTTTCACAAAAATGCAAGAATTAAGATTTTCCCCACTCTTTCCACAGCTTCTAACTAAATCAATCCCACTAAACACATCAAAGCCAATTTCTATCTAACCCTAAACACCCTTCCAAAACATCTTAAATAAGAAACTGTATTTGCCAACTCACTACTTAAAACTCATCTTAAGGTTAGGATGAAATCCTAACTTCCAAAAAGAGTAATCCATGAACCGTATCCCTCTATGCAAAACCCTCAAATCCTTACACAATAACTAAGGATTAGGGTTTCACTCTCCCCATATCCTTCAAATTAAATAGAGAAATTTCCCAACCAAACCCTAGAAAAAGAACCATTTTACAAGAATCAAAACCAACAACCTTTTACCTTGCCTAATCCTTCCTTAGTCAAACAATGAAGTGGTCTTGTTATTTTTTGAGAAACCCTTCTATGAACCTACTGCACACCCCGCTAATCCCCAACTCCGCACCTTGTCACCGTAGCTGGTTGCTCTAATTTGCCGCTTCTACTTTCTGAGGATCCACCTAAATGCCATTAGCAGAAACTACATGTCCAAGAAACCCCACTCGGCCCAACCAAAATTCTCATATGCTGAACTTGGCATACAACTGGTATTGCCTTAAAGTCTGCAACACCAAACCCAAATGTCTCTCATGTTCCAACTCGCTTCTCGAGTTCACCAAGATATCGTCGATGAAGACAATGACAATCTGATCTAAGTATGGACGGAAGACTCGGTTCATTAAATCCATGAAAGCTGCTGGGCATTGGTGAGTCCGAAAGACATCACTAGAAACTCATAACGCCCATATCTCGTCTTGAATGTCGTCTTTGGGAATGTCCGATTCCTAATCCCTAACTAATGGAACCCTGACCTCAAGTCACTCTCAAGAACACTCTGCACCCTGGCCGATCAAATAGGTCACTAATCCGAGGCAAAGGATATCGTTGGCGAATGGTTACCTTATTCAACCTGGTTTATAGTTTATACACAACCTCAAATGCCACGTGAAGAAGAACCTAATCAATTCTGATGATAAGGTTAGGAAGGTATACAAAACACTGGATGAGTTGCACAGCAATGTACAACCCCAAGGAATTTAGAAACCTAGAGCTCTGATACCAAGCTGACAAGACCCGACCCGGATACCCTCCCCGGATTTCCCGGGTGGAACTCGGCCCAGCGGTCCCACCGTATAATCCCTAGGGAAGATACGGGGTGGAACCCCACCTTAAGGAAGGGAGTAACACCATGTATTTAATCAACACCCAATTATACATAAATATATATAAAACCCGCAACAATTATAATGAGGGTCCAGAAAGTTCCATACGAATATCGTAGCGTTTTAAGAGTATTGTGATTTAGTGGGTACAAGTAGAAATGAATAAGTCCAATACAACAAACTCATAATAGATAAAATGCGATAGAGTACGATACCGTGGGCGGGAGAGAGCGACGCCAATTGGCGTGAATAGGCCCTACGAACTGCCTGACCTAGGGAACAAGATGAAAAACAATACGAGAATAAATCTCGTGAATGGGCATAGCTTATAAGGAAAATAACATTTATATTTCAATGGTTCTCCTCTCAAACCTTCCGTTCACTCTTTGTAAAGTTCTCGCTAGAAACATTTCACAAAACCCAACTTTACCCCCAAGTCCAACATATGCAGATCATGCTCAACAAATTAGTCATTCCAATGTCAAGAAAACATAACCCGAATCAGATACTAAATATAAAGCTACACAAAAACATGTATAGTCATCAAGTGATAAAATAACCATGAAATGCACCAAACCATGAGTATTAAAATAGTTATACCACATTTAGAAAATCAACAACCGCCCATACCACAAACCAACGCTATACCCCGCACCATGTACTCATCCACACCGTCGTAAACCGGCCTCACGCCACCGCAAACCCAAAATACCAAACCTTCGATCAAACCGAATTACGTCACCGCAGCAAACCCAAAATACCAAACCGCCGGGTCAAACCACCACGCCACCGCGGGCAAACCCCGAATACCAAACCGCCGATCAAACCGACCATCGCCACCGCGGGCAAACCCGTATCACCAAACCGCCTAATCAAACCAACCTCACTAAGAATGTGGCAACTAATAAACCGTCAGTGGTCAAACCGCACTTCACTAACGCGGGCAACTAATAAACCGGTCGGGGTCAAACCGACCTCACTAAGAACGGGCAACTAATAAACCGCTCCCATTCTCACATGTACCTTCCAACAATACTGTATCGTAGTCGCCTCCACAAAATCTCAAGATCCACCCCCTTTTTCTTTACAATAGTTTTTCAAGATAGTTTACAACCTCAATCCATGTACCCAAATATATCCAAACACCACCGACTCATCCACGAACACAGTAAAACTTTCAAATAGTTAAAATGTTGACAAAATTCACATGAATTGATAACTTGTTTTATATGAAACCGAAAATCATGTTTGAATGCAACCAACCATCTGATCAAAACAGTATATATGTAAAGTATTAAATCATAATAGATATATCGGTTATTAAATATCCCAAATCATTTAAAGCATATAAACCACTTCACCGACTATAAACGCCGTCCTGCTCCCCGCAGGTCGTCCCACTTCCGGCTGAGTGCTCTGTGACATAAATAAAAACAATCATTTAGGCTCCAATAACTGAACCAACAAATATCGAATACCCCGAAGGCCTTAGAATACTTAGAACTATGAAAACCATCCCAATTTGACTCCGACAGTCCACTACACAAGCAGGCCCTATAGGCCCGACATACCCAAAATTGTGGGCTTTTCACCCGAGAGCTAATTTCTCAAATCAACCGTCCACAATTCCTAAACATCCAATTTCACTAATACAACTTCAATTTTTCCAAATTTGACCAATCGGGTACTCTATTTCAAATCTCCGACTTCTACCACCCGAACAACCTAAAAATGGAAACCTAAATCGGAACCATGTCCAAAATTTACAAACCACATATCAATGGAAAGCCCCAAGAGACCAGGAACTCATTGGTACCATTACCTGGTCCAACAGTCGCCGTGGGTGGCCGGAAAACCTGATCTAAGCTCGCCGATTTTGTTTTCAACGTGAACCCAAATCCAAGCAACTGCAAAAGGGACCACGAGGATGAGTTCTAAGGTCCAAAAATGGTGGAAAAGAGTTGGTGGTGGCCTGAGGCCGGAAAATGGCCTGGAATCACAAAACTTAGTGTGTACCAAGGTGCCGGCCGGGTTCGCCGGTGCCGTATCTCGCGCGTCCGGCCGCGGTCAGCCGTGGAAATTCTAATCCGCCAGCACGGCTCCGCCGGTGGCGCACCTGCGGTCCGCGCCGTGTACAGTACCCGGCCGGTGGTGCCTCGCCTAGTCCGATTCACCCAGTGCCAGTGGCTACTACCAAAAGGCGTTCCCGGTTTCGAGAGTTTTCTAGGGTTTTGGGAGCTCATGTTGCTTTGGGCCAGGGTTTTCATTTGGTATCACAAGCTATGTTTATATAGGGTCTAGGGTCACGTAAAAATCCTGCATGTGTAACTTGGACACCGATAAAGTGCTATCATGGAACTTAATGGCCGCAACTTTTATCCGTAGTCTGATTGTGACGTGCTCGCTCGCTCATGAACTCATATCGACGAGGCCTTCGAAATGGTGTCTTAGTTAACCTAAAACTATTCCTCCTCGAAAAAGTCAAACTTGGTCAACTTGGTCAAACTTGGTCAACTTGGTCAAACTTGGTCAAACTTGGTCAAACTTGGTCAAACTTGGTCAAACTCGTGATTATCGGTACTCCGTCATTACAACCGCCTAATGAAATGATTAATTTAATATTACAAACAGATGCCTCGCCAGATAAATATCGGGGCGCCTATTTTGGAAACGTGTAATCTAGAGAAATATGTCGATATACAAGTGGAACCTTTAATAATAATCAAAATTCACTATGATATCAATGAATTACCTTGCACAATAAAAGGAATCAATAAATTTGAAATATTCTATTAATAAACCCTTATTATAGAACCGATAATACCTAAGTCAGCAGGATTTATAAAAAATAACACAGGAAAAGGAGTACAAGCTAGAAGGTTATCTAGATGGCAAACTCTTCTTAGTTATTATAATTTTAAAATTGTTCATATAAAAGGTACTGACAATTTTCTTGCAGACTTTTTGAGCAGGAATGTTGAATAACATGGAAGAAATGAGAGAAATTGCCACCAACATGGCCGAAGGAATGAACATGATTTCGGATAATTACAATGATCTTATTTCAATTGAAGAAAAAATTATCAATTTACAAAAAGATATCAATGATATAAGATCTAAATCATATATTTCCCAAAATATTCTTGAAAAATGTTTTGAAAGATCGTGAAATAATAAGGAGGATGATGATGTTTCACCTCTTCTGAGACCAAAACATCAAAAAGCGTAGGTCATTGATATGCCGTCCCATTCGAAAGCCAGCAAATGCTATGAATCGTCGATAATATATGATTAGAGATATATCCTGCTTAAAAGCAAAATATCTCAAAAGGTACTCAGAATATGCCTATCCTCCAAAAGGATAAAAAGCCTCGAACACAACAACCCGCAAAGACAAAATCTCTCAAGTGGAGATAACAGTCCCTCAAAGGACAAACTCCTCTCAAAAGGAGAAAATTCCGATGATATCCTCTTTTTTCCAGAGGAAAAGACAGAAAATATAAATACATCTTCATTCATCTTGTCTGATATGGAGAGAAAGTATTTGACTTTTCCGAATATATTTATAACAACCCTAACGGTGACGGTATTACTTGATTTCCACGAGTCTATCTACCCGAGGATACAATCACAAAAGACAGATCCTCATTCATTCAAGATGCACAGATTTCGGTTTTGTTGACCGAATCTATTTGAGTCCAAATTGTGGAGAAATACTCAATGACACTCTTAGAGTCCAAGCAGTAAAATGACAGTCATCAAAGTTTTTATATAAAAATTATTCACTATTAGTCCGTATCATAATGAAGACATTGGGGTGTGCCACAAAGCCTATCATCTTATTACAATAACAGCAAGAGGAATCCAGATCTTGCATAATGAGATCAAACCCAAAAATGTGGATATTATAACAATGGATAAAAACAAAGAGAACTAGTGGATAAAAGCTGTGTAAGCCGGGTCGAATGACGATTTGAAGAAAAAGAATTGTTTTACCACTCGTGCAACCGAATAACCGACGATAGTCCTAGGTGATGGGAAAGCCGAGACGTAGAATGATAACAGAAGATTAATGAGCCGATCAACTGCTGTTACTAGCTTCAGCCAAATGACAAAACAAGTAAATAAAATTCATGAAAGACAAAGGGGACAAAGGTTGGATAACCCTGGGAAAAAGATGTAATCCCAACCGCCCGCCGCCTCAGAAGACCCGAAATCTCAATTTCTCGAATAAGGGCAAAATCGTAATTTGATTACAAAATTGTAATTACGGTTAAAATCTCGTAATAATTTCTAGATCTCAGATGACGAAACGGATTGCAATCGCTGGAACCGTCACAAAAATCTAGTCAGCACGTAAAATTGCACGGTCGGCACACGAGCTCCAAGACGCTTCGAGGCACGCGGCCGTGTCAGAAATCGAATTTCATGCTAACGAAGGCACAAATAACAAGTACCTATGTACCATAAGTGGTATGAGTAGAGAAATGATGAAATGGACGGTCGAGATAGTGCCGACATCAATTCCTGCAAAGGAGGGACGAAGGGTCATATAAATTTTGATTTTTGTTACTAAAGGACAAAGATAGCAAATAGCCGCTTTCTTCTCTTCAAAATATCGGCAAATAGAAAACGCGAGGAACAAAATGGGATCCAGTAAATTCATTCTTTGAGCAGGTTTTGTGAGAGCAGAGTATGCTTCTCTCTAAAGATCCCTCGCGATCCGACCGTCGATGACTGGAGCAAGAAGGGCAACGCTCTACGCGGAGACGCCACGCCGTGACCCCGGTTTGCGAAGCCTTGACAACTCCAAGAGGTAGGATTTTCTCCCACGTTTTATTCCCATTTTTGGCGTTTTTCCACAAGCTTTATACGGCGCCGCGAGGGGCTTGCTTTGATAGGTCCCAAACATGGGACCGAATTGTTGGAATTTTTTTAGAGAATTGTTGGTCAGCGTGACTGTCCGTGATCAAGGCTGTTTGTGTTGGAATTTTAATAAAAATGTATGCTTTAAATCATGGCTTATGGAAAAAGGTCGAGTTTGGTTGATCGTCCCAAACATGGACCGACCATGAAAAATATTTTTTTAATACCTGGGATTAATCCGTGAAGCCTTAAACCGAGGTGGGCTGTTAGGCTGGGAATTATGCATTTAATTTTTATTGGTGTTTGCAAGATAGAAATGGGTAGAAGAAATTGCCCAAAAGGTGGAACCCTAGAAAGACATGTGGGTCGCCTGTGATGTACCACTGTTGTTTCGGATCGTTAAAATCAGTCCCAGGTCGCAACAAAAATCGCCCATGTGTTTTGGTGGTATGAACTTGTATGAAACGAATTCGGCCGAGTTTAAGGTGGGCGTAGAATCAACAGGTTAATGCCACCCAGTGATTGGTCGATGGAGGTCACAATTATATGGAATATAATTGTGCAGGTGATATTGGGAATAAATGTAATTGTAATTTTCTCTCAACTATATGGAATATAATTGTGAGCATAGGCCATTGAGATAAAATTATGAATTGCCCAATTGAGCTAAATTGGGTGATGCTTGATGTTGGAATTACACATGTAATTATAGTTGATTTGAAAATATATTGACATATTGTGTAAATGATTTTGAAATGCACAATGCATTTTCATATGCACCTAAGAGCTTCGTAATTATAGCGCTTGTATATGACAAGGTATTTTTGTAAACTAGATATGTTTATAAAGGAATTTCACAGATGATATTCCTAGAATTGGTCAGAGATGGGCCAATGTGATCATTTCTCGGATGAGACTCAGACCGGTTTCTAAAGCTCACCAACCAATTCAATTCCTGAGTAGTCCCATATTTTACCTAATAAGATTTTGTAGTATTTTCAAGGAACAAAGTTTTGTTTTTGAAATGATTATTTTCATACATGGCTTAGGCAAGTGTGAGCGTAGTCGGTGAGGACTCGTGACATGGGGGCACCGCGTAGACATTCAAGTAGATCATGTATTTACTTGAGTGTGTGTTTACTGAGCATCGTGACCGCACTTAGGTGGTGTAGCCCACTTAAAGCACTCATCGAGCTTTAGTCACCCCGTCGTGGGACCCCCTTATTTCGTAATGTGAGCCGAGAAGACAACCTCATTTGAAGAAGCCAGCTCATGATTTGATGGTTTTTCGATATAACATGTATTACACTGGGTAGATGTTAATATATAAGCTGTATAAAAGTGTAATCAATTATGTAATTATTGGGAGAAAATTGGAGAATAGTTGTGATATGTGTTTTGATGAGTATTAGTTTATGGGCCCAAGTGGCCGTATTTGATATATTGCATATATCGATTGCTTGGGACAGTAAATGCGGTGTTATTTGCATAAGAATTGTATTTGGTAGAGTTCCCCGCATGTGCTGAGACTGCCCGATTTTCAAGTGAAGGCCGGGTAACCCGACATCCACTTGTATTCGGCCGACGGTATCAACGACCCCGTTTTGGGGTGTCACACTGGTATCGCAGCTAAGGTATACGATTACTTGTAGCGTGGCCGGGCACGGGGCTCTGGGATATGCAAGCAGTGTGTTGTCTGGTTGGGGGATTACCCCGGCGCTTGATATCTGATACCACAATTTGGTATCGAAATAGGTATACTAATACCTAGGAGCTCTGGGTGTTTGGCATCCATCACCACTGGGTGGCTGGGATGGGAGTGTAGGTGTGAAACCTAAAGATAGAAAATTCCGGGCTTAGGCCATGGTCGAGGAAAGAGCATCACCACTGTAAGGTAGTCTATTGTTCGGTTTAGGTACAGATTACTTCCAGGAAATCACTAGATAACCCGTGGACACCGCATGCATGTGCTGGGATGTGTTTTAGGTGATTGCTGATAAATGATGTGTATTCATGTGAATGTTTGATGAATTGTGTATACCATGTCAGATGTGTTATGATTGTTTGTGTGCTTAGTAATTAGTACATAGGAAACAAGTAAAGGTTTTAAAATTTGAGAGCTAATAGAAACAGATGTAAAAGAAAATAATTCTACACATGGGGGATTTTTTTATATAATGCTGTGGGATTTTTACGTAACATAGCGTGGGGATTCTATATAGTTTGGGGATTCTCATATGGTCCTCGCAGATTCCGACTCACTGAAATGGTTCCGACTCACTCTAAATGGTTCACCTCACTGACAAGATTCCGACCAATTCTGACATCCCGATTCATTCGCATGATTCCCACTATCTCGACATGTCCGACCACCTTATTACGATTTCGACTCACCGAAATGAATTCTCTCATAGGAATTCTTCTATAACATGTGATTCTTATGTAACGTGGGGATTCTCTTATGTAACATGTGGGATTTTAATAACATGGGGATTCTTTATGTAACATGGTAACATGGGGATTCTTAAATAACATGGGGATTCTTAAACATGGGGACTCCCATAAGCTATGGGGGATTCCCATAATATGGGATCTCCATGACAGGGTGTTTCAATGATCTGGAAATAATTAAATAATTGGAATGAAATAAAGGAAAAAAAAAATATATATATATATATATATATATATATATATATATATATATATATATATATATATATATATATTTAAGAAAATATTTAAAATTTTATTAAATCAAATTTGATAAAATTTTTCGAAAATAAAATTCTTCAAAATAAAATTTTTGAAAATAAAATTTTGTTGAAAACAATATTTAACAATTGATTGCGTATACATCGAAGTTATGTGTAAGGATTAGTGTCTCTGCCGGTTATGCCTTAGAGATATCAGATTAGATTTAACTACCATTTGAAATTGAATTGCGCTGTAGTTATGTAGGAAATTATATGCATGGTGAAATGTGTATAGGAAAAGGGTAAAATACTAAGGTTATGGGTTATGACCTTAGGGATTTTGGATAATGGGAAGGAACAAGAGGGCATAGAACCTTCTTAATATAAATAAATAAATCGGGAAGTGGTCGGAATTTAGCACCACTTAGGAAATGTGAACGGCCGGGCTCATGTTGTCAAGTCTATTAGTGAATCAGCATCCGCATTTTCACAGTTAGACCTGAAGAAAGCAAACGATTACCGGGAGCTCTGGGTGTAGTTATAAGTTTAGTCCCGATACAGCTTCGCCGGCATCGGCGTGACGCATCAGTCCGAGGATGCCACACCAACACTTAGTACTGCGGACGGGCCACATAGCTGTGGTCGAGCGTAGGCTGGTGGCCGACCACAGATTTGCAAGTCAGAGTTCGGGCGTCGGCCCAAGGTGTGACGTTAACATTGCCGCCAAATTCGGCATATGAGCCGAGATTGTCCTAGAGTGCAGAGATCCTGTTACTGCAGACCAGAGCGTTTCCGATTAGTCGATAATGCAGGCACGCTTCTACCAGATTTGTCGAATTAGAGAAGGTTTAAATCGGATGCATCAATTCATTCATCGCTGCATCTCGTGTGATAGGTTTAGTTCGATACAAGCTTCACAATTTAGATAGAGGCTGAGGCCTTTAGAAAGCCGTAATATGACGGAAAATTCTTCCCTTGGCGATGTAGGTAGAGATTTGATTTTTCTAAAAGATCGAGTCAGCAAGAATAAGCTGGTGGACCTTAGGTGGTAGACATGTTTGTCATTGACAATGTTTGACATGGATGAGAGATGACAAACTACCCAAGACGCATTGGGACCTTAGCCGGGTCATCATACCCGACACGGTCTTAGAATTCGGTAAGGTTACATATGCACATGGTTGGATGTGTATGTGCATGGAATTTCGGGACGAAATTCTTTTAAGGAGGGGAGAATGTAAGACCCGAGAAATTCCACTTCTCGAATAAGGGCAAAATCACACTTTGATTACAAAATTAACATGTGTTAAAAATTCGTAATTAATTTCTAGATCTCAGATGACTAAACGGATTGCACCGCTGGAACGTCGCAAAATCTAGTCAGCACGTAAAATTCTCGTAATTTGTCGACGCTGAGTCGGCACGCTTCGAGGCATCACAAGGCTGGTGTCAGAACTCCACTTCGATGACAAAAGGCAGCAAATAACAAGTACTCATGTACCATGGGTGGTATGAGTAGAGAAATGATGAAAAATGGACGCCGGCATAGCCGCTAAATATCAATTCTGCAAAGGAGGACGAAGGGTCATTATAAATTTGATTTTTAAGTTACTAAAGGACAAGATAGCAAATAGTGCTTTCTTCTCCTTCAAAATATATCAAGAGTTAAAACGGAGAACAAAATAGATCCAGTAGCTCCATTCTTTGAGAGGGTTTTAGAGAGAGGGTGCTTCTCTAAGATCCTGCCATCTAACTGCCATGACTTCTGGAGCCGAAGAAGGGAAAACGTTTCACGCGAAATGCCACGCCGTGACCCCGGTTTATGAAGCCTTTGACAATTCGCAAGAGGTAGATTTTCTCCTACTTGGGCGCTTTATTCCTACTTTAAGGTTTTTCCATGTTTCGTTATTTGAGGTCGCAGGCGTTGATCGGTCCCAAAACACGAATCAATCGTTGGAATTTTTATGTCTGTTGGTCACGGACTGTCCAGAATTAAGTGGGCTGTTTGCAGGTTGGAATTTTTGCATTAAAATGTATGCTTTAAATCACATTTATGAAAGGTCGAATATTATTGACTGTCCCAAAACATGGGACCGAATTATGGAAAATATTTTTGGACAATTGGGACAATCCGTGAAGCCCAGAAACTGAGGTGGGCTGTTAGGTTGGAATTATGCATTTAATTCTATTTTGGTGTTTATAAGATAGGAAATGGGTAAGAAATTCGGTTCCAAAAGGTGGAACCGAGGTTGGACATGTGGCCGCCCAGGGATTGTTTCCATCGTTAGTTTCTGGGACTGTTAAAAAATCATCCAAGTTGTGAAAATTAGGTAAAAACTGCCCATGTGTTTTGCAAGTGAACTTGTATGAAATGAATGGGCTTGAGTTGGTGTGGTGTAGAAATCAATAGGTTAATGCTTAAATGAGGATTGATGAGGTCACAATTATATGGAATACAATTGTGTGTATAGATATCAAATAAAAATTGTAATTTTCTCACCTATAAGGAATATAATTGTGAGCATAGGCCATTGGAGATAAATTATGAATTGCCCAATTGAGCTAAATCAGGGTGATGCTTGATGTGTTGGAATTACAAGGTAGTAATTATATGGGGCTTGATTGAAAATATGCATATCGACATATTGTAAATGATTTTGAAATGGCATAATGCATTTTCATATGCACTGTGGTAGCCTAGAATTAGGAGTATATGACAAGGTATTTTTGTAAACGGATATACTAAGTAAAGGAATTCCCACAGATGATATTCCGAGAATTGGTCAGAGATGGGCCACGCATCATTTCGGATGAGGACCATGACTGTTTCGGAAAGCTCACCAACCAATTCACCTCGGAGGGTAGTCCCATATTTACCGAATATTGCAGTATATTTTCAAGAACAAAAGTTTTGTTTTGAAAATGATTATTTTCACATGGCTTAGGTAAGTGGTGAGTCTGAGGACTCGTGATACTTGCAACTGTGTAGACATTCAAGCAGGATCATGTATTTACTTGAGCGTGTGTTTACTTTGGAGCATTGCATCAAGACTTAGTGGTGAGAGCCCACTTAGGGCGATTCTCCCATCGAGCTTTAGCTCACCCCGTCAGGATCCCTTATTTCCAGTACTGTGGAGCGCCGAGAAGACAACTCATTTTGGAAGGCTGCCATGATTTTGATGGTTTTTCGATATAACATGTATTACACCGGTAGATGTTAATATATGTTTGTATAAAAGTGTAACTAACTATGTAATTACGGAGAAAATTGAGAATAGTTAGATATGTGTTTGATGAGTATTAATGATAATCTAAGTAATGTATTTTGATATATCGTGATATATCGGATTGTTTGGGATGTAAATGCGGTGTTATTTACAAGAATTGTATTTCGGGTATTCCCACAAAGGAGATCGCTGATTTTCATGGCGCTGCAGTAACCCGACATCCACTTGTATTCGCAAGTTGACCTGCAGTCAACTGACTCGTAAGCCAGGGTGTCACAGCCCGACAGACATCCGGCCACTATAAATGTAAATGACAAGTCAAATGTAATAACAACTAAGTGAAAGTGGTCTGACAATAAATGCCAACCACTATAATTGTAAACTGTGCTTCAAAGACAGCTGGAGAAATAATAAATGAAGATGATCAAATCTCCATCATGACAAGACCATAAACGAGTGGAAAAAGTCAAAAGAAATAAGATAGATGATGCACGATGTTGAATCACATGACAAGATCAGAGGTTAAAAAGAAGAAACATTGACAGTTAAAGGCACAAGGCCGAAAACTGAGTACCATAACACGATGAGAAGAAGATAAGAGAGAATCAAAACAGCTGGAGGTTCTCCTCTATAACACCGAAATTCTCATTGTAAAATCATCGAAGATCCATCTCTCTCAGGTATCAAAAAAGTGTGGAATGGAGTGCTAAGCTCCTTTAGAGAAGCTTGTATGTAAGATAGAGAGTTATTTCAATGAAATAAAAATTCTCAAATTTCTCGTATATTTTTTTATGTGTGTCTATCACACAGTTGAGTGTTCTTGATACCACTTGTCCTAAGTACCGCTGAGCCAGGAAGGCGTTAGGGAAGAAGGGATTGCTGTCGGTAAGATACGAAGGTCACTGGATTGCTTCATATAACAGGTAACTGAGGAGATTGAGGTTATTTTTATTATTTTAAAACTCTTATCTCAAGATATAAGATTTCTAGTCTCATCAATTTCATCAATTTCGACATTTTGTGTGTTCCGCCGATCACCCTCTATTGAGTTTTACAGCTTCACATCTAATGGTATCGTGAGCCTCTAGGTTCGTATAAAATGGGGTATAAATGATAGATGATATGTTTAAATTCGATTATAATGTCAAATTCTTCGATTATAATGTCGAAATTTCTTGTTTAAAGAATTGGAATAACAAAATTCAAAGACATAAAGAAAATAATATTATTTTTTTATTTTAAGAGATAAAATAAGAATAAATTATCCAAAAAATTACAGAAGATAATATTGAAGTTTATGACTTGTGAACAATTTGATGTAATCGGGTTAATGGGGAATAAATGTAAGCCATGTAAAAGGTCCATATAATATAAGCATGATAGATTTAACTGATAATAGAAACATAGAAGAATTTAAAACAGAAATAACAAAAACAGTTATAAATCTAACACAAAATCATATTGAGTATCATATCGAAGAATTCTCAGATTGCGAAGAATTTGATAGAACGATAAGATTGTTAACCAATATAAAGTATTTTGTGCACTAGAATAAAATCAATTAAAATAGTAAAAGCAAATAGTAATAATAAATGCAAATAGTAACCAAATAGTAAAAACTAATAATAAAAAACAAAATAGTCAAAGATTGTAAGAGTTAAAGAACGTGTGAATTTAAGCTTATTGATAGTGAAATCCACCTAACAAATTAAATAATAAAATTCCAAGTTCAATTGATAAGGAAAAGTTGAATCATGAAGATAATAAGTGAAAATGATGATTATGATCCTAATGACATAAGACACAGTTTAACCTATTAAGCAACCTGGAATTTTTTAACATATAATTGATATTAAAAACACTGTACATCTTTAAACTCAAATATCTCAAGAAGAATCAATGACAATAATACAATTAAATCTCCCTCAGGAAATGAAAGAAGAAATACTAATCAAAGCAAAAATCGAAAATTTAAGGACAAAAATATACTTAATGATAATCACTTTAGATTTAAATATAGTAGATGACAATGGTGAAATTCAAGAAGCCTATAATCAAGAAGAAGATCTATGAAATATTTCATAGTAACTTAAATAAATGGAAGTCCAAGTATAGAAATATGAGTGAAATGACAAAATCGTTTGTACAACAATCAATAGATAAATATTTAGAAAAAGACAGAATTATGTAAAGAATTTATCAAAGAAGAAATGGAAAGAATAAAAAACACAATATATAATGGTTATGGAATGTTTAGAAACTAGTTTACCTCTCTCCTCTCAAAGCTTCGATCCAAAACATATGTAGAACTTACAAATATAATAATACTTGAGATATAGTAAGTAATACAATGAATATTTACCTTTTAATGTTAATCTAGATCCAAACAACAAAGAAAAGTGGTAGAAAAGATAAAAGGTCAGAGAAATGAGAAACATCCAAAAAATCATTAAAAAAACTAATAAAAGAGAAATAAAAACTTAAATCCAAAAGAAAAACAAAAAATTAAAGAATATGGATTATATAATGATTGGAGAAAATTTGTGAAAAATAGAGTTACAAAACCTAAACAAAATGGAAGCTAAAAAAGTAGAAATATTAATGGAAGAAATATTAAGAGCTATAAAACGAATGGATAACAGATTAGAAAAAATCGAAGAAAAAATAAATAAAATAGAAAATAGGATAATAAACATAGAAATACAACAAAATACTTTAATGTAAGATAGGGAAAGTGTAAGACCTCGCAGAAATTCCACTGAATAAGGGCAAATCGTAATTTTGATTACAAAATTTAATTTACGTTAAAAATCCGTACTAATTCTTCTAGATCTCGATGACTAAACGATTTCACCGTTGGAATCGCCTCGCGAAATCTAGTTAGCATGTAAAATTTCGCAGAATTTGTCGAGACAAATAAGTCGGCACGCTTCAAGGTACTCATGCCTGGGTGTCAGAATCGATTTTCGATGCGACGAAAGGCACAAATAGCATGCACTCATGTACCATAAGTGGTATGAGTAGAGAAATTATGAAAATGGACGGCCGAGGTAGTGCCGAAAATCAAATCTGAGAAAGAGGGACATAATGGGTATTAGGGAAATTGATTTAAGTGACTAAAAGACAATAGCTAATAGTCCTTCATCTCTTACATTAGGCAAAGACCAAAAACGTGGGAGTCAATTGGGGGAGATGCAGTAGGCGTGGAGGAGCAAAAATGGTGATTCTAGAGAGAGAGTCTCTGACTTCTCTCTAGAAATACACGCGATCGGGCCGTTGGATTTGCCGACTTGAGCAAGAAGCGGGAAAACGTTTCTACGCTGAGCAAAGTTACGCCGCGATTCTCGGTTTGCGAGTTTTTGACAACTCCAAAGGTAGGATTTTCCTACGGCGTTTGTATCCCATTTTTAAGGCCGATGTTTCGTTCGGGTTTATCGTGAGGCCGCTTGATCGGTCCCAAACATGGGACCGAATTGTTAATTTCTAGTGATTTTTCACCATCCGTGATCGCCAGAATTGTGGGCTGCTCGGGGTCTTTTAATCTAGAATTTTGGCTTTTAAATCATGTGCTTGATGAATAAATGCCGAATGAAAGAAAGATCGTCCCAAAACATGGGACCGAATTATGGAGATTTTTGGGCTGTCCGTGACAAATTAAACTCACAGGGTCGATCATGGTGGAATTTATACTAAATCTCTATTTCGTTGGGTATATAAGATAGGAAATGGTAAGAAATTCGGTTCCAAATAGTGAAACCGAGATTGACAAGGGTTGCCCGTGGATACCACGCCAGTTTCGGGACCGTTAAAACAAATGTTTAGGAAATGGCCATAAAGGCCCAGCTTTATTTTTGGCATTGAAATTGTGTGAATCTGAATGGCTTTGGTGTGTGTAGAAATTAATTTGGAGAGCTGGTCGATCAAAGAATTATTAGGCACGCTTCGAGGTGTTAACACAATGACACAATTATAAGCGGAATTAAACTGTGTGTTTGTAAGCCATTGGATTTATATTATGATTTGCTCAATTGAGCCAAATCTGGGTGATGATCGGCGTTGAATTACATGCGTAATTGTAACATTGAAAATATGCATATCGACATATTTTGTAAAATGATTTGAAAATGACATACTGCATTTTCATATGCAATCGGGTAACCTAGAGCAGGGTGTGAGTGCATGACAATGTATTTTTGTAAAACGGATATGGTTGCGAAAAGGAATTTCACAGATGATATTCTGAGAATTGGGTCGAGATGGGCCAATGATCATTTCGACGAGGACCATGACTGCTTCGAAAGCTCACCAACCAATTCACTCGGAGTGGTAGTCCCATATTTTACCGAATATTTCGTAGTATATTTTCAAGAACAAAGTTTTGTTTTGAAAATGATTATTTTTCATACATGGCTTAGTGCGTGAGTGAGTCGGGTGAGGACTCGTGACATGGTGGATGACATGTGTATTATCTCGCAGATCATGCATTTACTGGAAAGTGTGTGTTTACTTCTGAAAGACAGACCGCACTTAGGTGGTGAGTGTTCAATTTATAGCGATTTCCTCCTACTGAGCTTTAGCTCACCCCGTCGTGGGACCCCCCTTATTTCAGGTACATGGAGCGCTCGAGAAGACAATCCATTTTGAAGAAGCCAGTTCATGATTTTGATGGTTTGTGGACATAACATGTATTAGTCTTGTAGATGTTAATATATGTTTGTATAAAAGTGTAAATCAACTATGGAATTATTGGGAGATAATTGGAGAATAGCTGGTATGTTTTTATGAGTATTGGTTTATGAGTCCAAGAGGCATTTTTACTCATGTTGGGATTATATTGCATATATTGGATTGTTTGGGACAGGATATGCGTGTTTTATACACGATCAGACTCGGTAGCCCCGTACAAAGGAGACTCACTGATTTTCTAAAGTGAGCGCTGCAACCTGACCTCCACTTGTATTCCGCGGTTGATTCGTAGTCAATCTTAATCTCCTGGTTTTGGGGCGGCTACGTAAAGATTCAAAATATAAAAGGAACAACTAGAAAATGGTAGAACAATTAATATTTAGAAAATATCCTCGAAAGAACAATAAAAGAGAAAATATTGAAAAGGAAGTTTATGAAAAGTTATTAACAATATCTTGTTAGAAAGAAAGAAAATAAGAGAAGGAAACAAATAAAGAGGAAGAAACTGAAAAGAATGAGCCAAATAAGCGATAGGAATCGAAGATATAATGATAGAAATACAAAATGAATTTAAATGAAACAAAGGGGAGGTAAACTTATAGGACATGTAGAGGACCAAGTAAAATAAAAGAAGAATATCCAAAACATTGAAACCCAATATAGAATACCTAAATATGAACCCGTAGAATCAAAAATAGAACAATTAGGAAATACTAGTGAGTATACTCCAGATATAGATTGTCAAAAAAGATATTAAAACAATAAACAAATGGTTCAAGCAATGACATTATATTTCATGACACAAGGAACAAGTCGGGATAATAATACAAAAACCCAAATAATGATAGGAACATTAACAAGTGACGTTAAAATGGTGGAAGGATTATCGCCCTAGTTTTTAATGTAATTACAAATTACACTACTATAGCTTTGGAAAGTAGTATATTCAAGGTGTAGATACCTTATGATACATAGTCAATGAATTCTAGAGAAGAAATGATGATAGACAAATAAGTAGAACGTTAAGAAGACATGCAGGTTTTAAATAAGCTATCACAACTACAAATTCTTTGTAAGATGAAATACATATATGAACATACATGTGAATTTAGGAAATGGTATTATGATGCCTTTGATAGTAATATGAATATGACAATATTAGCAAATACATATTATGAGAAATTACCAGGAAAATGGAGTAATTATTTCCAAGAGGAATATGAAAAAATAAAAATAGAAAATGCTGATACTTTAGGAGCTCGAATAGAATTTTTAAAGAAAAGACTGACAGATTTGTGCACCCAAAGATATGTTGTAAATGGTGCAAAATATGGAGAAAAAATATTCTGTGATAAGATAGATAAATATCCCAGAAAATGGGGCGTAAGAGTTTAGGAAAAAGAAAATTTAGAAACAATTAGACATTACAAGAATGAATGCCAAAAGAGAAAAAGACATTTATATTATGGGGAGAAAATAAGATGAAGATTTAGAAAGTATCCTAAGTTTTGATAGTGAAATGAGTAGTGTTTATAGCGAAAATGATAACGTCCTCGTAAAGTGATACAGAATGAGTAAAGAAATAATAGTGGAAGAAGATGACATTTCTGAATTTGAAGTCATTAGTACAAAGGAAGATCAAGAAGGATATAGAATGAAAAGTACTTTTGATAATAGAAAATTACAGAAAATCCTGAATCTAAAACTTTATCCCAAAGTCTCAGCAGAAGGTTTATTAAGCTACTTAAATAAAAGATATATGCATAGAAATACACAATCCATGAATACCAAAAAATAGAAAGAAGTATAACAATCAACAAAGCTAAAGGAAATATTAAGCTTAATTTACTAACAAAAGAAACTATAAATGAAACCTTAAGTAAGATAAAAAATGACAAGATCAGAGACAAAATAAAGTATGTATACCTAGCAGGAGTACAAATAATAATAAAATCATTATTCCCTGAAAATTTAAATACTCCAATAGTACTAAGTTTACATGATAAAAGACTGATACAAACACATGAAAGCCACTTAGGTAGTATCCAGGGCAATTTAGCTTATACAAAATTAATGTTTACATGTTACCCAAAATATAACATTAATTTAGGAGACAAAGATTTTGATAACAGTCTAAGTTTATATTTCAAATTTTTAAGAAATGACTTTATGAAAGAAGGAAATAATGTAATGACAATGTATTATAGTGCTTTATATACCCTATCAAACTCAAATTATGGAAGAATTTACCAAGACAAGCCCTTCATAGAAATTAGTGATGGAGAAATTGCAGAAATAATCGAACCACAAAAGTTAGATATAATAGAGATAATTCCGCAAATTACATTTTAAGCCTTGAAGATGATATTCAAGAAAACAGTATACAAAGAATTGATTTTACCCAGATTTAGGGGGGAAATTCCTGATAGGAAATAGTAATAGAAATAGTACAAGGTAAGAAGCTTCCGAAGAATAAGAGAAGAAGTACATTCACCTTCCTAATAGAAGGAAATTACTAAGCAATGGAGAAAGAGAAGTCAAGAAACCAAAATTCTATTAGATACAGATTTCACCAGAATCATATCCAGCTGATATGTGAAATGATAGAACTTGACAAGTCCATATGTCTACAAAAATTATGATGGTCAAACATTAGAATGTACTTAAAGGTAGAAATACCATAAGATTACAAGGAATAACCTTCTAGTAGATTGCTACAAGATAACAATGCAAGGAAATGGACATTATGATATTCTTTAGGAAATAGCTTCCTATGATTAGATAATTATAAGATCACAAAAGAAGGAATAGAAATACACAATGAAGACATATGTATTTTTCTAGAAAGACAAAAATGAAAGAAATTACATTCCCTACTATGGTATTTATAATAGTCAAAATTCTAGAAACTAAGTTATACACATGTGGATTGATAGATACAGGATCAGAGATAACAATATTCAAAAGCTTTTTGTTAAAAGAATGGGAAAATACTAAATCTCCATAAAAGGTGTGACTGGAGAAAAAGAAAAAATTACAAAGCAAAAAGAAAATGTGAAATAATGATTCAAAATAAAATCAGAAAATAGGAAAAGTCTATCATACAATAATATAGAATGTGACATTATATTAGGAAATGACTTTTTACAACAATTTCAATATATCAAACAATTTATACTATTATACTAAAACACCTTGTGGATCATCGATGAGTGCCAAGAATATTAAAACCTTTTAAGATACATTATGATAAAAAAGCCAGAAAATGGAGAACAGAAAAAATAAATACATCTATAACCTATAAAATAACAGTTCAAGATACATGTAAAAAACTGAAAGAAAATTTTAGTAATAACCCTTTAAAATATTGGGAAAAGACAAAAATCTACTGCAAATTAGAAATGATAGATCCTGATAAGATCATTAGAGTTAGACCAATGATATATTCTCAAGAAGATATAGAAGATTTTAATATTCAGATTAATGAATTAATATAGTTGAATCTGATAAGAGAAAGTAAAAGTCCACATAGTAGCCCTGCCTTTATGGTTAGAAAACATAGTGAAATAAAAAGAGGAAAAGCAAGAATGGTAATAAATTACAAAGAAGTAAATAAGAATACAAAATTTGATGGATATTATATCCCAAATAAAGAAATATTAATAAATTTTTGGCAAGAGGAAAATTATTACAAGAAGTTTGATTGCAAATCAGATTTTGGCGTATAAAATGATAATAATAGTATGTACCTATTATTATACCTTAGTACACCTAGAGGTCATTATGAATGGATAGTAATGCTCGATTGAAAAAATGCTCCCAAGTTTTCCAAAGGAAAATGGATAAGATATTCTCTCGATTACTCATCCTTCATAATAGTTTATATTGATGACATGTTAATCTATTCCGATAATGAAAAAGTACTATGAAAAACATTTGGGGATATTTTATAACACTGGGTAGTTAATTACGGTATAATTCTTCTTAAAAGAAAGTTGAAATTCAAAAAGAAATAGAATTTAGAATGATTATAGATTCTAAATGTAATAAAATTACAACTCCACATAAACTTGAAAATAAAAGATTTCCTGATGAATACTTAACCAAGGAAATGATACAAAAATTTTAGGATGTTTAAACTACCTCCGGTTTTATAAAAGATTTAGCTAAAGAAAGACAGAATTACAAAAATTTGTTAACTAAGAAAAACTAAACAGATGGAATGAAAAACATACCACGATGTTTAAAAGATTAAAAAATATATGTTCAAATTTGCCTAAATTAAGATTGCCTAATGAAAATTAATATTACAAACAGATGCCTCAGATAAATATTGGGCAGCTATTTTGAAAACAGACCTAGGAGAAATATGTCGATATACAAGTGGAACCTTTAATAATAATCAAATTAATTATGATATCAATGAAAAAGAATTACTTGCAATAATAAAAGGAATCAATAAATTTGAAATATTCTTATTACCGAAACCCTTTATTATAGAAACTGATAATACTCAAGTTGCAGGATTTATAAAAAATAACACAGGAAAAGGAGTACAAGCTAGAAGGTTATCTAGATGGCAAACTCTTCTTAGTTATTATAATTTTAAAATTGTTCATATAAAAGGTACTGACAATTTTCTGCGTAATTTTTTGAGCAGAATGTTGGAATAACATGGAAGAAATGAGAGAAATTGCCACCAACATGGCCGGCTGAATGAACAAACATGATTTCTGATAATTACAATGATCTTATTTCAATTGAAGAAAAATTATCAATTTACAAAAAGATATCAATGATAGATAAGATCTAAATCATATTTCCCAAAATATTCTTGGAAAATGTTTTGAAAGATCAAGAAAGAATAGTGAGGACAAGATGATGTTTCCTCAAATTCTTCGAGACTAAAACATCAATAAGGTAGGCTTGGATATGTCGTCCCATTCGAAAAAGCCGTGCAATGTGAAGAATCGCTAATATTTATAAGGACAGAGATATATCCTCTAAAGCAAAAATATCTCAAAAGGTACTCAGATATGCCTGCCTCCAAAAGGATAAAGCCTAAACAATAACAAACAAGAAAAGACAAAAATCTCTCAAGTGGAGATACCAAATTCCTCAAAGGACAAACCTCTCAAAAGGAGAAAATTCCGATGATATCCTCTTTTTTCCAGAGGAAAAGACAGAAAATATAAATACATCTTCATTCATCTTGTCTGATATGGAGAGAAAGTATTTGACTTTCTCTGAATATATTTATAACAACCCTAATGGTGATGGGTATTACCAGACTTCCACTGAGTCTATCTACCCGAGGATAATAATCACAAAAAGATGTATCCCTTTATCTATTCAAGATGCAATAGGATTTCTGGGCTTTGTCGACCGAATCTATTTGAGTCCAAATTGTGGGAGAAATACTCAATGACACTCTTAGAGTCCAATATGCAAATGACAAAATATCAAAGCTTATATATAAAATTATTCACTATTAGTCCGTATCATAATGAAGATATCAGTGTGCCACAAAGCCATCATCTTATTATTACAATAAATATGTTGAGGAACTGCATTCCGATAAATGAGATCAAACCCAAAAAACAGGGATATTATAACAGGCAATGGATAAAAACAAGAAGAGCACTAGGGATAAAAGCGGTGCTTGGTCGAATACTGGATGATAGTCCTAGGTGATGGGAAAGCCAGAGGACAGAGAATGATAACAGATAAGATTATCAGCCGATCAATCATGTTACTAAACAAATAAATGACAAAAAATGAAGCAATAAAATTGTGACGCCCCAAATCTCGGGTCCGTTGATCACCCGTTAACCTCATGAAAATCTATACATCTCAGATCATGAGATCGATACCCGAGTAAAAATAGCCTCAGTCTACGAACCAATACTCAAAATAAATATGGCAACTATATTCTCATAGTTTTCATGTTTATTCTACAAAAAGCTTTATACATATTTACAAAAATATTCATTTAAAGCCACATCTCGGCTTTCTTCTCAAAAGGTACTTCATCACGCCGTCTCCCTGATACCCCCTCAGACTAAAGTGGGTCCCATCGACGGGGCGAGCAAAGCCCAAGAGGAAAAATTCTCCTACAAGGGTTACCCCCACCTAAAATGCATATGCAATGGCATATATAAACAAACAATCACATTCCATACAATTATGTTCTATATGAAATGTCTATATCATGCATGAGATGCGACCCCTCATGCTCACCACCTGAGTCCCAACCGACTCCCTCACACCTGGAATGCCAAAGGTGAAATAAAACCAGTCACACACCATGACTAAACCATCGAAAACCTCCAATTTATTTATCAAAAACTGATTTTTTTTTTTTTCTTTTCCTTTATTTTGTGGGCCACGATTTCCTGTTCACACCGAGGACGCCGCACGCCTTTTTCAACATTTTCAATGAACTTACATCGCTTCTGATTCATGTCTAACCGTGAGTAAAATGTGGACTTTCACCCCGGTGGATCTACCCCAATTTGCTCCGCCCAAACATGTAATTTTTATCATTTTGATCATTTACATACTCGTGAATCTCTACCTTGGACTTTGTCCCATTTTTCCCGAGTTCACGACCTACTCATCAACACTCCATTAATAAATCCCACTCGCACTCACACCCGACTCCGGGACGCGATGGGACTGCACGGCGAAACGCATGATGCCAATGCATTTTCTCATGTTACATGCATGAATGAGCACTACATGAAACATTTACAATCCATGGAAAATTATAATTTATACAGAGACCACCTCCATGCAACCATGTTAATACATTAAATAGTATGTGCATCAACACTTACACACCGCATGTTATTTAAGCAAGCCATAACACACAACCGAGTCACCAACTTGGGACCATTCAACAGGGTACCTCACGGCCCCTTAGCAAACATGAACCAATCCGGTTCCAAACATTCACACACATCAACAAACCATAATACCTAGAAACCTTCGGTTTCTAGTTCAAACCCTAACTCCCATAATCCGGAAACCGGTCATGAAATCCATACCCCTTAGTCCCAAGGCTTGGAACTAATTCACATGGCCTTTCTTGGCCTCCCATAAGCAATCCTTACCATTATAAAGCCTTTAGGCTACAAGTAAACCAAGTAGGAAAATATCCTACCTCTGAGCTCAGTTTTAAACTCCAACTTTGGTGTCCACATCGTAGATCCTAATCGCACCAACTTTAGTTCCTCGAACTTCGAACGTTGACCGCCTCCGAACCGGGAAAATCCTCCTTTTCCTTTCCTCCTTCTCCTTTCCTCCCTTTTTTCTCTAAGAACCGTTTCTTTCTTTTCTTTCCTTTCCTTTCTTTTTCCTTCCTTTTCTTTTCTTTTCCTTTCTTTTTCTCATTTCTCTCCATTTTCTTTTCTTTGGTCCTTTTTCTCCCCCTTGAGAAATCTTCATCCGTCAAAGGAGGAAATTGCCTCCCTCCTTCCTCAAACCAAGGTGTGTGGCCTTTTTCCCATAATTTTCTTTTATTTCTAATGCCCTTTATGACATCATGCACCACATGGCATCATATGGGCCATGAAATCCCTTCTCCCACATGGCTTAATTGTGAGCCACTACCTTTATGCCAAGTGTCACACTTTCTATGGTGCCAAGTGGCATCCCCCCTTAATCTTGCCATGTGTCATCCGACACCCACGCCTCGAAAAACGTGAAATCCCGACCACCTCGATCCAACGAACCTCGACGTGGTAGCTAAATTTCATGAGACGAGTTCAACCTGAAAAGTCCGCGAGCCATCCGGAGATCTAGAAATTCCGATTTTCAACCGAAATTTATTTTACCCTTTATCCAAAATCTTGATTTTCCGGGGTCTCGCCAAAATTCATGAAAAGACAAAGTGATGAAGTGAAGGCCGGATAACTCCTGGGAAAAGATGTAATCCCAACCGTCTAAGTGGCCTGACAGGACATGTCTGCCACTATAAATGTAAATGACAAGTCAAATGTAATGACAGCTAAGTGAAAGTGGTCTGACAATAAATGCCAACCACTATAATTGTAAACTGTGCTTCAAAGACAGCTGGAGAAATAATAAATGAAGATGCTCAAATCTCCATTATGACAAGACTCTAAAAGAGGAGAAGAAGTCAAAAGAAATAAGATAGATGACAGACGATGCTTGGAATTTCAAGAGATGACAAGATCAAGAAGAAAAAGAAGAATCAATGTTGACAAAGAAGGCAGACAGCACAGCCAAACCAAGTACCATAACACGCATTTGAGAAGAAGATAAGAGAGAATCTGAAAACAGTGGAGGTTCTCCTCTATAACATCGAGAAATTCATCAGAAAATCATCGAAGCATCTATCTCTCTTGTGTGTATCAAAAGTGTGGAATGGAGTGCTGCTTCCCGAGAAGCTTGTATGTAAGATAGGAGAGTTATTTCAATGAAATAAAATTCAAAATTTCCTCGATATTTTTACGTAGGCCGATTCATACAAGGAGCGTTTTGATACCGACTTGTCCTAAGTACCGCTGAGAGCCAGAAAAGGCAAGTAGGAAGAAGGGATTGTCAGTTTAAGATACGAAGGTCACCTGATCGTCTATGGGCACAGTAACCGAGGAGATTGAGGTTATTTTATTATTTTAAAACTCTTATCTCGCATATAAGTATTCTCTAGTCTCATCAATTTATCAATTTCGACATTTTGTGTGTCTACGACAATTTCTATTGAGTTTTATAGAGCCTACATCTTATGGTATCAGAGCCCTAGGTTCAGATAAAAAATGGGGTATAAATGATAGGATGATATTGCTGAAATTCTCTGATTATAATGCTGAAATTCTGACATAATGTCGAAATTTCTTTGTTTAAAGAAATTGGAATAACAAAATTCAAAGACATAAAGAAAATAATATTATTCTTATTTTAAGAGATAAAATAAGAATAAATTATCCAAAATTACAGAAGATAACATTGAAGTTTATGATTTAGAACAATTTGATACACACTGGTTTAATGGGGAATACCGTTATGCGTAGGTGCTGTCCGGTTATAATATAAGGCTGATAGATTTAACTGATAATAGAAACATAGAAGAATTTAAAACAGAAATAACAAAAACAGTTATAAATCTAACACAAAATCATATTGAGTATCATATTGAAGAATTCTGTGATTGCGAAGAATTTGATAGAACGATAAGATTGTTAACCAATATAAAAGTATTTTTAGAAAATTTAGAATAAAATCAATTAAAATAGTAAAAAGCAAATAGTAATAATAAATGCAAATAGTAACCAAATAGTAAAAACTAATAATAAAAAACAAAATAGTCAAAGATTGTAAGAGTTAAAGAACGTGTGAATTTAAGCTTATTGATAGTGAAATCCACCTAACAAATTAAATAATAAAATTCCAAGTTCAATTGATAAGGAAAAGTTGAATCATGAAGATAATAAGTGAAAAAATGATGATTAAGTGATCCTAATGACATAGTAATAATAGAAGCCTTAACTCTATTACAAACTGAATTCTTAACATATAATTGATATTAAAAACACTGCACATCTCTAAACCTCAAATATCTCAAGAAGAACTCAATGACAATAATTACAATTAAATCTCCTCGTGAAATGAAAGAAGAAATACTAATCAAAGCAAAAATCGAAAATTTAAGGACAAAAATATACTTAATGATAATCACTTTAGATTTAAATATAGTAGATGACAATGGTGAAATTCAAGAAGCCTATAATCAAGAAGAAGATCTAAGTGAAATATTTCATAGTAACTTAAATAAATTGAAGTCCAAGCATAGAACATAAGTGAAATGACAATAAAATCGTTTGTACAACAATCAATAGATAAATATTTAGAAAAAGACAGAATTTATGTAAAGAATTTACCAGCAGTAAAATGGAACGAATAAAAAACACAATATATAAAATGGTTATGGAATGTTTGTGGAAACTAGTTTACCTCTCAGAAAAGCCGATCCAAAAACATATTAGAACTTACAAATATAATAATACCCGACATAGTAAGTAATTACATGAATATTTACCTTTAATGTTAATCTAGATCCAGAAACAACAAGAAAAGTGGTAGAAAAGATAAAACGCTGTAGAAATGGAGAAACATCCAAAAATCATTAAAAACTAATAAAAAGAGAAATAAAAAACTTAAATCCAAAAGAAAAAACAAAAATTAAAGAATATGGATTATATAATGATTGGAGAAAATTTGTGAAAAATAGAGTTACAAAACCTAAACAAAATGGAAGCTAAAAAAGTAGAAATATTAATGGAAGAAATATTAAGAGCTATAAAACGAATGGATAACATATTAGAAAAATCAAGAAAAAAATAAATAAAATAGAAAATAGGATAATAAACATAGAAATACAACAAAATACTTTATCAAAGATAGGGAAAGATTCAAATATGTAAAAGGAACAACTGGAAACAGAACAATTAATATTTAGAAATATCCCGAAAAGAACAATAAAAGAGAAAATATTGAAAAAGGAAGTTTAGATGAAAAGTTATTAGAACAATATCTTGAATTAGAAAAGAAAAGAAAAATAAGAGAAGGAAAACAAATAAAAGAGGAAGAAACTGAAAAAGAATGAGCCAAATAAGCGATAGTGAAATCGAAGATATAATGATAGAAATACAAAAAATGAATTTAAATGAAACAAAGGAGGTAAAACTTATAGGACATGTGTGAGGACCAAGTAAAATAAAAGAAGAACATCCAAAAACATTTGAAACCCAATATAGAATACCTAAATATGAACCTAGAGAATCAAAAATAGAACAATTAGGAAATACAGGAGTATACCTAGATATAGATTGTCAAAAAGATATTAAAACAGTTTTAAACAAATGGTCTCAAGCAATGACATTATATTTTATGACACAAGGAACAAGTTGGGATAATAATACAAAACCCAAATAATGATAGGAACATTAACAGGATGTGTTAGAAAATGGTGGGAAGGATTATCAGCCCCTAGTTTTAATGTAATTACAAATTACACTACTATAGCTTTTGAAAGTAGTATATTCGAAGGTGTAGATACTATAGATACATAGTCAATGAATTCTAGGGAGAAGAATGATGATGACAACAGAATAAAGAAGAAAAAGACATAATAGAAGCAGAAATAGTTATCACAACTACAAATTTGTAAGATGAAATACATATATGAATATACATGTGAATTTAGGGAAATGGTATTATGGATGCCTTTGATAGTAATATGAATATGACAATATTAACAAATAATACATATTATGAGAAATTACCAGGAAAATGGAGTAATTATTTCCAAGAGGAATATGAAAAAATAAAAATAGAAAATGCTGATACTTTAGGAGCCCGAATAGAATTTTTAAAGAAAAGATTGACAGACTTGTGCACCCAAAGATATGTTGTAAATGGTGCAAAATATGGAGAAAAAATATTCTGTGATAAGATAGATAACATCCCAGGAAAATGGGGGTGTAAGGAATTTAGAAAAGAAAATTTAGAAAACAATTAGACAAACCAAGAAAGAAATTTACAAAATATAAAAAATTTAGAAAAGAATGGAAAAACCATTTAAGAAATAGTCATTATAAGAAAAATTTAATTATAAAAGACAAATGTTACAGAACAACATCAAAAGACAAAAGTAGATGCAAGTGTTGGAAATGTGGAGAATTGTGACATTACAAGAATGCACGCCAAAAAGAGTAAAAGACATTTATATTATGGGGAGAAAATAAGGATGAAGATTTAGAAAGATCCAAGTTTTGATAGTGAAATGAGTAGTGTTTATAGCAAAAATGATAACAAATAGCCGGAAGTGCTGTAATGAGTAAGAAATAATAGTGGAAGAAGATGACATTTCGAATTTGAAGTCATTGGTACAAAGGAAGATCAAAGAAGGATATAGAATGAAAAAGTACTTGATAATAGAAAATTACTGTATAAATCCTCAATCTAAACTTTGATCTAAAAAGCCCTGTGAGAAGGTTTATTGCTTACTTAAATAAAAGATATATGCATAGGAAATATAATAATCCATGAATACCAAAAATAGAAGAACTATAACAATCAACAAAGCTAAAGGAAATATTGCTTAATTTCATCGACAAAAGAAAATATAAATGAAACCTTAAGTAAGATAAAAATGACAAGATCGTAGACAAAATAAAGTATGTATACCCAGCAGATATTAAATAATAATAAAATCATTATTCCTCGAAAATTTAAATATCTAATAGTACTAAGTTTACATGATAAAAGACTGATACAAACACATGAAAGCCACTTAGGTAGTATCCAGGGCAATTTAGCCTATACAAAATTAATGTTTACATGTTACCCAAAATATAACATTAATTTAGGAGACAAAGACTTTGATAACAGTCTAAGCTTATATTTCAAATTTTTAAGAAATGACTTTATGAAAGAAGGAAATAATGTAATGACAATGTATTATAATGCTTTATATACACTATCAAACTCAAATTATGTAAAGAATTTACTCAAGACAAACCCTTTATAGAAATTAGTGATGAATGTAGAGAAATTGCAGAAATAATAGAACCACAAAAGTTAGATAGAATAGAGATACCTGCAAATTACATTTTAAGCCTTGAAGATGATATTCCCGAAGAAAATAGTATACAAAGAATTGATTTACCCAGATTCAGGGGAAATTCCTTGATAGGAAATAGTAGCAGAAATAGTACAAGCAGAAGAAGTTTCCGAAGAATAAGAGAAGAAGTACATTCACCTTTCCTAATAGAAGGAAATTATTACAATGGAGAAAGAGAAGTTGAAGAAACCAAAATTTTAATAGATACAGGAGCCAGCTGTAATCATATCCAGGCTGATAAGTGTGAAATGATAGGAACTTTGACAAGTCCATATGTCTACAAAAATTATGATGGTCAAACATTAGAATGTGTAGTTTAAAGGTAGAAATACCCACAGACACATAAGGAATAACCTTCTAGTAGATTGCTACAAAGATACCGTATCGCAAGGAATGGATATGATATTCTCTTAGAAATAGCTTCCTAGACAGATTAGATAATTATAAGATCACAAAAGAGGAATAGAAATACACAGAAGACATATATATTTTCTAGAAAGACAAAAATGAAAGAAATTACATTCCCTACTATGGTATTTATAATAGTCAAAATTCTAGAAACTAAGTTATACACATGTGGATTGATAGATACAGGATCAGAGATAACAATATTCAAAAGCTTTTTGTTAAAAGAATGGGAAAATACTAAAATCTCCATAAAAGGTGTGACTGGAGAAAAAGAAAAAATTACAAAGCAAAAAGAAAATGTAGAAATAATGATTCAAAATAAAATCGTAAAAATAGGAAAAGTCTATCAATACAATATAGCATGTGACATTGAGGATAGGAAATGACTTTTTACAAACAATTCTCATTATATCAACAAACAATTTATACTTATTATACTAAAACATTTTGTGATCATTGGATAAGAGTGCCAAGAATATTAAAACCTTTTAAGATACACATGATAAAAAGCCAAAAATGGAGAATAGAAAAATAAATACATCTATAACCTATAAAATAACAAGCTCAAGATACATGTAAAAATCGAAAAGAAAATTTTAGTAATAACCCTTTAAAATATCGGGAAAAGACAAAAATCTATCAGAATTAAACGATAAGATCCTGATAAGATCATTAGAGTTAGACCAATGATATATTCTCAAGAAGATATAGAAGATTTTAAAATTCAGATTAATGAATTAATACAATTGAATCTGATAAGAGAAAGTAAAAGTCCACATAGTAGCCCTGCCTTTATGGTTAGAAAACATAGTGAAATAAAAAGAGGAAAAGCAAGAATGGTAATAAATTACAAAGAAGTAAATAAGAATACAAAATTTGATGGATACTATATCCCAAATAAAGAAATATTAATAAATTTGGCAAGAGGAAAAAATTATTACAGTAAGTTTGATTGCAAATCAGGATTTTGGCAGATAAAATGGATAATAATAGTATACTATTTCCAAAATTTTTATACTTTAGAGGTCATTGGTGAATGGATAGTAATGCCTTGGATTGAAAATGCTCTCAAGTTTTCCAAAGGAAAATGGATAAGATATTCTCCTGGATTACTCATCCTTCATAATAGTTTATATTGATGACATGTTAACTGCTCGATAATGAAAAGATCAGTGAAAAAACATTTAGATATTTTTATAACACTCAGAAGACTATGGTATAATTCCTTTCGTAAAAGAAAGTTGAAATCAAGAAAAAGAAATAGAATTTCTAGGAATGATTATAGATTCTAAAGGAATAAAATTACAGTCACATATAGCTGAAAAAATAAAAGATTTTCCTGATGAATTACGAACTAAGGAAATGATACAAAAATTTTTAGGATGTTTAAACTACTCTCTTGTTTTATAAAAAGATTTAGCTAAAGAAAGACATGAATTACAAAATTGTTAACTAAGAAAAACTAAACAGATGGAATGAAAAACATACCATGATAGTTAAAAGATTAAAAAATATGGTTCAAATTTGCCTAAATTAAGATTGCCTAACGAAATGGACACTTAATATTACAAATGAGATGCCTCGTGATAAATATCAAGTGCCTATTTTGGAAACGTAATCTAGGAGAAATATGTCGATATACAAGTGGAACTTTAATAATAATCAAATTAATTATGATATCAATGAAAAAATTTTGCAATAATAAAAGGAATCAATAAATTTGAAATATTCTATTAACGAAACCCTTTTATTATAAACCGATAATACTCAAGTCATATGATTTATAAAAATAACACAGAAAAGGAGCAAGGCTGCTAGAAGGTTATCTAGATGGCAAACTCTTCTTAGTTATTATAATTTTAAAATTGTTCATATAAAAGGTACTGACAATTTTCTTGCAGACTTTTTGGAGCGGGAATGTTGAATAACATGGAAGAAATGAGAGAAATTGCCACCAACATGGTCAAGGAATGAACATACTTGATAATTACAATGATCTTATTTCAATCAAGAAAATTATCAATTTACAAAAAGATATCACTGATATAAGATCTAAATCATATATTTCCCAAAATATTCTTTGAAAATGTTTTGAAAGATCAGAAATAATAGTGAGGACATGATGTTTCCTCGGGCCTTCTTCGAGACTAAAAACATCGTAAAGGTAGGCTTCGATATGCCGCCTTGGGAAAAGCCAGCAACAAAGAATCATCGATAATATATGATTGTGAGATATCCTGCTTAAAAGCAAAATATCTCAAAAGGTACTGTGATATGCCTATCCTCCAAAAGATAAAAGCCCGAATAATAATAGCCTTGCAAAAAGACAAAATCTCTCAAGTGGAGATACTCACCTCAAAGGACAAACTCCTAAAGGAGAAAATTCCGATGATATCATCTTTTTTCCAGAGGAAAATACAGAAAATATAAATACATCTTCATTCATCTTGTCTGATATGGAGAGAAAGTATTTGACTTTCTTTGAATATATTTATAACAACCCTAATGGTGATGGGTATTACCAGACTTCCACTGAGTCTATCTACCCGAGGATAATAATCACAAAAAAGACAGATCCCTCATTCATTCAAGATGCAATGGATTTCGGTTTTGTTGACCGAATCTATTTGAGTCCAAATTGTGGAGAAATACTCAATGACACTCTTAGAGTCCAGTTATGCAAAATGACAGGTCATCAAAGTTTTTATATAAAATTATTCACTATTAGTCCGTAATATAACAAGAGCATCAGTGCCACAAAACCCTATCATCTTATTACAATAAATAGCAGTGAGGAATCCAGATTCCAGATAAATGAGATCAAACCCAAAAAACAGGGATATTATAACAGGCAATGGATAAAAACAAGAAGAGCACTAGGGATAAAAGCGGTGCTTGGTCGAATGACAGATTTGAAGAAAAAGAATTGTCACTCCACCGCGGGCAACGAATAACTGGATGATAGTCCTAGGTGATGGGAAAGCCAGAGGACAGAGAATGATAACAGAGAGACGCATCGAAATGATCAATCATGTTACCAAATAGCCAAATGACAAAAATGAAGCAAAGAAATTCATGAAAAAGACAAAGTGATGTTGAAGGTTGATAACTCCTGGGAAAAAGATGTAATCCCAACCGCCCAAGTGGCTCGACAGACACGTTCGCTAATTATAAATGTAAATGACAAGTCAAATGTAATTATTAACTAGTGAAAGTGGTCTCGACAACAAATGCCAACCACTATAATTGTAAACTGTGCTTCAAAGACAGCTGGAGAAATAATAAATGAAGATGATCAAATCTCCATCATGACAAGACCATAAACGAGTGGAAAAAGTCAAAAGAAATAAGATAGATGACAGACGATGCTTGGAATTTCAAGATGACAAGACTGCAGAAGAAAAAGAATAAATGTTGACAGTTAGCGTATGTGCGCCGGAAAATCCGGAGTACCATAACACGTATGAGAAGAAGATAAGAGAGAATCAAAACAAAGGGTGTTCTCCTCTATAAATACCGGTAAATTCTCATCAGAAAATCATCGAAAAGCATCCATCTCTCAGGTATCAAAATTTGTTATGGAGTGCTGTTTCCTTAGAGAAGCTTGTATGTAAGATAGAGAGTTATTTCAATGAAATAAAATTCTGAAAATTTCCTCGATATTTTTACGTGTGTCGATTCATAATAAAGGAGTGTCTGATAATCGACTCTGTCCCAAGTACCGCTGAGCCAGGAAGGCGTTAGGGAAGAAGGGATTGCTGTCGGTAAGATACGAAGGTCACTGGATTGCTTCATATAACAGGTAACTGAGGAGATTGAGGTTATTTTTATTATTTTAAAACTCTTATCTGCATATAAGTATTCTCTAGCCTCATCAATTTCATCAATTTCTGATAGTTTTGTGTGTTCCACTGATTACCCTCTATTGAGTTTTATAGAGCCTACATCTAATGGTATCAGAGCCCTAGGTTCAGATAAAAAATGGGGTATAAATGATAGGATGATAAAATCTCCTCTCGATTATAATAAATTCCTCTGATTATAATGCTGAAATTTCTTTTGTTTAAAGAAATTGGAATAACAAAATTCAAAGACATAAAGAAAATAATATTATTTTATTTAAGAGATAAAATAAGAATAAATTATCCAAAAATTACAGAAGATAATATTGAAGTTTATGACTTAGAAATACCTGGATACGTAATACTGGGTTTAATGGGGAATGTGCTTATGCGTAAAAGGTCCGTTATATTATAAAGCGATATAGATTTAATCGATAATAGAAACATAGAAGAATTTAAAACGTAAATAATAAAATGCTTATAAATCTAACACAAAATCATATCAGTATCATATTGAAGAATTCCAGACATGTAAAGAATTTGATAGAACGATAAGATTGTTAACTAATATAAAAAGTATTTTTTAGAAAATTTAGAATAAAATCAATTAAAATAGTAAAAGCAAATAGTAATAATAAATGCAAATAGTAACCAAATAGTAAAACTAATAATAAAAACAAAATAGTCAAGATTGTAAGAGTTAAAGAATCGTGAATTTAAGTTTATTGATAGTAAATCCACCTAACAAATTAAATAACAAAATTCCAAGTCCAATTGATATGAAAAGTTGAATCATGAAGATAATAAGTGAAATGATGATTATGATCCTAATGACATAGTAATAATAGAAGCCTTAACCTATTACAAACTCGAATTTTTAACATATAATTGATATTAAAAACATCAGACATCTCTAAAACCTCAAATATCTCAAGAAGAATCAATGACAATAATACAATTAAATCTCCTGTGAATGAAAAGAAGAAATACTAATCAAAGCAAAATCGAAAAATTTAAGGACAAAATATACTTAATGATAATCACTTTAGATTTAAATATAGTATGACAATGGTGAAATTCAAGAAGCCTATAATCAAGAAGAAGATCTAAGTGGTAAACATTTCATAGTAACTTAAATAAAATTGTGTCCAAGTATAGAAATATGAGTGAAATAATAAAATTGTTTGTACAACAATCAATAGATAAATATTTAGAAAAAAGACAGAATTTATGTAAAGAATTTACCAGCAGCAAAATGGAAAGAATAAAAAACACAATATATAAAATGGTTATGGAATGTTTAGAAACTATTCTCAGAAGCCGATCCAAAACATAAGGAATCTTACAAGCACATTCGACATAGTAAGTAATACATCGAATATTTACCATCGTTAATAGACTGGTAAACAACAAGAAAAGGGCAGTGTAGGTCGGAGGTCAAAATCATTAAAAAACTGACAAAAGAAGAGTCAAAAACTTAAACTAAAAGAAAACAAAATTGTGTTATCATAGATTATATAATGACGCGAAATTTGCTACTACCTAAACAATGATAAAAGTGTAGTAATAATGGTGGTCGATGTCAAATGTGTACAGTGGTCAACAATAGAGGTCAGACAATAAACAAATATAGGTGTGCGAAAACGTGTTCGGTAGAATACCAATATTTAGTAATAGTTCTGAAGAGTTAGAAAATAGTTGAAAGTGAAGCTTAGATGAAAGTTATAGAAGAATATTCACTGTGAGTAATGTTAGTGAGAAATGGTATTTGTTAGCCAGAATAAGATAATGAAATATAAAATAGTTTAATGAAATGTGACATGCAGAGCACATGGTAAATTTCTATATGTACCGCTGAGCCAGGAATTTACCTACATGTCCTCCTACATGTCCTATAGGATTTACCTCCTTTGTTTCATTTAAATTCATTTTTTGTATTTCTATCATTATATCTTCGATTTCACTATCGCTTATTTGGCCTATTCTTTTTCAGCTTCCTTTTATTTGTTTTCCTTTCTCTTATTTTTTCTTTTCTAATTCAAGATATTTGCTTCTAATAACTTTTCATCTAAACTTCCTTTCAATATTTTCTTTTATTGTTCTTTCGTGGATATTTTCAACATTAATTGTTCTACCATTTTTCCAGCTTGTTCCTACATATTTTGAATCTTTCCCTATAATCGATAAGAGTATTTTGTTGCATTTTCATGTTTATTATCCTATTTTCTAGCTTCCATTTATTTTCTTCGATTTTTCTTAACTGGTTATCCATTCGTTTATAAATTTTTACATTTCTTCCATTAATATTTCTTTTTTAATTTTCCATTTTGTTTAGGTTTTGTAACTCTATTTTTCACAAATTTTCTCCCAATCATTATATAATCCATATTCTTTAATTTTTGTTTTTCTTTTGGATTTAAGTTTTTTGCTTCTTTATTAGTTTTTTAATGATTTTGGATGTTTTCTCCATTTACGCCCATTTATCTTTTCTACCACTCTTTCTTGTTGTTTCGGATCTAGATTAACATTAAAAGGTAAATATTCATTGTAATACTACTATGTTCGTATTATTATATTTGTAAGTTCTACATATGTTTGATCAGCCTTTTACAGAGAGTGTGACGCCCCAAAATCCGGGGTCCGCTGATCATCTGTCAACCTCATCAGCAAGGCTGGATGCCCAAGTTACCCGACACTACTTTAGAAAATCGGGCGTAGTCTCCTTTGTACGAGGAGCCTACCTAAATACAAGCCTCGTGATATACTGCCCCAACAAATTAATATATACAATATATATCCATCACTTACCACTGGGCCTGGCAAAACAAGATCAATGCATGCCAACTATGAAACCAACTATATACCTAATAGTTACAAGAGTTACTATTTTTACTCTTAAACAATAATACATATATTAAAATTAGAGAGAAACTCTAATACATGTATTAACCACCAAAGCCATAACCCTGGCTTCACAATAAATCTCTGTGACGCCGTCCCTCTTCAGACGCCCATGTACTCAGAAATAGAGGGGATCCCACGACCCGGTGAGCTAGCTCAAGAGGGAGAATCGCCCTATGGGCTACTCACCACCTAAGTGCAGCGTGTTCCAAAGTAAAACACACATTCAAGCAAATGCATGATCCTACTTGAATGTCTACATGACCAACTCAAATCCTGGTCTTGTTCGACTCTCCTACACTCGCCAAGGCCTGTAAGGAGAATTATTATTTTATTAGTGGACAACCCTCCGATGGTATATATATCACTGGGTCATCCACGATTGATATATAAATTGCTCAGACTTACCTTCCGGCGAATATATATCAATCGCTCCACGGCTGATATATTATTTAGTTTATAATTACTCCTCCGATGAATAAATATCAACTCCGTCATCCGACGGTTGATATATTATTTAGTTTATGGACTACCTCCGGATGAATATCAACTCGGGCCGCCCGATTTGGCTGATATATTATTTAGTTTACTACTCCTCCGAGCACTAACATTTTTAGACTACCTCCGTAAACGCTTTCTGTGACTCATCTCACACTAATTTTATGGTCCTGTGGATGTTCCAAAGGCATATGGAATGCACGGCGCGCCCCACATGCCTAAACCACATGCAAATATATAAACATGACATTTACATAAAAATTAATCATACAACATGCTATGAAATCGCTTTCAACACCAAATTAGCTCACTGGGCTAATCTTCAACACAGCACCTGGGACCGAATTTACTCACCAAACACATATGGGAGCCACAAAATGTATTTTAGAATATTGTTTCTAAATAGTGAAACCCTTATATTATTCCAAAGATCACAAATCAACTAGCTCACTTAGTGAACCTTAAATTCACGCCATTCCTACTAAATTCAATCAAAGCATGATTTAACACACAAACCCATCATTGTGTGAACCCAAATCAGCCGCGTGGAGCAGCCACGCTGTCTCCATTTTTCTCCAAAATTTTATCAATCTGGTCCATGTTAGATCGATCAAACGGTCCCTTACGCCTGTGCCAACCAAACATTCAGAAACACTTAATAATAGGAATAAAACCCAAGTAGGGACAAATCCTACCTATTGGAGTTTGAGGAAATTAATAAACCAAAATTCACAAGAAATTTCATTCCGCGAGAACATTTCCTCCTTCTTGTCCCGGGCCCGCCAACTACTTGATTGTGCAAATCTAGGGAGAAGTTCCTCTCTCTCTAAAACTCTCTCAAACTAAGACCTACCGGATCTCCAAAAATGGTTTTCACGTTTTTGGCTTGCTTTGGCGTGAGAAGAAGACACTATTCTTCTAATTTGGCATCTAGTGACTTAAAATCAAATCTCATAATGCCCATTATGTCCCTCCTTTACCAGATTTGATATTCGGCACTACCTCTACTGGCCCATTTTCATCATTTCACTCATACCACTATACATGAGTATGCTATATGTGACTTTCGCCTCATCGAAAATCGCTTTACTGCACTAAACGCTGATGCCTCGGAAAAATGCGACTCCAACCGTCTCTAAAATTACGTAAATTTTTACGTGCTAGCTAGATTTTGCTAGAGACATCCCAACGGTGCAATCCGCTTGGTCATCTGAGATCTAGAGAATTAATCTGATTTAATCCAATTAAGAATTTGTAATTAAAATTACGATTTTTGCCCTTATTCCAGAAATTGGAATTTCTCGGGTCTTACAGAGAGGTAAACTAGTTTCTAAACATTCCATAACCATTTTATATATTGTGTTTTTTATTCTTTCCATTTTATCACAAATTCTTTACAATAAATTCTCATTTTTCTAAATATTTATCTATTGAGATTAAGTTGTACAAACGATTTTATCATTACCACCATATTTCTATATGGTCACTGACTTCCAATTTTAGTTTGCTACTATGAAATATTTCACTTAGATCTTCTTCTCTTGATTATAGGCTTCGACTCTACTCATTGTCATCTACTATATTTAAATCTAAAGTGATTACTGCATATATTTTTGTCCCAAATTTTCGATTCATGATTAGCATTTCTTCTTTCATTTCCCCGAGGGAGATTTAATTGTAATATTGTCATTGATTCTTCTTTGAGATATTTGAGGTTTAGATGCATAAAGGTTTTTAATATCCAATTATATGTTAAGAATTCCATTTAGAATAGGTTAAGGCTTCTATTATTACTATGTCATTAGATCATAATCATCATTTTCACTTTATTATCTCTTCATGATTCACCTTTTCCCTTAATAATTGAACTTGAATTTTATTATTTAATTTGTTAGGTGGATTTCACTATCATTGCTTTCACCCACGTTCTTAACTCTTAAGCAATCTTTGATCGTCTATTTTGCTTTTTTATTATTAGTTTTTACTATTTGGTTACTATATTTGCATTTATTATTACTATTTGCTTTTACTATTTTTGTGGGAATTGATTTTATCTCTAAATTTTCTAAAAATACTTTTATATTGGTTAACAATCTTATCGTTCTATCACCTTCGCAATCATTGCATTCTTCAGCACATGATACTCAATATGATTTTGTGTTAGATTTATAATCGTTTTTATTTCGTTTAAATCTCTTCTATGTTTCTATTATCGCTAAATCTATCATGCTTATATTATACGTACCTTTCTCGTATAGCTTCGTTATTCCCCATTAAACCAAAAGATTCGCATCAAATTGTTCTAAGTCATAAACTTCAATATTATCTTCTAATTTTTGGATATTTTATTTTATCTCTAAATAAAATAATATTATTTTCTTTATAGTTCTTTGAATTTTGTTACTCTAATTTCTTTAAACAAAAGAAATTTCAAAGAATATAATCGAATTTTCAAGATTATAATCGTAGAATTTCAAAGATTATCATCCTATCATTTATACTCCCATTTTATCTCGAACCTAGGCTCGATACCATTAGATGGTGTCTATAAAACTAATAGAGGGTAATCGAACACACAAAACAATCGTAAATCGATGAAATCGATGAGACTAGAGAATACTTATATGCAGATAAGAGTTTTAAAATAATAAAATAACCTCAACTTCCTCGCTACCGTTATATGAAGCAATCCTGATCTTCGTATTCACCACAAAGAATCCTTCTTCCCTAACGCCTTCCCTGCTCAATGCAGATTGGGACAAGTCAAGACAAAGACACTCACACTCAGATGAATTCACACACATAAAAATATCCGAGAAATTTTCAGAATTTTTATTTCATTGTAATAAAAATAACCTCAATCTCCCCGCTATCGTTATATGAAGCAATCCAGTTGACTCTTCTCAGATCTTACCGACAACAATCCCTTCTTCCCTAATCTTTCCCGGCTCGTACAGATTTAAGTCAGATCACAAAGACATCACCGTATGAATCGATAGACATAAAAAATATCCGTGAAATTTAATTTTTATTTCATTGAAATAACACTTATCTTACATACAAGCTTCTATGGGAAGTTTAGCGCACTATTCATACTACTTTTGATACACAAGAGAGATGGTTTTCTTATGATTTTACAATGAGAATTTCAAGATTTATGAGAGAACCCTCCATCGTTTTTGATTCTCTTATCTTCTTCTCATACGCATGGTACTCCGCATTTTCCGCCGCCTGGTCTCTCGCTTAACTTTGTCAACATTTATTTCTTCTTTTTCTTCTGCAGTCTTGTCATCTTGAAATCCCAAGCATCGTCACATCTATCTTATTTCTTTTGACTTTTCCACTGTTATGGTCTTGTCATGATGGAGACGGATCATCTTCATCATTATTCTCCACCGTCTTTGTGGCCACGCTTATGCAATTATAGTGGCTTGGTATTTATTGTCACCACTTTCACTTAGCTGTTATTACATTCGACTCTGTCATTTACATATTTATTTGTAGGTTCACTTTTTCCGCCACAAAGATTCATTAGGGCTCACCGGGACCACAGCTTAGATAACTGCCCAGGTGTCTCTGACTACCAACCAAGCTACAGAGTCCAAAGCCAGGCAGCCAACCACTCCTCGAATGGGTATCTAAGCCCATGGTCCTGTGTGTCTCGAGCCTACTGAGGCTGTTGAAACCCCCCGTGAGCTAGGATAGCCTCGCGGAGTGGACCACCCTCGTCTGAGTGGGCCAGTGGGGGCCTATAGCCCGGGATCACGATGTTCACCACAGCTATTTCTGCCACAGGGGCTTTTCTCTCACTGGTCCCGCAGGCACCCATTCGAGTTTCACCGCCACCAACCGAGCCACTGTACCCCAAATTGGTAGTGGAACTACCCCGAATTCGGTGACCTAAGCCTCACGTCCTGTGCTCAGTTTCATGGAGGCGAAAGAAACCCATGTGAGCTAGGGGATAGCCTCAGAATTGATCAACCTCCGTCTGATGGGCCAAAGGAGGACCCGTGATATAGCGCTTTTGTAGTGAACATCAGGCACCTTTTGCCATGAGCTTCGACCTAGCAGTCAGTGGACAATGGGGAGCACTTCACTACCAACTCGCTAGTAGTCATCAGAGCGAGAGTGCTCCCATTTCCAATATGTCCCTTTGGTCTCGGGGTCTCAGCTCTCACTGAGGCGAAAGAAAAGCGGCAAAGGGACATGCCCCTATAGCTTCAGGAGCGACCACCTCGAGGGGCCAAAGGGGGCTCTTGAGACATTTATAATGCGTATATGTCCTCATGCCACTTCGACGGCTGGGATTATATCTTTTCCTAAGGGTTATCCAACTCTTCACGCTACTTTCGGTTTTTCATGAATTTTATTTGCTTTCATTTTTCACATTCGCTACCGGTAACAAATGCTTGATCCAGCCGCAATCTTATCTCGTTATCATTCTGGCCCGGCTTTCATCACCTAGACTATCATCCATTATTCGCTTCACAAAGGGACCGAAAGCAATTCTTTTTCTTCACCACATTCGACCAAGCACCGCTTTATCCTCAGCCGCTCTTGCTTTATCCATCACCGCTATAATATCCTCGTTTTTGGGTTTGATTTACAGACCGAATCGATTCCTCAACGCTTACATTTTATCAATAAGATAGGCTTTGTTGTACACCCCAATGTCTTCATTATATTCTCCGACTAATAGTGAATAATTTTATATAAAAACTTTGATGACTGGCATTTTGCATAATCGACTTCTAAGAGTGTCATTGAGAGCTTCACAATTTGGACTCAAATAGATCTCATTAACAAAACCGAAATCCATCAGATCTTGAAATCTAATGAGGATCGCTTTTGTGATTATTATCTCTGCAGATAGACTCGCGGGAAGCTCCGGTAATACCATCACCATTGGGTGGTTGTTATAATATATTCGTAGAAAGTCAAATACTTTCTCCATATCAGATAAGATGAATGAAGATGTATTTATATTTTCTATTTTTTCCTCTGGAAAAAAAAGGATATCATCTGAATTTTCCTTGAGAGAGTTTGCCTCGAGGGATCATATTCCACTGAGAGATTTTTGTCTCATAAGACTGTTATTGTCTGTAGCTTTATCCTTTTGGAGGATAGGCATATCTCTGGGAAAATTTTTGAGATATTTTTGCCAGCAAGGATATATCTCTCGGCCCTTATATTATCACAGCCAGGCTGCCGCTCGCTTTTTCCCGGTCGGGACGATATCCAAGCCTACTCTTTTTGATGTTTTAGTCTCCGAAGAGGCCGAGGAAACATCATCCGTTCCTCACTATTATTTCACTCAATCTTTCAAAACATTTTTCAAGAATATTTTAAAATATACTTAGATCTTATATCATTGATATCTTTCAGAAATTGATAATTTTTTTCTTCAATTGAAATAAGATCATCAGAATTATTCGAAATCATGTTCATTCTTTCGCCATGCTGGTGGCAATTTCTCTCTCATTTCTTCCATGTTATTCAACATTCCGCTCAAAAGTCCGCAAGAAAATCGCGCACCTTTTATATGAACAATTTTAAAATTATAATAACTAAGGCAAGAGTTTGCCATCTAGATAACCTTCTAGTCAGGATTCTTTCCCGTGGTTATTTTATAAATCTCGCAACTCAGTGATATCGCTTCTATAATAAAGGGTTTTTAATAAGAACATTTCAGCAAATTTATTGATCCCTTTATTATTTCAAGTAATTCTTTTTCATTGATATCATAATTAATTTGATTATTATTAAAGGTTCCACTTGGATATCGACATATATTTCCTAGGTCTATTTCAAAATAGCTTCAATATTTATCCGCGAGGCACTTCGTTTGTAATATTAAATTGTCATTTAATAGGCAATCTTAATTTAGCAAATTTGAACGTGATATTTTTTAATCTTAACTATCATGGTATGTTTTTCATTCCATCCCGTTTGGTTTTTCTTAGTTAACAATTTTGTAATTCCTATCTTTCTTTAGAGCTAAATCTTTTATAAAATCGGGAGGAGTAGCTTAAATATCCTAAATAATTCTTGTATCATTTCCTTGGGTCAGAATTAATGTGAAATCTTTTATTTTTTCAACTATATGTGATTGTAATTTTATTCCTTTAGAATCTATAATCATTCCTAGAAATTCTATTTCTTTTTTCTTGATTTCAACTTTCTTTTCTGAAAGAATTATACCATGGTCTTTACAGAGTGTTATAAAAATATCTAAATGTTTTTCATGATCTTTTTCATTATCAGAATAGATTAACATGTCATCAATATAAACTATTATGAAGGATGAGTAATCAGAGAATATCTTATTCATTTTCCTTTGGAAACTTGAGGACATTTTTTCAATCCAAAGCAGCTTACTTATCCATTCTGGGTTAATGACTCTAGGTGTACTAAAGTTTAATAGGTATACTATTATTATCCATTTCATTCACAAAATCTGATTTGCAATCAAACTTATCGTAATAATCTTTTCCTTGCCAAATTTTATTAATATTTCTATATTCGTATTATAGCATCCATCAAATTTTGTATTCTTATTTACTTTGTAATTTATTACCATATTCTGCTTTTCCTCTTTTATTTCACTATGTTTTCAACCATAAAGGCAGTATAATGTGGACTTTTTACTTTCTCTTATCGCATTCAACCGTATTAATTCATTAATCTTGAATTTCTTAAAATCTTCTATATCTTCTTGAGAATATATCATTGGTCTAACTCTAATGATCTTATCGTGATCTATCATTTCTTAATTTGCAGATTTTTGCCTTTTCTAATATTTTAAAGGGTTATTACTAAAATTTTCTTCAGCTTTTTACATGTATCTTGAATCATATTTTATAGGTTATAGATGTATTTATTTTTTCTCGTTTCATTTTCTTCCTCGCTTATCATAATGTATCTAAAAAGGTTTTAATATTCTTGGCACTTTATCCAACATCACAAGGTGTTTTGAGTATAATAGTATAAAATGTTTGTCATATATTGAAAATTGTTGTAAAAAGTCATTTCCTTAACAGGTAATGTCACATTCTATATTATTGTATTGATGTATCTTCCTATTTTACGATTTATTTTTGAATCATTATTTACATTTTCTTTTTTGCTTTGTAATTTTTTCTTTTCTCCAATACACCTTTTATGGAGATTTTAGTATTTTCCTCTAATTCTTTTAACAAAAAGCTTTGAATATTGTTATTATCTCCTCGATCCTCAGATCTATCAATCCACATGTGTATAACTGCATTTCTAGAATTTTATCTATTATAAATACCATAGGAATGTAATTTTCATTTTTGTCTTTTAGGCGTACACATATGTCTCATTGTGCATTTCTATTCCTCTTGTGATCTTATAATTATCTAACTGCCTGTAGCTACTTCTGTAAGAGAATATCATAATGTCCATTTCTTGCATTCTCGTTATCTTTGTAGCAATCTACTAGAAAGGTTATTCCTTGTAATCTTATGCGTTTCACTTTAAATTACATTCTAATGTTTGACCATCATAATTTTAGTAGACATATGGACTTGTCAGTCTTTACTGTTCATGCACTTATCACTTCGGGATATGATTACAAAATTTGCCTCAGATCTATTAGAATTTTACTCTTCAACTCTTCTCCATTGTAATAATTTCCCTTTCTATTAGAAAGGTGAATGTAATTCTTCATTCTTCGAAACTTCTTCTGCTTGTACTATTTCTACTACTATTTCCTATCCATGAATTCCGAATCCTAAATCCACTCTTTGTATACTATTTTCTTCGTGAATATCATCTCAAGGCTTAAAAATGTACCTATGGTGCATCTCTATTCTATCTAACTTTTGTGGTTCTATTATTTCTGCAATTTCTCTACATTCATCACTAATTTCTATAGTTTGTCTTGGTAAATCTCTTCCATAATTTGAGCTCAGATAGGTATATAAAGCACTATAATACATTGTCATTACATTATTTCCTTCTTTCATAAAGTCATTCTTAAAATTTGAAATATAAACTTAGACTATTATCAAAATCTTGCCTCTAAATTAATGCTATTTTGGGCAATATGTAAACATTAATTTTGTGACAGTGCTAAATTTGCTCTGATATTACCTTAAGTGCTTTATGGTTCAGGGAGCCATTCTTGACGCGTAAACTTGGTATTATTTGAGTATTTAAATTTTCGTGAATAATGATTTTATTATTATTTGTACTCCTGCTAGGTATACATACTTTATTTTGTCTCCGATCTTGTCATTTTTATCTTACTTAAGGTCACTGGCAGTTTCTTTTGTCAAGAATTGCTTTAATATTTTTAGCTTTATTTTCTGATTGTTATACTTCTTTTCTATTTTTGGTATTCATGATTGTGTATTTCTATGTATATATCTTTTATTTAAGTAGCTTAATAAAACTCTTCTCCTCGGGCTTTTAGATCAAAGTTTAGATTCGGATTTTCTCAGAATTTTCATTATCAAAAGTACTTTTCATTCTATATCCTTCTCACTTCCTCGTACAATGATCAAATTCGTAATGCCATCTTTCTTCCACTATTATTTCTTTACTCATTCTATATCACTTTCTCGATTTAACTCATATATATCATTTTTGCTATAAACACTACTCATTTACTCATCAAACTTTAGGATACTTTCTAAATCTTCATCCTTATTCTCCCATTTATAATATAAATGCTCTTCTTTTAAGATTCATTATCGAATTTAATTTCCACATTTCCAACACTTGCATCTTACTTTTTGTCTTTCATGTTGTTCCCCAGAATATTTGTCTTTTATAATTAAATTTTTCTTATAATATTTCTTAAATGAGTCAATTTTCAAATTTTTTTGTATTTTGTAAATTTTTCTTGTCATTCCTAATTGTTTTAACTTTCTTTTCTAAACTCCTTACACCCCATTCTTCTCTCGGATGTTATCTATCTTATCATTAATATTTTTCCATATTTTGCACCATTTACAACATATCTGGTGCACAAGTCTCACTACTCTTTCTTTAAAAATTATATTCTGCCCAGTACGAAGATTTTCATTTTTATTTTTTCATATCTCTCGGGAAATAATTACTCCAGGGTTTTCCTGTACTTCTTATAATATGTATTTGCTAATATTGTCATATTCATATTACTATCAAAATACACTGATATATTACCATTCCTAAATTCATGCGAAAGATTCATATATGTATTTCATCTTACAATTTGTGAATGATGTTTTATTTCAGCTTCTTCTTATGTCTTTTCTTCGTCTTATCGTCTGTCATCCATTCTTCCTCGAAGAATTCATCGATCATATTTTAACAAAGTGGTCTGTAAGGACCTTTCAATACTACTTTCAAAAGCTGGTAGAGTGCAATTGTAATTCTTCATATTTGAAACTAGGGCCGATAATCCTTCCCACCCATTTTCTAACACATCCCGTTAATGTTCCTATCATTATTTGGTTTTGCATTATCCCAACTTGTTCCTCAGGTCATGAAAATATAATGTCACACCGCTGAGACCATTTGTTTAAAACTCGCTTTTAATATCTTTCACAATCTATATCTGTGTATACCCTCGTATTTCTAATCGTTTCTATTTTTGATTCTCCGGGTTCATATTTAGGTATTCTTATATCGGTTTCAAATGTTTTTTTGATGTTCTTCTTTTATTTTACTTGGTCCTCCTATATGTCCTATAGGATTTACTCTCTTGTTTCATTTAAATTCATTTTTTATTTCTATCATTATATCTTCATTTCACTATCGCTTATTTGCCTATTCTTTTTCATTTCTTTCCTTTATTTGTTTTCCTTCTCTTATTTTTCTTTTCTTTTCTAATTCAAGATATTGTTCTTAATAATCTTTCATCTAAACTTCTTTTTTTCAATAGATATTTTTCTCTTATTGTTCTTCGTAGATATTTCTAAATATTAATTGTTCTACCATTTTTCCAGTTTGTTCCTTTTACATATTTTTGAATTTTCCTATACTGATAAGAGAATTTCTGCTGTATTTCTATGTTTATTATCCTCATTTTCTATTTTATTTATTTTTTTCTTCGATTTTTCTAATCATATCCATTCGCTTTATACTCTTAATATTTCTTCCATTAATATTTCTACTTTTTAGCTTCCATTTTGTTTAGGTTTTGTAATCCTCTATTTTTCACAAATTTTCTCCAATCATTGAGTATAATCCATATTCTTTAATTTTTGTTTTTCTTTTGATTTAAGTTTTTTATTTCTTTTATTAGTTTTTTAATGATTTTTGGATGTTTCTCCATTTCTTACAAATTCTTTTATCTTTCCCTTCCTTTTCTACCACTTTTCATGCTTTCTGATCTGTGATTAACATTAAAAGGTAAATATTCATTGTAATTACTTACTATGTCAGGTATTATTATATTTGTAAGTTCTACATATGTTTTTGGATCAGCTTTTACAGAGAGAGGTAAACTAGTTTCTAAACATTCCATAACCATTTTATATATTGTGTTTTTTATTCTTTCCATTTTACTGCTGGTAAATTCTTTACATAAATTCTGTCTTTTTTCTAAATATTTATCTATTGATTGTTGTACAAACGATTTTATTGTCATTTCACTCATATTTCTATATTTCGACTTCCAATTTTATTTAAGGCCTATGAAATATTTCACTATAGATCTTCTTCGATTATAGGCTTCGACTTCACCATTGTCAATCTACTATATTTAAATCTAAAGTGATTATCATTAAGTATATATTTTTTGTCCTTAAATTTTCGATTTTTGCTTTTATTAGTATTTTCATTTCCTGAGGGAGATTTAATTGTATTATTGTCATTGATTCTTCTTGAGATATTTGAGGTTTAGAGATGTACAGTGTTTTTAATATCCAATTATATGTTAAGAATTCCGGGCCAGACAGGTTGGCGCCTATTATTACTATGTCATTAGGATCATAATCATCATTTTCACTTATTATCTTCATGATTCAACTTTTCCTTTATCAATTGAACTTGAATTTTATTATTTAATTTTGTTAGGTGATTTCTACTATCAATAAGCTTAAATTCACTGTGGTTTCTTAACTCTACAATCTTAATTATTTTGTTTTTATTATTAGTTTTCTACTATTTGGTTACTATTTGCATTTATTATTACTATTTTCTTTGCATTCATTTTAATTGATTTTATTCTAAATTTTCAATACTTTATATTGGTTAACAATCTTATCATGTTTCTATCAAATTCTTCGCAATCATGCATTCTTCAATATGATACTAATATGATTTTGTGTTAGATTTATAATCGTTTTGTTATTTCGCTTTGGGAATTCTTCATGTTTCTATTAATAAGCACCTATCATGCTTATATTATAACAGACCTTTTCCGCATAGCTTCAGTTATTCCCCATTAAACCAGTATTCTGTATCAAATTGTTCTAAGTCATAAACTTCACAAGATCTTCTCTGTATGGATAATTTATTCTTATTTTATCTCTTAAATAAAATAATATTATTTTCTTTATGTCTTTGAATTTTGTTATTCCAATTTCTTTAAACAAAAGAAATTTCAGCATTATAATCAGAGAATTTCAGCATTATAATCAGAGAATTTCAGCATTATCATCCTATCATTTATACCCCATTTTTATCCGAACTTGTGGCCTTTAAGTACCATTAGACGTAGCTTTTAAGTAAAACTCAATAGAGGGTAATCACCGGAACACACAAAACAATCACAAATTGATGAAATTGATGAGACTAGAGAATACTTATATGCAGATAAGAGTTTTAAAATAATAAAAATAACCTCAATCTCCTCAAGCACTACTATACGAAGCAATCCAGTTGACCTTCAGATCTACCGACAAAGCAATCCTTCTTCCTAACGCCTTCTCGCTCGGGCTGTACTTGGGACAAGTCAAGATCAAATATATTTCATCAGATGAATCGACATTGTTATATAAAAAATATCTGAGGAAATTTTCAGAATTTTTATTTCATTGTAATAAAAATAACCTCAATCTCCTCAGTTACCTGTTATATGAAGCAATCCAGTGACCTTCGTATCTTACCGATGCTAATCCTTCTTCCTAACGCCTTCCCGCCTGGGCCGTACTTGGGATGGTCAGACGTGCGACATCACGTATGAATCGACACACATAAAAAAATATCCGAGGAAATTTTCGACTTTATTTCATTGAAATAACCCTCCTATCTACATACAAGCTTCTCTAAGGAAGCTTTAGTACCCATTCCACTTTTGATACAGCAAGAGAGATGCAGGATGCTTGCCCGATACCTTACACGAGAATTTTCTCGCATTATAGAGGAGAACTCCATTGCTGACTCTCATCTTCTTCACGGCTATGGTACCTGCATTTTCCGCCGTCTGGTCCCGCTTAACTTTGTCACATTTATTCCTTCTTTTCTTCAGCCTTGTCATCTTGGAAATTCCAAGCATCGTCTCACATCTATCTTATTTCTTTGACTTTTCCACTAAGTGGTCTTGTCATGATGGAGATTTGATCATCTTCATTTATTATTTCTCAAGTCAGTTTCGCTACGTTTTTACACCATAGTGGCTGGGGTATTTACGTCGCACTTCACTTAGCTATTGGCACTGAATTTCTTCTGTCATTTACATTTATTGTGCGGGCCCCACCCCCGGCCCACTGACGAGGGGTGAAACACAAAGTATTTCATTACTGCATGGGTTTTCGAACTGACCATGAGTATATTACCATTCGGTAGTCTCACTCACCAACCGAGCAAGAGCTCAGCTGGCAGCTCGAACTACTCCCGACGGGTATCTAAGCCCATGGTCCCGTGTCTCAGCCTACCTGAGGCAAAGAACCCCGTAGGTGGGATAGCCGTGGAGCCGACCATAGCCCACTGGTGAATGGGAACTACCTCTCGAATGGGTACCTGCCTGATGTCCAGGTTCGAGCCTCATACTCTGAGGCTAAAGATACCCTCGTGGAGCCAGTGCTAGCCTCGTGAATCGGGACACCGTGCCTCCACCTGATGGGCCGTGCTTATGATCCGCGATATAAGGCTAGCTTTGTAGAACATCGGGACGAATTAGTTGTAACTTTCTTTTTTCGTGAGAGAGCTGACCTGAAGACCGGATCGGGAGTTATCTCTCACCACCAACCGGGCCAGCAGCCTACCAGTGAGAGTGCTCCTCATTTCAATATGTCCTTTTGGTCTCGGGGTTCAAGCTCACGAGGCTAAAGAAAAGGCAGCGGGACATGCCCTTGCGCCAGCCAGGAGCTGACCACCCCTCGCTTCTGAGGGGCCAGGGGCTCACATTTATGCGCATACGCCCCGCCGTGCCACTTGACTGGGATTACATCTTTTTCCCAAGGGTTATCCAACCTTCATCACTTTTGCCTTTTCATGGAATTTTATTGCTTTATTTTTAATATTTGGCTAAATTGCACAAGAAGATCCAGCCTCAAGAATCTTATCTGCTATCATTCTTCGCCTTCTGCTTTCCCACGCAGACTATCATCCAGCTTATTCGCTGGCACAAAGGGATCGAGCAATTTTTTTCAAATCACATTCGACCAAGCACCGCTTTATCCCTAGTGCTCTTCTTTGTTTTATCCACGCCTCGTTATAATATCCCCGCTGGGTTTGATCTCTATTTATCCGAACTGGATTCCTCACCGCTATTTATTAATAAGATGATAGGCTTTGTGGCACACCCCAATGTCTTCTGTTATATTCGACTAATAGTGAATAATTTTATATAAAACTTCATGACCTCGCCATTTTGCATAACTGGACTGCAAGAGTGTCACCAGCATTTCTCCACACTCGTGACTCAATGTGATTCTAATAACAAAACCAAATCCATCGATCTTGAATGAATGAGGGATCCGCTTTTTTGTGATTATTATCTCTGCAGATAGACTCGGGGAAGTCCGGGTAATACTCCATCACCATTAGGGTTGTTATAAATATATTCGTAGAAAGTCAAATACTTTCTCTCCATATCGCATAAGACAGAATGAAGATGTATTTATATTTTCCCTGCCTTTTCCTCCGAAAAAGAGGATATCATCGAAATTTTCTCCTTTGAGAGGAGTTTGTCCGAGGGGATCAAGTATTTCCACTGAGAGATTTTTGTCTTTTGCAAGATCGCATATTGTTCGTGCTTTTATCCTTTCGGGAGGATAGTATATCCTCGAGTACCTTTTGAGATATTTTAGCTTTTGGGCAAGGATATATCTCCCGGCCCTTATATTATCGCGCCTGTTTGCCCGGCTTTTCCCGAACGGGACTATGGTCTCAAGCCTACTCTTTGATGTTTTTAGTCTCGAAGAGGCCAGGAAACATCATCTCATTCTCACTATTATTTCACCAATCTTTCAAAGACATTTTTCAAGAATATTTTGGGAAATATATTATTTAGATCTTATATCATTGATATCTTTTGTAAATTGATAATTTTTTCTTCAATCGAATAAGATCATTGTAATTATCTCGAAACTCATGTTCATTCTTTCTGCCATGTTATGGCAATTTTCATTTCCTTCCATGTTATTTAACATTCCTACTAAAAAGTCTCGCAAGAAAATTGTCGAGACTTTATATGAACAATTTTAAAATTATAATAACTAAGAAGAGTTTGCTATCTAGACAATCTCTGTGCTCCTTTTCCTGTGTTATTTTTTATAAATCCTTCGCAATCGAAAGTATTACGCTCTATAATAAAGGGCTCTTGACAAGAATATTTCAAATTTATTGATTCCTTTATTATTGCAAGTAATTCTTTTCATTGATATCATAATTAATTTGATTATTATTAAAGGTTCCAATACTTGTATATCACATATTTCTCCTAGTTCGTTTTCAAAATAGTCGCCTAATATTTATCCGAGGCATCTGCTTAATGGGCTATTAAATTGTCATTTCTATTAGTAATCTTAATTTAGGCAAATTTGAACGTATATTTTAATCTTAACTATCATGGTATGTTTTTCATTCCATCCTGCTTCGCTTTTCTTAGTTAACAATTTCTTGTAATTCCCGTTTTCTTTAGCTAAATCTTTATAAAATCGGGTATAGTTTGGTACATCCTAAGAATTTTTGTATCATTTCCTTAGTTCGTAATTCATCAGGGAAATCTTTTATTTTTTCATCTATATGTGATTGTAATTTTATTCCTTTAGAATCTATAATCATTCCTAGAAATTCTATTTCTTTTTTCTTGATTTCAACTTTCTTTTCTGAAAGAATTATACCATGGTCTTTACAGTGTTATAAAAATATCTAAATGTTTTTCATGATCTTTTCATTACTGTAATGTATTAATATACACATCAATATAAACTATTATGAAGGATGAGTAATCGAGAATATCTTATCCATTTTCCTTGAAAACTCGAGGAGCATTTTCAATCCAAAAGGCATTACTATCCATTCATAATGACCTCTAGGTGTACTAAAGGCTGTAATAGGTATACTATTATTATCCATTTTTATCTGCCAAAATTCTGATTTGCAATCAAACTTACTGTAATAATTTTTTCCTCTTGCCAAATTTATTAACATTTCTTAATTTGGGATATAATATCCATCAAATTTTGTATTCTTATTTACTTCTTTGTAATTTATTACCATTCTTGCTTTTTTCTCTTTTTTTATTTTATTTATGTTTTCTAACCATAAAGGCGTGGCTACTATGTGACTTTTTTACTTTCTTATCGATTCAATCAGACACTCATTAATCAATTTTAAAATCTTCTATATCTTTCTGAGAATATATCATTGGTCTAACTCCCCAATGATCTTATCAGATCTATCATTTCTAATTTCCAGATTAGATTTGGTTTTTCCTAATATTTCTTTAAAGGGTTATTACTAAAATTTTCTTCGCTACATGTATCTTGGAATCATATTTTATAGGTTATAGATGTATTTATTTTTTCTGTTCTCCATTTTCTGGCTTTTTTATCATAATGTATCTTAAAAGGTTTTAATATTCTTGGCACTCTTATCCAATGATCACAAGGTGTTTTTAGTATAATAGTATAAATTGTTTGTTGATATATTGAGAATTGTTGTAAAAAGTCATTTCCTAATATAATGTCACATTCTATATTATCAGAGATTGATAGACTTTTCCTATTTTTACGATTTTATTTGAATCATTATTTCTTACATTTTCTTTTGCTTTGTAATTTTTCTTTTCTCCAAATACACTTTATGGAGATTTTAGTATTTTCCCATTCTTTTAACAAAGTGCTTTTGAATATTGTTATCTCTCGATCCTCAGATCTATCAATCCACATGTGTATAATCTCTAGTTTCTGTGAATTTTGAATTATTATAAATACCATAGTAGGGAATGTAATTTCTTTCATTTTGTCTTTCTAGAAAATACATATGTCTTCATTGCGGTATTTCTATTCCTTCTTTTGCGTGGATCTTATAATTATCTAACTGGTTTAGAAGCTATTTCCTAAGAGAATATCATAATGTCCATTTCCTTGCATTCTCGTTATCTTGTGAGCAATCTACTAGAAATATTATTCCTGTAATCTTATGGGTATTTCTACCTTTAAATTACATTCACTGCTCGACCATCACTTTGCAGAGACATATGGACTTGGTCAAAGTTCCTACTTACTACACTTATTAGCCTCGGATATGATTACAAACTGCCTCTTATCTATTAGAATTTTGGTTTCTTCAACTTCTCTTCTCCATCAGACAATTTCATTAGGAAAGGTGAATGTACTTCTTCTCTTATTCTTCTGTCTCTTCCGTCAGGTACCATTTCTATTACTATTTCCTATCATGAATTTCCGAACTGGTAAATCACTCCTTGTATACTATTTTCAGGAATCATCTTCAAGCTTTAAAATGTAATTTGCAGGTATCTCTATTCTATCTAACTTTGTGGTTCTATTATTTCTGCAATTTCTTACATTCATCACTAATTTCTATAGCTGTTTCATCTTGGTAAATTCTTCCATAATTTGAGTTTGATAGGTATATATAAAGCACTATAATACATTGTCATTACATTATTTCCTTCTTTCTTACAAAGTTTTTCATTTCTAAAATTTGAAATATAAACTTAGACTATTATCAAAATCTTGTCTCCTAAATTAATGTTATATTTTGGGCAACATGTAAACATTAATTTTAGACAGCTAAATTGCCCGGGATACTACCTATGGCTTTCTATGCTTGTATCACTCTTTATCATGAAACTTAAAGACTAATGTGGAAAGATTTAAATTTTCGTGAATAATGATTTTGCCATGCTGAAATTATAAAAGGTACAAGACGGTTGGTCTCCTCATCTTGTCGCGTTTTTATTTTACTTAAGGTCATTATAGTTTTTCACAAGAATTAAGCTGAATATTTCCTTAGCTTTGTTGGAGTTGTTATTATACTTCTTTCTATTTTTCGCAGGTTCATGGATTGTGTATTTCCTATGCATATATCTTTATTTAAGTAGCTTAATAAACCTTCTCCCGGGCTTTAGATCAAAGTTTAGATTCCGGATTTCAGAATTTTCTAATATCAAAAGAAAGTACTTTTCATTCTATATCCTTCTCGACTTTGTACTAATGACTTCAAATTTAAATGTCATCTTCTTCCACTATTATTTACTCATTCTCAGATCACTTCGACGAACTGTTATCATTTTTGCTATAAACACTACTCATTTCACTATCAAAACTTAGGATACTTTCTAAATCTTCATCCTTATTTTCTCCCCATAATATAAATGTCTTTTTCTCTTTTTGGCATTCATTACTGTAATGTCCTAATTCTCCACATTTCCAACACTTGCATCTACTTTTGTCTTTTGATGTTGTTCGTAATATTTTGTCTTTTATAACTAAATTTTTCTATAATATTCTTAAATGGTTTTTTCCATTCTTTTCTAAATTTTTATATTTTGTAAATTTATTTCTTGGCTGTCCTAATTGTTTTCTAAATTTTCTTTTTCTAAACTCCTTACACCCCCATTTTCCTCGGATGTTATCTATCTTATCACAGAATATTTTTTCTCCATATTTTGCACCATTTACAACACATATCTCAAAAGTACAAGTCTCGCATTAATCTTTCTTTAAAAATTTATTCGCTCCCAAAGTACAAGATTTTCATTTTTATTTTTTCATATATTCCTCTTGAAATAATTACTCCATTTTCCCGTAATTTCTCATAATATGTATTTGCTAATATTGTCATATTCATATTACTATCAAAGGCATCATAATACCATTTCCTAAATTCGCATGTATATTCATATATGTATTTCATCTTACAAATTTGTAATTGTGATAGCTTATTTCTAGCTTCTCTATGTCTTTCTTCTTTGTTCTACGCTGGTCCGTCATCCATTCTTCCTAAGAATTCATTGACTATGTATCTAACAAAGGTATCTACACTCTTCGAATATACTACTTTCAAAAGCTATAGTAGAATTTGTAATTACATTAAACTAAATGTATAATCCTTCCCACCATTTTCTAAATACATCCTGCTAATGTTCCTATCATTATTTGGGTTTTGCATATTATCCCAACTTGTTCCTGTGTCATGAACATAATGTCGCCGACCATTTGTTTAAAACCTAATATCTTTTTGACAATCTATATCTGAATATACTCCTGTATTTCCTAATTGTTCTATTTTTGATTCTCTGCACCATATTTAGGTATTCTATATTGGGTTTCAAATGTTTTTTGATGTTCTTCTTTATTTTACTTGGTCCTCCTACATGTCCTATAGGATTTACCTTTGTTTCATTTAAATTCATTTTTCAGATTTCTATCATTATATCTTCGATTTCACTATCGCTATTTGGCCTATCTCTTTTTCGCTCTTTCCTTTTTATTTGTTTTCCTTCTGTTAGTTGACCAAAGAACACATACAAATTTTTAATAGACGTTATTACCAAAGGACTATTGTCTAATCACCGCAACGCTGCAATAAAACTTGCTGATACTCAAAGAACACATACAAATTTCATTTAATGCTATTACCAAAGGACTATTGTCTAATCTCGACAATCTGCGCCAAAACTCATTGTCGAATTAAAGAACACATACAAATTTACGACGTTATTACCAAAGGACTATTGTCTAATCCCCGGCAACGGTGCCAAAAACTTGTTGATATTATACTATATACACCACCAATCTCTTAGCGTAATTCATTTTCAGAGTTTTGTTTTGGTCTTCTATTCTGCAAGTGCACAGGTCGACAAGTAATAAAATGGATTTAAGTCCAGATATCGATCCCATAGAGATCCAAAGAATTTTAAATCAACTACCCTACTACTCCACTTCATACTATTTGGACCACAAATGATTTATAGGATCCAGCATTAAGATGTTTGAATATTAAACTAACAAAGGAAAATAATCAACTACCCAACGTATTTAAAGATAAAAAATGAAGAATAATGAATTTCATTTAGAGAAATGAATGGTAGTTATCCTCGTAATATACATTAAGAGAAGCAATGCGTGAACTATCAATTCCTGTAGTTAATTTCGTAAATTTCGATTATCTCGCTTCAAAATCGTCTACATACACAGAATATGAATGATCTCTCCATACTCCACATTTCATTATCTATCGATAATCATCTCATCACGTGGAATTAGATAATTCATTTAAAGGACTTCCTTAACTGTGGTATTTTCTTTGCAATACTTCATACCCATTTTATGGACTCGTAAACCTTAGCTCCAAGTTATCGGTCAAGCAAGGATATACAACTTCCAGATTGCTCCTCCGAAATTAGAATGTATCAACCTTTCCTCGACAGATCTCACTAACACTGGATTGGCCTCACTATCCGAATTGGTGAACTCTTGCTTGTTTAAATAGATAACTCATTCACTGCTCTTGATTTCAAGTGAGAAGAGGATTTATCTATGAACTTACAAAGCTCAAAAGATCCCTAATAGCAGTTAGTATACCTTCAAAGAAATGTACATTACTCCTCAGAATGTCTTCCCCGTGTCACTGGGGAGGACCTCCTTGAAATCGAGTAATGACGCAAATCTTAACAGATAGCAAATCGATATTCGTATCCCAAGACAATAAACCCAAAACCGTATAAATTTATTAACTGAAATTAACAAGTTGTCGAAACTAATATGTGAAAGATAAATTCTGACGAACGCTCACTTAATGGAAGTCAAATTTTTAACATCGCACTACACGACAACATTCTCCGATCATAAGAATATCGCACTTGAAACCGAAAAACAATCGAATTCCGTAAATTTGTCCTAACTTCCAAACATTCCGGTGTAGTAATTTTGAAAAGAAATTGAAATCAGATTCACTACCAAACGATAACACATCCGCATTCTAAAATATAACTAAAAATAAAAAATATGAGAGCATAATCATCTAAAACGACTGAATGAAAAAAATTAAGAAGAAAAAAGAAAAGAAAAAATAAAGAAAGAAAATGAGTTTCAGCTATCCGCATCTTCTCACCGTGGGCCGCTGCCGCTTTCTTGAGTCGGATAGCCGCAGATGGCAGGTTCCTCAATTGGCCCTAATCCCGATGTAGCCTGCTGTGGATTTTTAAGTATCCAGGCCCAATTCACTGTTCAAGTCGCGACTTCAGTTTCCTTGTCGTGACATCATCGATGTCGCGACCTTGATCCCACGTCGCGACTTCAGCTTACTATATGTAGCCTCGATGAATATTCTCGTGTCGCAACATCACCATCTTGTCGCGTGACATCTTCTCACGCCTTGGCAGTGTTTCACTGTTCTCTCCTCGATGTCATGCGACACAATATCTCGTCGCTAATTTCTACCGCTTCAACCGCCATTTTCAATCGATCTCAGATACGACATCAATCCTCACCATATCATCCGTGGCGTTCGATCGATCTGTCGCCCATGTCGCCGACACTTTGATCCGATGTCACATCGCCAGCTTCCCCGGCGCCGCTGACCGCTGTTTCCGATGTCGCTGACTGATTCCATGTCTCTACATCACCACCAACTGCGCTATCCTCGTCAGATACGCGCGATTTCGAGCCATTGGCTGCGGACTTCACTTCATGAAACTTCACCCTTCAATCGGAAAGGATCCGTGGTCGCGACTTCGATCCCATGTCATTACACCACCCATGGCTTGCGCCGCCTCTTGATGGTTCTTGAAGGTCGTGACTACCTCTTGTCGACATCACGATGTCGCGACATCAATCTCACGCTCTACATCAACTTAAGTTCCGGCAGTCTTCCATCACCCAAACTCCTCATAAATTTAAAGGTGTTTCGTCGCGACTTCGCACGTCAGTCGCGACGCCGCTCTTTAACTCGACATCTCTTCACCACGATATGCATTTTCATCACGCACCGTGATCAAATTCCTTCACTTCGTTGCGTCGCGACTTAATTTCACACCGCGGTAATCCCCAACGTGATCAATGAATCACCCAATTCTTTTCATTTCGTCGCTTATCCGGATCAGATCTTTCCTCCACGACACACAGATTTTCTACTTTCTTTCTCTTCCCGCTAATGACAACAAAGAGTTTTCCATAATTCGTGATATCAATTATTCAATTTTAATCAGAATCAAATGTAAAACGGACTAAAAGAGATGACTTTTAAGCTCATCAACTCCCCTCTAAACTTAAAATTTTGCTTGTCTCAAGCAAAGAAAAAGAAAGAATTGTTTGTCCTCAAACAAAGAAGGATTTTTCTCATATTTATATATATATATATATATATATATATATATATATATATATATATATATATATATATATAGTAGGTATATATATATATATATATATATATATATATATTTTTTTTTTTATTTATTTTTTTGTGTAATTAACAAAATATAATCGTTATTTCTTCAATTTCCATTCGCGTAAAACAAAGCATGGTATATTTATCACAAAATTTTTGATAAACTAATGTATTTAAACAATATTTATCAAGTCTTGTTTCGTGTGTGCGTGTCAGCGCCTTCTCAACTTTGACTTGAATTTAGTAAATCTTTCCGGGAAGTTTCTAAACTATTTATTTAAGTCCCATACGCTGTTTTTCTTATCGATCTCCACTAATGTAGTAACTTCAACCTTCGTAATCAACGAGGTCTTTCAAGCTTGCAATATCATGCCTTTCTGTCCTCCTCCTTGTAATCGCAGATAAATGGAGAATTTAGGCTGTAGATTACCTGTGATCTTTCTTTCTTTTCGCCTCTTTCTTCCTTATATTATTCTAAATATCTCCCTCAACATTTGGGAATACTTTGATCTCTTCAATTCGGAATTGTATGCCCCTATTTTTCACTTCACTCAATTTGTGAATTTTTCCTTTGTTTGTCACCATTTAAGGATAGTGCAATGTTTTAAACTTTTTAGGCTTTCTAGCACTCTTATTTAACTTTGGGTTAGTAGCATACTGTGACATGGCATTAGGTAATTAGGTGTCAAAACACCTCTAAGAACTTAATTGTTCAAGAGAGTACACAAGATAAAACTTATTTATGTTTTCTTTCTATTGCATTTTCTCGCTCTTCGTCTTTTCTTTTCATTCCCTTTTGAGTTCTTCAAAATTTATATACTCCCCAAACTTCATTTCTTACTTCCTCCTTGATTCGGGTAATCGTGAGGTTCTCCTTATCAAGGATTGATGTCTTAGAATGGCCAGGTTTCATCGTTATTTTGAAAGATGTTTTTGGTTCAATTCTTCGAACTAAGGCATATGCATCAAAAGAGATATAAGTAAGGATGGCTAATGGCTCAAACTATCCAATGATACTCATCATTTCCTCTGGTTGTTTCACCTAAGATTCGCCTCAATCAATAATCAAACAAGTTCTAGGATCGTGACTTCAAACTCGAATGTTCCGTAAATTGTTCCTTGTTCTAGCCAAAGTTGGGAATCGGTGTTGTTGACCTATGCATCATTCCTTCAAGACTCAATTTATTTATCACAAGGTTTCGTAAAGACATTATTTTACTCAAACATTTTGTTCCATCAAGACCAACTAATTTCTCAATTTGTAACTACATCAATCTAAAGAATGTAATATACTCCTAATTCCAGTTTCTTTATTCATGATTCTAATCTTTCTGAACAATTCGAACAGAACATAATTATTAATTCGATTCCTAAACAGAAAATAAACTAGCACAGAAACAAAATTCAAACATCATGATTAACCAATTTGTAAGTCAACAGTAATTTTATTCAAATATTCAAAGGACTTCAATATTGTCCGAACTATTTCCAATTACTAAACATTTTTCTACTAAGTTCATCCCGCTTCAAAATCCTATCTTTTCTCCGTGTTTGCATCCCCGCTTCAAAATTTGGTTCTCCTTAATCTTGAGCTCCTAATGAGCGATTCTACTTAATAACAAGGTCGTTCAACAAATCAGGTCGCTTTCTACCTTTCTTCGAGCTTCGGCCGAAGATTCCTAACTAATCCATTATTCCCCTTTCCATCCACCGGCTCTCCGGATGAAACCACGCTTTATGGAACAAACAAGGAATCGGTTTGTTTTCCGACTCCACTCATTCCATAAAATGCTATTTCTACCCATTCTGACGCTCTCGTTTCCTCTTTCTTTCTTCCCCTTCATTCCTTCGCTTGTTTCTAATTCCTCGTTTCTTCCATCCCTTTTATAATGAAGTATGTCTCTTGGGAAAACAGAAGTCAATTATGATCTCCTTCACCCCTATGAGAAGATTAAAATGAGATCTCATTTCGATTCATGTGCCTTTTGTATTTTCGATCCAGATTTTGGCTTTTCCGAGAATTTGGAACGTTTTTCTGAATCCTCTTAGCTTTCCGACATGCTCTTTTGAACCGAGAATATCTCCACGTGATCGATTAAATCAAAACTTGATTTCTCGCTCAGATTTATTACTATTTATTCTCGCATCGCTTTGGGTGAATTTCAATTGGTTTGATTCGGGTGAAATTAGACACCGAGGTTAATGTTTTACATTACCTTCCGGGTTACTTCATTATCTATCAAGTACAAAGTCTAGACATTAATTACTGAAGCATGCGATTCAGTTTCTAGGTTATGATGAGAATGTCTCTTTATTTTTGCTATGACTAAATCTCACCAATTTCACTTTCTTTTCCACTTATTATTCTTCATTCTCTCACATCCTTGCTGTCATCCTCTCGAAAGGAACCCGTAGCAGTCTCAAACAATAAACAATCCAACTTACATCAATATCACAATACCAATGTCACTCAAATCAACCAACTCAATTTATTTTTTATCATGAAATTGACAATTTCTATTATTTCATATTCATTAGTTACATTTCATGCAAGATAAAAATAAATTCCCTAAACTTGCAATCATGCTACTTCAAATATAAAACCTAACAATATTTCAACTCAAATGCAATAAAAGATAGATAAGGAACGAGAGACTCCCTTTATTCCTACCATGTTATATCACCATTCCAATGTGATTTTAGAGAATCTTCTTTTTTTGTGCAATCTTCATTCTTTCCACAACTCTGCTTCGTTTTTAGCTTTTAGTCAATTTCCTTTCATTCACAACTAATGCAACATTGCATCCAGTTTCTACCTCTATGGCTGACACTCATTCATCACATTCCGCTCTCTTCAAATTTACCATTTCTTCCCGAATAAACAAATGAGCTAATGTTGTATTCAAGAAGATCTTTCCCATCTCAGATACTGTTTCTACTTTCCCATGTTTGCACTAGTAATTTTTCTTTGTCCAAGGAAGGGATGGAGTAAAGAATTTGCCTAAATAAGCCTCATTAGCTCCTTCCAGGTGTTGTCGTATCTATATGGTAGGAGTTAAACCATGTCGCAGCCATATCTCAGAAGAGAATGGGAATAACTCGCAATCAATAACTTCGCCCACACCATCCAACTTAACAAGATTTGCCATCCCGAGGAATCTTCCTGTGCCCAAGGCTTTGGATCTTCGGGCGGATTACCGTAAAACTGATGCCGCTGACCATGGTTATCGCGGCCGGTTCGAAAGTTCAAAATTATTGGCATTGATTACCGCCCGCTCTATTGCTAACATTTATCATGGACGAATGAATCCATAAATCTCTCCATAGTGTCACGCCCGTCTTTTTGTCGCATACTCCCGTTGGCTACACCGTCAATTCTTTATCCGTCATGGTCAGAGGTCGCCTTCCTCGAAATCAGCATGACTCAGATCAATAGATTAGCCTAATCAACAAATATTTTTCAATATGGTTTGTTAAGGGTCGCGGCTACAAGAGTCACCGCTTGAAAGGCCGCTTTTGTTCTTTCCTTTTAAAATGTCCAAATTAGTATTTCTTCTTTCATCGTAATACTGATTTACTTAAATTCTTTCGATCCCCAAGTAACGCGCCAAAACTTGTTAGTTGACCAAACACTACAAGAAAATGAGATTTAGTGACAAATTTAATAGTGAGAAAATATTTTGTAGCTAAATATTTCTATTATCGTTGTAAATTTTGAATTCGTGTCTATATTTGTAAAGATGCACTAATTTTAGAGACAAACATGTAACTTTGTCACAAACATGTTGTTGAAAAAGAAATTCAGGTGACTAACTTATTCACAAAATAATTTGTCATGACATTCAGACATCTGGAACAAAATATTTGTTCGAAATATAAATTTTTGAAGAATGAAATATATTTCATCTAATTTTTTGTTGCTAAAACGTTAGAGAAATTTAAAGACAAAATTTGTTTGTCACTGATATTACTTTTCTAAAACATGATATATTCATATTTGGGATTGGTGACACCCTATCCTGTGGGTCCTCAAGACAACTCACAACTGCTGACATCGTGGATGTCGAAAATCTTACACTCACACCATCGTGTGTCCCCTTTTCGACCTTACATTTGATTTAAAATCAAGCGTAGCCCCTTTGTACTAGGATGCACCCAAAATACAACATGTACAATTATATGGCAATATGGCCCAATATTATACAACAATCACACCGGTCCACACGCAAAATGGCCAAGGTGGCCCATTTATCCATACTCAAACATATAAGCACATGACTATAAAACCATAGTCCATAAGAGTTTAAATTACATCACTCTTATACAAATAAATACAACCCTTATATATTTACAAAATATATATTAAAGTCACAATACAGCTTTCTTCATATGTGCGGTCCACGCGGGTTACCGCCTCAGATCCATATGCACTGGAAGAGGGGTCCTAAGATGGGGTGAGTAAAGCCCATTAGTGATAATCTCCGCATGCTCCCCACTAAGTGCACATGCAATGGCCAAGATAATCAAACACACACATCCAAGTGCAACATACACATGCCTACCTGAATGTCTACATGCCATGAATGAGACTCGACTCACCATGCCCCATGTACCGAGCCCTTGTTGGCTCCATCACTCAATATTTCATTGAGTAATATGTCCCGAGTCACTCACCGACTCATCTCACATGCATATGCCAATCTGCGGATACAATCATCACCGTATTGGTCACGATCTAAGTATCGGTGCCTCGACGGCCCATTACCCAATGCAAGTACACGGGCAACAAATCCCAAGTCAATCCCGACTCCTATCACACAACCAGAAGTCTATGTGATAAACATGACCGTGTGTCTTCGAACAACTTTTCAAATTCACGCTACTGCCCTACACCACACATGTAACTTTTCGAATGATACCATGGGTCTCTTACACTATACTAGAACTTTCTTTCCAAAGGATACTGCAGGTCTCTTACACTCCATATTAACTTTCAGAGCACACATGTCTCTTACACCCATACGTAACTTCCGGATCATACCACTTCCGGCCCTACACCTAACTTGCTTCACCTAACACACGGACTCTGCCATTTAAATAAATTTTTACACACTGGGTGAGTCTCTACTCCCGCTCGCCCCACCCTTTTCCGAGAGATCACAACCCATTCATCAAATACCGTGAATAAAACCATACCATGCACTCCACACCCGACTAACACATGCAACCATATGAAATGCATGATGCCAATGCATTCTCCTTCATGTTACATGTGTATATGAGTTCTACATGAAACATTCATATAACATGGATAATTATAATTGATACATATAATTAACATCCACGCAATCCATGTTAATACATCATATAGCATATACTAACATGACATTTCTACACAAAGATGTTATACATATAAATAATAACACACAATACGGTCACAATCTTGGACCCATCCAACAGGGTACCTCACGGTCTCTCCACAAACAAGAACCGGTTTGGTTCCATGCATCCATACATCATTTCATCATAAAACAAGCAACCCAAAATGACCCAAATCTCGGACTCATATACAACAGGGCACCTCTTGGTCCCTTCACGGTTCATCACTGAATTATTGGGATACCAAAACACACCACAAAACCCATAGACATTAGTCCCGGGATCAAAACCAACCTCGACCACGGTCGGGGCGCCCCGAATGATCCGCGAATCACAATAGAATTTGTTCGCAAACAATCCCGAAAATTTAGCCCAAATTGTGTTAAAACAGTCCCGAAATTCAGCGAGCGTCAGAAAACGATCTCGAAAATTAAAAATTCCTACGCTCGGTCAATTTGAGGACTAAAATTCTGACCTCTAAGCCAATCCCAATATTACACATGGCATTTAGGCTAGAAATAACCTGGCGTGAAAATTCCCTACCTCGTGAGTTTGATGAAGAACTCAATTTTTGGTATCGCAGCGTAACTCTCATCCACGTAGATCGACTTTTCCTTGGCCAGAACCTCTTGCTCGATTTCCATAGATGCAAAAACAAACAAAATAAAATAAAAAATAAAATCTCTCTCACGCTCTTCTCACGCCTTTGTCTAGTTTGCCCTTTTTTTTTTTTTTTTTTTACTTGCTAGGCTTTATTTTTATTTTATTAGTATTATTATTATGTGTATTATTATTTTCTTTTCCTTTTCTTAATTCCTTTATTTCCTTTATTGCATCATCGATTATGTAACTAATTGCTTGAGCCACAAATTCAAGTGCACCACATAGCTCTTGCCATGTGTCACTTTCGGGATGCCATGGCATCGACACCATACGTCTCGAGAAAAATGTGCAATTAAATCTCGGGTCGATGAAATCGGCGTGATAAATTTGTTCAGCGAGATGATTTATTGGTAAGTCCGTTTCGTCATCAGAGATCTACGAAAAATTCAGTTTCTCGGCAAAAATTACTATTTATCCTTTTCGAAAATTCGGATTTTTTTTGGGATTTCACATAGATAGTATAAATTAATTATTTTGTTTTATATAGTTATGTCATAAATTCTCTGATGTTGTATCATATTCAAATATATTTATTTTTTATAATTTCCAATCCTATATTTATTGAAATATAATTTTGTATTACTTATAATAATATATTAATTTTAAATCATGTAACCATTGATGAGATACAATAAGGCATGTTTGAGATAGGAGTTATTCAAAATAAATTTGACACTTGTCCCATTTAAAAAATTAAATGATACAGAAACAAGACAAGTAAAGTAGAATGAGAAATTTTCATTGGCAAGTTCAACTTTATTTTTTATTTTTTTTTCAATTTTTTAAAATTAGTTTTAAATTAAAATATTTTATAAGTAATAAAAATATTATTTTATAATTTATCATCATCAACATCATTATCGTGATCATTAAAAAAAATAAAAATTAAATCAAACTAAACTTTTAAAATTATTTTAACATATAAGGTATGGTGAATTGAAACAATACTTGAATTCACCTAGTGTTTGAAAGAAAAAACGAATCCAAGCACGTTTGCAAAAACATAAACTTGTTCAACTAATGTCAAAAACATAAACTTGTTTAACTAATGTCAAATCTCTGCCCTTGAGTGGTTTTAAATTTAACAAGAAAAGGTGAATGATCTTACTCCCCGATATTTTAATTTTAGGATCCTTAAGTGTTGCATAGATTAAATTCATGCAAATGTAACTATGGTTGAGTGTAAGAAATTTTGCAACATTGATTTTTCTTTTCTTTTTATAATGAGTACTTAGCATTGTTCAAAAACATTGATATCTAACCTTGATGCTGAAATATATATAAATAATTTTAAAATTTATGTTAGATTATCAATAAAGTAATGTTAATTTTATGAAGATGTAGGGCACTACATTATTGGTAAAATGTCTTTTTTAAGAACATTCGATCCCATTTTTCTTTCAACTCTTTCCTTTTTAATATATTTAATTTTTTGTTTCTTTTTATATTTTAGAAATTAGTAGATCAAGTTGAGTTTAAATTATAAATTTTTCTTTTGTTCTAAGAATAGCATAAAATGTCAAAAAAAAAAAAAAAAAGAATAGCATAACATATTAATCTCATCTTATAACTAAATGAAATACACCTTAGTAAGAAATATACTTCCAAACAATCCAAAAAAACTTGTCTACTCCTATACAGCTCAGGATCCTCACATGTAGAAATTAATGGATTAGAAGGGGCCCAGTTCTGTTTAAACCCGGAGTACAGGTCATAAGAGAGAAGATTGCCACTCGGTGAGGAAGAGAGGAAAAGTGTTGTCATCTATCTCGACCAGTTTTTCGGCGTTGGAAATTCAAACCAGCTCAAAGAATCATGGCGCTATTTGGCCCATAGTTTGCCAACAAAGTCATCCTTTGATGATTGATTTCCCTATTCCTTCCACTGCTAAAATTTGCCTTTCTTCGCCATTCTAAGTAAGTATTACCTCCGTCTTCCCTTTCTATAAAAATAAGTTTCAAACTAGGTGAGTAAATAATCATATTTAAAAAAAATCTATAAAGCATCCATGTTCTAATTAACTAATAGAAAATTTTCATACAGTTAAACCATATTCACCTACGACATACCAAGCAAATATATAATTAACAAATTAAACTGTTTCAAAAAGACTAAATAGGTAATTGAAAACTCTCCAAATAAAAAATCATAGCACTCATTATGCCTTGGAGATTTTGTTGCTAGATTCAAAAGGAAAAAAACCATCAACATTAAGATATAATGCAATTGGACAAAAACTTCACATCATTTACCACCCAAATAATAAATTGAGTACTCATGAACATGTTTTTTTTCTCACTACATCCAATATAAATCAATTAAAATTACCAATCAATTAACAACTTTTTTTCCAATTGTTTCTTTGAATGTGAAATCCTATTATTATGAAGTTTTCCAAAATTAACAATTCAAAAGAAGTCTAATACTTATGGATCTCACTTAATAATATCATATATAAAAATGAAATGAAACGAATTAATGAGTTTGGCAAAATTATCTAACCTATATAAAGATTCATAATTAAGTCTATATATTTGTTCCATGTCTTGTGCTTTCACTAATATATCATAGAATAATGAACAACCAAGCAATTGAAGAAACTCAAAGGAAGCAATATGTTTTTTGAAAAATAAAAGATCATCCCGGGTAAAGGTCTTCCATCACTAAGCAAAGTAAACCAAAAACACAAATTCCACTATTTGCATGTTGTTTTAGACACCTATTTATTAAGATTCTTGAGCAAGCCTAAAATCTTGTCCCTCGATAAATTTACACGTATGCTATATTTATTACTGAAGGTTAGTTTAAGTGAATTGGGATGAACAAAATCATAAACGATCAAATTTGGCAGCAATAATTAGACTAAGAAATCATAATTATTTATGTAACTATAAATACAATCCATATTTTAAATTATACTCTTTAAAGAGTGGAATAAATATATTAGAATAACTATTTAATTAGTTAGTTTCCTATTAAATGTATTAATTACAAGATTCTCAAACACTGACATTAAAGTAAAATAATGGTGATTTGTCTTATCATGATAAGAAAAACTATATACCAAAACCATCAAAATTCAAAATTAAAAATTTATATATCAATTAATAAATTATGCAGAAATGTAGGAACTAAAATAAGACCACATGAAAATCACTGAAAGATAATAACATTTCATCCCAAATATATTTTTTTGTTCCTTAATATTCCGACTTGATTTCATCAAAAATAGAAAAATTGTACTAGTAATTCAAACTAATTTCAGCATGATGGTTGTGTTTATAACCCTTTCTCCTACCTTGCATGGGTTAGATTTATAACTTACAATTCATTCCTATTATCAATTCACTCCAATTTGATATTCTAGAGCGACATCAACTAGATTGCCCATCTTTTATATTTTCTCATCAACCCAAGAAAAGCTAATAAAAATTAACCTTAGAATCAGTGGCTAAGCCTTACATTTCATTTGATGTCAGTTTCATCAAACACATTAAAGCATAATATAAATCTCGATGTTGTTTTCAAATATATGCTTGTTTTGTAGCATGATTGAAAGCTTCAATTTCTCTAATAAAGACAATTGTTAACACCATTTTCAAATAATAAAAAATAAATGAATAGTTGCAGAAAGTAGAAACAGAAACAAGCAGAAACTTCATTTCTATTCACTTCTCTTTCCACATACTTGAAGAACAAACGAAATTTAATAAAGAATCTTCAACCTCAATCATTTTCTCTTTACTCAATATCATTTCCTTTTTGTTTCGTTTCTTTTTTTTTATGACGGATACAAATCTTTTTAAGAAAAAAATACTTAAGTTTTCTCAAATATTTTTTATACTTTGTTTCCATTTTCCTTTTTGTTGACCAATACGAGATATTTTAGAAAATATCTTTGAGTTTCTTTATTTGAGATGGTAGTGTCAACCTTGACATAAATCCTTCTTTTTCGCAAAAGGAACCAAAGACTATGGATGAATTTTCATTTTTCTTTTAAACTTTAAAAATTTAACCATTCTAACATGGATTTTGGAACTAGATTTGAATCATGATCTAATAGTTTCATCAAAAGCGACCAAATCTTAATAAAGAGAAACATCACAGTAGTGTCACCAGTCATGGTCCTCGATGGATAAATCCAAGGATTAGATCTTCATAGTCGAAGGATATTTTGAAAGATGTACAAAATAATCTACTTTGTTGTTTTTTATTAAGAATGAGATAGATTCAGAAGTTCTTACAAGAAAATGTAAGCCTTGAATGATCTTGAAGCCTTCTAGCGACTGCATCCACGTACTTGGCTTTGTCCATGGTGGAGTTCATTTGTTGGGGTTGGCTTCTTGGTGGCAGATTTCTTGGCGAGGAAAGAGGTAAGTTGGGTTTCTTGATGGTGGATTTCATGGGGAGGACAGAGGTAACAACAACACCCATGGTAGAGCTGTGAGTTTCCTGGTCATGGTCAAAAAATACAATCATCAAAGTTGGTGGAGTTGTTAAAGATATCATTGATGTGATGTATGGGGATGAAGGGTTTCAACTTTTTGTACCATTAGTTTTAGCTTTGACTTGAACTTTGTGGCGATGGAGCAATCCTCTATTCAAGGCATCATATAGGCTATGAAGCTATTAACTAGATGGAGGCGTGAGGTTTTGGGGTTTGTGGAATAAAAGCGGAAGAGAGAGTAAGTGGAGATAAATATCACAAAAGAATGAGTGATGAATAAAAATATTTGGTCAAATAACCTAAATAACCAAACATTTCTAAATGTAACCCTTTACTTGTTATTTTTTGAAAAGTAACCATGTCTTTTATCATTTTATATATTTATGTGTTTTTAAAAAAAAGGGTTAATTTTTATTAAAAAAAAGGTTATTTTTATAAAAGAATAATAAGATATTTTTATCAAATAATGTAAAAATAGATGAAGAATTAGATTTTAAAGATATTTTAATTGAATCACACACCTGAATCGTAGAAAACCGATGATAGAATAAATAATTGCATAGGATAAATTATTATATCTTGCTAGTTGTCCTTAATTAATCACATTAAAAATGTCGTTAAATAGGCTTATAAGAGAGCTCTATATCTCCAAAATTAAACTGAAAATGACAAAACGCTCTTTTGAAGAGTCCATAAGCAATAATTAATAAGAAATAACTAAAAGGACTAGTGTTGTTTTTAAATTTTAACAGGGGTTGGTGTTGTGGGGCCAATTGAGGGGACACAAAGATTAAAGTGGGCAAGTCTTTTTTTTGGTTTCTTAAACTTTATCTTCTTAAATATCGATATTCTAGGTATTTCCTTTTGCTCCATCTTACCTAAAGTTGACATTATATAATATTCCATAAAAAGGGAATATTATCCATGTGGAATACCATTTGGAAGATAAAATTAATGAATATATATATGAAGGGAGAGACATATTTTGAATTTAAGAAAATAAGTATTTTCTTTACATATTTTAAATCAATACATAAACATTAGATGAAATGGGGATGCTATAATTCTTACTTAGACAATATGTTTGATTTTATAACCATCTTCTCAAATTAAAATATTTATTGTTATATTCCATTAAGGTTATTATTCTGGTGATTTTTTAATTTCACACGAACATGCAAAATACAAACGTGCGAACGTGCTAACCTATCAAAAAATTAATTTTTTAGATCATAATATATAAACTCCCTAGTTCCACTTCTATATATATATATATATATATATATATATATATATATATATATATATATATATATATATATATATATATTGCAGACCAGAATGTAAGACTCGAGAAATTCCAATTTACGGAATAAGAATGAATCGTAAGTCGATTACAAAATTGCCAATTTCGGTTAAAAATGCGGAATTAATTATCTAGATCTCGGATGATGAAGCGGTTCACCGTTGAGATCGTCTCGCGAAATCCTAGCTAGCACGTAAAATTTCGTCGGTGCGGGAGCGGTCGGGTCGACGCGTTTTCGAAGCGTCCTTTAGTCTTTATGGAAATGAATTTCGATGCGGCAGAAAGTCGCGTATAATAACCTCATGTATCATAAGTGGTATGAGTAGAAATGATGAAAATGGGCCGAGATAGTGTGAATATGATTACAGTAAAGAGGGACGTAATGGTCATTATGGGATTTGATTTTAAGTCACTAAAGGACAAAATAGTGAATAATTATTCTTCTCCTTCATTAAGCCAAAAGAAAAACGTGGGGGTCATTTTTGGGAGATCCATTGAACTTTTCTTTTGAGAGGTTTTAGAGAGAGAGCGCCTACAGATTTGTCTGCGATCAATGGTCGGCGGTCTTGGCCTGAGAGGCTTGCTCTCTGCGGAGAGAGCTTCGTGTAGATGCCGGTTGGAAGTTTCTTCAAACTCCTTGAGGTTGGATTTTTCTCGCTTTACTTGAGTTTTATTCTCATTTAAGAGTTTGTCGATGTTTGGAGTCGAATGAGGCGTGAGGGGCGTGCGATCGATCCCGAACCTTGGGACCGGGTGGTATAAATTACAGAGCAAAATTTGGAACGGCCGTGTGTAGATGCGGGCTGTTTGGTCTGATTGTGTTAAATTGTGCATTAAATGTTTGCTTGGTATGCATTGGGTCGAATGGCAGTGGATTGCGGGTTCATAAGTGGTAGTTGAGTTCTAATGATTTTTTTAGGGAATAATGTACTTAGGGTTTTTCACGATTCAACGAATTAAAGTATATTTTGTGAAAATATGTGTTTGGTTAAGTAATTCGAATCGAATTGCTTGTGTTTGAACATTAGCCCAAGTAAGCTAATTTTGATGTTTGAAATGATAATTACATAACATGTTTGTATAATTTAATTTTTATGTGAATATATTCGTGTTTATATATTTGCATGTGATTAAATCTATGGAATTATGCGCATGCATTCATATGCACCTTTGGAACATCCTAGGACTATAGGAGTTAGTGCATGAGATGAGTCTAGAAAATGGTTCGGAGTAGTCACAAAATATTATTAATTATCGGAGGAGTAGTCCCTGAGCTAAAATATCCAATCGTCGGGCCCCATTGATATTCATCGGTGAATCCACAAACAAATAATATATCAATCGTCAGATATTTAATTGATATATATACATCGGGTTGTCTACTAATAAAGCAGTAAATTCTCATACAAGGCTTAGGCGAGTGTAGAGAGTCGGTGAGGACTTCCGGGATGCGAGTTAGTCGTAGACATTCAAGTAGGATCAATACACATTTTGCCAGATGTGTTTGCTGGAACATTGCAGCTGCGTAGGTGGTGAGTAGCCCATTTAGGGGCGATTCTCCTGCGAGCATTAGCTCACCGGGTCGTGGGATCCTTTTTCTGGTCTGAGGAGCGCGCGAGACGGTTCGTCATGAGGTTGTTTTAAAGGTAGGATGTGGCTTTGGTGTCTGCGTATACATGTATTAGAATGCTTTTCATTTTGTATATATATTTGTATAAAATGGTTATTAACTCTTGAAACTATTGGATATAGTTTGGACATATTGTGATGAGTATTGTATTATGGGCCCGAGTAGTTTACTCATGTTGGGATTATATTGGAGTACATTTTGGGACGAGGTATATGCGAGTCTTGTATTTGGGTAGAGCTCTCAGTACAAAAGGAGACTTTGCAGGTCTGAAGTGGCGTCGGGTAACAGAGCATCCACGCCTTATGTCCATGAGTTAATGGTGGTCAGCGGACCCTCGGAGTTTGGGGCGTCATAGAAGAAATTCCAATTTACGGAAAAATGGCAAAATCGTAATTTAGATTATAAAATTTTAATTTGATTTAAAAATCCATTAATTTATTCTCTAGATCTCGGATAATGCAAACGGATTAGATTGGAATCGTCTTACGAGAATCTAGCTGGTACGTAAAATTTCGTAAAATTCGAGTGGTCGGAGTTGGCACGTTTTACGAGGCATCGCGGTTCGGGTCTTAGTAAAGCGATTTTCGATGCGACGAAAGTCACATATAACACGTACTCATGTTCCATAAGTGGCATGAGTAGAGAAATGATGAAAATGGATGGCCGAGATAGTGCCGAATGTCAAAATTGGGAAAAGAATGACATAGTTGGTATTAATGTAATTGTTTAAGTTAGAAAAAGACAAACAAGGAATAGTGCTTGTCTTCTTCAAAGTGAAAAAGGGAGAAAATGTGGGGGAGAAGGAAAGAAAGATCCATTAACTGGATCTCATTTCTAGAGAAATGTCTTCCTTCTCTACAAAGTTTATCGATCCGTAGTTGGCGGTCTTCGAGCGAAGGAGAAGAAGCGCTCTCAGGGGCTTTGCGTGGGTGCAAGTTTGGGAGTTTAGACAAACTCAGCGGGGTGAGGTTTCTCCCTGCTTGGGTTTATTCTTTGTTTAGGCCCATGTTGATGGCAGGTTGGTTGGTAGTGAGTGGTTTGATCGATCCTGATCTTGGGACCGGGTGGTATGATTTTTGGAGCTATTTTTACAGTTCACGGACAGTGTGCGTGGACTGTGTGGGCTGTTTTGTCATGATTTATGTATTAAATCATGTTGTGATATGTGTGAGGCCGGGATCGGCCGAGAAATACGGGTTCACAAAGTGAACCGATGATTTGTGTTTGATAGGAGCGATGCTTGAGGGTTTCTTGTTCGAAACAGTAATTTCCCGAAATATAATTTGTGAAAATATGGGTTTTGGTCAGTAATTCAAATCGAATTGCTTGTGTTTGATCGTTAGCCCAAGTGAGCTAATTTTGATGTTTGAGATGATAATTACATAACATGATTGTGTGATTTAATTTTTATGTGAATATATTCATGTTTATATATTTGCATGTGAATTAGACTGTATTGGAATTGGCATACATGCATTCCATAGCATTGGAACATCCTAGGACTATAGGAGTGAGTGCATGAGATGAGTCTAGAGAAAATGGTTCGGAGGGTTGTTTAAAAATGTTAATTATCGGAGGGTAGCCCAAATTAAAAATATTAATCGTCGGAGCGGCCCAATTGATATTCATCGGAGGGTAGTCCACAAATAATATATCAATCGTCGGAGCGGCCCAATTGATATATATACATCGGAGGGTTGTCCACTAACAAAACAATAATTCTCATACAAGGCTTAGGCGAGTGTGAGAGAGTCGGTGAGGACTCGGGATCTGAGTAGGATCATGCATTTACTTGAATGTGTGTTTATTTTGGAGCATTGCATATGCACTTAGGTGGAGAGTAGCCCATTTAGGGTGATTCCGCTCTTGGCGATAAGCTCACCGTCGTGGGAATGTATTGGCTAGTCTGGGGAGTGCAGGAGGCGGCTCATCTGAAGGCCTTTAGAAAATCGGGTTGTGGCTTTGGTTTTGTGATGTACTACATGTATTAGAATTTTAGATTTTAATATGTGTTGTATAAGAGTAAAATTTTAACTCTTGTAACTATTGTATATAGTTAGTATGTTTATGAGTATTCGTTTATGGGCCCAAGAGGCAGTATTACTCATGTTGTAATTATATTGAATTTGCTTGGGACGGATTTCATCAATTAATGTATTTAGGTAGAGCTCCCCATACAAAAGACTACTTGGGTGTCTGAAGTGGCGTCGGATAACCCGACATCCACTTGTATTCTGCGATTGACGGGTAGTCAACGGACCCCCCGGATTTGAGGCGTCACATATATAAATGTCAATTTCCCTATAGCGTAATCTAATATTGTAGGCAACTCCTTTAAGTTGCCCAGAGAGTACTTAAAATTTAATAATGTATTAAAAATAATTTTAGCTCAAATAAATATGATATTGAATCACCTTCACTACTATTATTTGTGAGCGACCATGCATTGAATTATGGACCTCGTGTCTTACGTGATATAATCGATTTTGTACGGTTACGCCCTTGAGGTCCTTCAGAAAATATAACTAAAAGTGGAGTAATTTTCAAAAGAAGTTATTTAATTTTTTGTGAAGAATTAAAATTGCATAAGTACATGAGATGTGTGTCTTTTGGTGTTAGTGATATAGGTGTCACTTTGGAGTCTTTCTCTGAAAAGTGTTTGTATTTTCTGTTTGATAATAGTAGGATCTTTTCATTTTTTAATTTCTTACATTACATGTGCAATGACCTTATACGGTAGGCATGAATAAAATTTAAAATTTTAAAATTGATGGTGTGTTGTCCTTTCAACATCTCGGATATTGCAACAATGATGACATGTTCCTAGTTCATTCTTTTTCCTTTGCATATCTTTTTTAAACTTTTCTTTACATGTTTTCTTTAACATGTTTTGGTAAAATGACCCTCTCTAGAAATAAAAACACACCCTCATTCATTCCAATTTGTTAAGTTAGTTATATTAGTTATATGGATGGAAATTTAAGCTTTTTAGCATCTCTCTTCTATTTTAGTTATGGATGCTAAAGCAATTTTATTTTCTCATGTTTGGATGCCCTAATGAAAATGTCAAAGAAAATCAAATATACATAAAATTATTTAAAAACTTAATTATTTTAAAATTATTTAATCTTTATAATGATAATATATAACATTAGTTTGAAGTATTAAATAAAGTTTGAAGAGTTAAATAACAATAATACATTAGAATTAATTTCATTTTCATTTGCCATCATTTTTTTTAATTTTTAATTTTATTTTTCCTCTCTATTTGTTTCCTTTCATTTTACCTCATTTAAAAAAAAAAAAACCAAACATATCCTAAATTAATATTAGACGGGCCAAAAGTAAAGCAAAAATCACTTACATGGTTAAATGACAATTAATTTTTACTTTGAATTTAAGCAACTAGGTTTGTGACACCCCTAAATGGGGTTCCGTTTATTAACCGTCTGGCCCTATAGTTTGGGTGACCCGATACCACCTTCATTGTGTCCATTGCTCGGGATCAATATTTAGTATAATCAGTTCAGAGTCTCCTTTGTTCGGGAGCTACACTTGACATCTGACTGTATCCATGATAATCCATAAGAGTTTATTACAACACTCTTATACATAGCATATATTAAAATTAGCTTGTTCTAATATAGTTTGCAGACACCACCTCAATACGTCCACTTCTGAGACCCATTCATTCATATTTAAATCAAAAATATGAAAATGAGCGATTCAATAATGATCCATGAAAAAGTCCAGATCCACGACCCTCTTTACCATAATTTTATATCAGGCTATTTATACAATAGTCGAAAAGGTCCATTCCCAATTCTTTTACATAAAATACTTTTACAAAAGTATTGTCAAAGACCACATGTAGACCTTTTTCACAATCACGGCCTCGATGGGCGTAGTCTCCTGTCACACCCCTGTACGAAGACGGTCCCACAGCGAGGTGAAGCGATATCTAGTAGAAAAATTCTCCCTACAATGCTCTTGTGTTTAAATGCATGAAATGGCGTACATAAAACATCAAACCATATTCCACATAAATAATGTAATCCTATATTGAATGTTCCGTCCGTGTCATGCATGAGATGAGATTCCTCATACCAGACTCGAGTCGGCCAGAGCTCCTCAAACCTGCGAGCCCAGTGTGAAAAACAAGTCATTGGTGTTTCTGTGTAACCATTGGACAACCCTCCAATTTTCGTTGTAAATCCAGTGTTATTCATTTAAGGGGCCGCAGTTTGGGTTCTCATAGCGGGGCGCCACCGCGCTGTCCGACATCTTTTATGGACTTTCATCGATGGTTTTATGTCTGAAAGCCATAAATTTGGTCTTTCACCACAGAGGATGCTACCCCATCTTGCTACATCGAGCCTGCGTGATTTATATTTATTGTTTTATACAATCGTGAGTTTGAGTTTTGGATGTCATCCATTTAAAGGCTAACTTTCACATTCACGAGAATGGTGAATAATAGTACCATGCACCTTTTTGACTTGTGCGATGTGACCGTGCATATGAAATGCAAATATGTCATTTCATGTTATGTCATGCCACGTGCACAATAAGATTTACATGCAACATTTATAAATATTCGATAATTATATTTCCTACATATAATTTCCATTTATCACAATTTCCATGTTAATATGTCAGCAAGTATATATTAACGCGTTTTACACAACATCATGTTATTTATTTTTTCCAGCCAAATACTTAGCATGAAATGACCCCGATCTCGGACCCATATAAAGCGGGGCATCTCTTGATCCCCTTCACGGTTCGTCATCAAAGTACGTGATCACAAAACACATCACAAAACAGAAGACATCATTCGGGATCAAAACCAAACCTCGTCTGATCGAAGCTATAGAAAATAGTTAGAAAATCTTGTCCAGAAGCGATCAAGCAGTCGAAAATTCAACAAGCTTGTCCAAAACGATTCGAAATTATTGACATCAAGCAGTCAAAAAAATTCTAAAAATTCCTACACTCAACCCCCAAAATTTGAGATTGAAATTTACGACCTCATGGCCTCTAAGCAAATCCAGAACCATTAAATGACGCTTTAGAATTTAGAAATAACCTAAGTAAGAAAATTCTACCTACGTGGAGTTTGGCCGAAACTCAAGATTTTGGTACCACGTGACTCTCAATGTGGATAGGCTTTGCCTTTTTATTCAGATGAAAACCTGTAGTCTAGGTTTTGTAGATCTTAAAGAGGGCGAAGAGAGAAGAAAAAAAAATATCTTTCTCTCTCTCCATGTTCTCTCTCTCTCGAATCCAGAGCAACTTTTTTTATTTTATCTTATTATTATTATTATTATTATTATTATTATTTTGATATATGGCTCATATTCTTTTCGTTCGGGTGCGATTTTTTGTCGCGAAATAATTTATTTTATTTTGTTCGCTTTATTTGAAATAAACTTAGCTCAAGTCATTTCACGACACGAGATTTTAGTAAAAATCTGAATCCCTAAAATCATGCGACTTATCGCGAATCGTAAAATATTCCATTGTCTCGAATTCGCGAAACTTTTGCAGGTCACTAGACCACGAGCCAACGAATCAATGAGCGCAGTCTGTTTTCGTCATCCCTGAGATTTAGAGAAATTTACGAGCACTTTATTTATTCTAATAATTTATTATTATTATTATTATTTGCTATTTTAAATTTTTAATTTTTTTCGGGTTTTACAAAGGTTCAAATGTTTATGCAAACAATTTTTTTCCCTAAAATTTGAGGTTAAAATAAAAATTTTCCAAAATTTTAAGGGATGCATTGTACCCCTAGTCCTCAGCCGTCCATTGGTGCAAGAAATGTTAATATTAATTAAAACTACTTAATATATTAGTGAAAATAATAGGAAACAAATAATGAATAAATAAATATAATAAATTATTTGAGCAATAGATTATTACTATATATATATATATATATATATATATATATATATATATATATATATATATATATATATTATATTCGATTTCATTCTTTAGATTAATCAAATTTTAAAATTAAACGAAGTTTATCAATTTAATTTCTATTTTTGTTATATTTTTAGTCAAAGATGTTTGAAAACGTGAAAAATGGTTTAACAACTAAACCCTTCAAACCATCAATTAAAAAAATAAAACTTTAATTATTCACACAAATATATTCAACAATCTTTTTTAATAGGTTTATTTATTTATTTAGGTGAGACATGCCCTAAGTGACTTGATTTCATGATAATGAAGTATGTGTTAAACTTATAGGAAAGCACTCTATTACACAAATTATAAAAGATAAAAAATAAAATTAAAAAAATCAAAGTCATCATCAAACTAATTATCACTTGTCAGTTTTGGGTCATTTCAAAATTAAAATACTATTTATTTGCTTGATGAATAATGGTACCCATCATATCACATGTCATCGGCTTTGCAAAACTTTCTCAAACATGGTTCCCTCAAAACTCTCTCAAATATGTTTCCCACCAAAATCTTTAGATTTCCTTGTGCTTTTCGCTTATACCACCAAAACTCTTAGATTTCCTTGTTAGTTTTTCCTTATCACCTTTTTATTCTTCCATGAGATGTTGGTACACGTTGTAATTGCAAGGCTATACAAACTAAATAAGGTACTTTTTCTCCTATCTTTGCCTCTTTGGCTATCAAATCTTCTTATCTCATTCATCTTTTGTTTCCAATAAATCTATTGGATAAAATAATATTTTAGAAGTTTTTAGGGGATTGCGGTTTATTTTCTTTTGTTGAGATATGAAAGAAATAATATATATATATATACTCCTCTTATATATATATATATATCTCTGCTATATATCTCTCTCTCTCTTTATATATATATATATATATATATATATTACATTTTATTTATTTTCATTCCATGAATCTATTAGAAGTTGTATTTTGTTTATTTTAATATTTTTTTAATCTTTACTTCGTTCATACACTTCCATCAATGGCTTCAAGTGCAAGGAGATTTTTTTCTTAATTATTTTCATCATTTTATATTATTTATTTTTATTATGTTTTGATGGTGAGAAATTAGACTTAAAAAAATTGACATAAATTTTTTTGCCTAGTACATTTATGGTTAATCTTTTTGCCTGATTTGAATTTAAATATTTGAAAGAAAGAAAAAGATATAATGAATAAAAGAGAATTAATCACCTTCAAATTGGAGTAGTCAACCCAAAATGGGGGCCGAGAAGAAAAGCTTAGAGACCAGATTTTGAATAGGCTAAGTTTTAAACAAGCCCCTTAAATTTTAGATCTTTACTATGATGAGTCCCTATTTTATTGATTGTGTATTTATTATGGACTTCAAAAGAAACCTAATCATTTAGGACATGGTAACTATGATCCTTACTTTAAACTTAGTTATGATTTAAACTATTCCATTGGTGTATAATTAATTTTTATTTTCAAGCTACACTCGGTAAGTGTTGAATTCATCAACAAAGTATTAAAAGAAATATGAACAATGACATATTTGAATATGTAGCTAAATGAGAATAATAAATTATCCCTTTTAAAATTTTTAAGATTTGAAAGAAAATTAAAATTAAGATAAAATATAGATTTTTAATATTAAATGAAAGAAAATTTTGGAAATTGATAAAAATGAAATTGAAAGAAAATTTTTAATATATTTTTACTAGCCCTTATGAAAGCTTTATTTAAGCCCAAGCGTTATAATACATAGGTTTCTATAATGAATGAAAGAACAATATATATATATATATATATATATATATATATATATATATATATATATATATATATATATCTGTATTGCAATTAATATTTCCCATTTCTAGAACTATGGATTTCTAAATCAATTGCAAAGTAAGTGGACTTCCATTAAAATATAAGATAAGAAAAATGTAAAGACTTATTTTTAATATACGCATAGAAAATCAACCATAAGTTTGAATTTAGTTTAAGAAGTTGATATAATATTTATTTATATTTATGTTTCTATACATGTTCTTATATTGAGAATAATTTCTGGAATTTTTCTTCCTAATTTGAATAAAATTAATTTTGCTATAAAGATTGTATTATCATTTTTTCTATACAACATAGTTTTATACGGAAAATGAATTTGGTATGGGAGAGTACAATATCAGAATCTTTAACCATTTTCTTCTATTAGAAATGTTTCTAAATATTAGATAAGGTTTTCTTTGTTGTGATTATTATACAGTTTTAAATGTCTTCTTATAAATTGTCATTTCTTGATTCAAGCTTTTCTTTATCTTTAACATCAATTTCGGTACAAATTGAAGTTAATTCACCCAGATCTTTTAACTCAATGTCCCTCCTTGTTAATTCGTCAATTTGTTTTCATATTTGTTGAATGTTTGTTAAAACAACTTATATTTTTCCAATATGAGGTTAATAAAAGTTTGAACACTCTTTTAGTCATATGCGTTATAATTTTGATTCATAAATTACATTTTCATCTTTGTGTGTGCATTGGTCAGTTCATTGATCCATAGTACTAGAGATACATAATTAAACTTAAATATATTTTAGACAACATGGTGATAGCATATTGATATTCATGTGCGTGTATATATTCTCATTTACTTGGCCTTATCTAGGAAATATATATTTTATACATTTTACTAGATTATAAATATTTGGGGTTCCATTATAATTATATATTTTTATAATTAGAATTAGTGCTATGAACATAAAAACTATGGTGCCTACCATTACAATTTTATACTAAAGACTTGGTATGAATTACAATATTAAATATTCTTCTATTTAGTCTGCTTAGTACTAAATTTAGCATTTAAATATATATATATATATATATATGTGTGTGTGTGTGTGTGTGTGTGTGTGTGTGTGTGTGTGTTTATCCCAACAAATGATTAACTTAAAAATATTTATTAGGTTACTTATGAATTTTAATCCTCATGGATGCAAATTTATTAAAGATTGTTCATTATTTCTTAACATTTTATTTGCATTTTTTATTCATGCTATTATTTAGGCATGATGTGGACAAGTACCAAGATTTATAAAAGTTTGGAAGTTAATGTATTGGACTTCTAAACATTGTTGAGTAATTTGTCATCGTCAAGAAAAACATGCTGTGAAAACATAAGTAATTTTTAATATATAATGGCCCATTGTAATAAATTATAGTTGGATCAAATGAAATTATAGGTAAGTAACCATAGTTGAACATGCTAGAAAGGTTCTATTCTAATGTGCTAAATTTTTAAAAGTTTATTTATTTATTTTAATTTGGTTATGTTTTATGTTCTTTACTTTTGTGTATTTGTATTTGCTTAGGAAAGAATGTTGCGAGTTGTAAAGACGATCAATGCTAAAAAATGGTGATCTGGATGGAGAGTGCGACACGTGTTCAAGTTGAGATTTGAATGTATCTAAGGGCTAGGTCATGGCCATCGACCATCCCTCATCATTGAGGTCTATGTGCCCTCGTCATTAAGATATAAAAGTGGAGAATAGAGTTAGATCAGCCAAGAGAGCTAATCCAAAAGATAAAGAGACTCAATTCAGTACCAACAATCCTAATTCTTACTCACATTTATGAATGGAGTCGGAATTTTCTTGATAAGCACTTGGTTTTGGATTTTTAGGGATATTATCCCCTTTTGGCATGTATAATACTTTAATTAATTTCAATTTGTTTGAATGAATATTTCAGCAATGTTTACTATTGTTTTTTTATATTTGAATGTAATAGAATTGTTTTTCATTTTAATGTTATTATTAAATATACAAATAAATCAAAGGTATCACAAACTTAATTATTTAACTAGGTTTTCTAATTCAATATTAAATATTAATTTAAAATTCAATATTAAAAATTAAATTGAAATATATGAATTAAATATAGTAATAAATGATGATAAAATTATTATACACATGGATATTTAATGAAAAAAATTCATACATGTAAAGACATTTATATTAATTTATTTTTATTTAAATATAATCTTAACATTTAGCATCAAAATACGATTTTGTTTCAAAAGCTATTTAGCAATAAAATATAATTTTTGTTGTTATATGTCTCTTCTTTAGCTTAACAATTTAATTCATAAATGATCATTTTTAAGCAACAAAGTTTTAGACATTTAATAACAAATATTTTGTTGAAAAATATTATTAGAGACAAAAAAATTATGTCGTTAAAACTATTAGAGATGAAAAATTTTATTTGTCATAAAAACTTTTTGGCAGCGAGATAAAACGACAGTAAAACAAAATAATTTTCGTTGCAAAATATATTTTGCAACAATATTAATCTTTTTGCGACAAAAAATTTATGTTACTAATTCTCCTTTTTCTTGTAGTGAAAGAACACATACAAATTTACGACGTTATTACCAAAGGACTATTGTCTAATCCCCGGCAACGGCGCCAAAAACTGTTGATAGACGAAACAGCATACAAATTTCTGACGTTATTACCAAAGGACTGTGTCTAATCCGACAGCGGCGCCAAAAACTTGTTGGTTGACCCAAAACACATACAAATTTCAGCGTTATTACCAAGGACTATTGTCTAATCCGCTTAGCGGTGCAAAAACTTGTTGATATTATACTATACACCGCAATCTCTTAGCGTAATTCATTTTGAGTTTGTTTGGTCTTCTATTACGCAAGTCTGCTTGGTCGACAAGTAATAAAATGGATTTAAGTCGGTCTCGATCCCACGAGAGATCAAGAATTTTAAATCAACTACGACTACTCAATTTCCATACTCTTTGGACCCTGAAAATGATGATAGGATCCAACATTAGATGCTGGAATATTAAACTAACAAAGGAAAATAAGCTGAAGCGCAGCGTACGAAAGATAAAATGAAGAATAATGAATTTCTAATAGAATGAATACTGAGTAGTTATCCTCAGAAGACACATTAAGAGAAGCAGTTATAGTGAACTATCAATTCCTGTAGTTAATTCTGGTAAAATTTCTTGATTATCTCAAGTTTCAAAATCTGTCCAAGGTGTTGTAGTGCAGCTGGATCTCTCCATACTCCACATTTCATTATCTAATTGATGACCTGATTCTCTCGAATACAGGGAATTAGATAACTACTTTTAAAGGGACTTCCTTAATACGGGTATTTTTCTTCTTGATACTTCATACCCATTTTATGGTTTGTAAACCTTAGCTCGAGTTATCGGTCAGCGAGGATATCTGACTTCAGTTAGCCCTCCTCGAAATTGGGAATGATCAACCTTTCCTTGATTAGATCTCGGCTAACCGCGGGATTAGCCTCACTATCGAATTGGGGTGAACTCTTTGCTTGTTTAAATAGATAACTCATTCGACTCGTTCTTGATTTCAAGTGAGAAGAGGATTTATCTAAGTGAACTTACAAATCTCAAAGATCCCTAATAAGCGAGTTAGTATACCTTCAAAAGTATGTACAGTACTCAGGAATGTCTTCCTGTAATAGCTCGAGAGGACCTCCTTGTCAGTAATGGCGCAAATCTTAAGTATAAGAAACTGATATTCAGATCCCGAGACAATAAACCCAAAACCAGTAAATTTATTCTTCCGAAATTAACAAAGTTCTTTGGAAAGCAGATCGGGAAGATAGAACCGACTATAGCGTTCACTTAATGGAAGGTATTTGGATTCCTTAATTGCTGAATTACAGACGACGTTCCTCACGATCCCATAAAATCGCAATTTGAAAGCTGAAACAATGAATTCAGAAATTTATGCGAACGAACATTCCGGTGTAATTTGAAAAGAAATTGAAATCTGCGCATTCGACATTTCAACGATAACATCCAGTTGAAAAATACAGAAAAATAAAATATGAGAGCATAATGCATAAAGCGGCGAATGAAAAATTAAGAGAAAAATAAAGAAAGAAAAAATAAAAAAAAATGAAACTTTCGGCTATCGGACCTCTCGTGCATGGCCGTATTGCTGCTTGAGTTGGATGGCTAACGTATTTATGGGGTTCCTCGATTGGGCCCTAATCCGTGTAACTGCTTTGTGGTTTTAAGTATCAGGCCAAATTCAGCACATTCAAGTCGCGACGGTTTCTGTAGTGACATCATCAGTGTGAAATATGATGTGACGCTGACTGCCATATGCCCAGCGCCAGTTTAGTCATTCTTGGTGTGACATCACCGTCTTAATAAGTGACATCTTCTCACGTCTTGGCGGAGTTTCAATTGTTCACTCTCGATGTAGCGGCGTGATATCTTATCGCGACTGGCTCGTTAACTGTAACGGCGTGTCGCCCGGATAGCGCGCGACATCAATCTCTTATCGCGACATCATCTTAGACTACGCATCATTGATACAGTCGTTCTGATGCCGACCGATCTCATCAGCGACATCAGCTTAGTTCTCTAAGGCTTTATTTGGTTGCCGATGCTCCAGCGACCTCGATCCCGTGTCAGCGACATCGACCTCGATCGATGCGATTTTCAACGCGCCGGTCTCGCGACTTGGTACATTATCGTGACCTCATGGCAAACTTCACGCCAGTGGCGGTCGGTATGCGACTTGATCTCTTGACATCAAACGTAGCTTGCGGTCTTCTCTTGATGGTTCTTGATGCCGTGACTTGACCTCTTGTCGTGACATCGTCGATATCGCGACCCCATCAATCCACGTCGCGACATCAACAGGGTTCGTGACGCGGTCGAACCTCTCGCAGCTTAAAGGTGTTTACGTTGTGCGAAATGGAATGGCATCGCGGCGTCGTTCTCTTAGCTCACGATTACCCTTCCATTCTTGTCGGTATAACATCGCGACTGCGTGCGTTCTTCAATTCTCTTGGTAGTAGCGACCTCGGAATTTATTGTGCAATCTGGTATAATGGTCGGTAATTCTTTTTCATTTACGCTCTGCCATTATTGCATCTTTCCCTCCGCTTATTCTTTGTATTTTCTACTTTCTTTCTCTTCACCGCTAATGACAAATAGGTGAGTTTAACCGTAGTGCAGCCTTATCAATTATTCAATTTTAACTGTAAATCAAACAGAAAAATGGACTAAAAAGAGATGACTTTTAAGCTCATCACTTCTCTTATTTTTCTTTTCTTTTCTAATTCAAGATATTGTTCTAATAACTTTTCATCTAAACTTCCTTTTTCAATATTTTCTCTTTTTATTGTTCTTTCAGGATATTTTCTAAATATTAATTGTTCTACCATTTTTCCAGTTGTTCCTTTTACATATTTTGAATCTTTCCCTATACTGATAAGAGTATTTTGTTGTATTTCTATGTTTATTATCCTATTTTCTATTTTATTTTTTCTTCGATTTTTTTTCTAATACATTATCCATTCGTTTATAGCTCTTAATATTTCTTCCATTAATATTTCTACTTTTTTAGCTTCCATTTTGTTAGGTTTGTAACTCTGGCTTTGCAAATTTTCTCAATCATTATATAATCCATAAATTCTTTAATTTTGTTTTTCTTTTTGGATTTAGTTTTATTTCTCTTTTATTAGTTTTTAATGATTTTGGATGTTTCTCCATTTCTGACTTTTATCTTTTCTACCACTTTTCTTTATTTGTTTACGGATCTAGATTAACATTAAAAAAATTAAATATTCGTATAATTACTTACTATATCGAGTATTATTATATTTGTAAGTTCTACATATGTTTTGGATCGACTTTACAGGTAAACTAGTTTCTAAACATTCCATAACCATTTTATATATTGTGTTTTTATTCTTTCAATTTCTGGCTGGTAAATTCTTTACATAAGTCTGTCTTTTTCTAAATATTTATCTATTGATTGTTGCCACAAAGCGATTTTATTGTCATTTCACTCATATTTACATACTTGGACTTTAATTTTATTTAAGTTAAAATATTTCACTTAGATCTTCTTGATTATAGGCTTCTTGAATTTCACCATTGTCATCTACTATATTTTAAATCTAAAGTGATTATCATTAAGTATATTTTGTCTTAAAATTTTGATTTTGCTTTGATTAGTATTTCTTCTTTCATTTCCTGAGGGAGATTTAATTGTATTATTGTCATTGATTCTTCTTGAGATATTTGAGGTTTAGAGATATACAATGTTTTTAATATCCAATTATATGTTAAGAATTCCAATTTGTAATAAGTTAAGGCTTCTATTATTACTGCCATTAGGATCATAATCATCATTTCACTTAATATCTTCATGATTCAACTTTTCCTTATCAATTGAACTTGGAATTTTATTATTTAATTTGTTAGGTGGATTTCACTATCAATGGCTTAAATTCACACGTTCTTTAACTCTTGATCTTTGACTATTTTGTTTTTTATTATTAGTTTTACTATTTGGTTACTATTGCATTTAATATTACTATTTGCTTTTTACTATTTTAATTGATTTTGTTCTAAATTTTTACAAAAATACTTTTATATTGGTTAACGATCTTATCGTTCTATCAAATTCTTGTAATCACGGAATTCTTCAATATGATACTCAATATGATTTTGTGTTAGATTTATAAGCTTTGTTTTGTTATTTTACATTTTAAATTCTTCTATGTTTCCTTATCAGTTAAATCTATCATGCTTATATTATACTTGGACCTTTTACGCATAACACATTATTCCCATTAAACCGGTATTACATGTCAAATTGTTCTAAATCATAAGCTTCAATATTATATTACGTAATTTTTGGATAATTTATTCTTATTTTATCTCTTAAATAAAATAATATTATTTTCTTTATGTCTTTGAATTTTGTTCCAATTTCTTGAGCATTTCAGCATTATAATCAGAGAATTTCAGCATTATAATCAAAGAATTTCAGCATTATCATCCTATCATTTATACCCCATTTTTTATCTGAACCTAGGGCTCTGATACCATTAGATGTAGGCTCTATAAAACTCAATAGAGGGTAATCAGCGGAACACACAAAACAATCAGAAATTGATGAAATTGATGAGACTAGAGAATACTTATATGCAGATAAGAGTTTTAAAATAATAAAAATAACCTCAATCTCCTCAGTTACCTGTTATATGAAGCAATCCAGTGACCTTCGTATCTTGCAGACGTGATCCCTTCTTCCCCTAACGCCTTCTGGCTCGGTGGTACTTAGGACAGGGTCGGTATCAAAGACACTCCTTTGTATGAATCGACACACATAAAAAATATCTGAGGAAATTTTCCAGGGTACATTTCATTGTAATAAAATAACCTCGATCTCTCGATTTGTTATATGAAGCAATCCAGTGACCTTCGTATCTTACCGACAGCAATCCCTTCTTCCCTAACGCCTTCCTGGCTCAGCGGTACTTGGGACAAGTCAGTATCAAAGACACTCACTGTATGAATCGACACACATAAAAATATCTGAGGAAATTTTCAGAATTTTTATTTCATTTAAAATAACTCTCTATCTTACATCTGGCTTCTGAGGAAGCTTAGCACTCCATTCCACACTTTTTGATACACAAGAGAGATGGATGCTTTCTGATGATTTTACAATGAGAATTTATCAGTATTTATAGAGGAGAACCTCCACTGTTTTCAGATTCTCTCTTATCTTCTTATCATATGTTTATAGGTACTCCAGTTTTTAAATTTTTAATACGCTAACTGTCAACATTTATTTCTTCTTTTTCTTCTGCAGTCTTGTCATCTTGAAATTCCAAGCATCGTCTGTCATCTATCTTATTTCTTTTGACTTTTTCCACTCGTTTATGGTCTTGTCATGATGGAGATTTGATCATCTTCATTTATTATTTCTCCAGCTGTCTTTGAAGCACAGTTTACAATTATAGTGGTTGGCATTTATTGTGAGATACTTTCATAGTTGTTATTACATTTTGACATCTGTTTACATTTATTATGGGGCCACCTGGCCTCCCGGCTGGTGGTCCACTCACGATGTATTTGAGCAGGGGTGGGTCCAATTTGCAAATATATCGTTAACCGCGGAATACAAGTGGATGTCGGGTTGACCATTCACTTCAGAAAATCGGGCGAGTCTCCTTTATGCGGGAGCTCTACCCAAATGAACACACACATGAAACACATCCCAAGCGGTCAATATAATCACAATGATACAAGTATGGATAAACGGCCTCTTGGGTACATACTACAATATCCATAAAAACATACCAACTATATCAATAGTTCTAAGAGTTCAAATGTTTACTCTTATACAACATATATTAAAATACTTTCGAATTCTAATACATGTAAACACCACAAATCCAAAGCCACAATCATTTTCTTCTATTCGACCTCTAGAATGAGTCGTCTCCTCACACGCTCACACATTGCACCAAAAGGGGTCCCATTTGGGTGAGCTAATGCTCGATGGGAGAATCGCCACTAAGTGGGCTACTCTCACCACCAGTCTTTGTGCAAATGTTCCAATTTAAACACACGTCAAGCAAATGCATGATCCTACTTGAATGTCTACGACCAACTTCGGATCCAGTGCCAGGCTCTCACGCTCGCCTAAGCCTTGTATGAGAATTATTATTTTATTAGTGGACAACCCTCCCAGATGTATATATATCAGTTAGGTAGCTCAGCCAGTTGATATATTATTTGTTAATGGACTACCCTCAGGTGAATATCCAATTGGGCGCTCAGGCGATTGATATTTTATTTGGACTACCCTCAGATAATTAATATTTTAGACTACCCTCAGAGACCATTTTCTAGACTCGTCATGCACTAACTCCTATGGTCACAGGATGTACCCGGTGCATATGGAATGCATGTATACTTGATTCCAATCTGATCCCAATCACATGCAAATATGTAAACATGCACATATCCACATAATATCCAATTACACAAATCATATCAAGTATAATAAATCAATTAAATACGTAATTAGCTCCTTGAAATTTAATGAGTCATACGAGCAATTCAGCAGATCTTTCATTTAGACACATATCCACCGCAAAAATATATATTTTAGTGTCACTATTCCTAAGAACGGTAAAAACCTGGTTTGGTTCAAACACACTTTCATTCCTTCGGTTCTTAGTGAACCCGGGTTTCCACGACCATTCAGGCCTTTTTCAGTTCAAGGCATACATTAACACATTTATCTCACAATAAGCCACCCAATCAGCGTGGGTGATCCTGAATTTGTCCACATGGTCGAAATCTAACTTCAGGTTCAATTTGGAGATCGATCAAGCGGCACGGCCTCATTGACTCAAACATTCACAAAGTGCTTAAGAGGAAAAAACAGGCGGGAGAAACCCACACCTCAGGGAGTTTGAAGAAACTCATCGGCCTGCGAAGCCCTCTTCGCGTAGACGGTTCTCCTCTTTGTACCGAGGCGAATTAAATGGTCGAATCGCGTATTTTTGAAGTTCTCTCTCTCTAAATTTCTCTCAGAAATTGGAACTTCTTGCATCTCGGCTTTTTGTTTCTACATTTTTGGCTTCTTTTGTATTTGAGAGAGGCCAGTCATTATCGTGTTTTATTAACAGTGAACTAAATGATTCCCAATTGACCGTTATGTCGCCCGTTTCACGGAATTTGATGTTCGGCCTTTATCTCGGTCGTCAGTTTCATCGTTCTCTCTACTCACACCACTTATGGAGCGTGATGCGTGTTATATGTGACTTTCGTCTAGCGAAAATGCGTTTTACATTTGCCGACGATGCCTCGGCGTGTCAGCTCGAGCTATCTGAGTGTGAAATTTCGTGCTAGCTATATTTCGCGAGACGATTCCAACAGTTCAATCCTTTTTGTCATCCGAGATCTAGAGAATAAATTACGGATTTTTAAGCGAAATTAAAATTTTGTAATCTAATTTACGATTTTGCCCTTTTTCCAGAAATTAGAATTTCTCGGGTCTTACACACAGGCTAGACCCCTAGCTCACAGGGGTTTCTTTCGCCTCCGTGGGCTCGAACCTGGGACCATGAGCTTAGATGCCCATTCGGTGGTTCCCCTTTACTGGCTGAGCTAGTAGCCCGGGTTGGTAGTGGGAACACGCCGAATAGTATCTAAGCTCATGGTGAGGTGACCCACGAGGCGCAGCCTGTGAACTGGGAATAACTGAAATGGTTCACCCTCGTCAGTGGGCCGGTGGGCCCTTACAAAAGGCGCCTTATATCCTGATCCTCACCCCACGGCCCGCTCAGACGGAGAAATTTGTGTCGATTCACGAGCTATCCTAGCTCACCGGGGTTTCTTTCGCCTCCATTAAGGCTCGAAGACACAGGACCATGAGCTTAAGAGGTACCCATTCGAGGTAGTTCCCTACCAAGCTGAAATTACTAGCTCGATTGGTAGTGAATCTCCCCATTGGACCTTAAGCCCCTGGTCCTGGGTTCGAGGAGTCTCTGGGAGCGAAGAAAATGCCCTAAGGGAGGGCATGATATTCATGTGAGTGGGATTTTGAAGGGCACCCGTTAGTTCTGAAGGGTGGACCCCACGATTAAGATTTTGAAGGGCACCCTGTGGTCACGAAGGGTATGGACCCCACGGGGCACCACTAGAATAGGAGTGAGTGCATGACATAAAATTGAAGAAAACGAAAATGTTTGTGAAGGAATTTCAAGGAAGATTTTCCGAAGAATTGCCTTGGAGTTGTCCAACGGATCACCGGATGAGGACCGCGAAGCCCATTTTAGGAGAAATATCGGCTATTCGCCTCGGAGGTAGTCGATGTGTTCTAGAAATTCGGTAGTGAGTTTTCGAGAACAAAAAGCTTTTGTTTTGAAAACTGGATATTTTACTCACATTCGACTTAGGTATATGTGAGGGAGTAGGTGAGGACTCGGGACATGGGATTGGTGACAGGCCGAAAACGTGATGTGTAAAATGTACGCCTAAGTGCGCAAGTGCACGCGTCGCCCCAGTAATACGATTGTACGATGAGTACGGGATATCGATCCACGGGGATGATCTTCGTGACTCTGAGAGATTTACTTTTCAAATATTATCACGGATAATACGTATTGTGTAAAAAGGGTACTAATGCGAAAGTAAAATAAACAAGCGATCTGAATAGTTACTATGTAATGGAGACTAGGCTATGTCTCCCCCTGCCCTTCTTCGATGGATTACGTCCTAAATATGATATTGTGTTTTATTTATAATTTATTAATGGCTAGGTGATCTTAATTCTGAAATACCCTCTCTCAAGATTGTATCCACTTCCTATCTACGCTAGTAGTGTTGAGTGTATCTCTGCACAACTCGATACTCGAAATGCTTAAAATGCTCTGGCAATTGCACCTCGGGATCGGAATATCTCTATTTGCGAATCGGCCAAGGCTGCTCTATTCGAGATCTTTAGGTATCCTCTGTCTCAAATCTAGGATCTCCAGTAATATCGCTAATGTTGGCCGAGACATCATCGTACATGGTGATTCACGAGATATAGACGAATGTGCCGAATTATAAACAAGCTGAATAATATAAAGAAATACTAATTTTAATCCCATGCGAAGCGTGGCAGGGGGTTCAACACTACCTAGTATAGATCTAGAACATCTTGAATAAGAAAATACCAATATGTGATATATAAACATGGTTCTATTGTCCATATGAAGAAACAATACAAATCACGGGCTCTTCTTGAGATCAATGTCCTTTCTTTGCTTTCTGTTTTAGGTGCCCTAGTTAAATGCGTTCATGATCTCAGATCCCCTCAGTCTGGTCCCCTTTTTGCTTTAATGATTGGGGAGAATAACTTCGCGCTAACGTCAGCGGCGTTAGGGCCGTCGCGACTTTGGGACGTCGCGCGGCGTTGGAAGCGTCGCGGCGATTGCCATAGCGACTTCTTTATATGTTGACTCAACATCGCGGCGTTGGGCGTCGCGGCGGTGATGGGGCCGTCGCGGCGTTAGGACGTCGCGACTTTAGAACATCCTTGGCGTTCAGTCATCTTCTCATTCTTCCCTCATGCAAAATCTGCCAAAAGCGCGCACCGCCTACACTGAGCGATCACCCGTCGGTCTTCGGGCTACAAAAACTCGTATTTAAATATAAAATAATACGAAAATATAAAATGGCAGCTGGTATAACTGAGTGTTTTAGACACTCATCACCCCCAAACTTAGTTTCTTGCTTGTCCTCAGCGATGGCTCTAAGCCACAGAACACTCTGTACTATAGTCACAACACGAAGACTAGTGATGCACATATTGATAAGTAGACGATCAAAATGGGCCAGGCTCACTTGTCTTTGTAGTTTTGTTGAAGTTCACGGATGCTACGGGTATTCAACTTTCTAAAGAACTAGGTTGAATTCGGTGAAAGTGACTAATGCCTCAGCCTCTGAAGTATTCAATAACCTTTCCCGAGACCACATGTGAGTTAAATAAATGACCTGCAATTGTATGCACAGGTTACAGGCCCCCGAACTTGAGTTGACTCACTGGTGGAGGAATCCTTTCTGAGAATGGTTGGGGCACCGTTCACAATACCTACTATATCTACTCACTACATAGAAACGAACTAGTGCCGTAGGTTCCTTTAGTGTCCATGTATGCGGGGATTAGTTGGTGACTCCCCACCGATTAGTTGGAAACCTTAGGGCATTGATTCCCTCAGACGTCACCTGAACCTTCTGACTAAACCTAAAGACCTAAGCTGTAGGTAACTTCCATCTTCTATCCTATGCAGGAAGTAGTGATGACTCCTTGATTGGCTCGGGGGCATTGGGCTTTGAAGACCACATCAGTTTGTGCGAGTTTCGATTGGAAAAGCCCACTTATTCTATCTCTATATATATTCTATTCTTTTTTCTTTTTTTTCTTTGGTTTGGGGCTCGAAGGCAATCCTCTTTTATTTACGATTGTCCCATCCTTTAGTGTTTAGAGACTCCCGGGGTTTGTTGAACCTTGGTGGCCCAGACTTAGTACCTAGGTATACCTAAGAGATCATTTTGTGTCTGCGAGTGATAGGCTCATTGAGAAGTAGTTTCTTGACTACCCATAAGTTGTTCACTAAGCCTCCCGCTGTCTGACCTAATTCTGAGGCATGAGCATCCTGTCATCCGTTTTCCATGACAATAGTGGATTCGGCCCAAAGTGATCTTTTATTCTCAAACATGGCACACACACACAAACTACTGATACACGAAACCACTACGTATAGATATGACTTCTTCAACCTGGCTTGAAACTAAACACACTTATTTCGACCAAACTAAAATGAAAAAGTAAAGCCTGAAACTAACATGATGTAACAAAACAAAACTACAGCACAAATCCCGAAAATCAAAACAAAGCAGTACTAATCCATAAAGCTTCGATCTACTCATTGAAAAAATATCGATTGTCCCATTTGTGAAAAACGATAGAGGGTGAAAGGCTCCTGTGATCATTTAGGTCAACTGCGGTGATGGCGATGGGCGGTGGCGGATGGTGGAATCTGGTAGGCAAAGGCGGGCACGGAGGACTCTTTCTTGAAGGGTGTGGTGCAGTTGTGTATGCGCATATCAGCGAGCGCCTCCGTATCACGGTAATGATGAGGACTCGGTGCTCTGGGTCTGGAATCTCGAATGCATCAGCGCTCGATGGTGAAACTGCCCAGGGTCCTCGGTCGGGTGAGGGACTGGAGGGAGCTGCCTCCGTGGGCTGCTGTGGTGGTAGTGGAGGTGGGTGAGACGAGGACTGCCTAATGTCTCCATGGGGATCGCCCAGGAGGCCAAAACGGGCCTGATAGTCGTGAAGCTCGTCCTCGTCCAAGGGCTCATGGCGGGAATCCTTAGACCCTTGGGTGAAATTGGTACGTTTGTCTCTTAAGCTGAAATGGCTTGTGATGAGGTGGCTCCCGCGCCTCATTGTCATCGAGGGCACATGACTCATTTGCATAAGCCATAAATGAGGAAAGGATGCCCCAAATTCATCTTAGCGTCCCAGTTATGGAGGATGGCGTCCTCTATAACACCTTGACATAAAGGAATATCTGAATGATGGCGTAGTTGAAGCGGGGCACGGCAGCGGTCACTTCACACGTCGTCGTCGGAATGAGGCGCGTGATAGTGATGCCAGACCTTAACAGGAATATAGGCGATACTTGGCCTTGAAGTGAACTGGCATGGCCCTCATTGTTGAGTTTCCACTCACCTGATCCACTAGTCGAACCCAGGTGACCTCGGGGTAGTGAGATTCATTTCGTAAAAGCCGATCAAACGGCTCCGAGGGGACATGATCCAGACTATAATAGCTATTGATCAACTCCGCACTGAAGTCGACCAACACTCCCCTCACTCGAACCTTCTTAACGACGTGGGAGGCGAGATTGGCGTAAAATTCTCGCACCACACTCATCGCAGCTGGATGAGGTGGTTGGCAAAGTGCTCGCCATCCCTTGGCCGCGATAGTTTTGCTGAAAAGTCGTCAGGGTGATGAAAACCCTTTTCCTTGATAAACGATCGGTTCTTACAAATGGTGCCGAGCCGATCGGCCCGGCTTCTCATTGACAAACCGTGAGACATCACTTAATTGGGGGGTCGACTAGTCCTTTGGGCCAGACCAGCTTTGTAGGCGGCTTGCCTCTTTCAGTTATTGGATGAAAGGACTTAGACTCCTAGGAGGGTGTGCACTCTAAACAATATGCGGAAACACCTAGAGTGCGGGAAGCAGAAGACAGTGTGGTAGAAAACATGGTGTATGCGTATACGCCTTTATTGCCCAGTGCAGTCGCCACTAAGTAGTGTACCAATGGTACGGATATCGATCCACGAGGATAGGTGTGTTGACTACAGAGAATTTCCTTTCAAATATTATCTGGACATACGCAATGTGTGAAAGGGTACTAGTGTTTGAATGTAAACTAAAATACTGATTTGAACGAATTACTATTTAATGGAGACTAGGGTTATGTCTCCCCCTGCCACTTTCGATGGATTATTTCTTAAAGATGATATTGTTCAATCTATTTATGATTTATTAATGGCAAGGTGATCTTGCCTACGAGATACCCTCTCTCGAGGTGTATTCGCCTATCTCGCTAGTAGAGTTGGGTGTATCTCTACCCCAACTCGGTACTCCGAAATGCTTAAATGTTCTAACCTTAATTGCCACCTTCGGGATCGGGAATATCTCTGTTCTGCAATCAACCAAGGTTGCTCACTCATATCTAGGTATCCTCATCTCTCGAATCTCGGATCTCTAGTATGATCATACTAATGTTGGCCAAACATTACCATGTAATTTATCCACAGATGTAAAGCAGATGATAATGAATCATAAATCAATGAATAATATAAATTAATAAACTTTAATCCATTCAAACGTGACAGGGTTCAACAATACCCTAGGTATAGATCTAGAACATAATGAGCAGAAAAGTATCAATAAGCGATATAACAAAACATCAGTTCCTAATCTCGAAAACGAGAAGAAATACAAATCACGGGCTCTTCTCGCAGATCGATGTCACTCTGCTCTGAATTACGGCGCCTGGTTTATGCGATTCCCCGATCTCAAGTCCCCTCGAATTAGTTTCCCATTTGCCTTTAATGATTGAGGAGGGCTCGCGATGGTCGCGACGTTGAGACGTCGCGACGTTGGAGCGTCGCGACGTTGCGCGCTTTTTGACTTCTTTAGATGTTGACTCTTGTCGCGGCGTTGGGGCGTCGCGACGTTCGGCCATCCTTATCCGCCGCGCCTCCTGGCACTCAAAAATTGCTTCAAAGGCGCCCTTTTTGCACGATTGCGGGTTTTGCACGATTGCACACGCATACACCAATCACCAAATCGGGTATCCGACCCGCAAAACTACGTATTTAAATATAAAATAAGCGCAAAATGTAAAGGCGGCCTTGAATTATAATCGGAGTGTTTTAGGCACTCATCACTAAACTTAGTTTCTTGCTTGTCCCCAAGCAGGCCCGATAAACCTAACACACACTGTACTATAATCGAACCACGAAGATCATGTTGCCAATGCGATGAGAGGATCAAATTAGGCGGAAGCTCGCACCTCTGCTAGTTCTATTTGAAGTTCACGGGATTCATGATTGTGTTCGAATTTCGAAAGAACTAGGTTGAACTTCGGTGGGAGTCGCCAAGTGTCTCGACCTGCAGTATATTAAATGGCCTTTCCCAGTGATCTATGCGTATAAAGAAATGACCTCTAGTGTATGCTTAAGTTCCGACGCCCCCCAAACTAGAGTTCAACTGGCCTAATTGGGAAAATCTAACTACAAAAGGATAAGAACACACCGTTTTCAATATCTAATATATCTACTCACTACATAGAACAAACCTAGTGCCCATAAGTTTATGTTAAGTGTCCATGTAGCGGGGATTAGTTGGTGACTCCCACGAGTTAGTTGGGGCACCGGGCATTCGGGTTCTTACCCGCCAGGCGTCACAGGAACACTTTCAGCTAAACCCTAAAGATTCTAAGGCTGTGGGAAACTTCATCTTACATCCTGCCAGCGGGCGGTAAGTCAATGACTCAGGCCAGTTGGCTCAGGGCATTGGGCTTTGAAAGGCCCCTCGGACTGTGCCCGGGATTCTGATTGGAAGATCCCACTTATTCTATCTCTATATGTATATATATATATATATATATATATATATATATATATATATATATATTTTTTTTTTTTTCTTTTTTTTTTTTTTTCATTTTGGTGCTCGAAGGTGCTCTTTATTCACGGTGTCCCATCTCTTTGGTTTTTAGAGACTCCTAGGGTTTGTTAAACCTTAGTAGTTGGGCTCGGTACCTATGCATAACCTAGAGATCATTTGTGTGTGAGTGTGATAGGCTCATTGAGAAATGGTTTCTTGAATAACCGGAAGTGATTCACTATGCCTCCCCCTCCTATTCAACCTAATTCCCGAACATTCAAACGACCAATGCAACCTTTCTTTATTGACACAAGTGGGTTCGGCAAAAAATTTGATCCCCTACTCTAAAGCATGGCATCACATACCTGTACACACACAACTACCTATACAAACACCACCACACGTACGTATGATCTAAAGCGCCAAACATGACTAAACACAAACTGATAATAAGATGGCGCTTGTAAATGCAACTTCTCATAAAATATAAAGCCGGCGAAATGTAAACTAACATGCATAAATAAAAATAAACTACAACACTAATACGAAAATCAAAGCAAAACAGTACTAGTCTAACAAAGCCGATCACCCACTCCTTACCCCCAAACAAAAATATCCGGTGTCCCATTGTGATAAAGAAACGGGAGAGGTGAAGAACTTCCCGGTGATCATTTGGGTCCCAGCTGCGGTGGTGGCGGATGATGGAATCTGAGGGTGAGCAAGGCGAGCACGGAGGCTGCTTCTTTATTTGAAGAATAGGCTGGTTGGCCAACCGTGCGCACATCGGCGCGAAGCCTCGCGTATCTGTGTGAGGAGGACTCGATTGCTCGCAGGTCTCGTCGGGAATGCATCAAAGTGCTCGATGGGGAGAGCCACCGGGTCCTGGTGGGGTGAGGGGCTGAAGTACGCCTCAGGTGGGTGGTACGTGGTGGTGGTGGAGCGGATGGGAACGGGGCGCGATGTCTCCACCAGGGATCGCCCGAGGGGAGTCCAAAGCGGGCGATAGTCGTGAAGCCGTCCTCGTCAGGGCTCCTTAGGCTGGAATCGTAGGCTCCCTCGGGTTGTGGGACACCGGTTTGTCTCGCTTGGTGATATAGCCTTGATGAGGTGTAACCACGCTAGTTGTCATCGAGCACCCGTCGTTTGCATAAACCATAGATGAGAAGGTGCCCCAAATTCATTTTGGCGATCCGGTTATGGAGGACGATAACATCCTCTATGGCACGCTTGACATCGGGATATCTGAATGATGGCATAGTTGAGCAGGGCACGCTTGGCCGTCACTTCACACACATTCGTCGTCGGAATGGGGCGCATTGATGAAGTGATGTCTGCCGGATATAGGAATAAAGGCCAAATGTTTGGCCTTGAGTGAATGCATGGCCCTCAGCGGTAGGTTTTCCACTCACCAGGCCATTAATTCGAAACCGAATGACCTCGGGGTAGTGAGTGCTCGTAAAGCCGTCAAAGCGTGACTCAGGGACATGGGTAAAGATCATGGCAGTGATTGATGGGCTCACCGCCTTTGAAATTAGACCAACACCCCCCTCACCCGAACTTTCTTGACGACGTGGGAGGCGAGATTAGCCCTAGAATTCGCACCACTCATCGTATTTGGATGAGTGGATTGTGAAAAGTGCTCGCCATCCTTGGCGCGATCGTCTTCTGAGAAAAATCATCGGGGTGGTGAAACCCTTTTCCTTAAAGAAAAACGGTTCTTGCGGATGGTGCGAATCGATCGCGTACCCTCGGATTCACCAGCAGTGTGACATCGTAATTTGGTCGGGTCTCAGCGCTGGGCCGGCAATGAAGCGACACGCACTGGGCATTGGTGGCGGACGGATCGCGGGCTCCTAGGATGGAATGCGATGCTGCTTTGTCGCGATGTGCTTTGGTGGGTGCAGGCGATAGAACCAAACACCTAGAGGGCATATGAACCGAGAGAGCCTAATGGGCTGCGGGCGTAGACACCTTACTGGACGTGTAATCAAACCCATTTGGCGCACGAACTCTAAGAGTCGCGGCCCGAGGATGAAGGGTGAGCCATGCTTAGAGGCACGGACACCTCTTTGGGTGTGGGGTGGTGCTAATAAGAGATGATGGACTAGGGCGAGAAGGATGAACTTAGTGGTGACGGTGATGGTGTCGGAGGGCAAAATCGCGGCCTCGGCCAGGATGGAAGATGTGCTCCGGTAAGGATGGTGGGCGAAGTCACGGGGTTTAGGGTTCGAGAGATGGATGAGGCAAGGTAAGAGCGAGGAAAATGAAGGTGATTTGGCCTTAAGCGAGCGGCGTGGCGTTCAGGCGACGTCGCTGACGTTCAGTAGTAATAATCAGTAGCCGGCGGCGTTGGATATCAGCGTCGTGGCGTTCCCGAAGAAGTTACCAAAATCAACGTCGCGACATTCCAGAGAATGGTTAAAATCGACGTCGCGACGTTGGATATCAACATCGCGACGTTCCAGAGGGTGTCAAAATCAACATTGCGACGTTCGTAGCCAACGTCGCGACGTTCTAGAGGAGAGTCAAAATGGCGTCAGCGGCGTTGAGGCGTCAGCGGCGTTGACCGCTCGCGGCGTTCGAGACGCGTCGCGGCGTTCTACGAAGGCTAAAATGTTCATTAAGCAACCATGGTCTCGGATAAAAACACTCCCCCTCTTGTAAATGTGACTCTTTGGACTTTTGTGGGGCTGCGAGAAGCTGATCCTCTCGATTACTTGCTTCGCTAGTCACGAAGTAAGCGATCAAAAAATGAAGCGAGATAATAAAATTTAAACCGTAGAAAGGAAAATTGCGAAGAACTTGGGTTGCCTCCCCAGAGAAGCGTATTATGTTTTAATGTAGATTGCTTCGTGGCCTGAATCTCAATTTGCTCGTGGACGAGCTCTATGATCTCTTGCATTTCTTCACGATGCGGTCGAAGGAATGTCGATTCTCCGCGTCGTTTCGCCTCGAAATATGGCTTCAGCGGGTTGGGTGGTGATTGTAGATGTGCCTTTTAGGATGTGTAACCTCGGCCCTTCATGTGAAAGACCTTAGTCCTTTGTGAAGGCGGATAATCTAGACTTCAATTTCCTGGAAGAGCTTTGGCGGGAGTGCAGAGGACTTGTTGTCACATCGTGAGATTCCTTTACACGTAAATGTGTTTATCGTGCCCGGGCTTTTTTGTCTTTCCTTATAAATGCGGGCATTTTCATAAGCCGTTCTGATTCGTCTAGTTCAGCGGGTGTAGCGATGCGCTTCTCATAGGCTAGTGTCGCATCCCATATTTGCTTGTCGAGTTGCCCGGTAGGCTCGTGCTCCAATTCATTGGAAGATGCGTACTTTACCATACACAAGTGCGGCGACATACAGGAGTTTTAAATGTTGTGCGGTACGTCTAGAGTGCATCTTCGATCTTTTTAGACCAATCCTTCCTGGAACTGTTAACCGTCTTCTCTAGAATAGACTTAATTTCTCGATTTGACACCTGCAACACCCGTTTGACTGCGGGTGATATCTCTGAGAGATGTGCGATGTGCGCACCCCATACTTTTGTAAAACCTTGTCAATCACCTTATTGTAGAAATGAGTACCATTATACGCGATCGGTGCTCGAGGTTCGTCGTGAGAATATGTGGCTGAAGAAATTGAGCCACGACCTTATCGTTGGTCGCGGTGCGAATTCTTCAACCCAGCCCGAGACATAGTCTTGCCGGTAGTGCTGATTGTTATAAGATGAAATGGTCGCATGAAATCCATTCCCCATAAGTCCAAATGACTCTACTTTATAATGGGGTGCATGGGCGGATTCGTCCTTTCTAAATACCCCCATTCGATTTGACATTTGTCACATGTGGATCTGAAATGATGAGCATCTTTGAATAAGGTAGGCGGTAAGCCTGATTGGAGAACCTTGGGTACATTGTTGTTCTCACGGCCGCAAAATGTCCACCACCACATGGTAGAGTGTGGCGATGGTTTTAAAACAACATGCATTTCATCCTCGGGCACACATCTCGGATCCACTTGGTGGCCTTGATATACATAGAGGATTAGCTCCTCCCGATAGTAGTGTTTCAAGTGGCGAAAACCTCTTTTACGGTGATAGTTGAATTACGGAGGGACGACCTTGGCTGCAAATAATTCCGCGTAATCACCTGGAAACCATGGAGCGCCTCTTGTCTTCAACTGACTAATAGGTGCTCATCGAAAAGTAGTCATTATGAATCATCACTTGTCCGCTGATACGTGAAAGATGATCTGCCACTAAGTTCTCAGTGTCTCTCTTGTCTTTAATCTCAGCGTCGAATTCTTACCTTAACAGCACCCACCAGTGTCGAGTTTGGCGTCTTTTTAGTCATCAAGTATTTAATGGCGGAATGATCAATTATGAACCCGACCTTGTTACCAATAAAATAAGGTCTGAATTTAGCCGAGAAAGCAAAGACAATAGCCAATAGTTCTTTTAACGGTGGCGTAATTCAAGCGACATCATTCAAAGTTACCAGTGGCATAGTAAATTAAGAAAATTTTCTCTCGCTTACGCTGACAACTTTGATCGCAAAATCGCTTGCGTCACTTTATAAGTTCAAATGGAAAGGACGATCAGGAGCCACGTGATAGGGCTGATATCTTATCCTTCAACCGCTGAAAATGCATGCAAACCTTTGCGAATCAAACTCAAATGGGATCCGGACGAGAAGGTTGAACAACGGTTTTGCAATCTTAGAAGTCTTTGATGAATAGCCTATAGAATCAGCGTGCTTTAAAACTTGAATCCACTTTTTCTGGAAATGAGGTGGAGTAGTTTTCAGTGCCTCAATCTTTGCTCACATCCACCTCTATTCCTCTTCTTAGAATCATTAGTAAGTACAATACCCTCTTGTACCATAAAATGGCACTTCTCCCAATTGAGCACTAAGTTGGTCTCCTCACATCTTATCAAGACTGATCTCAAATTTTCCAGACAGTTGTCAAACGAATTACCCAATACCGAAAAATCATCCATGAAGATCTCGATTGTCTTCTCAACCATGTCGGAGAAAATGGCCATCATACATCATTGAGGTTCAGACGCGTGCACAGTCAAAGGGCATCCACGAATGCGAATGTCCATGGGACATGTAGATATCGTCTTCTCACGATCTTAATTTACTCGCGATTTGTTGATTGTAGTAGGAATATCCATCAAAAGCAATAATATTCATAAACTGTCCCGATCTTGACATTTGATCTAGGAAACGGCAATGGGAAATGATCTTTTAGTGGCCTTATTCGGTTTAGATAATCAATACAAATCCTCCACCGTGGCATTAGAGAAGGTAGTAATATGTTGTTCCTCGAGTTCTTATAATGATTGTTCCTCCCTTCTTGGGTACCACTTGAACTGGACTAACCCATGCACTGTCTGAAATAGGATAAATTACCCCAGTATCTAGCCATTTTAATACTTCCTTTCGGACTACCTCTTTCATTGTTGGATTCAACCTCCGTTGCGCTTCCACTGAAGGTTTGTACCCCTCTTCCAGCAGAATACGGTGCATGCACATGGAGTGAATCCCTTTAAATTGAGTGAGACCATCGAGGCATTTACTGTGATCTTTGGGACCTCGATGAATTTCTCCTCTTCTAGTTAGGTCAAGATCTTGAGATAATCTTTGGTAGGTGGATGCTACCCCAAGGTATGCATACTTAAAATGGCTAGGTAGGGGTTTTTGTTCCATCTTGGGTGGTGGTTCCACCCATGGCACTGGCGTTTTAGCTCCTTCACCTAGAGATTCGAAGTATTTCCTCCTATTGGGTCCGAAAGAGTCCATCCATTTAACATATTCCTCTGCCTCTTCGCTCATGTTCTCAGAATCATTCTCTACTAGGCTAGCCTCCCGAAGGGTCGAGTGAGACCACTTTGGTTGAACCTTTATAGCCTCTACTATTTACGCCATGAAGCGCGTGTCACTTTGAGGATGTCTCACGACGAGAGCCGTTGAACTTGACCTGCGTCTTCACGCACTCTCAATTTCAATTCTCCCCTACGAACATCAATCATTGCCACCGAGTTGCGAGAAATGGAGTGCACCAGTTATGGGTATTTCTTTATCTTCTTCCATATCTAATACAATGAAATATCTTTGGGAGAGAAGATAAACTTGTCAACTTTCACAAGGACGTCTTCTATTACCCCTCTCGGTCTTCTGAATCTGTCGTATTTGAAGTGTATTGTAGTTAGACCGGAGCCTCACCTAATCAGCCAGTTCACAAAAATGGATAGGGCATGAGATTAATCGCACCCAAAATCCTGAAACTCAGATGGCATTTCAATGGTGCAAGGGATAGTGAAACTGCCTGGGTCTTTGAGCTTTTGCGGCAGCTTCCTGCGTAGTATGTACTTTGCATTTCTCAGTTAGTTAACTATTTGAAATCAGCCCGATCTTCTCTTACGGGACGAGAATGTCTTTCATAAATTTCACATAGGCAGGCATGCTCGGGGCATCGGTAAATGGGATATTGATGTAACTTTTTGAACACCTTCATGAATTTAGTGAAGCTAGCATCGGCTCCAGGCTTCTTTTAGGCGTTGTGGATGTAGATTTGTGGGTTGTCCTTTGCCCCGATTGTGTTTTCTAACGGGCTGTTTCTCATTAGGATCGTTCTTTATACGCATCATCATTACGGCCAGGCACGGATGACCTTCTGCGATCTCCTCCTCTATGGCGAGGTTGTGCACGTGTTTCTAATTCCTTGCACTTCGGCATAGCTGGCGGCATGTTCATTCCCATCTCTTCTTGAGTTTGCCAAGGTTGCTTGGTAAGGCACCCGGTTGTCTTCTGACCCGATAGTTAGCGTTTTGACCTGTCTGGCCTCGATTTCAGCGGCCCCGTGTTTGCCCAGTTGTTCAATTGGGTTACTCTTTGCTGCCATTCGCCGTCTCATTCCTTGAAAGCGGTGGGAGGTCGGCGTTGTCACGAGGCTTGTTAAGTCCGCTTTTCCGGGAGGTGGTTCACTAACTTGATTTGATGGCATATTGTTCGGATTGTTCACTCCGTCCATATCGCCGATTGTTTTGGCGATTACGGTCGATTAATGCATCACCTTGGCCTTGATTTTGATTTTATTAATTGTTTCCCCCATCTTTGTCGCTAACTGCTGTGCTTGACTCTGATTGAACCCGACACGTCGCGGGCGCGCTCTTGTTTAGTTTCTTGGCCGGCGTGCGTGCTATTGTCGCGTCCTCGCGGAGATTCTGACTCCCATGGGTTAGTGCAGTATGGCATTCACGATTACCTTCTTTGTCTAGTTAAGCTAGCGGTGTTGTGCAACATGATTGACGGTGTTAGGACCTCATTATCAGTGCACCGCTGGCTTTTGCACGGTGTAGTCTTCTCCCTAGGCCATTGGTTTGTGTTGGTCGCAGCATCTTCCAGAATTTCATAAGCTTGGTCTGTGGTTTTCTTCATTAGTGCTCCTCCAGCTGAGGCATCAATCACTGTTCTCGTTGCATTCCTCAGACCATTATAAGTATGGACTGCATCCATCTGTCGATCTGTGATCACGGGCACTTCATATGGATTCGTGAAATCTGTCCCATGCCTTTGCCAGGTTCTCCCCCTCTAATTGTCGAAATGTTAATCTCTTTACCTGATTTGTAGAATTTTGAGTGGAAAAAACTTGGTTAGGAATTTTTGTACTAAATCGTTCCATGAAGTAATGGAATGCGGGTGGTGACTTGTTGCTTGATGCTTGGCTCTATCACCTAGTGAGTGGGAACAGTGCAACACAGGTGCTTCGGTAACCCCATTGTACTTGATCGTATCGCAGACTTCAAGGAAGTTAGTCAAATGCATATTTGGATTCTCATTAGGCAACCTGTGGAACAGGATGTTGAAGCAAGCGTAAAGTGGTAGCTTCTAACTTCGAAGTTGTTTGCCTGAATAGGTGGTCTTCTGATAGCTGTCTAAACAATAGTGGGTGGTAGAGCAAACTCCTCTAACAACATGAATGGATCATCTGGTTGAATAAATGGCCTAGGTGCTTGATTCCTTCTGTTATTCCCATTTCGGCCTCTCTGGGGCTCGTTTTGCTCAATGCTAAGATCCTGCTCTTCATTGTTCGCCATGTTTACTTGAATTCTAATCTGTTCGTTCATTTGTTCTCGGTGTGTGCGTAAGTTCTTTACGCTCGGGATCAAAATAGATGTTGGTCAACCTGATCTCGGGTGCATGCCTCCTTTGAAGCCTAGCGCAATCTGCGCAAACAATAAGACCAAATTACCAAAGACTTGTAATAACAAATAAAAATTCCGCAGAGTAATATCTAATCATGGTCTTCTATATCAATCTAAACCTATCCCCGACAACGGTGCCAAAAACTTGACAGGCCGAAAACGTGGTGTGTAAAATGTACGCCTTTGTGCTCAAGTGCACGGTCGCCTAAGTAATATACAAGGTACCAAATGGTACTGATATTCATCCACGGGATGCGTGTGTCGACTCATGCAGAATCGTCAAATATTATCTGGACATACGCAATGTGTGAAAGGGTACTAGTGTTTGAATGTAAACTAAACTATTGATTTGAACGAATTACTATTTAATGGAGACTAAATATGTCCCCCGCCACTTCGATGGATTATTTGAAGATGATATTATTCAAATTTCATTTATGATTTATTACCTGTTAAGGTGATCTGCCTACGAGATACCCTCTCTCGAGGTGTATTCGCCTATCTCGCTAGTAGAGTTGGGTGTATCTCTACCCCAACTCGATATCCAAATGCTTAAATGTTCTAACCTTAATCGCCACCTTCGGACGGAATATCTCTATTTAACGAATCAATCAAAGGTCGCTTACTCATATCCCCTAGTATCCTCATCTCTCGAATCTCGTGATTCTAGTATGATCATACTAATGTCACAAACATTACCATGTAATTTATCCACAGATGTAAAGCGATGATAATGAATCATAAATCAATGAATAATATAAATTAATAAACTTTAATCCATTCAAACGTGATGGTTCAACAATATTCTGTGTATAGATCTGTAATTATAATGAATAAGAAAATATCAATAAGCCATATATGAAACATCGGGCTTCTAATCTCCAAACAAAGAAGAATATAAAATCACGGCTCTCTCCCGCATCGAGCCACTACCGATTTACGCGCCCGGCTCAGACGATTCCCAATCTCCGATCCCCCCGAATTCGGCTCCCATTCAGCTTTAATGCATCGGGAGGAGAGACTCGCGCCGACCGCCGCGCGCGACGCCGTTGGGATGTCGACGCTGGAGCCGCCGCGACGCTGGGACGTCGCGACTTTGGAGCCGCCGCGATCGCTGGGACGCCGCGACGTCGAGCCGCCGCGCGACGCCGCCGCTGACTTCTTTGGGATGTCGATCAACGCCGCGACACGGATCGCCGCGACATTCCGCCCATCCTATGCACCGCTCCCGTCGTCCAAAATTGCTTCCAAAAGCCGCCCTTGCACCAATTGCACCCCGCACACACCAATCACCAAATCAGGTATCCAGCCACAAAAACTACGTATTTAAATATAAAATAAACGCAAAAACGTAAGACCGACGTGGGTATAATCTGAGTGTTTTAGGCACTCATCACCAACTAAGTGCACCAGTGACCCTAAATGTGACCTAGCCTGAACTAAACCCAAATTTGACCCTAAATGGGAATAAATGGACCCCTAGACCTAAGGTGACGACCGTATTAATGCGAGAACACTCTGGCCGGAGCGGGAGTGTGGAATGCGAGACCCGGGACAAAGGGACTCGGGTGTGTGATGGTGACGATGGTGCGTGAGAGCGGCGCTCTGAGGGCAAAACACTGGCCTCCGACCGGTGTGGTAGGGAATTCCGGCAAGGGTCGGTGTGGAAGGGTGTGCAGGGAGGCTAGGGTTCAGCCGGGGATGATACAGGGTAAGAACATCAAAATGGGATGTGTTCGCCTTAAACAGAGCAACGTCAGCGACGTCGAGGCAACGCCGCGACGCTCCGTAGAGGACAAGCAGCCCAACGTCAGCGACGCTGAATATCAACGCGACGCCCGCAGAGGAGGTGCAAAATCAACGGGCCGCGGACATTGATATCCAACGTTGCGACGTTGATATCCAACGTTGCGAATGCTATAGAGAAAGTGGTAGTAATCCAACGCCGCTGACGCTGGATATCTCGCATCGCGACGCCCGCAGAAGCGAAATAAATGATCGTCGCGACGTTGAGAGCCAACGTCGCGACGTTATAGAGAAGGCCTAAAATATTCATTAAGCAACCATGGTCTAAGATAAGAGACACTTCCCTCTTGTAAATGTGACTCTCTGGACTTTTGTAATGCTCTACATAAACGGATCCTCTCCAAAGAGACCTCGGAAGTTCATGAAGTCCTGAAAGTAAACAACCAAAAAGAGATACCGATTACTAACAAAATCGCAAGAAACCAACATAACTCAAAGGCACAAAAATTTAACTCGTAGAAGGGAAAATTGAAACTCAGTTGCCTCCCAAGAAGCGCTATGTTTAATGCGCGTCGCGCCTCACGACCCCGACCCTAATGTGCGATATGTTTAGAAATGAAACCTGGAAATGCCAAGATCCCCCAGAAGGCTCACAACCCATGCTCAAGGTGGATGGGAAACATGCTGTCTCATGCCCTTGCCCCCCGTCTTGGTGTCTTTCCTCGTGCAAGAATAGGCTTATTCCCGAAAATTTTCGCATTGCCTTGCAAAATCTCCGCGGTAGCAGCCTGGCATATCTTCATTTACCCGCATCTGATGCTCCATGCATCAACACATGGAAAGTCTTGATCCCCGCCCCCACCCCAATTTGTCACCCCCACCCTGTGCCACACTGAGCTCTTCCTCCCCGTGGCCGTGAAGGGTCTTACCAAATATGATGGGGAACCCCAGCTGCCTCCTCCACATGTCCGTAATGACTAAGTCCGCCAAGGATCGAATTTACCAACTTTTACTAGGACATTTTCGATTATTCCCCGAGGATGTTGGTATGACCTGTCTGCAAGTTGCAAGTTGATTGTGGTCGATTTTGGTTCCCCCAACTTTAGCCTTTTAAACATCGAAAGCGGCATCAAGTTGATGCTGGCTCCCAAGTCATTACTGTATTTTTCCAGATACCGATTCCCTATAGAGAACTGAAGATAGCACAAATTCGATCAAGTTTCGTTGGGGAAGCTTCTGGCAAGATGGCACTTCATTCTCGGCTACAGCGATGGTCCCATATTCTCCTCCAACTTCTTCTTACTCGCCAAGATCTTTTCATGAATTTCATCGTAACTAGGCATGTTCTCCTTGCCTCCAAAAAGGGTATATTAATATGTAGTTTCTTAAAGATGTCAAGAAATCCTTTGCAAACTCCAAGCTCCAACTTACCTTTCTTCAACCTCCTCGAGGATACGGGATTGGTAAGACAGTTCATCTCTGCTTTTGTCCCCGTCTCGGTTTCTTCCCCCGCTTTATTATCCTTGCCCGCTCTCATAACTCTGGGTTGCTCATTTTTCATCCGGGTCTTTCTGACGCTTGGTCTGCCCTTGGGCCTTTCAATTCTTACCACTCGCTTCTATTCCGGGTTTCAACCCTTTCCACCCTTAGAGTGATGGCCTTGCAAGCATTCTTTTCCCTTCTCCTCCTCTAGGTTTACCTTGAATTGCTTAGGTGTGAACCCTGCTTGCTCTCTCGCACTGTATCGGTCATTGACCCATCTCGTACCTCCAAATTTCTCAACCGGTGCCAGCTGGATTGCTCAATCGTGGTGTCCCGTTGCCGCATATTCGCTCTGTCTCATTCATAAAGGCAATGTGTGAGGTGAGCATCTGTGCAAGGGCTTGTTCTAAGTCCACCTTTTTCTCAGGAGGTGGTTCACTCGAGTTGGTGGCATGGTGTTCTGATTGTTCCTCCATCCATATCCTCGACCTGCTCAATCGGCTCGACTCGACAGCCACGCCCACCCTCGCCTTGACTTTGGCTCGATAGTTGTTTCCCCCATAATCGGGCCCTTGTTGTCGTGATTGACCTCCGATTGAACCCTCGACACATACCGGCCCCGCCTCTACCGTTTGGTTTCCCGACCGCATTCTATGCTATCAAGGCCGTCTCCTCCACTGTATTCGTAATAACCCCAATGGTCAGGTCCGTATGGCATTTGTCGCACCTTGCCGCTCAGTTAACCGCTTAGTAAGTTGTGCAACCCCGCGATTCTCAACTAGATTATTGATAACCTCATTATCCGGTGCTGCCACCCATGGCTTTCACCGGTGTAAAGTCTTCTCCCTAGGCCATTGGATTGTCAGTCGCAAAGCATCTTCCGTAATTTCATGTTGGTTCGTGGTTTTCTTCATTAGTGCTCCTCTAGCCAAGCATCAATCTGCTCTCGTTGCATTCCTCGCACTCATTATAGAAGTACACCCAGATCCATCCGTCGCATGTGATGTGGGTACTTTCGCAGTTCGTGAAATCAGTCCCATGCCCGCCATGCTCTCCCCTCTAGTCATTCAAAAGTATTGATCTCTTTGCACAAAGTTGTGTAATTTTCATAGCTTTTGGAAGAATTTGTTAGGAATTTGCACTAAATCGCTCCATGAGGTAATGGAATCCTGGTCGACTCATAAATCAATGCTCGCTTTATCACCTAGTGAGAGCGGAAACAAGCCAACCCGAGTGCCTCTTCGCAACTCCATTGTACTTGATCGCATTCGCACTTTCAAGGAAGTCATTGTCAAATGCATGTTTGGATTTCTCATTAGGCAACCCGTGGAACAAGATGTTCCGGGCATCTCGCAGCGACCGACTTTAACTCGTTGTCACTGGTCGTGGTCTCGAGAAGTTGTCCGAACAACAAAGGCGGTAGAGCAAACTCCTCTTAACAATATGAATGGATCATTCAAGCCGAATAAACGGCCCGGGTGCTTGATTCCTTCCGCTATTCCCATTTCGGCCTCCTCGCTGGCTCGCTTTCGTCAATGCTAAGATCTTGCTATTCATTGTTCTCCATGTTTGCTAAATTTCAGTCGTTCCTGCCTCGTTCCTCTGTGATTCTCGTGTAAAGTTCTTCTAGCTCAGATCAAACAGATGTTGGTCAACCCGATCTCGGGCTTGGCGCATGTACTCACCGGGAATCTAAACTCGGCAATCACACACCTAAACAACAAGACCAAATTACCGCACTTGTAAAAAGTGTTCAGTAAATTCCGCAGTAATATCTAATTACGAGTTTACTTCTATAGCCTTCGAAACCTATCCCCCGACAACGGTGCCAAAAACTCGGCCGTGCCGAAAACGTGCGATGCACCGTAACGCCTGCGCAGCGCACGCGTCGCCTGCAATACAATAGTTGTACCATGGTACGAATATCGATCCACGGGGATAGGTGTGGTGACTACAGAGATTTACTTTTCAAATATTATCTGGATGTACGTATTGTGTAAAAGGGTACTAATGTCTGAAAGTAAAATAAACAAACTGATCTGAATGGATTACTATGTAATGAAGACTAGGGCTATGTCTCCCCCTGCCACTTCAATGGATTACGTCCTAAATATGATATTATTCTGTTTATTTATAATTTATTAATGGCTAGGTGATCTTAATTATGAAATACCCTCTCTCAAGGTGTATCCGCCTATCTCGCTATGAAAAAGCTGAGTGTATCTCTACCCCAACCTCGATAATCTCGAAATGCTTAAATGCTCTAACTTAATTGCCACCCTCGAGATCGGAATATTCTATTTCTACTCGAATCGATCGAAGGTCGCTTCATTCGGGGATCCTGGGTATCCTCATCTCTCAAATCTCTGATCTCCGTAATATCGTGCTAATGTCAGGCCGCATCATCGTAATTGATTCACGTATATAGAGCAGATGATAACGAATTATAAACAACTGAATAATATAAAGAAATACTAATTTTTAATCCATGCGAATGATTGTGGTTCACCAATTCTAGGTATAGATTCAGAACATAATTCGAATAAGAAAAATACCAATATGTGATATATAAACACGCTCTATTGTCCAAAACGAAGAAACAATACAAATCAATGGGCTCTTTCTTCGAGATCAATGTCACCGCGTTCGTTTCCGTGGCCCTAGTTCAGACACGTCTTGATCTCCGAACTTCGAATTCTCGGGTCCCCTTTGCTTTTAATGATTGAGAGGAATAATCATACGACGCCGCTGACGCAGTAACGTCAAGCGACTTTGCCGCTATCGAGACTTCTTTATATCGCTGACTCAACGCCGCGACATTGGGCCATTATGCTGTGGACGCCGCTACTTGGGATCGCCACGACGCTTGACGCCGCGACGCTCCGGGGCCATCTTTATGCATTGCTTCCTCTGCACCAAAAATGCCGCCAAAATCGTCTTTTTCGCCCCGCACACAAACCAATCACCAAATCAGATATCTGCCAAAACTACGATTAAATATAAAATAATACAAAAATGTAAGACCGACGTATAATCCGAAAGTGTTTTAGACACTCATCAATTATCATGTAGACACCCTAGCAGTTCATGTACCGTTGATGTGATTGTTCGCCATTACATGTGCACTTCTAGGGGTGGGAGTAACTCATGTAGGAAATCATTCACGACTGGCTTGCTCACCCTATCGAGGGATCACTATTTCAGGTACAGAGAGTGTAATGTGGAGGACAACGCTCACTAGAGGCCGATTTAGAAGAAAGTCGTAGTCATGGGTTTTGGCATCACTATTTTGTACAACATGTATTAGAAATTTTACGCTTTAATATATGTCGACAAAGAGCAATTTATTAACTATTGAACTATTGTATATAGTTGATGTATTTTGTGAGTATTGATACAAAAATAAAGTGGCAATTATTATTTTACTCGCATGTGGACCCTGTCATTGTAAACTGCTTGGGACAGTTGTAGCTCAGCAGAGCTCCCCGCACAAAGCGAGACACCTCTACCCGATTTTCATGAGCGGTGCCTGGGCCACCCGATATCCACGAATATCCGGGCCGGGTCGACGGGCTGTCAACTGACCAATCGGGTCTGGGCGTAATAGCCTGCATCAAAGCATAGGTAAACGATTACCTAGAGCCTCTGCCTCCGTATCCATAAGTTTAGTCCTAACACGCCTTCACAAACTGGTATCGTAGCCAGCACATGAATACCTAGGGCTTAGGACTCGGGGCTTAGGCCATAGTTATTAGTAAAAACATCGTGAGTTTAGTATAGCTCGATGTTGATACTAGAGTATAGCTTAGCATCGTTATTAGGTATACTAAGCATCTGGTGAATTGATGGGAACGGGTTAGATCATGCATCTCGTGCATTTTGGTGAATGAAATGTGATGCATCATATGTTGTATGAATTTCTGATTTGTATGTTTGGTGAGTAGCATAGGAGAAAACGCTGGAACACTTAGTCGAGAAAATATAACCTTAGGGTGTTCGAGAAAATTCTTTGGCAAAATGGTTCAGAATTAAACGGAAAATATACATTAAGGTTATAATTTTCTCGACGTATTCCGCTTGAACATAAACAGATTGTGTTATAAACTGAAAATTTTTCCAGTTTCGTGACAAGAAAATGGTTAAAATTTAACTCATAAAAAATTTGAGTTGTATGAAGTGAAGTGGTCTAGGCTACTGCATTTATGGAGTAGCAAGGAGGCTACTAGAGATGAAAAAAAAAATGATGAGAATAAATTTTTCTAAGGTTTTACAATGTCTAAAACTGGAAGAAAAATAAATAAAATAAATTTTAATAAATTTATTTTGTTATACTGGAAAATGAAAAAAAAATTATATATATATATATATATAATAAAAAAAAATTTTTGGGTCTTCCAGTAGGTGATCAAATGAGAAAAAAAATATGATGTGAAAAAAAAAAAAAAAAAATCTGCTCAAAAGAGAAGAGACTGGATGGGCTACTGCCCATTTGAGTCACAATACAATGGATTGTATCGTGACACAAAGGGCAGTCAGGGCATACCGTTAGGGCCACGATATTTGGCCGCCCCTAGCCATGACACGACCATACCGCACACAATACGACCGAGAGACATACACAACACGGCCGGCCGCGAGTAGGGGCTTGCGGCAGCGCGCGCGCGGTCTGGCTAGCAGAAGGTCGCGATACAAAATTTTGTATCGTATTGAGGGGGCGACTCTCGTCGCGATACAACAAGGCCCGGGGCCACGACATTTGCCTGGGACACCCGGCCACGACACTTGCTGCTGGGGCCGCTGGGCTGCGGCGACATCAAGGTGCTAAGGCGACACTACCCGCCGCATGCACAGTGGAGTTGTCTCACCACATAATTTTTGTATTGTGACCGGGTTTAAGGCAAGAGAGGTCAGCGACACGAGAGCGCCATAACACGCCGCCAGGCGCACAAATGGCACGCTAGAAATGCGTTTGAAGTGACACACGGAGGGGGCCACGATATGGCGCTTTATGCCCCACGACACCCGCGCCCAACGCTCGCAGTGGGCGCGACTTGGTCGCAATGCACACGTAGTGGGTGCGGCTTGGTCGCAATGCACACGTAGTGGGTGCGCAGCTTAGGTTTAAGGTGTGCATCCTGTGCACCCAACCTAGTCTTGACTCAAGACACTGTTATGAGTCACTGTTTTGGACACTGTTCATGAACACTGTTCATGAGCACTATTCACGAGGTTTTAAAAAAATAAAATAAAAATAAATAAATCAAATCAAATAAAATAATTTTTTTTTTAATAAAATAAAATAATTTTTTTTGTTGAATATGATTTAATATATGGAATTAATTGTCTTGCATTACCTATGAATGCATGGACATTGTGTATGAAATATTTTTCGGTATATGAATAGTGTCTTGGGGCTGTGATCAAGCCTTAGAGATATTTCATTAGAATTTAACTTGCCATTTGACATGTGTAGATGGCTAGTCGAGGGCGAGGACGTAGAGGGCGTCCACTTCCGGCACCGATCGTGCACCACTCCGCATTCACCAACAGCTCACGAGGCCGTAGGGATCGCAAATGCGCTATCTACGTGCATGTGCAATAGTGTGCCAGGGTGGGTCAAACGACCTCCAGAGTTTAGAAGCACATTGTCCTCCAATGGTTAGAGGAGGAGTGGACTCTAGGGTCAGACCACTCATGACTACGCAGGGAGAGGTAGATGTTACAAGCAGGCATCCAGATATGGGTGCTGGTACTAAGAGGAAGGAAGATCCATCTTCTTCCTCCAACCCGAAAGAAGGTAAGACTTCGTTTCGCAAGGATATCCGTGTGACAAGGCCATGCGGCCATCGTGACTAAGGCGAGGACGTAGAGGTCATCCACGAGGTGCTGGGCACTACCCGTATCTCGACCACAGCCCTAGAGGTCTGGTGTCGGGCAGCCGCAAACTCACTGGGTACGACTAGTGCAATCGGGCACCCAGTGGAGGTCCGAGTAACCTCCAGAAATTCAAGTCACATCATCCTCCGACGTTCACAGGGGGAGGGGATCTGATAGTGGCAGACCATTGGTTCAGATAGATCGAGAAGGTATTGGAGGCCATGGATATTACCTTCGATGTGGCCAAGATCAGACTAGCTGCATTCCAGCTAGAGGGTGAGTCCCAAGTGTGGTGGGACTGGGTTAAGACCTCTAGGGACTTAGAGGCAATGACTTGACAGAGTTCCATGGGCCCTTTAGGAGCAAGTATTTTCCAGCCACTGCTAGACATGCAAAGGCCCAGGAGTTCATAGAGTTGAGGCAGGGAATGATGACAGTGATGGAGTACGTGGCTAGGTTCATAGAGTTAGCCCGTTATGCTAACTATTATGTGGCCACAGACCTGGCCAAGGTCCGGAGATTTGAGAATGGACTAAAGTTGTCCATTTGGGGCAAGATTGTGGGCCTCCGCCTACAAAACATGGACTCATGGTCGACATTCCGGCCATAGAGAGAGATGTGAGGACCCACGCAGTGACCGGCGCTGTGGGTACTAAAGGGGAAGAGAAAGGAGGATCAGCCTTCTTCGAGTTTGGGAAAGAGGTAAAGGACTTTTGTCCCACAAGTGCCCCAGGTACAGGGCCAGCCAAGGCCGATGACATGCTTCTATTGCCATCAGCCTGGACATATGAGACGGGATTGCACCTAGAGGCAGGGATCCCAAGGTTTTGGGATGGTGCAAACCTTACATCGCTGGGACAAACACGACGCAGCTTTATTCCTCCACCCTTAGTATCGGGTCGAGGAACCCGCATCAGTCCCGTGGTGTCGCACAAGCACCTTCCGCTACAATGTGATGGATCGTAGAGGCCGCAGTACGTGCCTGAGGCCAAGGGCACGCAGCCAAGACTTCTGCTGCATCGAGGAATAATATGTTACCATTGCAACCCGCACATGAGACTAATTATCCTAAGAGTGCTGTGGTCCGTGGTATCGCAGGCGGAGCTTACTGATCAGTCTGGTATGCGAGATACTTTTACGCTCTCACAAGAGTGTTGTTTAAATTAGGATGCATCATATTCATCATTGTTGCATCTTGTGTGATATAATTGGGCCTGAGGCTGAGGGCCTCGGAGTGCCAAGCAGATGGATGTCCTCCCCAAGATCTAAGGTGAGGTTGACTCGATAGGTCGGATTGTGGTGCCAGATATCGTGATCCTCGCCATATGGTGGACCTTCTGGGTGGTAGACGACGGACGGATGTCATTCTACATGGATTAGTCATGCCCATCTAAGTTGTCATGATTGTGACCTTGGGAAGGTCATTGCTTACACACCAAATGGTGTTTGTGTTGTGTAGGGTTACATATGCATGTGGTTTGATGCGTATGTGTGTGGAATTTCAGGACGAAATTCTTTTAATGGGGGGGGGAGAATGTGAAACCCCCAAAAAATCCAGATTTATGAGGAAAGGTATAAAGGTAAATTTCGGTTAAAATACGGAATTTTTCTAGATCTCGGATGACGAAACAGACTTCACCGTTGTAATCATCTTGCGAAATCTAGCTACCACGTCAAATTTTGTCGAATTTCGAGACAGTCGGAATTACCCGTTTTTCGAGGCACCGAGAGTAGTACATGACACTTTGCATGAATTAAGTGGCCCATGATGCGCCACGTGTCAAGTGGTGAGTGAGTCAAACAATGAGCCAAGTGGGGCTCACATGAGACACATGGCACCATGTGGTTGGGTGGAAATCTCAAAGTGAGTGGATAAGGATAAGGGGAAATCCAATGGGCCAATAAGAAATGGACATGTGGCAAGTGAGATGACATCTCACTTGACCACTATCTTCTCCCAACCGGTTTGGGGAGAAGAGGGGGAGAGAGAGACCGACGGAGGGAGAGGGAGGAAGAGTTAGAGTGAGAAGCTCTCACTTATCTTTAGGTTTTCTGGCTACTGGTCCATCAAATCTCGGCGAGGCAAGAGGCAAAGTTGATCCTCACTGCAAGGGCTACGCGTGGGTACCGGGATTGCGGAGTTTCGACAACTCCGAAAGGTAGGGGATTTTCCTACTCAGTTTACTTTAAGCCTAAAGGCTTTATAATGGTATGAGCTGTTTCTGGGAGGCCATGAGAGGCCACGTGACTTAGTTCCAAGACTTGGGATTGAAGGTAGAGATTTTATGACCGATTATCGCATACTCTTGACCGGCTGCGGGTTAGGCTTCGATCCCTAAAAACCAAAGCTGCGGTTTCGTGGCTTGTTTGATGTTGTATGGATGTTTGGAACCAAACCGGTTCATGTTTGTGAAGGGACCGTGAGGTACCCTATTAGATGGGTCAAAGATTGTGACCTTGTTGTATGTTACGGCTTGTATGAATAACATGCAGTGTGAAGAAGAACATATTAATGTATGCTATTAATGTATTAACATGGGTTGTGTATGGATGTTAATTATATGTATCAATTATAATTATCCATGTAGGCGTAAATGTTCAGATGAAGTACCTATATATACATGTACATGAAGGAAAATGCATTGGCATCATGCATTCATATGCACCCGCACATCATAGTTGAGTCTGGGTGTGTGGGGTGCATGGTATGGTTTATTCACCTGTTGGTGGATGGGCTCGTGAGCTCGAAAATGGGACAAAGTCCAAAGGTAGGACTCACGAGGGTAAAGCCATGTAAGTGGCAAGTTATGTGTATTGAAGTGGAGAAAGAAAGGGGTCAGAATCCCTGTGTGAAAAAGTCCGAAATTGGTAGAGAGACCCGCGTATTGTCCAAAAGTTCAGATGGGTGAGAGACCCGCTGTTATCCGAAAGTCGTGGTGTGGGTGTAAGAGCACTTCACGGCGTGAGTCGAAAAGTTCTCATACCAAAGAAGACACACACGTCATAGTTATCACTAGACGCCGAAGTCAGTGGATAGGTTTTGATTGACTCGATTAGTTACCCATTGGCACTCCATTGGGTGTTAGTGAGCCGACAAGGGCTTGGTATATGGTGTCATTGGTACTACCAGTGACGGTTGTCACACTTGGCATAGGCATGTGTGAGGGAGTCGGTGAGTGACTCGGGATATGGGCATGAGAAGTCTCATCTCATGCATGATAAGGAACATTTCATATAATGTTGCATAAATTGTATGAAATGTGATTGATGTTTTTATGTACGCCATTGCATGTGCATTTTAGGTGGGGAGTAACCCTTGTAGGAAAACTTTTATTAGGTACTGCTCAATTCCGCTGTAAGGGAACTATTTTTCTGTGTAATATGGCAACTGCTCTCAGAGCTCATGAAAATTGGCCAAAGTTATGGCCTTTTTCAGTTATTTTGTAATATTGGGATAAAATATACAGTTTTTACATGTAAATAATGTGTTTTGTGATAGAAACTGAGTTCCAGGATGTTCTAGTGTTATGTTAATATTTTTCCCAGAGTTTCTATTGCTTGAAAAATGAGTATAATTAGATGCAGTAGCGAAAATATTGCATATGAGTGAATTTGGAAGGTGTAGGAAGGAATGGAATGGCTGGCCGCCTACTTAGGTTTCACATGACGTGGGGAGCCCCACCGCGACAAGCAGACGGTCATCGTGCGCTGCGCGCACGACGGGTCAGTGGCCGCCGCAGGCGTACACATGGCACGCGCACGACAAAGCGGGCCAGGCGCGTAGTAGCAAGCGTGATGTGGTTTCGTGCGCTGCGGACATGGGAGCTCGCCACGATCGAGGAGTTTCGCGCGACAGAGCTGGTGGATCGTATGCCGCGACATGGTCGCGGTCAGCCGAGGCTGCCGTGTCACGACAGAGATTTCATGTCGCGACAGGGTTGGCTGCAAGGTGAGGGGGTCCAGGGTCGCGACCGAGATTTCAGGTCTCGACAGGGTGGACTGCCTGTAGAGCCAGTTCTGGGTAGCGACATGGGTTTTGTGTCGTGATAGAGGGGACTTCAGTTTAAGATTGAGGTATATCGCAACAGGGCTTTTTCTGTCGTGACAGAGACAGTTAAGTTGGGTTGCGACACAAGTCCCTAGTGTTGCGACAGGCGCTGGGTTGTTGGTTGGGCTGGTTTTGGGTCGGGACCTGAATTTCTAGGTCGCGACAGAGGTGTTTCAAGGGGGAAAGGAAAAGGTTGTCGCGATAATTCCCGGGGTACCGGATGGTTTTGGGTCGCGACTTATGCTTTGGGCTGCAAACAGGTAGGTGCAAAGAGTACGCTTGCGCGCGAGTGACAAAGCGCAAGCGCCAAGTGAAAGGTCGCCTCGCAGCGTTCGCGAGACCGGGCGCAGAGTTTCCCGCACCGCACACGACCCATCCGCCGCAGCGGCATCGTGATGTGCAATCGCTTGGGACACTATTCATGGAGACTGTTCATTCAAAAAAAAAAAAAATGACCCTTAGGTTTTAGGGCGTCACAGAACCAATTGCATGACTTTGTCATAGGGTTCTAACAACCAAATATAATGGTTTTTTAAACCAAGAAATTGAAGGGGATGTAAAGTAATTATAAATTGTTACAACAAAAAAAGTAGTTTACTTAGGTCAATTATTCAACTAATGGAAGATAAAGTAATTATAAATTATTACAAAAAAAAAATGTAGTTTACTTACGTCAATTGTTCAACTAATGGAAGATATTTGGAGGTTTGTTCAGAATTTAAATATTTATAATTGTTGTCATATTTATAGAAAACTAATAAAACAATGGACTTTTAGTTAAGAAAAGTATTTGCACAATAATTATTGGAATCATATTTGTTGGTCAGATTATATGTTAGGAAATTTACATTTGAAGATTAGTATGGATCTTTTACTGATAAAAAAAAAAAAAAAAAGATTAGTATGGATCTTTTGATAGCATTTATAGAATTTGTGTCCGTAAAAAAAAATCCACAGGGGATGGGAATCTTGCAGGTTTTTTGAATCACGCCGGCCTGGTTGTAAAATTACCATATCACCCTTTAAATAATCAAACAGAGATTTTTTGTCTTTGTTTTTTTTTAATTTTTATAAAATGTTTCGACTTCCTATCTTCGTAACCATCAGGCTGCATTCTGGGAAAGTCACAAAGACCAATCGCACTTGTGACGCCCCAAAACCAGTCTGGCTCGACAACCCATCAACTCAGAATACTGCGGATGTCGGGGTTACCCGACACCACTCACGAAAAATCGGCAGTCCCTTGTACTGGAGCTACCCGCGTACAACCTTTCCCAATAATCAACAATGACCACACAGGTCTATATGCGAGTAAAACAACGGGCCTTCACTGGGCCCCGCATCAATACTTAAACATATAAGCACATGACTATAAAACCATAGTCCATGCAAGAGTTTAAATTACATCACTCTTATGCCAAATAATTACAAACCCATATATATTTACAAAATATATATTAAAGCCACTCCGGCCATGTGAGGTCCCAAATGCGGCCATTAGCCAGACCGACCGTACCTAAAAGGGGGTCCCACGACCCGGTGAGAAGCCCAGAGTGATAATCTCCCCGCAAGGGCTACCCCACCTAAGTGCATGCAAGGTCGCATAATCAAACACACATCTAAGTACAACATACACATGTTTACCGAATGTCTACATGCCTTGAATGAGACTCCTCGACTCAATCATGCCCCATGTACAGCTCGCGGCTCCATCACCTCAATATCATTGAGTAATATATCCCGAGTCACTCACCGACTCGCCTCACATGCATACTAACCGTGTGACAACTCGGCCACTGGATTACCACGACCCAAGTATCGTAGCCTCCTCACCGCTCCATTACCCAATGCAAGTGTCAATGGGCAACAAATCCCAAGTCAATCCTGACTCGTATCATAGAACCCGAAGTCTATGTGATAAACATGACCGTGTGTCTTCCTTGGGCAACATAACTTTTCGGGTGATACCGCATGTCTCTTACACCCATACTCCTCGAGTTCTCACTGACTCCATCAAACATGCATTCTGCCATGAATGAAAACCATTTCCAAACAAAGGTCTTTGTTTTTAACCGTGGACAACCCTCCGATATAAATAGTAGATAGACTCCGATAATCTATTTTGTGGACCACCCTCTGATGTATATCAATTGGGCCGACTCCGACGATTGATATTATATGGACAACCCTCCGATGTTGTAGTGGACACACTCCGATAACTAATATTGTTGGTCAACCCTCCGAACAATTCTCTCAAGAAACCACCTCATGCACTCACTCCTATTGTTCTAGGGTGCCCTAGTGCATATGAAATGCAATGAGCCATTTCCATTTTCTTAACCCGTGCGACTCATTTGGACATTGTCTTATTAGTCAAGCCCACTAATCAACACCCTATGCAGTGTTGATCCACAACCGTGTACTCACGACACACCATCAAACACCTAACACAATGTCGATCTCAACTATGCACTCACACCTAATTTCTAGGTTACCCCAGTGCATATAGAATGCATGATGCCAATTCCACATTCATGCTAATATATTCACATGCATATATATTAACATAATTAAATCACATAAAACTTGTTATGCAAATTCATAATCATCATACCAAAATTAGCTCACATGGGCTACTCAATGCTCAACATAAATTCATTTCTAGTAATAACACACAAATGGCCCAAATCTCGGACCCATATAATGCACTCCTCGGTCCCTTCACGATTCATCACCGTATTGTGATACCAAAACACACCACAAACCCGAAGATCTGGCCCCGAGCAAAACCAAACCTCAATACGCTTTGGGATCGTTTGAAAATAGTCCCCGAAATTCTCACATGACTGGTTTAAAACAATCTCGGTAATTCAGCCAGACCGTCTCGACAATGGGCCTGAATTCAATGGATCGTCTAAAAAATAACCCGAAAAATTTTAAAATTTTTACACTAAATTCAAAAAATTTGAGTGACTAAAATTTACGGCCTTTCACGACCTCTAAGACAATTCCAAACCATTAAATAGCCTTTAGGCTAGAAATAACACAAGTAGGAAAATTCCCTATCTCGTGGAGTTTGACGAAACTCTAAGATTTTGGTGCCCACACGTAGCTCTCGTCGCATGGATCAACTTTGCCTTCAACCCCGATGAAAACCTACCGTCCAATTTTCGTAGATCTAAGAAAGAAGAAAAAAGAAGAAAAATAAAAATAAAAATCTCTCCTCTTTGCACCCGACGCTTCCTCCATTCATTTGGATATTTTTGGTTTTTATCTCTTTTATTATTATTATTATTATTATTATTATTATTATTATTTTAGATACATAGTTCATATTGCTTCATTCTAGTCCGTTTGCCCCTAAACAAATTTATTTCTTTTAGTTCACTTTATTTTAAATGAATCCCAAATTTCAAGCCATTTCGACTTCCTAGATTTTCGTAAAAAATCTCACTCCCGGGGTCATTGACTCACATCACCTTAAAACTCCGTGAAAATATTCCGCTTGTCTTAGAATCTCGATGAAACTTTTCTCTCACAACAACACCCTCAAGAAGACAAATTTAACTACAAGCAGATCCGTTTCTTCATATCCGAGATCTAGAAAATTTTCGGTTTTCAACCGAAATTACAGTTTTACCCTTTTTTAGAAAAATTGAATTTTCTCTGGTTTTACAAAGACTCCCATCTTTGTAACCTCACTCTAATCGTACCACCAAACAATTCCGCAACAACTCCGCTTCCCATTGGTCGTGGTTAGGAGCATAGTTGCAGCTTGGTTTTCCGGTTTCTTTGTGTTTCCTCCTTGCCAATCATTGTTTGGATTTCTCGTTGAATACATTCATGCCGCATTTTCTAGTTTCTTCGGGTTTCCCTCTTGTCAAACAGCGATCTACGTAGATTTGGATTTTTGGTTGAAACAACCTCAATTTATGTTTGTGATTTTCCTTGCTCTCCTTTGGGATGATTGGTAACGCTTCACTAGGTATTCAATGATGCATTGCTAAATACTTGATCTCATTAATGTGTTGAATTCTTGCTGCTATGATGCTAGAATTGATACCATCATTCCTTGATTCACTAGATTTTAATAAGATTTGCTAATCTTTTCGCGCCCCACGATTGACATAGGGGTGGGATGAGATTTGAAAGATGTTTGAAAATGGGGATTCTGAGAGTAGGCACTCGCCATCGTGTTTGGAAACTGGGATGAGAAATAAACGAAATGTTTCAGAATAAGAATGGGATAATGATTTCTTTTTCCAAACCCGTATTTCACCAGTTTGGAACAGAGGAACAAGAATGGCATATGGTGCCTCGCATCAAACCGGTGAAATGGATTGATGTTTCTTAGAAGTCACAAAAACATTCGATGCGGTTCTGCAGTATACACATAAAAAGGCACTCACTATATTCACAAAGTCTTTGTGTCTTAGTATTAAATATCCATAACCATTCACGCCTGGCACATTTTTTGTATCTTTGAGAATATTAAAGGTATTAATCTGGTCCCATTTTCCGATAAGAAACTTTATCAAACTTAAAATAATCACAACCATCTTTGAATAGAGACATCCACCATCGCCTTTTTAATCAAATATTTTTAACAAAAAGTAAAAATCACGCGGTTGATTCTTTGAAAGTGCTCTCACAGTATCAAGATCCGATCTCTCCTTAAACCTATTTTCCTTTCATCTTCCATTATGGCTTCTTCTTCTTCTTCATTCGATTCTACTTGGAAGTATGATGTATGTCTCTTTAGTTTCTTAGAGGACAGATACTGCTATACATTTATAGATCATCTCTATAAGGCTCGCGTGCAAAAGGAATTGAGACTCATGGGGATGACTTAGCTTAGGAAGAGGTGAGTTGATTAATCCGGCGCTTCTTACAGCAATTGAAAGATCAAGACATGCCATTATTGTTTTGTCAAAAAATCTGGGAATTTAGACTGCATAAGTGAGCTAAATTCACATGGTTCCATTATTAGACAACTACCTTCTTCCAGTATTGTCATGAGAAATAGTCATAATGCTTCTCTTTCCCCTGTGCCTGGAAGGTCATATTTTATGAGACCTCATTGCACCTTAACCTCACTGAAACGTCTGAACTTAAGCGGAACCAACATCATTCATTCAATTTTGAACTCAGAACTACTTCTTTGTAGGTCAAGAGGCTTGAGGTGACAATCAGACAAGGCTTCCAAGCACTACCAGTGCTTCCATCAAGCATAGAATAGTTGTATGCAAGTAACTGCACATCACTGGACCTCATCTCCCCTGAGTTTGTTCTCAAAAGTTTTGGAGGTTTTCTATTTGGTAATTGATTTAAACTGAAGGCGTACCCAAGTAAGATGGAGCATGATGTACAGAGTGTGGCATTGCATGTTGACACATCTGCATGGAGATCCACTTTTGACAAGGTAAGTTCTCTTCTAGTAACATATCATAATTTCCACCTTTCTCCATAAATATATTGATGTAGGACAGCCTTAGAAAGCTTGCCATAGGGGATAGGTAGAAACCTTAGAATCTCACTAAAGTCTTCTAGGAGTCTCACCTAGAAGAAAGTCAATGGAGTCTTACCATTGGAAGTTGCAAAGATTGCAAAAAGATGAAATACTATTATTAAAAAAAATTTGTTTCTGACTTACATTAATTAGCCATATTTATAGGCTTCTCTAAGAAATCCTAAATGTACTAAAATTCTAATTGCCTAATATGACTCAAACCCTACGTTGAATCTAACAAAAAGAATCATAGTTTCACTCTAAAGGATAATCCTAATTTAAATTGAAATTCATTTTTAACTAATAATCATAATTTGACTCAAACTACTAACCCTAATTTGACTCTAATTTCAACTAATAAAAATTCTCTTTTTTTATGTATATCTTAAAATCCATCCGCATCATACTCCCCGACTTCAAAAAAACTCGTCCTCGAGTTTTAGTGATTTCCCATGATCAATTGTAATCCTGAACAAGACCTTCCATCCTTTCTTTCTTCATCGCTTCTTGACCATAATAAGATATGACATCCTTATCTCTTGATCTTGTTTAATTTCAAGCAAGGTAGTTGCCAAATTGTGAAAAACTTTCCAACGCTGTGTCAAGTGGATAGTTCAAATAATTATTTGTCTTCAACAAATGTGCAAAAAGTTGCTTCTCATATGCCTTTTGTAAATTGTCTTGTGGAAGAACAAAATTCTTGAATTTATGATGTTCAATAATTTCAGTAGTCTCTTCAAGTTTTTCATTGCTCATCATAAGCCTAGGAAAGTCAAGTATCAAGTCCTCCAAAGCTTCTACAACTTTTTTGGCTCTCTCTAGTTTTGGTGTGTACTAATTTTTCCTCCCTCGTCTTTAACTAGTGGAATTTCCTTCATCGGGACAAAGATTTTTTTCACCCATCACGTATAAAGTATAAGTGTTTTCATACCTTAATTACGCTGAACTCTCTTCTATCAAAAAGCCAAGGTCTTCCAAGTAAAATATGACTTACTTGTATTGGTAAGACCTCACACCATACAGACTCTTCAAAGTCCTTACCAAAAAGGAATGTTATCAAACAACGACAACTTTTCGGGATAGAAGTTTCATTAACCCATGCTACTCGAAATGGATTTGGATGCCTTGCTAACGGAAGGTTTAGCTTCTCAACAAGTTCTTGTGAAGCTATGTTCAAACTATTGCCTCCATCAATGATCGTGGTGCATAACATTCCTTGGCAAGAAACACGTGTCAGCAGCTAACACGTCGCCGCATCTTCTTCTCCCCTTTATAGCCACAGAGGCCGATAACAAGACTATGCCCCTTCTCACATACAATCTAAAAATCACTATCCTCATTTTCTAAATCTTTAACTAAATTGATGTAATATATTCCTAAAATAATTTCAGAGAAAATATCGATCAAAAAAAAATCGTGAGAAAAAAAGTAGAAGAGTATGATATATAAGATATTTATACTGACTCTGTAATATACGTACATTATAATTGTATTACATGCAATACTTAATAATATAAATATTTTTATTAATGAATGATAAATAAATTATTCTGATGTCATGTAAATATTATTTACTAATGCTTAGATATACAAAAAATTATTCATGTACGTTAGCGTCCCAGAGCCACATTCGCATATGCTAAATTGTATGCACAAATTATTATAGCTGTAGACGTAATTGTGTATCTTCCATAACTGAATATTACAGTTGTAATGCATTTAGGTTTACTTAAATGTATAATTTTTAATTTATATGGATCTTTAATAAGACAACTTCCAATTTTTTAGGACAATTGCCGATTCTTTCCTTTTTTTTGGTTGTTGTATAGGTTGTGACGTATACTTAATGAAATTAATAAGTAAATTTCACATGGTACCTAATAGTCTGGGATTTTTTCTTTTCAATCTTCATTTGTAGTACCTTTTTCCTTATTTATTGAACCCTAGTTCAACAACCTTCATTGCCATTTCAAAGGCACTTTTTTACATCATTTTTACAATTATTTTTTACCCTATTGTCAAATTAGATTGTTTCGATCTCTCCAACAACTTGAATCCTCCATCAATGGAAAATTTGTTTAGAACAATGAACAAGAAAATTATTTGATGTACCTAGTGTAGGAAGACTTATAAGGGACTAATGTTGGAAACTCCATGGAAAGCCTCAAACATTGAGTAAAAGTTTGGGTTTCAAGGGGGGACAACAAGGTTTCAACGGTGGCAATGAACATAATAAGCTTAACAAGGTAGAGATTGATAAATTTAAGAATTTCTTAGGAACCCTTAAGAGTTTTCGTAGTACTTGCTCACTCACTCAGTTTGATAAGATTCATAAGAATGCCCATTGTCTTACTTTTCTGTTTTGGATATGCCTTTCCTAGGTTATTAGGTCATTGACTCAAAACCTATAGATCATATGAATCATTCCCACAAAATTTTAATACTTATATCCCATATCCTAGTAATAAGAAAATAACCACTGTCAGGGGAAAGTTCGCTAGAATCACTACAAGAAAAAATGCAATTCTTGACATATATTATCTTGACTTATGACAATATATGTCAATATTGTGTATTTAAATTAGCAATTATGACATATATAACTTACTTCAAAGCACAATGACATACATAAAACTCTTGTCCATGATCTTTGGATGATGGAACCTTGACTTCTTAGCGAATAATATATGTCAATATTGTGTATTTAATTACGTACACTATCTCCTTTTTTAGAGCAAGATTCCCTCTCCTCCTATTTCTTTCAAAGACCACCAATTCTCCTCCCTCCTTTTTTCCATCATCAGGCATCTCAAGAGGCTCAATAAACCTCTCAAATTCGTCACCATCACCGGTGTACTCTCTCGATACGGCTCGCGTGGAGCCACATAACCGCACGGCCAAACCACATGGCCCAGCCGGCGTCTTCGTGCGCGTGGGAGGCGGTTAACTCGATCTTGAGGCGGTACTCCGGTGAAAGCAGGACGAGTCGGAATCTTAGCGACGGGGAAGCGACAAGATTCGTGAGGCATAGTAGAGATGTTGAAGCGACCAAGCCACCTCCATGAAAGTGCTGTCTGACGGGAATCTTGGTGTCGAGAGGAACTGACGGGGCCGATAGATCACGGAGGAAGGTCTTGTTCTGGGGGTTGAGAGCGGAGTGGGAAAATGTCAAATGGTAGATTTCTTTTTCTTTTCTTTGGTTCAGAAATTTGAATTTTAATGAATTGGATTTTTGTGGTTTTGCTTGAACTATTGTGTTTCAATTGACAGAAGATTGGAGGCTTCTGTTTTGGCTTTGAAGTAGAGTACGGGAGAAGCCAGAGATTTCCAGCAACATGGTTGTTGGATCTGGCAAATCGTTGATGTGAATCTTTACTAATATGTATGGTGTAGTTGTTGGGAATACTCTGTGAGTTTGTGATTTACTCTATTTTTTGAGACATTACGATGAGAATGAATGTGTGGAAAATGAGATTCATCAATCTTTGAATGTCCTTTTTGTTCTGTTCATTTAATTTTACATCCATCTGAATTTATTTATCAACATATTCTGTGTATGTATGCATTATTAGTGAATGAATCCGTCATGCTTGGTGATACTCAATGAGATATCTTTGTATATAGCCGACTGTTTGGTATTCTTTTTGTTAGAAGAATGAATGATCGACGCATGTGATTATGTAATAGTTGTACCATGGCATTGAGCGCATAGACGATGAACAATTGAATGTATCATGATGGTCTCTAGAAATTAACAATGTTTTGTAAGTATTTGTTTGATGCTTTATACATGTTTTTGCCCTGCCCCGGTATTTCCTTGTTTTTTGATGGTGCACTCAGGCTTGTTTGGACATTGGTTTCCATATTCAAGAAAGGGATCTTTAGTTTGATTTTATTATATTGAGGATTTCTTTTTGAAATGGAAGGTGAAGTGGGTTTTGGGTTTTTATATATCTTCTTGAAATCGGTAGGCTGGGTTTGAAAAAAAACTTTAGTTTTCCTTCGAATATAAGAGTGGGTAGGTTAAGTTTTTTGAGTTCTTACATTGTTCTTATTTTTTCAAATGATCTGTTTGTTGGGTTTCTTATAAAATGGTTCCTCCTTCCTATGCATTTTCGAATATTGCTCTTAGGTTTATCAAATGGGTTTTTCTTCCTAGTCTTGTGTGAAAAGCGAGAACAGAATGAGGTGAGAAAAATGATGTGACAAGGAGGGCGAAAAGAAGGAAGACAACAACCTCGCACGAGTTCCAAAGTTGTTAAATATGCTTGAAGAGACTGGAAGCCGGTGTCTTGCGACACCGCTATACACTTAATGATTTCTTTATTTTGGTTTAGGTTAATAAACATGCCACTGTTTGCTTTGGTTTCCCTATTTTGGTTTTGGTTTCGATTTCGATTGGTTTTCTTCTTTTAGAAAATTTTGCTTTGACCTTCCCACTTATCCATGTATGCTCTGTTCATGCTCCTAGACTCTTTGTATTCTCTTATTGAAATTTGTTATGAAATAACTAGATGGTCTCGAGGAAACAAAGGGAAACAAAGCAGAAAAAGAAAAATGGTTTTGAGAGCAGGGGTTGGGTTCACCACTTTCTGGAAATTTCAGCAGGTTGTGAACCCCACTTGTCCTCTACAGGCATAAATGCAGATTCTTGACTCGATGGGCTTTCCATAGAGTCGAAACTTGCTAATGAGTTGGATGAAAATTATGCTTTCGTCAGAAGTTAGAGACACAAAACTGGAAAATTTTTGCACACGGGTGCGAAAATTTCGCACCCATGAACAGTGGTGCGAAAATTCGCTTGCATGAACTTCAGTGCGAAAATTTGCACTTATCTTGCCGCACCCATGGCAGTGCGAAATTTCGCACCGTAACGATAGAATTTTCGCACCATGTGCGCAAATTTTCCAATTTTGTGCCTCTAACTTGAGCGACCGCCGCTTTTTCATCAGGGCTCCGTTGGTAGACTCTAGATTTATGCCTATGAGAAAGAACAAGTGGAATCTAACCTGCTGAAGGAAATTTGAAAGTAGTGAACCGGACCTGTTGAGCCGGTTTTCTTTTAACATTTTGTTTCACGCAACTGCGGTGCTATCTAATTCATAGCGGAGTAAGAAAGAACCACAAAAGAATCTAAACATAACAGCTTTACCCAGAAATAATCTGACTATAATACACAGAAAATGCTATGCGAAGAAAGATAGATGGCGAAATACATAAATGAGTATGAATATATGAATACGAATGAATAGATAAAAGTATATGATATGACAGTACAAAATATGAACGTACATGAAAGCATATATGAAAACTCCACTAATGGTATTCAGGTGACACCCTCGCTTGAAATCCTTATAGGAAGCAATGGTATTCAGGTTGGGGTGTTACAGTCATTGCCAAGGTGTTACAAATACATTGCCACAAGAGAATAGTAGCATCAAACTCCACTAATCCCTTAAATAGTATGAGGAAACCTCCAAAACTTGTCTTCTACGTTTGCGCCTTGAATTTGAGGACAATGAACCTTAAGTTCATTACATGGGGTTTCATCTTAGTACCAATAATTAGTTAATCATTTTATTTCCTTATTTTATTTTATAGGTATCGCTAATGAAATACTAAAGATGCATGGTATTTTTTACGTAGATTTCAGCATGTATATACTAATGTGTTACGTGATCATATTTTGTAATACAGTTGTTATTTTGGTAAGATTGAAGCCTGTGGGGAAAGTATTAATAAGATTTATTATGTTATGGTGGATTTCATCTTCAACTAATACCAATTAGTACATTTGTGGTTTATTTATTTTAATAAGGCGTCAGGTTAATGAAAGACTCTAAGGTGGTTTTTTGTACAGAGATATTTAAAGATGTATATACATATGGTGGTTATTAATATTTTGGTTGTATAATTTATCTATTGGTTCTATGAGCTTATTTTGATGTATTATGTATTATAACAGAACTTGATTTACACATTTTGTATTAGATTAAAAGTTGCTTAGCTTTGAATATATTATTTTGTTTCTGTATATTATTTGAAAAGGAGGATAACTTTATTTAAATTTGAATAATATATGTACATGTTAATAGCTACATGCATATTTATATGGTACTTGTGGTTAACAAGATAAAAGTCTTAGTTATGAAAAACAAGGCGTATATTTTGTATTATGTTTAAATTAAGCAACAATTTTAAATATGCCAACAAGTTATTTTTTTGCATCATACTTCATTGCAACATTAAAATCTTATTTTTAAAATTTTCAAAGGCTATCATGGCATACAAGCTTTAATACCTCCATAATCTAAGTAATCTATGGTGGAAGATCCTACCTTGACAGAGTTTTAAAGAAACCGATGATTTATTCGAACACAAACCTTGGACATATTATGAGTGGTAGAAGAAGTTATATTGATTAATAGAAAAACACATTCATTGACATTTATATATAATAAGGTTGTTGTTGATACATCACCTTGACACTGCACATGATGACATATATAAGGACTAGTTATGTGATGCCATATAACACATGTCGATGACAACAAGAACTGTTAAGATAGGTTTTTTTCTTAGGACACCCTACAGGTTTTTTTTTCAAGAATGTGCTACATGTACCTAGCTCTTCCAACAAGAATCTTCTTCCATTTATCAACTGCATTAACGATTCAAACTGTCATGTATTTTTATCCTCTCGCCATATTTTAGAAATAAGACGCGAGGGAAGACAATTGGGGATGATGCAGGAAAAAAACAAACTCATATCTTAAGTTACTATTTAATTAAAATAAGATCGGCATGAAGGCCTATGTGTGTACTGGAGAACTGGGGGTATCATATTATCATTCTGCATCAAATCTATTCACACAACAAAATAAGATTTATTTTGTCATTGTCATCTTGGATCCATCATTTAGAGCATTCTTAAAGTGGTGCCTTTATTGTTCAAAAGAATGATTTAGAAAATTAACAGATGTTTATGAGTTTCACACCATTATTCTTTTTTTTCTTTTCCAATAAGTACAAAGGGTTTGAAATCTTGTGTTAGTTTATATGATTTGGGATCCCTCTGGAGGTAATATTCAAGATTTCAGAGTTTATGCGGTTTATCTCATTTATGGATGATTGCACTCAAGGAATTTAGATCTTTCTTCTCAAACAAAAATTATATTTGAGTACTATATTTCCTATTTTTCTCAAAATTGTCAAAACTAAGTTTGGAGTAAGAATAAATAAGGTTTAGGTTTTATAATGGAAATGATTACTTCAATAGAGTCTTGTGTCCTTATTTTCAAAAAGAAGGTATTATCCATTCATCCCCTTGTGTTGGTACTCTCCAACAAAATGAAGTTACAAAAAGAAAAAGAATGTTCATCGTCCTATTGTTGTTGGAGCTTTTTTTGTTCTAGAAAAATGCTCATAAATTATATTGAGGGAAATCGTTACTTACTACTGCTGATTTTATAAATCAGTTGTCATCTAGGGTTTTGGAGTTCAAACATCTAATGGAATTTTTTTTCTGTGGCCATTTCAACTCACTGATGTTCATTTAGTTCTGTTTCTTTTACTACATATCCACGCCTTATACAAAGGAAAACTAGATTCTGTAAGAAAGAATTAGGTGCATTTTTGTGGGTTATTCATCTACTTAAAAAGGTTACAAATGTTAAGTGATCCCCACCTCAACTGGTACCAGGTTTTTGATATTTTCAGAAGATCTAAGCCGCACGCAAACATTCTTATCTTTTTGATATTTCTAGAATTATAAATAGAAACATTCTTGACTGACCTCCATCTATTTTTAAATCCTCACAATCACAAGCATCCACATCTAAGTTAATTCTGAGTGTTCACAATCATCTGTATTTGAGCACCCACAAATTCCTAAACCAACAAGTTCACCTTCACAACGTCTCTGTCATGCACACTATAAACAATGATCAGACCTAAGGAAGAAAGCAATCATTCAAATGACTCATGTCCAAGAGTCACAACTAACCACTTCCTATAGGGCAAATGATCTATCTTTTCCTAATTCTGTTGACACCAGTGATCAAAATCTGCCTATTTCGTTAAAAGTACAAATACATGTGTAATCAATACACTTTATATCCTGCTTCGTTATTTGTTTCCTGGTAAGACGCCATTATCTCATAAAAATTTTTTCAGCGCTCAACATAAACACCATAGTCAAGGTTACAAAGACCCTTATTTTGAGACACTAAATAGTAAGGAATGGAAACAGGTCATTACAGGTCCCAGATTAACTAATTGAAAAGAATAGACTTTGGATATGGTTGAGTTACCTATAGAGAAAGAGTCTAGTAAGGTGGGAAGTGTTTGGCCAGTGCTAATAAGTGGATACATGGTTTTCCCCAGATACAAAGTTAGCTCAAGTACAAAACATATACTTTCAAACATATGGAGTAGATTACTAAGATTCTCTGAAACTAGGTAATTAAGAGAGAAACACTATAGAGTTTTGCCTCTTGGTCAGCACACTGATTTAGAATTTCCATACAACGGATGTGAAAGGCATTCTTAAATGGAGTTAAAAGAAGAAATTTCTGGCGGATCTTCCACTTAGATTTTGATATCTACTTGAAAGGAAAAGATAATGGCTCAAGTTTTGTGTAGGTTTAAACAATCTCCACATGCTTGGTTTAGAAGATCTGCAAAATTCATAATAACTAATGGATAAAAACAAAGTCACACTGACCACACATTATTTATTAAACACTTAGCCTCAAGGAAAATCACTACCCTACTAGTTTATATGGATGAGATAAGAGTGACTAGAAATTATGTTTAATGAAAGAGAAGCATTGAAGCCAATGTTTGGCAAAAAGGTTTGAAATAAAGGAACTCATAAGACCATAGTATTTCTTGGGAATTGAAGGGGCTCGCTCAAAAAAAAAAGGGGAACTTTGTCTCCTCATAGAAGTAAGCTCTTAACTTATTGCAGGAGACAAAAAAAACTGGGATATAAACTAGCTGACACATCTATTGATCCAATTCACAAGCTTGGAGAAGTAAGTGAGCACGCAGTTGTAAACAAAGGTTTTACTAGGGATTGGTTAGCCAATTGATCTACCCCTCACATGCGTGACTAAATATAGCCTATGCATTCAGTTTAGTAAGTTAATTAATGCATAAGTCAAAGAAAGTTCATCCATAAGTTGTATGCAGAATCCCAACTACTGAAAGTAATGCCAAGGAAAGGAATTTTATTTAAGAAAAGTGTTGAACTATCATTGGAGTCTTATACTAATGGAGATTATGTAAAATCAATTGTTGATCAAAGATCTATATGGATATTTTTTCTGAGAGGAACACTGAAGCATTTTGAAATAAAAAAAAATAAATAATTATGAAGATCTGATATAAATATGAACATCAGTGTGAGATTAAGAAATTTACTAAAGTTGTTTTATCTCAAGATATATTATAAAGATATGAAGATTAAAGTGAAGACATGATGAGACACTATTATGATAATGATGAATATTAACATTTATACTGCTTTCATAGAGAGCATTTATGAGTATCATTGAGGTATTTCTCTATAATGAAGAGACATGCTGGTAAGTAAGGTTCAGTTGTTGATAAGGCACAAGAAGGAGTAGATCATTTTCCCTCTACTCTTTTGGGACTCTATGGTGGAGAAAATAGAGCCAGATTTGAAGATTAGTGATCTTCAAATCAATATAATGATCTACTTTGTATAACCAACCTCTGATGCTTGATTGATATATATTGTGTGGAGAGACCAAGGTCGTTGATTGATTTTTTGTTTTGGATGGGCTGTAAATGAGCTTTTTGGTGTGTGGTGTGTGGTGTGTGGTGTGTTGTGTGTTGTGTGTGGGTGGTTAGTTGTTTTCTTTCCTTGCTTCTTTTTTGAGGGCCCTTATGCATATCTCATGTCTACTTTGGATTCTCCTAGGGTTCTATTTGGTGGTTTTAATATGCTGTGTTGTTTATCTATCAAAAAAAAAAAAAAAACATTGCACATAACACAAATACAACATGAAAAATACCAAACATGTGAAAGTAGATAGACATTTTATTAAGGAAAAAATGGACAGTGCCTTATTAATCTACACACTGTATGGTGTCCATTGGAAATGAATTAGTTGATGCCTTAACAAAAGCATTAGCTAATGCCTAGCTTCAAGAAACCATTATCAAGTTGGAAATGAATAATATCAATCCATCAACTGAAGGGAGAGTGTTGAAGATTATTATAGCTTGTTACAACCAAATGAACAACTATATATGAATATTATTAAAGTTGTATACATTGTTGTGTATCTTCCATAGCTAAATATTACAGTTTTTTGTAAGACCCGAGAAATTCCAATTTCTGGAAAAAGGGAAAAAATCGTAATTTCAATTACAAAATTGTTAATTTCGGTTAAAAATCCGTAATTAATTCTCTAGATCTCGGATGATGAAACGGATTGCACCGTTGGAATCGTCTCGCGAAATCTAGTTACCAGGTAAAATTTCGTAAAATTCCGAGATAGTCGGAGTTGACACGTTTTTCAAGGCATCGCGTTTAGTTAATAAGTAAAAAAAGAATTTGATCTCTTTGACAGAAAGTCACACATAACAAGTACTCATGTGCCATAAGTGGTATGAGTAGAGAAATGAAAGTAGAAGGAATGGATGGCGAGATAGACACGAATGTCAGTGGGAAATGAAGGGACATAATGGTCATTTAAGAAAAGTTTAAGTCACTAAGGACAAAGCATAGTATTGGTCTTCTTCATTAAACCAAAAAGAAGAAAAACGGGAGAACCAGAATTTGGGGATCCAGTAGCCATTTTTGAGAGATTTTCTTTAGAGAGAGAAACTTCTCTCTAAATTATCGCGCGATCCGACCTTCGACAGTCTTCGGGACAAGAAGGAGAAGTGCTCTGACGGAGAGGAGAAGCCGTATTATTGGGTATCGGTTGTGAGTTTTTGACAAACTCCGAGAGAAAGTGGGGGTTTCTCCTACTTGTTTTATTCCTCTTTTAAATACTTTGCAAATGTTTGATGAATAGGGCGAGTGAGGGACCGTTTGATCGATCCCAGACTTGGGACCGGGTGTTGGATTTATGGAACCCAAATTCTGGTCCAGCGACTGCTCATAGACTGTTTGGGTGTCTAAGGGTGTGATTCATGCCATGGATTGTATTGTTGTTTGTATAAGGCCGGGAATGGCCGTGAAATGCGGGTTCACAAAGTGAACCAAAGAATTGATGAGTGATGGAACCGTAAACCCTAGGGTTTTACTGTTCCTAGGAATAGTGACACGAAAATATATTTTGTGGGAAATTATGTTTGATCGAGTGATTCAAATTGAATTGCTCGTGTTTGATCATTAGCCCAAGTGAGCTAATTTTTAAGTATGAATTGATTAATTACATGACATGATTGTGTGATTGGATATTATGTGGATATGTGCATGTTTACATATTTGCATGTGATTAGACTGTGTTGGAATTGGCATACATGCATTCCATATGCACTGGAACATCCTAGGACTATAGGGTAGGTGCATGAGATGAGTCCTAGAAGCGGTTCGGAGGGTTGTCTAAAAATGTTAATTATCGGAGGGTAGTCCAACTAAAAATATCAATCGTCGGAGCGGCCCAATTGATATTCATCGGAGGGTAGTCCACAAACAACTAATATATCAATCGTCGGAGCGGCCCAATTGATATATATACACATCGGAGGGTTGTCCACAAACGAGCAAAATTATAATTCTCATACAAGGCTTAGGCGAGTGTGAGAGAGTCGGTGAGGACTCGGGATCTGAGTTGGTCATGTAGACATTCAAGTAGGATCATGCATTTGCTTGAATGTGTGTTTAATTTGAAACATTAGCGCCCAGGTGGTGAGTAGCCCACTTGGGGCGATTCCACTCTTGAGCATTAGCTCACCTTTGTTGAGGGTGTATTTCTGGTACGGGGGCATGCGTGGGGGCTGACTCGATCTAGAGCGAGGAGTAAAAGAAATGGAGTTGTGGCTTTGGTTCTTTGATTTAAACATGTATTAGAACTACATAAGTTTTGTTATATGTTGTATAAGAGTAAAAACATATTAACTCTTGTAACTATTGGGTATATAGTTGGATTCATAGTTGATATGTATATTGAGTGTGTTTATGGGCCCCAGTGACGTATTATATGTTGGGATTATATTGAATTTGTTTGGGACAGGTTTCATGCGGGTGTTTTATTTGGGTGGGAGCTCCTAGGTACAAAGGGAGACTCTGCTTGGGTCCTCCCTGTGGTCGGGTAGCAGGCATCACTTGTATTCCGCGGGTTGTGGTTAGTCAACGGACCCACCGGAGTTTGGGGCGTCCACGAAGCAGTGTCGGAGCTTGGAGTATGTCTGAAATACCTAGGGAGCTCGGGTTGGGTATCATCACCTGGAGTGGTTTGATGTGAGTATAGGTATATGGAAACACAGGATTGAGGATTTGGGCCCAGGTATAGTCGGGTAAGGCATCACCACTAGGTGTGGTTCGATGTTGAGTTTAGGTATGAGATTACCTAGGAAATCACGAGACAAAACTAGGACACTGCATGCACGTGTTTGGTGTGTTTTGTGTGATTTGATGAATTATTGTATGATGGTGTGTATGCCATGTTGTAGGTATGATGTGAATGTTTGTGTGCTTAGGCCAATAACACATAGGTGTTAGAAAACAAAATTTGGAAAGTACAGTGTGTAAACTGGAAGGATAAAATAAAAGAAATAAAATAATTTGGAAAAAAAAAAAATTATTTGGTTATTGAAAATGAGAGTCAATTTTAACTAAATTTGAGGTTGAACACTAGGTTTAGTGTTGGATCAAAAAGTTTTGAGAGATTTTGGGACAAGAGAGGTCAAATTTAAATGAAAAAAATATTAGGTGTGTATTTTTTTTGGTGCTTCCAGTGGTTGGGAGATGAGCTTCAATATATATATATATATATATATATATATATATATATATATATATATATATATATATATATATATATATATATATATATATAATATATGTATATAAGAGTAGAAAAAAATTTTAAGTGAAAAATGGAAAAAGAAAATAAATTTTATAAATTTATTTAAAGATACATTAGGAGAAAAATAATTTCTAAGGTTTTATATGGTGTAAAGCGAAGAAAAATGAAGAAAAATAAATTTTTATAAATTTATTTGGGTGTTAAGGAAAAAAAAAAAATGTATAAATAAAATTTTTTGGAATTTTCCAGTAGTTGGAACTAAGGGAAATGAATAATGAAAAAAAAATTTATGGAAAACCGTTTTGGAAATTTCTTGCCCAACGATAATGTGGAGAAAAAAAAAATTTGTATTTCAATATAGGGGATTGTATTGCAGGAGTGTATTGCAATGTGGTGGAAGCTGAATAGCGAGGTTGTATTACGATAGAAAAGGAAGGTTGGTTTGGCTAAGGAAGAAATTGTATTCTCAGACAGGTGTGTATTGCAATATGAAGTGGTAATAGGGAAGAATTGTATTGCAATATAGTTTGGTATTTGTGGCTTAAGGGTGAGTTGTATTGCAATAGAGAAGGAAGGCGGAAAATTGTATTCTGATATAGTAGTCACAGCCAGTAAATTGTGTTTGCAATACAATTTTTGTATTAGGCCACTTGTTAACGGTGAAACGATAATCAATGAACGATATCGTGAGCAGTATCAAGTACTTGATGTCGTTTAACAGTCAAGAAATTTGTGAACTGATAAATTCGATTTTTTTTTGAAAAATCAAATAAAATAAAATTTAATAAAATTAGACAAAATTTTCGAAAAAAAATAAAATTTTCAAAAAATGAAATTTTTGTTGATAAAAATGTTTTAAATGTATAATTAATTGCCTTGCATTACTTGTAAATGCAAAGACAATGTGTATACACTGATTTATGTGTATGAATAGTGTCTCGGGGCTATGCTTATGTAGAAATCTTTGTGTTAATGTTAACTACCATTGGAAATTGTGATTCTTGCGATTGTTCGTAGGAAATTATATGCATGGTGTAATGCGTATAGGAAAAGGGTGAATGGGTTATGGAACTATGACCTTAGGGTTGGTGATTAGTACCCAAAATGCTATTTTGAACCACATATTAGATGGAGTTTGAGTGCTTTTGCGCACTAATCATGTCATTTATGCCAATTGAAGTGTTCAAGTCTTCTTAGTATCACTTATGCCGTTTAGAGGTTATTTTTGGTTGTTTTGCAGGTTTTTGCGTGCTTTGGGAGTTCAATATCGAGATATATGATGAATCATGAAGATTGAACTCAATTGTCAAACTAGTAAGCAGACCCGAAAATCAAAGAAGAATGAAGGCAAAGTGATGGAAATCGATCTGATAGAGGGCAGGAAACGTACGTGATGGTCGGTAAATCGGGGAATTTCGCTAAGGTGCGAAAATTTATTGGGATTACGAAAATTTTGCAACCTTAGCGAAAATTCACTGTCTGTGAAAATACCAATTTTAAGCTGAACACAGAAATTTAATGAGCTATTCCTAGAGAAATTTTGCATTTCGCTACTCACATAATAAATTTAAATAGCTAAGCGAAATTTACGTATCGCGAAATCACCAGCGCTAGCGAAATTTTGCATTTTCGCTATCTCTTGGTGATTTTAAGCTGGCTAAGCGGGAAATTTTTGCCTAGCGAAATTTTGAGCCTTAGCGAGGAAATTCAACGCCTTAATATGTTTTGTAATTAATGCAACCCAGAGCTTCAATTTTGGTGTATTACTCTCTTGTCCCTAAAATTAGCCAAATTGTTAGGCTTTGTGGTATTTTCATACATTGGGTGGCCTATATAAGCCCCCTCCCATTTTGTAACCCTAAGCAACAAATTGGAGGAGCAATTTTTGGCAAGTTTTTATTTTATGTAAATATCTTTCGTAGCTTTAGTTAGGGTTTGCTTTTCCACCTCTTCTCTCCTCTTTTCTCTTATTTTCTTGTTTTGAACTTCCTGCTTGAGGATGACAACTCAAGAGATGCTTGGCTAAGCCTCTTTTCTTTGAAGAGAAAGGAAGCTAGCTTGGTGGTGGGGCATATGCAGGTTGTCCTCTTGTGTTAAAAGTTACAGGTACTGTGTTTATGACCCCTATCTTCTCAAAATATGGTTGAATAGCATTGAATGTTAGTGATTTGGCCAATACTTACCATGCTTTGAGATCTGATGCATACTTATTGCTAGATGCAACGTGGTTTTTTAGATAGTCTTTGAGCCACTTTGAAATGATGTTTAATGTTAGGGTTTCAAAGCGTAAAGGGCCATAGATGTATGTTATACGTGTTGACTCAAATAGGAGTTGATTTTAGGGTGAGGTTCTTAGTTAAACATAGATCCGGTTGTGGCTTGGACTATAGGTTGCTTGTCATAACACGAGGATAAAACCCGAGGACACTTGTTTGCCCTAAGTTACCAAGTTAGTGACCTAAATCTTCAAAGTTATCCTTTTTTTCACACCACTTTCAGTCTTTACAGTTATTCAGTTTTCAAACTACTCACTCTGTTTTTGAAACAAATCCAAAAAGTCCAAATAGAAAGCCTTACCTTCTTGCACTTATGCAAGTCATTCTTAGGATGAAAACCCGTCCCGTGTTCGACTGAGCCACTATCTTTACTTGATGGCTTGACTCTACGGCGTTAGGAGGCTTTGGGTATATAAATATTGTTGATTCATTTCGACCCTCTTGTGGCTGCCAGAATCAAATGGGCGCCGTTCTTAGGGGATGGTGCCAAACTACGTTTGATAAGTTGAAGTGTACTTGTAATCAACATCACAAGTGAAGGTAACCTTTTTAACTCTTTTTTGTAATCCGATTCTTTATGCTTGCAAGTGTTCATCACTTTCACGTGCTTGCATTGTTTTGTTTTTTATATCTGTTCGGTTTTATTTTAGCTAACCCCTAACCTTTTTGCAAGTTGGTTTGTGCTCTTTGTTGTGTCTCGGTTGTATACTTGATTGTGTATGCGATCTTTGGGACGGAGGAACCAGGAAGGCGCATAGAATGTCGATACCTGGCTGACCCGGTCGGTGAAGTCGATTATTACAAGCGATACCTTGGATCCACTACTGAAGAACAACTAACGAGTGACCTGGAACCCCTATGAATCCAACTGCCTATAGAACCATGAGGATCACATCCACCCTCCCAGAGTTAACCACAATCTGTATCATTCCTCCTTCTTTGAAGATGCAGTGAGGCCATGTTAGTACCTACTCCCAGCGTATCATGGTGTATGGAAATGAGAAAATCATACACTCATATAAAGGGATTTTGAGGAGGTTTGCACTACCTTTAAGGAAGGTATGATGGACTGGATTTGCTGAGTTGAAAGCATTTCCCACTTGACCACTGGGAGTGACGAGATTTGGCTAAACTCACTGAGGCCTAGAACCATTAGAAATTGGGCCGAGCTGCAGGCAGAATTCCTGAAGAAGTTCTTCAGTGCTCATAAGACTAATAATTTGAAGAGACAAATTTATACCTTTGCAGCTCATGATGGTGAGAGGTTTTATCAGTGTTGGGAGAGATTTATGGAGACCATCAGTGCTTGCCGTGGGTTTTTGATGTCTGTGGATGTGGTAAACCACTTCTATGGTGGTATGTCTCTGCCATGAGGCAACTTTTGGAAACCATGTGTGGAGAGACTTTCTAAGTAAACTTATCCGGAATGAGAAGCCATGGATTTTTAAATTACGATGGCTGAAACTACAGGGGTTGGGATAGGCAAACCACTAGGAAATGGAAACAATGAGGCGCTTGTTGACCACAGAGGAGGATTTATACCTTTACTTGGATATAGAAGTAAGCTAGTTTCCAACCTTAGCTAGGAAGGTGGAGCTTGAAGGAAAAGGCTCCATGAAGTACATGCGGTGACGAAAATCACGCACACACCAATCCTTGCACTAATTTCCAATCCCACATCAAATCCAGTAGAACAAGTCCACAACATGCAAAATTTTGAAAAGATCTTTGCACAATCAAGAAGGGATTAGGCATTGAGAAGAAGGCATTTCTCAGCGAACAAGTGAGTGCCATAATCCAAAGCAAATACCTCATCAAATACAAGGATCGGGATCTCCACAATTTTAGTCAATATTGGTGGGAAGTGCATGGAGAAAATAAGTCATTGCTTAGTTTGAGAATTCGGTGAACCTAATGCCATGTCGAGTATACAAAGCGAGTTAGGTTTAGGTGAACTTAAACCTACCAACATCACACTATCATTGGCCGATGGAGTCGGTAAAAAGGAAATCCCTATAAGGGGATAGTTGAGATGTCTTGGTGAAAATAGACAAATTCTACTACCCGGTGGATTTTGTAGTGCTTAACTCTTGAGCGATTAGTAGAACCCAATCATGTACCAATCATCTTAGGAAGACCATTTCTGGCCACAACCAATGCAATCATAAATTGTCGGAATGGAGTCATGCAACTTACCTTTGGTAACATGACTATGGAGTTGAATATCTTTCATTTGAACAACAAGCAAAAGTTACTAGAACATGAAAATCAAATAAGCGTGCGGTTGTTTCAAATATTCAGTATCTGAGGAAGCCTGATGTCCAGGAATTGCAGGGAAAAATCAGCCAAGGAGATGAAGAGATATTGGTCTTGCCATCAACACCCACTGTAAGCCAATTGTTCAATTCAAAGGCCATCACTGAGGACCAGGTCAACAATTGGGCGCCGACATAATGGAATCGGCCATTTCTGCTGAGGGTTGAGGAGATCATTCTCTGACCCTCAGCCAGTATTTAAGGAAATGAACTGGGCCGGTGTTTTCAAAAGCAGTGCGAGTTCACAATTTTGCTTTTGTTTTAATTCGGTCAATTTTAATACTTTTGGTTATTTTTAGAAAATTTTACGAGTTTCCATTTTAGTAATTTTGTTTTTATATTATGGTATTTTATATTAAATTTCTAATTCTAGTATCATCTAATAATTTGTATCATAATCTTTTATATTTATTATATATTAGTAAAATTAAATCTAAAAATTTTGAATTTCAGTGAGGCAGGCCGGAGTCAAATTCGCTAGACCAGCGAAATGAAGAGGGAAAGACCCTTCGGCTACCACAAATGCCTATTTAAACCTGGGAGGGGGTTGCTCATTTTGTCACTTTACATTCTCCCTCCCAGCGAAGCCCTGAGTCGTCCAGCCTCTGCCGCCGCGTCCGCTGCCCTTGCGAGTTCGCCCCATGCCCGGCGGCGCCGGTGCCCGGCCCCAGTAGAGCCGAGGCCCGAGCCTCCCACTTCTTGCTTTGCACGGCCGCGCCGCACCACGTTCGAGCCACAGGTCTACTTCTTTGTTGCTCGGCCGTCCGTTCACCGCCACTGCCGAGCCGTTATTGCGCTCCACCGCGGTTGCCAGCATCTATGGCTACCTGCGCTCCGGTGGTTGGGTCCTTTCTGGGAGCCTTGTTTGGCTATTCGAGAGCCCGGTGTGGTTGTAGCCGGTGAGCTCACGGTTCATACTGTTTGGAGTGACTCGGAGTCACACTCGATGAGCCTCGATTCGAATTATTCGATTGCCTTAGTTGTATTTTGGGTGAAGCGAGCCCTCTTCAAAGTTTTATTGATTTCGGATAGTTCGTACTTTCGAGGTGGGTCCAGCCTTCGGCGTAGGTCGAATTAATTACACGGCCGAGGCCCAGGCCCGAAGCTCGGTCAAAGCTCACAGTATCATCAGGTCTTTGAGGCGTGCACGAGGAGCCTCAGGGATTTCGTCGTTATCAGACACGGATGGGACCTCGGGCCCCATCACAGCCACCTCGGAAGGAGAGTTAGGAGGCCGTGGCCCTTGACGGGCCCGCGTCGGGCCCCGTGTGAGTCATCTTCCTCTCGGCCGCGGCCTCGCGACCACATTGGCTGCGGAGCGGCATCCGCTCGCCTCGGTTGTCACACCTCCGGATCAGGGGCGGATTGTTCGTAGGCACCCGTTCAGGGAATCTTGCCACATTCGAGGACTTTCATCGGGAGTCATTCTACGATGTCAGACGAGCGATCGATTTAGGGAGTCCATGAGATTGATCGGAGATTATTCACTACTACCCTTCATGACTCCGAGGCAGTATTATTACCCACGAGTAGATGCTTTGCAATTATGCGCTTAAAAAATAGCCTAGAATTTTATAATAATTTTGTTATATATTACGGGTATGAATTGGGCAAAACTTGGGATTTTAGGGAAAAGTGATGAATTGACAAATTGTAAGTAGCAAATTTAGTGAACCCGGAAAATTTGAGCACCAAAACAAGGATAAAGTGAAATTTCCATAAGGGATATAAAAATCAAAAAGGGAGTAGAGATGGGCCACAATAGAATTAAAACAAGTTGAATTGCAAAATTAAAGAGTTGTGGGCTAGTTGCAATTTATGAAAAGTTGAAAATATTAAAAATGAAAAACAAAAGCTAAAATGCATTTGGTGTCCAATTTTTGCCCTAGCAAAACCGTGGGAGAAGGAAGAAGGAGAGAACAAGAGGAAGAAGAGGAAGAGAAAGGAGGAAGGAGAGGAAGATCAAAACCAAGGTATGTATTCATCTTAGGATCAAGTGTGTTTTGATTTCCTAAGGCTTTGTTTTGGAGAATGGTCCTCCTTTGTCTAGGGTTTTTGTGGAAGAGATCACACAAACCTTAACTTGTTGAGTGTTCAGGTGGAAACTAAATGTACAAGAAAAACATGGAATCCCTCCCTTTGAGAGGTTGGATTTGGGTTTCATTGCAAAGAAAAGGGTTGAGTTAAACAAACCCTAATAAATTTGTGTATTTAGTATGTGTATAGGTTAAGACCCATATTAGAATGGTTTTTGAAGAAATTCATAATAGGTCTTTGAAATAAGAGGAAGGATTGAATGATAGAATTGAGTGAAAAGAGATCATAAGATGAATTTGAAGTGGTCTTGAAGTATTTATGAGGTATAGAGTTGATTGGAGTTGAAACATATGGAAAAATGTGAGAAAACACACATTCTGGGCACTTTTCGGAGATCCTACCGGTAGAAGTTAAGTTCTACCGGTAGAACTGTTCTGGTCATTTTGGCCCAAGTCACACCGAGTAGAAGTTAAGTCTGCCAGTATAACTTGTCTCTGGGTTTTTCCTGTTCTGACCAGTTTTTCGTATTCTGGCCATAACTTCCTCATTTCTTATCCGATTTGGAGTGATTCAAGTGGCTAAGTAAAATAGACTTCAAGAGGAGAACCAAACTTAAGAAGGCATCGTCAAATTCACAGTCTAAGTGATCTAAGAATTCCTCAAAGGGAGTGAGGATGCATGTGCAAGAAAATCCCTGCATCAGCTTTGGACATAGAGAGTAGTCGGGGTTGTTTGGACGTAACTTGAGTTCCCGGTGCTCAATTGGGTGATTCAGTTGGAATAGAACCCTTAGCACCTTAGATTTAAATGATTACAAGGACCTAGTGTCAAAATATGAAGTTAAGACCGCGGAAAAATTAGTAATACAAACTGTTCCCAGTGTAATCGGTAAATTTATTAGTTGGCATGAAAATGTCATAACTTTAGTTCGGATAATCCGATTGGAATGATTCCAATTCCTAAGTAAAGTAGACTCATAGAGGAATAGAGATGAGTCTAAGTCAAAAGCGTACTGCCATACTGAATTCGCGAGGCAAGCGAATCCATTTAGTACGATTACTTTGCATAATCACTAAGAGTGAATGGTGTATTTGACTAGGTGCGGGTGGAAGACAACTGGCTAGGATTGACACGAGAAAGAAGCCAGATTGATAATTGGTCTGTTCTATACCCGTTCTCTATTCTAGTTTTGTTCTTATTCGTTCCTTATTTTCATATTGTTCTCTATTTACTGACATATACATATATATTGATTCGAATGATTAGTATTTGAAATGCTTGATAAATATTATGCGAATGCGTGTATTTGAGCTACAAGCGAATTTATTGCATAAAGTAAATTGATTTGAACCGTTTGTGATTGACCAACATGGCGTGGAACCTGTGGGTCGTCATGAAGGTAACCGTAATTAATAATGCGAAATCACATTACTCTTGAGATAAACGGAATGAGTCCTGGCGAATGTCGTGAATGTAATTCTATAGTCGCATGTGAGGCAGTAATATTGAATGTGAAACCACATTACTCTTGAATGACAAGCAGAGGCGGGATTCACCAAATGAATGCATCGTGGATATCCAAATTCTATAGCTATGTGTGGAATCACAAACCCCGAAAAAAAAAAAGAAAGCGATGGTATTGAGAAGAGTGTATTTGTTTATGTATCTTTTACATTACATGATATTGTATAAAGGCATTATTTTGATAAATGCATGATTTATATAGAGCGAAAATGGAATACGATTTGTATAGAACCACTAAGCATGAAAATGCTTAGCGTATTATTTTATCAATGCGCTAGTGCTAGAGTGATGAACATCGGGCAAGACCCCAGATCGAGAAGGCTGAGTCGCTAGAAGGAATTTACGGGTATGCTCGAGTCATATGCATTACTCCATTTCTTTCAAACATTGACATTTTGTAAAACAGTTTGAACTCTGGATCCTTATTTTTGTAAAGGCATTTTGTTAAATGTGAACATTATGAATCTTTTGTTAATTGTAAATGTTTATGGGCTTGCCCAAAATGAAATGCTTCCGCGAATTTACAAAATCTAAAATGAATAAGACAAGTCAAATGTTTTGATAAGATAATTGAAAATGTCGGAGTAAACCGGGCTCCGGCTTGGATCCGCCAATCGGGTCAAGTCGGGGATTCGGAATAAACACTGCCATTTAATAAGCGATAACTAAAGAGATTTGATTAATGACATTAAAAAGAAATAAAGCGGCGTCCACCGGCGGGGTTTCGGTTCGGACTCACGGCCGGGTCGGGTAGGGCCCCTCGGGTCGCCCTGACGGTTCTATCATTCTATGACATCTCGAGGGGCAGCTAGTCCACGTGAGCTTCAGTTCTCTATCGATGATCGCCACGGAGTACTCAGAGCGGCCGATATTCCCGGCGGCTTTGGGCTGCGCATTATCTGCGTAGACCCGATACGAGGTTATAGAGATTGGGCCCACCCACCTCATCGAGATGGTTCGAGGCGCGGCGGAGACACCACGAGTGGACGGTGTTATAGGAGGGGCAGCTCCACCTCGGATCTTTGTGATCGACCACACTTATTCCGGGCCAGTCACATTTCATTCTGACATTATGTCTGTGCGACGGAGGGAGCAATCTTGGAGAACTTTCTGGATCTCGGAGGATATTGGATTCAGTCCTGCGGTGGTGACTTCCTTGATGCATTTCGAGGAGAAGGTCCATCGGAAGGGCCTAGTGCGGCGAGAGCATTCCCTGCGATGCCGGGACTACTGCGCCGGGTTCTCGAGGCATATGGGATTCCCGGAGGAATGGGGATTGAGATGAGGATTAGATGCCCTGCAGTTACGTCGACGGAGCGGAGGTGATGACCAATACTCGTATCTTTCCATCTCAGAAGCCAATGAGGACCCGGGGAGGGATTAAATTCGGTGGCGGGACTTCCATAGAGACGATGTGCCTGCCCACTGAGGCCGAGATGCACGAAGTCCGGCCGCGAGATGTCACCTTCATCTCCTCCTCCACACCCGTCGCGGTTGCGGTATTACCAGCCCATCTTATTCGCACCACTCACAGGTATGTTCACGCCAGCTCGAGAGAGATAGCAGGTGTGATGGATGCCATCTGCTCACTAAGCGGCTACGGGCAACACGAGTTCAGAGGCTGGCCAGTGTCACTCTATGCTTGGCCGAGATCATGGCCTTGCTGGGCCTTCCTGCGTGTTCACGTCGAGAGAGGAGCCCACCACAGACGCAGCCTATTTGGATGTTTTGGCTGCAGCAGCAGCAGCTTCAGACCCACCACCACCACAGCAGTGAGGTGGTTAGGTTTCTTTTATGATTTTGTATAGTTACCAGCTTTATCAACTGCCTACTAATTTTGATTAGGATTTATGTATTAGCCATAGTAGGCAGTGATACTTTTGTTGTTTAGCTTTGTATTCATGTATTAGCCATTTTGGCTATATCAAAAGCTATTCAGTCTATATATATACATATTTTTGCATACCATGTTTTGTGTCTTTCCCATGAATATTTGTTTTTCTTTTCAGTGAACAATTGGTGCTACAATTAGACGATTGAATTGCCTTGTGTTGGAAAATTGAATCCACATTTGTCACCTTTATGTTAGAGCAAATTCCATGCTTGAATCAATTTTTGGTCAATTGAAGTTCCAGCATGCTCAACTTGAAAATTTCTCCCTTATGCTAATTCACACACTGCACGCCAGATTGTTTCAATAGGCTGTGAATTTGTTTCCTTCCTTTCGCTTTTTGCATACTTGAGCCTTAGGTATGTTGCTTGACCTAAGGATGAGTTTGTGTTACCCATGCTAAGTTTAATGTTGTCTTCCAAAGTGAAAAAGAAAAAGAAAAAGAAAGAAAAAGCAAAAGAAAAAGAAAGCAGAGAAAAGAAGAAAAAGAAAAATAAAGTCGTGAAGTTTGCCTTGAAACCCGAGCCGCGGTCGAGGGTGTATGGCGAAAGCCTTTGGAAAGCCCGATGCCACTAGCCTTAATTGGTTGAGAGTCATCGATTTTAGTGTTGGATTACATGGGTGGATAGGTAGAGTGTAGCGATTTGTAGGTGCTTATTTTTCGAAGTCATTCGGTCAGGGGTGAAGCACGTAGAGTTTGTGGTCAAGTGATCCTTTTGACGGTATAAGCCTTAATTGGTTAGGAGTCATCAGTGGATTCCCGTTACATGGACTTTGGTGAAATCAGATTTTAAGCATTGCACCCTACATTGTAGTTGAATAGAAAGAAGTGCGTAACTATCCTTATCTGGGGTTGTTCATGACTTAAGGCCATGGCAGTGCTAGGTTGGGAGAGCCAGATTTATGCCAATTTATTGGCTTAATGCGGTTATATAAAGAACCATTAGACTTAGGTGGAAATTCAAGTTGAGAATCATGGAATCAATATTGACCTAAAATTGTTCTTGTATAGTTTTCGCTCTTTCATGTCGGTTTTCAAACTTGGTGTCCATTTTTCAGTTTAAGGACAATGTTTATATGTACATACACCTTTTTGAATCATAAACTTTTTGAAAATCACTGCATATATCTCCTTTTAGTTTTGCATTGCTAGGGACTAGCAGCGTTTCGGTTGGGGGTGTGATTAGTACCCCAAAAAGTGCTATTTGAACCTATGTTAGATAGGTTTTGAGTGCTTTTGTGCACTAATCATAACCATTTATACCAATTGAAGTGTTCAAGTCTTCTTAGTATCACTTATGCCATTTAGAGGTTATTTTTGGTTGTTTTGCAGGTTTTTGCGTGCTTTGGGAGTTCAATATCGAGATATATGATGAATCATGAAGATTGAACTCAATTGTCAGCCATCAAACAGACCAAAAATCAAAGAAGAATGAAGAAGGCAAAGTGATGGAAGTATTAATAGAATGGGAAGCAATGCGATGATGAATGAACCAAATCAAGGGAATTTCGCTAAGATTACTTTGAAAATTTATTTGGGATTGCGAATTGCAACATAGCGAAATTTCACAATCTTAGCGAGGAAATTACCAATTTTAAGCTAGACACCGAGAATTTAAGCTCACGCACTATTCTAGCGAATTTTGCATTTTTAAGCTACTCATAAATTTAGCTAAGCTAGTGAAATTTATTTATAGAATATCACCCTTCTTTGTGTTTATGACCCTTTATCTTCTCAAAATATGGTTGAATAGCATTGAATGTTAGTGATTTGGCCAATACTTACCATGCTTTAGGATGAGTGCATACTTGTGCTAGATGCCTTGTAGTTTTCAGAAATGGTCTTCACGAGCCGAAATGATGTTTAATGTTAGGGTTTATTTGTAAAGGGGCCATAGATGTATGTTATTTTGTGTTGACTCAAATAGGAGTTGATTTTAGGGTGAGTTTGCTAGTTAAACATAGATCCGGTTGTGGCTTGGACTATAGGTTGCTTGTCATATGAGGATAAAACCCGAGGACACTTGTTTGCCACTAAGTTAAGTTAGTGACTAAATCTTCAAAGTTAACTTTCTCACATCACTTTCAGTCTTTACAGTTATTCAGTTTTCAAACTACTCACTCTGTTTTTGAAACAAATCCAAAAAGTCCAAATAGAAAGCCTTACCTTCTTGCACTTATGCAAGTCATTCTTAGGATGAAAACCCATCCCCGTGTTCGACCCTAGACCACTGTACTGCAGTAGCTTGACTACGGCAGTAGGAGGAACTTAGGTATATAAATATTGTTGATTCAGCTCAGCGTACTGTGGCACGAATCATTTGGATAATGAAATGAACAAGAAAACTTGGAATTTTATTGAAATAAATGGCCCGAGTGGTTGATTTAGCCACTTAGAAGTGAGCGGTCGGGTTCATGGTTGTTAGGAAAAGTATTAGTAATTGGCATGCATTGCTAGTTGGGCCGAAATAAGAAAAAAATTAAAATGATTCGGTTGCCATTGGAAATACGTAGATGGCCCCAGTCGGTACGAAGGACACGATGCGGGCCACCTATCCCTTAAAGTTTAGGGATGAAGGTGCGTGGTTTAGTCGTTTAAGATTTAAATATTGTTTACATGCATGTTAGAGTGCACGATTGCATATGCATGTGGTGACTGTGATTATCTCAGAATTTCGGGACGAAATTCCTTTTAAGGAGGGGAGAATGTAAGACCCGAGAAATTCCAATTTCTGGAAAAAGGAAAAATCGTAATTTCAATTACAAAATTGTTAATTTCGGTTAAAAATCCGTAATTTATTCTCTAGATCTCGGATGATGAAACGGATTGCACCGTTGGAATTGTCTCGCGAAATCTAGTTACCAGGTAAAATTTCGTAAAATTCCGAGATAGTCGGAGTTGACACGTTTTTCAAGGCATCGCGTTTAGTTACTTATAAAGCCCAATTTCGATCTTTGACGAAAGTCACACATAACAAGTACTCATGTGCCATAAGTGGTATGAGTAGAGAAATGATGAAAATGGACGGTCGAGATAGTGCCGAATGTCAAAACTGGGAAATGAAGGGACATAATGGTCATTTGGAGAAAAGTTTAAGTCACTAAAGGACAAAAGAAGCATAGTGTTGGTCTTCTTCATTAAACCAAAAAGAAGAAAAACGGGAGAACCAGAATTTGGGGATCCAGTAGCCATTTTTGAGAGATTTTCTTTAGAGAGAGAAACTTCTCTCTAAATTGCTCCTTGTGATAAAACCTTGCGATCTTGGGACAAGAAGGGCTCTGGAGAGGGCTTCGCGTGGGTACCGGATTTGTGAGTTTTTGACAAACTCCGAGAGGTAGGGGTTTCTCCCTACTTGTGTTTTATTCCCTCTTTTAAATACTTTGCAAATGTTTGAGCTGAATGAAACGTGAGTAGTTTGATCAGTCCCAAAACTGGGACCCGGGTGTTAGTTATGGAACCCAAATTTATAGTCCGTGACTGCTCACGGACTGTTTGGGTGTCTAAGGGTGTGATTCATGCCATGGATTGTATTGTGGTTTGTATAAGGCCGGAAATGGCCGTGAAATGCGGGTTCACAAAGTGAACCAATGAATTGATGAGTGATGGAGCAAGTAAGCCCTAGGTTTTACTGTTCCTAGGAATAGTGACACGAAAATATATTTTGTGGGAAATTATGTTTGATCGAGTGATTCAAATTGAATTGCTCGTGTTTGATCATTAGCCCAAGTGAGCTAATTTTATGTATGAATTGATTAATTACATGACATGATTGTGTGATTGGATATTATGTGGATATGTGCATGTTTACATATTTGCATGTGATTAGACTGTATTGGAATTGGCATACATGCATTCCATATACCTTGGAACACCCTAGGACTATAGGAGTGAGTGCATGAGATGAGTCTAGAAAGAACGGTTCGAAAGGGTTGTCCTAAAAATGTTATTAATTATCGGAGGGTAGTCAAACTAAAAATATCGATCGTCGGAGCGGCCCAATTGATATTCATGAGAGGGTAGTCCACAAACAACTATGCTATCAATCGTCGGAGACGGCTGATTGATATATATACATATCGGAGGGTTGTCCACAAACTAGCAAAATTATAATTCTCATACGAGGCTTAGGCGAGTGTGAGAGAGTCGGTGAGGACTCGGGATCTGAGTTGGTCATGTAGACATTCAAGTAGGATCATGCATTTGCTTGAATGTGTGTTTAATTTGAAACATTGCACTGCACTTAGGTGGTGAGTAGCCCACTTAGGGCGATTCCACTACTGAGCATTAGCTCACCCTGTCGGGGATGTATTTCTGGTACGGGGGAGCATGCGTGGGGACCTTTCGATCTAGGAGCGGAGTAGAGAAGAGTCGAGGTTGTGGCTTTGATTACAGTTTAAACATGTATTAGAACTCTATAAGTTTGATATATGTTGTATAAGAGTAAAAACATATTAACTCTTGTAACTATTGGGTATATAGTTGGATTCATAGTTGGTTTGTATATTGAGTATTGTTTATGGGCCCAAGTGGTCGTATTACTCATGTTGGGATTATATTGGGCCCATTTAGGACGGGTTTCATGAGTGTTTTGTTGGGGTAGAGCTCCCGTGCAAAGGAGACTCTGCCCGATTTTACGAAGTGGTCGGGTAACCCGACATCCACTTGTATTCCGCGGGTTGACGGGTAATCAACGGACCCCCGAGTGTGGGGCTTCACAGTTTTAGTATATATTTGGAATCTTGGATATATTTATTTATATAATCCCTATTTTGTGAGCATTGTTAATAGAGTAGTTTCCAATTCTTTAGGGTAGTTTCTAATTTTTTTTCTTTTTGTATGTAAGTTTATGACTGTATACTTTTAAGATATTAATGAGAAACAAAAAAATTTTCTATATGATAAAATATCATGTTTTTCAAGGAAATACCAATAAATTATAAGAGAAAGATTAATCAGTGGTAAAAAAAGTAATCATAATAAAAATAAATTTATAGTACAATTAATGATTTAGTTAAAAATAGCTTTAATATAAACATTTATAGTATTATTGTTGCTAATAACAAAAATAATACTAGAAATAATCACATTGCAAAAACATTTGCATTTATTACTACTACTAATAATAATAATAGTAAAAGTATTTATAATAATAATAAATTAAGTGACTTTTAAAATGTTGTATCAGTTGTAAATGTGTTCTAAAATTGGAAGTGTTATTACCAAAAATAATTGGAGATGTATATTCTTTCTCAGCACTCTCAATCTTTGTTTTTACATTTTGCGGAGGTGGTAGTTGTGACCTTGAGCAGGAGATTAGTTGATACGTCGACCCGCGGAATACAGAGTGGATGTCGGGTTGCAGCGCCATTGAAAATCGGCGAGTCTCCACATGCGAGGAAGCTGCCCATCTGTCTGCATGAAGGAGCTGTCCCCAACCGATCGATATAATGCAACATGAGAGTAAAGCATTCACTTGAGTTAGATATATACTCATCATGTCTGACAACTATATCGATAGTTTCAAAAGAAGTTGATCAATTTATAACATACAACACATATATTAAAAGGTGAGGAATTCTAATACATGTATACAATCACAAAACCAAAGCCCGCAATCACCTTTTCTTCCTAAACGACCTCTATAATGTGCGTCTACTACGCTCAGCTCTATACACCAGCAAAATATAATATCCTCGGCAGGAGAAGTGGCTTTAATGCTCGATAGTCAGAGATCACCTCAATTGAGCTACTCTCACACTAAGTGCATATGCAATGCTCCAAAAATAACCACACATTCAAGCGAATACATGATCCTACTTGAATGTCTTATGTCGGCTCATACCCGGCCTACGCGCGACTCCCACACTACTTTAAGCTTTACGTCTATGAAAACATCTTTCAAAACAATTCTTGTTGTTTTCGAAACTATACTACCGAAGTATCGGTAAAAATATGGGACTATCCTCTGAGGCGAATGTGTTGGAGAACCTTAGAAAGCAGTCATGGTCCTCATCAAAAATGATGCGTTGGACCGTCTCGGAAACCCGTTCTCAGGAAATTCATCTAGGAAATTCCTTTCAAAAAATATTTTCGTTTTTCTTTTCCAATTTTTCCATGTCATGCACTCACCTAATTTCTAGGCTACCCAGTGCATATGGAAATGCATTATGATGCCATTGATAACTCATATAACATTTTATGCAAATATGTAAGCTTATGCACATATCCACATAATATCCAATCACCACAATCATGTCATGTAATTAATCCAATTCATACATCAAAATTGGCTGCTTGAAGTTGTGATCAAACACGAGCTGTCAACTTGAATCCCTTGATCAAACACATTTTCACCGCAATATATTTTCGTGTCACTATTCCTATGAGCAGTAAAACCCTAGGGTTTCTTTGTTAAAATTAACTCATCAATTCATCGGTTCACTTTGAATCCACGTTTCAAATTGCATTCCGGCCTTTTCAGAATAATACATGATTTAATACCAAATTGCAAATTTAACAACCCGATCGGTAGAGTAGCGATCCACGGTACACTCAATAGGTCCAAAAATTCATATCAATTCGGTCCCAAGGTTTGGGGCCAGGTATTAACCTGACCTCATTTGACTCAAACATTTACAATGTTCTTAAACAAGAGTAAAGCATGAAGTAGGGAGAAGTACCCAGTACAAAGGGGCCCCATGCCGATTTCGTGAGAAATGTCGGGTCACCCGACATTCACGAGTGTTTCCGCGGGTTGACGGGTAGTCAACGGACCCCCGGGTTTGGGGTGTCACAGTAGTAATGTTCTTGAGATCCCGTTTACGATTATTTTACCTGGCAATGAAATCTTTGGATTGGTTCGAACTCAAAGTATTTGAGGCATAAAATAAATATAAGGTACCTTAATTGGTATGTTAATAGCAATTTCCACGGGTTTATTTATTTAATTGTTATAGCGCAACCTGACTCAATAGCAGTTTATGTCTTTGTGACTTAGATGCCCATGATCTTAATTCCACTTCCCATCGTATATGCAACTTTTCTGGTGGCTGGACTTATCAACTTGAACCTACACCACTTAAATCAGATCATGTATGGTTGGCGTATATTCCTTCAGTTTTCAGCTTTACATTTGAAAAATGGAGTCACATTAAGTTTTCATTCAGTTCAAGCCACAAACATGTTGTGAAGAGATGTGGGATTTGTCCAGTGTATGTTGAAGGCACTAGTGATGAAGGGGATTATTCTAATGGAAGTGCCCTTGATGAGCCAAACAATTCAGTATTGCAAGATGTGACAACCAGGGCATTCAGTAGTGACAACCAAGAGGAATTAGATACATTGAATACCGATCCATTTGCCTAGGACCAAGAAGGCATGCAGCTAAACGATTCAGTACTAACTACCACATTCACCAAACGAGGACGACGAGTGAAATTGTTCTCTATGATAGGGACTTGTTTTAAATGTGATAATCAGAAGCCTTCATGAGGCCCAATTCGAAGGAAGCGTCCTAGAAGATGTGATTGAATCAGTGTTTCAACATATCCTCTCCTTAAGGTAACATGTGAAAATTGCAAACTTCTAGCATGAATCTTTGTATAGGTATTAGTTGTTTGTTCTTGTGACTGAATGTACTCAGTGCAAATCAAGCCTTGTTGAACCTTTTCATGAACTATGTGGCATTCAATTTCAAATTGTGTTTTGTTTGTTCATGAAAAGTTAGATTGACTGCTATATGAAGAGTAGATTTGTCATCACAATAAAGTAGAAAGGATTGCATACCAGACCAGACACCTCTAAGTCCACAGGTAGATATCATATCTATATAACCTCATTGTAAACCCTTCATTTTGTCCTCTTGGCACATGATATCTAAAGTTTGGCTTTTTCATATTATCACCTTATTGTACACTTAGGTGGCGTTTGTTTTTTTACTTAATGCTAAATAGAATTTTTCAGCGGCTAAATAGTAGCAGCCAAGTAACCCTCGAAATGAGGAGGCAAGACACAGTTTTGCCCTCGAAGCCAAGTCCTTCGATATTGAGGTAGAAGAAGTGAAGAAAGGTTTGAGAGGATCGTACGGGAGAGAAGGGGACACTTTGTGGATCAGATTGAGCCTTGGAGTTTAACGAGTCTATTAGCAGGCTTAGAAGCTTTGTGTTAGGGCGTCCAGTGTACCGATGGGAAGCGTTTGGGAAGAGAGAGGAGGAAGAGCGATAAATGGAAAAGAGTTGAGCAGCGGGTGTTTAATCCGTTGCTCGGTGAGGACTGGGGAAAAAGCTCTGATAGATGTTCCAGGAAGGGAAGGGCGTGTTTAGAAATTTGGAGGATCTTGGCTAGAAAAAATTACGCCGAGTTAGGGGTAAGATCCGGTGAAGAAACCCCAGAGGAGGAGGAAATCCGAGAAAGATCTGAGGAGGAGAGCGAGAGAAGGTCGTCTGAGAAGTTGATACGAGATTATTGAAGCCAGCTCTCAATCCCTTAGTGGGAATCTTGTAAAGCCGGGGAGAAGATTCCGGTGCGGAAGGGTGTATGCGTGTCAAAGTCGGAAAGTACGGGAAAGGTGGACAGTTGGACCAGATGCAGTTTGGAGTGGTGGGAGTACGGGGCCTCTCGGATTCACAGGGTCGATTATTGAGAAGATGGGTTATCGCGCAGTGGAACACCAAAAATCCTTTCGCTGTGGTAAATCTGGGAAGGGGCCTTTGGCTTTTTGAGTTTGAGTGTAAAGAGGAGGTAGATCGAGTGTTGATGTTTGGGAAAAGGCGTTTGGGACCAGCTTTGGTTCCGCCAGGGCAAGGAGAAGACATGGGGTGCAGTAGCCAAGGAAATTCGGAGGAGAAAGCTTGGGTGAGAGTAGTGGGACTTCCAGTGCATCTGTGGAGTAGGAAAATCATGGAGAAAATCGGAGATGCATGCAGCAACTTTCTAGCAGTAGACGAAGACACCGATACGCTCGTCGAGTTGGGATGGGCGAGGATCCTTGTAAAGCTGGAGAAGTCCGAACCCCCGAATACAGTTGAGGTGTTAGTAGGTGAAACGAGTTTTCGGATGCAGCTATGGTGGGAGTTGTCCCCATCCCGAATGACAGTTTCAAGTCTAGGCAAAGAAACCTAGTTTCCGGGGCAGCGATGGTGGAACACGGCTGGGGAGAGAGTGAACAGGGAGCGTGAGTGAGGAGAAGGCGTGGGTGGCAAGGGCCCGATCTTGTCATTTTAGTCCCAACAGCGATCCTCGCGGGCAGTATTGGTCGATCCACTTGGGTCAATTTCGAATTGTTCGTGAAGTGCCGTTTCGGGTGGTCTCTGGGTGACATATGGATTAGGAGGCGGGTAGAAGGGACGGGTGGGCAGTCCATTCCAACCCTCATCCGAGTCGCATGACAAGCAGGCCCCTCAGGCAGAAAGGTGGGCTGGGGCCTCATAGGCCAAACAATGTTTTGGGCCTTAACCCTGGCCGAACCCCTAATAACCTTGGTACAAAGGGCCTATCGACAGTTCAAAAGAAGAGGGGGCCTTAAAATAAACCAGTTCAAGCCCTCTCAAATCTAATCTATGTTGGGGTGGAAGGGGCTTGAACCCTGACGTTGAAAGGAAGGGGAGACGGCGGAGACCGAGGCCCAGTGCTGGTGGAGTCGGAGACTAGAGGCTCCTTCGGTCGATCCGGATATATTAAACAAGTTTGAGATTTCAACTCCTACTGTTAATTCCCCTTCTCTCTCTGTTTTTAGCCGACCCCATTTTCAAGGGGTTTCTTCAGGTCTGGGGGGGTTTACACGTTCTAGGAGAGGAGGAGGAGGTGTCGCACCTTTGGCGATCATGTGAGAATGAAGTGAGAGGGAGACGATTGAAGGAATGATGGTGGAGTATGGGCAGGAGGAGGGGTTCGTTGAGGCGACTCCTTTAGTAGTGGAAGGGTATGAAAGTTGGGAGGACAACATGCTGGTAAAATTCAGCGAATTTCTGGGATTTGCGACTGTGGGTTTTGAGACTCAGATCGTTGACCTCATGTGGTAGATGTTGAAAAACCAGAATAAAGAATTTGAGATCGGAATGACCTTCGGTGTCAGGTGTGAATGAAGCTAAAGAAATTGGGTGCACGATAAACTACGAGGCGAAAAGCGGGAAAGTGTAAGCGAGACGGGGAGAATATTTTTGCTAAAGTTAGGATGAAGATCAAAATCTTATCGTGGAATGTGAGGAGAGAGGTAGATAACTTTGAGAGAAAAGAGAGATCAGCAGTTTGCTCCCGGGGATCAAGCGGGTGGACTTGGTGTGCCTGCAGGAAACAAAAGTCCAAAATATGACCCTTAGGATGTCACGAAGCCTAGGGGCGGGGAGATTTTCATATTGGGTTACTGTTGATGCTTCGGGGTCTGCTGGAGGCATCCTGCTATTGTGGGATAAAAGAAAGATGGAGGTCATCGAGACAGTGTGCGGGATTTTTTCTGCCTCTTGCTCATTCCGAAATGTGGAGGACGGTTTTCAATGGATCTTCACAGGTGTTTATGGTCCAGTACTGGCCAACTTAAAGGAAGACCTGTGGGAGGAACTGGGGTCGGTGATGGTCTGGACCATGGTGTATTGGGGGAGACTTTAATGCTTTCATCTCACCTAGTGAAAGTAATAGGGGTGGAAGAATTACTCAGGCTATGCATCGTTTCGCTTTTGTCCTTGACAACCTGGGGGTGAGAGACTTGCCGCTGCAGGGAGGTCCTTTTACTTGGAGTGGGGGCAACAATGGCCAAGTGATGTCTAGGATTGACAGGTTCTTAGTTTCGAGGGACTGGGAAAGTTATTTCAGCAGGGTGACCCAAAGTACCCTTCCTAGACCGATTTCTGACCACTTCCCTATCCTCTTAGATGGAGGAGGTATCAGATTAGGACCCTCCCCTTTCCGGTTTGAAATTATGTGGCTGAAAGCTGAAGGCTTTAAAGATCTCCTTAAAGGGTGGTGGCAAGGGCTAAGCTTTAAAGGTTTTGCAAGTTTCATCCTGGCTGAAAAGCTGAAGGGTTTAAAAGGCAAGCTAAAGGTGTGGAACAAGGAGGTTTTTGGCAATGTGGGAACTAGAAAGGCTGAAGCCTTACATAGAGTGGGATGCTGGGATAACATGGAGAAGGATAGGGAGCTATCTTTAGAGGAATCTGAGGAGAGAGCAAAAGCTAGGGATGACTACAAAAGATGGTCTCTGTTAGAGGAGGCCTCTTGGAGACAAAAGTCAAGGGAGTTATGGCTTAAAGAGGGGGACAGAAACACCGGCTTTTTCCATAAAATGTCAAACTCGCATAGAAGGAGAAATGCAATAAACAAAATTAAAATTAATGGTAGTTGGCTCACTGAAGATATCGCCATTCAGAATGGGATCGTAGACGAGTTTAAAGGCTAATTGTCGGAGCCAGGGGGATGGCGTCCTGCTTTCCCTAATATCTCCTTAGAGGAGCTAGGAACCGAGGATGCTGGCAGTTTAGAAGTCAGGTTTTCTGAGGAAGAAGTCTCTATAGCCATTGCAGGTCTCAATGGTGAGAAGGCCCCAAGGCTAGATGGTTTTCCCAATCGCATTCTAGTCTTTTAGCTGGGAGTTTGTTAAAGACGAAGTAATGGATCTCTTCAAGGAGTTCTATGAGAAAAAGAAATTTGTGAGAAGCTTAAATGCTACCTTCCTGGTGTTGATTCATAAAAAAGGAAATGTAGAGGATATCAAGGATCAGGACCCATTAGTCACTTTAGGAGCTTTATATCAGGTCTATAGCCCAGTGCGAATATGGGCCCAGAAGGGTTATGGACAAGTGATCTCCCATAGGAAATGTGCTTTACAGTGGAAGGAAGGAAAATCCTTGATGCTGCCCTAATTGTGAATGAGTTAATGGTTCAATGTTCAGGAGAATAGTATGAGAGTGAAGATTATATGAGCGACATTGAAAAGGCTTATGACCAAATTTTAAATTGGGATGTGCTTGGGGTAATGGAAGAATGAGTTTGGCCCAGATGGTTATCTTGGATCTCTTGGGCAGCTGTCTCGGTTTCTACTTTCTCAGTCTGTGTTGAGTTCAAAGCGGAGGGCTTTCAGGAAATAGGACAGGCAGGAGGACCCACATGTAGCTACAGCATCTGGCACATCATGGGAATGGATGTACCTGGCGGTTGAGTAAACAGGAGCTATGGGAGGAATTTCTTGTCTGGTTGGGAGTCCGGTGGTGTTAGAGGAGGAGGAGGAGAGCGGAGTGTCACGCATACTCTGTGATGATGTTCTGCGAATGTCGACGATTGGCTTGTCTGGATGGATTTTGATGTGGTTTGAGGCCCTCCTGGGGCTGAAAATCAACTTAGTTTTAAAACTTTGGGACACATGTGGCTTTAAAAACCCGAAGTCCAGTTAGACTACCGAATCAACTGCGGAAAATCTACACCATCACAAACATCAGCCTTGTACTTTGGAGGAGCAAAAATGGTCTCTTGGGCCATAAACCCGATACTCAAAATAAATATCTAACTATATTCCAATAGTCTAAGGGATTATACATTCTCTTATGTACCTTGACCAGAATTTACCATTCTATTTATGTATCACAAACATCCAGTATGCTGGCTTTCTTCTAAAATCGTTCTACTTCCTACACTAGAGGACGATATTTCAGAACACCTGGCTACACGAAAAAATGTTTCACTCGACGAATTTTGACTATCGCCCGATGTTGGAGTCTTTTCCAGTACAGGGACTACTCTCCACCTAAGTGCATATGCAATGCTCCGATTTAAACACATAAGTAATCACAGCAGTCACACTTTAGATGTCACAGGCTAGCTCGTTTCCATATGAGTCTGCGCAGGAGCTTCACTTTCACACTTTGCTAACCGCGGGGAAAATGAAACCATTTTCAAAAACAAGCACATTGTTTGAAACAGAAACAAAGTAGCAGGGCGCAGAATATGAGTTACCCCTGAGCATTGGTTGGTAGGCTTTCGAGAAGCAGTCATGATTATATCAAGGAAAATGATCTGACGACCTAAACCTGAGACTACTGGAGAAAATCATCTGTGATTCTTTTTACAACCATATTCAGGTTTTTTTTTGGAAAAATTCATGTATAATACACTAACTTTATAATCTCTGGAATTTAGTGCATGTAAGAAATGCATTATGCCATTTCCAAAACCATTTATACAATATACCAATATATTAATTATGCAACATTCTCATTTCAATTCACAAATGTAGTTCAACAATATGGATCTGAACCCCAACACCCAATTACCTCCTTGAGCAGATTCAATTTCATCTCGATGGCCTATACTCACAGTGCTGGTATATATAATTGGAAGTAAATCTAATTTTATCTCAATATATTCTCACTTTGAATACATATTTCATATAATTGAGCAAAATCTGATTACACTCTGTGAAACCTTTATGCGCCAAACACAGTTATTATATAAATTATGATACAAGCACCTGACAGCACCTACAGTCTGCAATTTATCCAGATAAACTCAAAAATTCTCGAAATTTCCACGCACACTTCGGTTCCAAGATTTGGGATGATCAGCAACCTCACGGCCTCAAACCAACACAAGCATTTACAAAACTCTTAAATCAAGAGTTAAACAAGTAGAGATAAAACTGCACCTATGGAGTTTGCATCAAACTCAAACTTTGAGAAAGTCTTCACAACGTCGATCTCCTTGTGTGATCCAATTTTGCCTTTAACCAGAAAATCTGACGGTCAGATTTTCGTAAATTTGAGAAAGAAATGAATAAAGAAATAAAAATAAATAAAAAACCTCTCTCAGCTCTCTCTCTCACTTTGGCGCTCCTATACCAAAATAGCCTTTTCATGCTTCATTGATTTTTCGATGTTATATAATAATAATAATATTATTATTATTATTAATATTATTGACTTTTAGATGTATAACATCTTATTATAAATTCAGTTCGTTTGCATCTTAGAAAGAAATTTTATTCTTTTGAGTTAGATTCTTCAAATGTGAACTTTAACTCAAGCCATTTTCGAAACTAAGAGTTTTAAGTAAAAATCTAGCCCACTAAGAATCAGCGCGATTTATCTAAAAATTCGTAAAATATTACATTTGTCTCGAGTCGTGAAACACACAGGTCACTAGATTCGTGTGAAGATTTAGCAGCGCAATCCGTTTAAGTCATGAGATCTAAAGAACTATTATTTTCAACATATGAAATTACCGTTTACCCTTTTCAAAAAATTGAATTTTATCGGGTTTTACTCTGAGGAGGGAGGGGAGAATATTGGGGCTGCATGACAAGCGGAGTTAGGATCTGAAAACCCCGACTCGCTTCCTACTACAGCTGGGCTTCTGGGAGCCCGCACAGTCGGTCGAGATTTGGGATACCATCGAGGAAAGGTTAAGAAGGAGATTGACCATTTGGAAGCGTCAATATATCTCCAAAGGGGGAAGAGTTACACTTATCAGAAGCACCCTGTCGAACCTCCCTATCTACTTCATGTTGCTTTCGGGATCCAGGAGTGGTGTGCAAAAGATTTGGAAAAAATCGGAGGGACTTTCTTTGGGGAGGAACTTTGGAAAAAGAAGCCTCGTTTAGTGAGTTGGGCCACGGTATGTCTGAGATAAAGGGACTGGCAGCTTAGGGGTGAGGAGACTTTTAAGCTAAACAAAGCCTTGTTAGGAAAGTGGCTTTAGTTCATAGTGAAAGGAATTCCTATGGGGGAGACTATCGGGGAGAAAATTTACAGGGAATCGTAGAGGATATGGTGCTCGAGGAGTGTAGGAATAGTTTTGGGACATGCTTATGGAAAGAAATCAGGAAAGGATGGGATATGGTCAGTTTAAATGCCAAATTTGTGGTTGGTATTCAAGTACTTGATCGGAGTTTAGGAAAGATGTTTGGGGTGGAGAGGGCTTTGCCTGCGTTCGAAACTTTGTTTCTGGCAGCGGTTGAAAGATGCTTTGATTAGGGAGGTTTGGGACACATCGAATGAAGGTGGATGGACCCCCCGTTTTAGTAGACCCTTTAATGATTGGGAATTGACAGAGGTGGAGAATTTTCTGAGTATGACCCATCCTTGGAGAGTGGTCTCAAATAGGGAAGACAAGCTAGTTTTAAAAGGCGGGTAAGCCAGCTGTCGATGTTGCTTGTACAGGGGACACTGAATCGCATCAAGCGGAGACAAGACCTTTCTGTATATCGATTTGGAGACACTTATGGGTACATAAAGGTGAGCTTCTAGCCACAGCGGAGGCGTCTTGGAGTAAGGTGATGACTCTTGGACCAACTCGAAAAGAGAGAAGATCTTCCTTGACATATATACTACTTATGTGAAGAGGAGGAGGGAAACCACTAAACCATCTTCTTTGCTGCCTACAACTTTGCTTTCGAAGTCGAATGCTTTGGGAGCTTATTTTGGCTATAGTGGGGTTTGGATGGGTCTTTCATTTCTCAGTGCGGCAGGGCCTTCTTGCTTGGCAAGGAACCAAAGTGGCCAAGAAGCGCAAGAAAGTTTAAGGGCTCTCCTCTTTCTCCTTTAAGGCAGGAATTCAACTAGTACAGAAAATAGAAGATGGCATGATCATGAGGCCTTCTGTGTATAGATTAAGAATTCTTTCATTTGTAACTTATGGTCCTGGTCCAATGTGTCTAGTGGGGACAGAGATAGGAGTTTATTGGATTTTCTAACTTGGATGGGGTATAGATAATTGTTTTTGGACTTGGTGGGTTCTATTTTCTTGTTGTTTTTGGCCCTTCTCAGGTACATGTCCCTTTATACTTCCAGGTGTACTTTTAGGCGACTTATTTGTTTTGTAGATCATTGCATGCTTTTATCCATAAAAAAAAAGTATTAAGTTGTTTGTTTTTTAACATTAGGTTGTAAGTGCTGTTAGCTTTCCTCCTTGTTGGGCAAGGGTGGTGTTTCTTATTTTGGAAAATGACTTTTTTTTTAGAAATTTTAGCAATAAGTCATGAAAAAGTTAAAAAACAAACAGGATGAATGTTGAAAGCTATTTAGCTTTCAGTAAAAAGACAAAAAACAGTCACCACATCGTCCCTTTTCTGAACTGCGGTGCCCCTTCTATGAATTATTTAGTACATTGTTTCTCACTTTATGATTGGTTTTAGATCTCTTATGGAGATATGTCTCAAGAGTTATGAGGATCACTGTTCTGCTTTAGTAGCCCTTAGGTGTAGATGAGGAGCTTGTTTTATTATTATTCTTTTTAAGTAAGTAGTTTCTTTGATTTAGTTTGATTCTTTTTGTCTTAGGATACTTCATTTAGTGTCTTTTTTTAGATTACTTTCGCATAATATTTTCTTTATTTTAATTCACTTAGTGATTCGTGTGTCACAGAGGTGGTTCGGAATCAACAAAATTTATAAACCTATTTTCTCCTACTGCCGTAGCATTGCTATTGCAATATAGTGGCTCTAGGGTCGAACACAGGAATGAGTTTTCGCCGCCTGATGACTTTGCGGTTGGAACAGAGCTTTGCAGATAAATTCAATTTGGATTTTAGATGTTACCTTAAGCAGTGAGGGGTAATGTTTGGAAAACTGAAAATGAAACCAGCAAAATGCAAAAGGAGAGGTTCCTTGAGCATCAAGCTCTTGGATTTGGGTCCTTAAGATGGCGAGGAGAACACAGGTCCACTGCGCATCGGGGAGGATGACATATAGTCATTTCGAGCAGGATCTTCATTTCATAAAAGCTGGACCCTTAATAACTATCATTTCAATGGCATCCTTTGGTCATTAGTGCTCTCAATCGTTAAACACAAGTCACCTTGACTCACCTTACAATGGCTCATAAATGATAACTAACGGGCATGATGGATGCAACATTAAGAAAAAATCCCAGTGAGCCCCGAAAACTACCTGAGTGGCAACATTAGGTGATGAAGGATCAAACCTAAAGTTAAAGGGAGAAGCAAATAGCGGTGGGTACACACGTGAAAACATGGAACCCCTGGCGCCGGGATCCTTTGCCCGGAGTGGCTCTTCTTAGGAGAAAGAGGTTACAGCCCTCTCATCCTCAGTTGTCTGTCTCTCGGTGTTGCTTGATGAAAGGGAAAGTGAGGGAAGATGAAAGAGAAGCGAGAAAGAGCGGGAAGAGTGGCTTCCGTGGCTTTTATTAATGAGCAAAAAGGTCTCTTCGGTGATGCATCTTTTTTGCAGGAACTGCTGTAAACCCCCCTTTACAAAATCTCTAAAAAAAAAAAAAACCAAAACAAATACCTTACGAGGACAAATTGGGAAGAAAACCAAAGGAACAAAAGTCAAAAGGCACGGGAAGGTAGGCAGTGGCGAAGTCAAGGCAATTTGTAGGTTGCATTAGTAACTGCGAAATTTGGCGGTCAATTTCGCGACCACCTAACCAGCTACTGTACAGCACACAAACTATAACTTTCTTCTAGTTTTGATTTGCGGCTATGAGTTGAACTGGATTCTCATGGTTGAAGCAGAATCCTATATATAGTATAAAGCACACTTAAAACCAACAAAACTTGCGAGAAAATTTGATTAGTAAGCTACACTGATCTTTAACATACCAGTGGGTTAAATAGGCACCAGTGGTACACAAGAGTAACTCAAAAACTTCTGTAATAAGGTGTAAAATAGCACTTTTTGGGTAGTAATCACACCCCCCAACAGACTCATTGCTAGTCCCTTAGCAATGAAAGAAGAAGAAAACAATCAAAATCAAGATGAGCTATAAATATCTACACAAAAATGGTTTTCAAGAAATAATTCAAATATTAAACGAAAACCTCTTCTGTGGAATTATCAAAGCCTTGTCAATGACCATCTCGAGAAGAGTATGTGCTATGCAAATCAAATTAACATTCAGCTCTAGAGAACCAACCTAACATCTTCCACAAAAACCTAAGTGTTAACTTGATTAGTTTTCAAAAATAATATGTCAAACTGTTCTCTCCCCTCAGCCTAGCTCTTGTCTAAACCTAGCAGACTAACCAACCTCAATAAATCAGGACCCACTTTTATTCCATAACTTCCTTTTTTTATTGTGTAGGGGTGCAATGCCGAAGTGCTCAACTCACAAGTCCATGTAACGGGGGTCCACCGTGAGCTCGACCAAGTGGGTTGGACATCAAGTCATAAGGATATTTTTGACACATGGCATACTAGAAGCTGGGGTGTCAGATTCAGACCTTTGTCAGCCAGCGGAATGCTGGCCTGATCTCGATAACTTAGGTACCTCTACCTCACGAATGGAGCGGGTCCTTTGTATGGGGGCTCTACCCAAGGCATAGCTTGTCCAACAAGTTTACAATGACCACACAGGGTCCACATGCGAGTAAAATAATGGCCACTTGGGCTCTGCATCAATACTCTGAAGCCATCAAGTATATGCAATAGTTCAAAGTTAATAAATTACTCTTCCTTACAAACATATATTAAAATTCAGACTGGCATGGTGCTGCAGCTTTAATCAAAGCCACAAGTCGGCTTTCTTCTATGCTCATGGCTTCTGAAGTGAGGCGCAGTTCTAAATGCACACTTCTTGTACACACGAAATAGTGATCCTCGACAGGGGTAGGCAAGCCCGGTGAAGACTGCTAATTTCCATGGGTTACACTCCCCACCTAGGCAAGTAAAGCTTGTAAACAATCACATTCAAGCAATTTCATAAACCTACTCGAATGTCTACATGCCCGAACCCATGTCTCTGAGTCTGTAGACTCCCTCACACATGCACACAGACGTATCTGAAGTAAAAATATCAGTTTTTTCACAACTAAAAGCTTTTGTTCTTAAGGAAAACACCTCACTAGTTTCGGTCAAAATATTGGACTACCCTCAGAAGAGCGAATCTTTGGACAACTCTCCGACACGATCATAGTCACTCTAATCTAGATAATCTGTTGGAAATATACAGGAAGCGGAACTACCTTGAAAAATCTTAGTTAGGGGAACTACCTTTACGACATTTCATTTGCTTTTTTGTTTCATTTCAGCATCGTTCAAAGCAAAGCTACTAATATTCTAAGGTGCATGATGCCAATTTAAAACCTTCATGCTAATATATTTACATACATATATATAAACAGATCCAAATCACACATAAAACATGTTATCTGAATTCACAAACCAGTACATTATTTCATGGGCTAATTAACAAACACAAACAATTCATTTTGAATCACTCGACCATTTTGTGCACCACGCCAGGGCTGTGTCCTCTTGTGTAGGCAGTGAAACCCTCGGGTTCACATTCACGACCACTAAATAGGAATTTTCTCCCTAGGTTCAAAGCTTTGACCGGAATTTCTTGTTAAAGCTGAAACATAGAGCATTGTGCTCATTCGTGGATCTGCTTGAAGATACTTTTCTGAGCAGAAGAGATCACATACTTCAGAGTTATTGGAACTCCGCCCAAATCGAGTGCCTGCTAGATTGGCATCGCGAGTGTAGGCGACTTTACAGCTGCTTACTCAGTCTAGAGCCAAACGGTCAGTCGGTCGAATCTAGAGAGAAGGCACACCTTCTCTCTCTCCCCCAAAATCACAAATATCCAGCCCTTTGCATCATTCCAGCCCTCTATTAGCCGTTTGGTCTTCAAAAGGAAAGAAGTACTATTCGCACATACCATTTATCATTAAATTCAGATTGAAATCACAGTAATATCGCTATTACAGATTTTTGACAACGTATTTATCTGAAGTAGTCAGTTCCATCATCTCTCTAATCATGCAACATGTCACATGAGTACATGTAGTGGGTGACTTTTATCGCATCACATGTCTCTCAAACCCGTTTTACGACACCTGACACTCGGTGCCTCGAAAAACGTGAAATTCCGATTGTCTCGGAATTCGACGTGTTAGCTAGATTTCGCAAGACGATTCCAATGGTGAAATCTGTTTCGTCATCCGAGATCTAGAAAATTTTCGGATTTTGACCAAAATTACTATTTGCGCTTTGAAAAAATTACAGGATTTTATCGGGTCTTACCGACCACTAACTCACTTGAGTTTCACCCAGGACTCGTAATGAGTTCAAACTCTAACCTTATGGTTTGTAACTCACCTTATTCACCCGTGCTTGAGCACGAGTTGGTGAAGCATACGACCAGTTAACCCAGAACTGGGGCTTTAAAGACTTTTGCCATATACCCCTCGGACTGTGCTCTGGTTTCAAGACAAAGCATCGTAATTTTTCTTTTCTTTTATTTTTATTTTTATTTTTCTTTTCTTTTTTGAAAGACTCACTGGTCTTTTTATTCGAAGTCTAACTTATTAAAGGTAGATTGAGAGTGCTAGGCGCAGGACTTTTCTGGGAGCTAGAAAGCGAGACGAGTTTTCAGCCTATAAATGAAATCCCTAGCTTAGCATGTGCAAATTCTTGTGGTTAGTTCAATGGAAGAAAGTATTGAATACCATAAATTTCAACATGTTATCAACTCGACTAAGCATAACACTATTCTAGCATCAACAACATTGGAACAATTTCAATTTTCTCATGCGCAAGTTGGGCATTACAAAAAAAAAAGTTTCGAAAATCGAAGCGAAAGCATGAACTAGAAACTAAAAAAACATTGTTGCATATTGTAAAAAAACCGACAAGTCATTCAACTAAAACAAAACGAGACTTGCTTTCAAGAAAACATAAAACAACACTTCCTTCCTTAACTCTCCCCCTAACCAAATTCAACATTGTCTTCAATGTGGCTCTGGAATGAAAATTTAAGGAAGGAAGCGATACCTCCTTGATGAAATGTACCTATTTTTGGATAGGATATTTCACAAGCTTTCCACCGAGACCTTATTCACTCTATTTAGGCTTCAAATGAACAAGTTGGAAGAAGAAAAGAGAGGAAAAAAAGTGTCTAATTGAACTTGTTACAGTAGTAACATAATAATCTCAAAAGTGTTCTTTCTGGTTATATTTAATTTTTTTACACTCTCTAAAACTTTAGCGATACTTAAATTACCTAAAGTTATAGCCCTTTGAAACTAGAGCTCAATTTCAAAAAAATTAGAGCTATGAAAAGGGTTAAATTTTGTATTACGATTTTTAATATATATATATATATATATACTACCTATATATATCTCTCTCTTATATATATATATATATATATATATATATATATAAAAGAAAAAATTTTTTAAATTTTTTAGAACAATTTTTTTAAATATATATATATATATTTTAAATATATAAATATATAAATAAAAGAAAAAATAATTTTTAATATAATAATAAAAAAATAAAATAAAAGGAAAAGTCAGAAGAATTAACTGGAGTGGTTTGCAAAATTTTAAAGTTCAAATTTATAACAACACAATAAAGTTTTTACTATGAAGAGACTGCTTGCATTTCTTAAATTTATTCCTCTAAACTCTAGACCTCTATTGTTGCAAAAATTTGACACAAACTGCAAAAATAAACACATGAAAAATTAAAAAAATTTGCAAAAAAAATGAAAAATCAGCTAAAAACAAATATTAACTAAAATGCTAGGGAGCTAACCTAAGAAAAACAAATGGCTGAAATAACACAAAAAAAAAAAAATCAAAACAAAAGTAGGGGAGATTGGAGTCCCTGACAAATCTCTCCATATTTAGAGGTTGTTGGAACTGGTGGGTAGTGAGAGTGCGAGGTTCGAATTAGTAAATCTGAATCAGATGGTTTTAAATGCCTTTGATCTATCATGTATATACAATGGCAGAGGCGCCAATGTTTGCGATGTAGTGGCAGTTTAAACACCAGGCCACTAACTTCCTATAATGTACAACTTGCAGGCGATTTGAAGTATGGGATGACATAGCCAATAGGTGTTTCAAGTGTTGAATGTGCTTTCACGGTGTGGGCGAGATGCACTGATTGGAGAGAGTCTTCTTGAATGGGGATGTTGGTGACTTGAAAGTGGCGCTAGAATCGATTTATTGGGAGTAGTTTAGAATAAGCTTTTGGGTTCTTACATTCCCTTTAGCTTCCTCACAGCAGCTACTGGTGTAGGCAGAAAGGAAGAATTTCTTTACCTGCCTTTCCATGACAAAATGAGGCTGTTTGCATGGAATTTGGGAAGCATCTGAGTTCTCGGAAGCCTCTTGGTTCTACATCAATTCTACGAAGCCTTTGATGTTGATCTGTTCTCCACCCAAAATGGTGTCCCATTCAGGGCACTCTTTTTCTGATTCTTCATAATAACAGTGAACATGCTGCTGATTGGTGAGCCTTGGAGTACTATAGGTTGTCAATCTTCTGATCAAGGTCATTTTGAACCCCATCCCAATTTTTGGTTGGAAGGCTCTCCATAGTATCAATTCTTTGATTTGTTTGGCGTTCACACTTTGCTCATCTATAAAAGTACCCACCAATTTGCTCAAGCTCGTGTGCTTGCTCAGCGAAGAAGTTAAGCGTAATTCAGTTTGTGGTGCATTTGAGGAGTTGACATAATGTGGAAGCTTGAAGGAGATTGCATATTGTGGAGGTTTTGGTCCCCATGAGAGATTTAGGTGGTTCCCCCAACTAGGGTTGTAAGCATTTCCATATGGTGCATTTGTTTGAGGTACAATGCATGAAGGCGCATTCACCCATGGAGGGTTTCTATAGTCCCTCATGGACCTATACTACCACTAGGTTCCCTCCATTTAGTCTTGACTATGTTGCTCTCCTGGGTGTTCATTTGGTCTATGTTTGAGATCCTTTGAAACAGTTTCGTAGGAGGCGGCCTTGGCTAACACTCCAGAATTCCTTACCTTTGCTAACATGCACTCTATTTGGAAAGCAGGGCAACACTAAACAAGAAAAAGAAAAACAATTCTACCTAAAGGGTGTAATGTTAAAAAAAAAACGTTAAACAAAGAATTAACAAGCAGGATAGAGGAAAGTATACTTAACTAAACAAAAATGCAAATTCACTAGATCTTGGCAGGTGAGAGCTCACCAGAAGTGTGCATAGACGCTCATTTTCACTTAGGCACCATCGGAACAGCAGCGCCATTTGATTAGTGTGGCACGGAGGTAGTTGGAATCAACAGAATTTATATAAACCTAATTCCTACACTATATGAGCACACTCTCTTCTGATATATTAGCTGCAGGTCGAACACAAGGATGGGTTTTCTTCGCACAAATGACTTGCAGTTGGGTTCAACTAAGTGAATTCAATTTGGATTTTGGGGTGTTATAACCAGTGAAATTAATCATTAGATGAAAATGAAATGAAATAAAATATATAAGGGACTGCTTCAAAGCATCAGACTCACCCAGTTTGGAGTCTGCTTAAAGGTAGCGAGAGTTCTCAAGTGCTTTCCTTAATAACAAGGAGGATGACCTATAGTCATTTCCCGAACCGGATCTTCATTTGGCTATAAAAACTGGACCCTTAATATCCTTTGAAAAATGGCATCACGCCCATAGTGCTCTCCACGATCGTTAAAACACAAGTCACCTTGACTCACCTTACAATGGCTCATAAATGATAACTAACGAACATCAATGGATCTAACATTAAGCATCCAATGAGCCCAAAAGCTTACCAAGTAATAACCATTCAAGGTGACTAGAAAAGGATCAAAACCTAAAGTTAAAAGGGAGAGCGATGGCAGCGGTGGGTACCTGCGTGAGAAAAAGCGTGGAACCCTCGGCTGCCTCGGGATCCTTTGCTTGTTAGCCTTCTTCTTCAAGGAGAAGAGGTTTGCAGAAGCCACTCAAGCTCCTCTAAGATTAAATGTCTCAAGGTGTTTGGCCAGTGAGAAAGGGAGAGAAAGTGAGGAAAGATGAGAGCAACTGAGAAAGAGCGAGAAGAGCTGAATGCTTCATGCTCAAAAACTTTATTAATGGACAAAAAAGGTCTCTTTACAATGTCTTGTCTGGGGCTTTTATAGCCAAACCCCTTTTACAAAATACCAAAAAACCAAAACAAATACTATTATAAGGGGACAAATTGGGAAGAAAACCAAGAAGACAAAGTCAAGCGGAAAGGTGAATAATGGCGAGAGATACGTGATTTCACGGTTGTAAATTTTGCGGAGTTGCGAAATTTAGCAGCCACACTCCTTCTTGCATGCTTACATTTTCTTGGTTTTTGATTTGCAGCTATGAGTTGAACTTGGATTCTCATAGTTGAAGCGAGTCCCTATCATGGTAACAAACATAAAAAACAGAAACAAAACTTGCCAAAAAAATTGATTAGTAGCTTTTCTAGGTCCTTAACATGCCAATTGGGTTAATTAGGCTGATTAATACACAAAAAGTGCTCAAAACCTGTATTAATAAGGGTGTAAAATAGCACTTTTTGGGTAGTAATCACTTAGTCTTTCTTTTGGATAGTTGACTCAATTGTAAACCTATATTATTAGTTCAATGGGTTTTATTTCTTAGATAAAGTCAACTAGTTTTTGTTTGATATTAATAATTTTTTATTGCATATTTAGGTTTTCAAAATTGATTTCTCTTGGTGCAGGAAGTTCATTTGTTTCTATTTGAAATTATCTTTCACTTCACTTTTCTAATGTGATTGTAGGCATTCATCTTAGTTGGATAGAATCATCATGAGGATCATGCATTCATCTTAATCAAAGAATATTACCAGTAGTTAGACAGGTGATGAGCTTAAAAGTCATCTCTTTTAAGTCCCATTTTAATTTGATTTTAGTTAAAATTGAATAATTGATATACGAGATTATGAAGAAACTCACCTATTGTCATTAGCGGGAAGAGAAAGAAGTAGAGAAAAATCGACAATAAGTGGAGGAAAGATGCTTGATGAATGGCGGGCGAAATGAAAATTGGCTGATTCATCGTACGGGTTTGGGGTTTTCACGGATCCTGGAATTACGGTCGGGCACTCAAGAGGGTGGGGAGAGGAACAGGTGATGCGGTCGCGACAGTGAGTACCGGATCGGCTATCGGGGGTAATCGGGGCCCCTAAAGAGAGGCAGCGTCGCGACAACATTCTAGTCATGATGAAACACCTTTAAGTATGAAGAAGGGTTTAAGATGATGGAAAATTTCTTAGGCACTTAAATTGTTGCGTGAGATTGATGTCGACATCGATGATGTCATGACAAGAGGCTGAAGTCCGACCAAGAACCGCTCGAAGAGAAGGCTGCGGCTGGCGGATGCGACATGGATGAAGTCGCGACACCCGGACACCTTTCGATTAAAGATGAGCTTCATGAAGTGAAGTCACGGCAATGACTTTCGAGTCGCGACATGCGAAGGCAAGTTAGCGCAATTGACAAGGCGTGCTGGCGACGCGGACAGAGGAATTAGCGACGCCGAAGCTACAACTGTTTCAGCAACCAGAACTAAGCTGATGTCGCGACATGAGATCGAAGTCGCGACATAGGACATGCTCAGTTGAAGGTGAAGTTTCATAAAGTGAGGTCGCGACAAGATCTCGATCATCGTGACAATCAGAACATTCGGATGTCAAAGGCTGCGTGTATAAAGCGTGCCGCGACATCAATCGATGTCGACAACGGCGACAGGTTGAAACACGAGTTTCAACAGAGCAGATATCGTGACGGGAGATTGAGGTAAAACATCCGAAGATCGATCGAAAACTGCGGATGACGAGCTTAGGTCCGCGACAAGATATGACGTGACATCGGGAGAGGTAGTGAGACCAGCCAAGGCGTGAGAAGATGTCACGACTAGACCTCTAGGAAATTGTGAGCATCATGAATGACCAAATCAAGGTAACATGGAGGTAAGTTGATGTCGCGACGTGAGGTTGATGTCGCGACATCATGGCGACAGTGGAAAGTGCGAGGAGACCCAGGCCCATGGCGACAACATCCTAATGTCGCGACGCCGGGGACAAACCATTGAGGCGCAAAGGACTGGAAGCGGATATCGGCGACAAGGCCATGATGCGCGACATCATAAGCGATCGGCGAAACCTACAGGAGCATAAGATTGGTGTCGTGACAACATGAGCGAAGCGATTCACTTAGGAGCGACTTACAAGTCAATGCCAGCGACATGGGTTGAGTATAGCGACAAGAGAAGTGAGGCGGAGCTGGGCGATAACTTTGACTTTGCTTCTCTAAAATCCCTGACGTCTACATTGGGATTAGGGCCCAGTTGAGGAACCCATGTCTGCGATATCGAGCTCATTAGGGTAACCTTTGCGTGTACGGGCGCAGGGAGGTGGTTCTGGCTGTTTCTTTATTTTTCTTTTATTTTCTTTATTTTTTTCTTTATTTTCGTCATTTTAGAGCAGTTGTTTATAAGTATTTCTTTTTCTTTCCTTTTCTTTTGGTTGTTTTGTTTGGATCACGAATGTTATCGTTGGTGAAGTGAATCTTGAAATCAATTTCTTTTCAACTTACTACGGAGCATGTGAACACAGGTTTCTGAACTTAGAAGAGTCGATTGTTTCGTTTCCAATTCTGGAACGCATTTCCCAGCCGATCAGAGTGGAATGGCGCGGCATTGTGTGATCGATGTCGAACTTCGACTTCCATTAAGAGAGCGTTTTAGTTAAATTAATCTTTCTGTGTTTCATTTTCCAGTATCTTGTTCATTAGGTTTATGAATTTACTTCGGATTATGGGTTTATTGATTTTGGATCGAATACCGAGTTTCCTATGCAGTTAAAATTGCGTCATTACCACGATTTCAAGGAAGTCCTGCGGTGACCTGAGGAAGACAATCACAGGGGTAGCATTTCAGTTCTTTGAAGGTATATTAACCTGCTATTAAAGTCCTTTGTGCTTTGCATGTTCACTTGAATAAAATCTCTTCTCTAACACAGGGTAGAGAGCAGAGTTAGACGACTTATCTGTTTAATCAATGGAAATTTCACCCTCGGAATTTCGGATAGTGAGGCCAATCCGTGTTATTTATGCAGATCTAATCAAGGAAAGGTTGTTTATACTATTCTAATTTCGAGGAAAGTAATTTGGAGTTGTATATCCTTGCTTGACGTGGCAGGAGCTACTAAGGTGTGCCGATCCATAAATGGGTATATGAAGTATTGAAAAATGCCGATTCGGGGAAGTTCGTATTTAAGCGTTTGCTCAAATCCTGTGGTCGAGAGAATCGGGAAAAATGAGATAACAAAATGTGGAATAATGGAGAAATCGGCTACCTTACATTTACCTTGGACAATTTTGAAGTGAGATAATCAGAAATTCAATCAATACTCCTCTGAGGAATTGATGGGTTCACTACAGTTGTTTCTTTATGTGTCTCTTTTTATGATAATTATTCGATATTGTTTCTTGTTATAGAAATTTGGTTTTGCACAGAAGACTAGACTTTATTTGGATTATTCTAATTTTCATTTTCTTGCGATTAGTTTAATTCCCGACACCAAAGGCTGAGCAAAGCGTTATCTATCATTTGATGGTCAAATAGTATGAATGCGAAATGAAATGGGGTGAACGGAGCAGAAAGACTGGAGATCTACGTAGGATCGATATACGAACAAATCCATTTTATTACTTGTCGACTGTGCACTTGCGAGTGTATCTTGCGAAACCTGACATTGGAAATGATAGATTATAGGAGATCCTTGAGTCTCGACAAGTTTATGGCGCCGTTGCGGTTAGATAATAGTCCTCTGACGGCATAACGACATATAAAGTTTATGCAAGGTGGTTCGATTGAGAGTCAACAAGTTTTATGAAAAAGAGCGCCGTTGCGGGGATTAGATAATAATCCTCTGGTAATAGGCATATAAATTTGTAAAAGGTAGTTGCAAGGTGAGAGTCAACAAGTTTTGTAGGCGCCGTTATAGGGATCGAAAGAATTTTATAAATCAATATTCGGATGAAGAAGGGAAATACTAATTTGGACATTTTTAAAGAAAAGAAACAAAACGACGTTTCAGCGGTGACTCTTGTATTATGACCTTGCTGAAGCTTATATTGAAAATGTTTGTTGATTAATTTGAAATCCACACATTGATGCAGTCTACCTTGACTGGAGAGCCGACTCATACGTGTGCAGCCCAGGATAGAGGATTAGATGGGTGTAATAACGAGAATGTGCGACCAAAGACCTCAAGGGCATGTACTATGGAACACAATGGAATATTCATCCCGACTGAAATGTTTCAGCGAACTGGAGACGTGATCAATGCTAATGATTTTGAGCTCGAACCCGGCTGTAATTGTCTGGGTCCAGCGGCATCGAGTTCACAGCCATCACGAAAGACTCCAAATAAGCACCTAGGAAGATTCCTCAGGAAGGCTAATACTTTTAGATGGATGGTGTGGAGCGGAAGTTATTAATTGCGATTCGACTATCACTACGAGATATGGGCAACGCTCTGGTTTAACTCACTACCATATGAATACAGTAGCACATGGGAGGCGGTAAGGAGCTTATTTCAACAAATTCCCACCCACCCTTCATTAGAACAGCGGAAATTACTCATTCTAACAGCTCAAGGAAGGCTAGAGCATGTATGCTAATAGGAAAGATCTTGCTAGATAACATTAAAGCTCAATAAAATTTACCGTGAAAGAAATGGCAAGAGTGAAGAGAGCGAGGAATGAATGTGATGGACAAATTGCAAATATAGGAGGCCATTGGATCACATTGGTGACGTTTAATGAAAGGAAGTCAACTAAAGCTAAGCGAAGCGAATTGTGGAAAGAATGAGTGCCTGAGAAGAACACCGTGGTTGAGAAAGCTGAGAAAATTACATGGCCGGAAACAAAAGGAGTTTCTCCTCTCCCCTCTTTGGCACACTTTTGTTTAGTTGTTAATTGATTAGGATCTTATATTTAAAGTGACAAGATTGCAAGTTTGGGGGAATTTATTTTTATCTTGTGTGGGAATCTTTGCTGTTGACTATAGAGGAATTGTCCATTTCCTACAAGATAAAAATAGAATGAGTTATCAGATTATTGAACGACTGTGGTTTGTGCTGTTGAACCATTGTGATATTCTTTGCTATTTGGATTATTTTGTTGTTTTGAGACATAACGCATTGGTCAGGAAGAGTCAACGAGAATGTGGGAGTGCTGAAGAATATCTAATGGAAAGAAGGTCGAAAGGACAAAATTTAGTCATCCTCGAAATCTAGGAATAGGAAAACATTCCCTTTTTGTTGTGACTTAGAACTTGGTCACAACACTGAAAATGCAAGTCATGACATCAAACAATATGCGGATTTAAAGTCAATACTTAGTATCTCTTTGTCTTTAAGGAAAATGTCCTTACATTGAACCCGATGTCAAAATCTGGATTAAGCGCACATGAACTACAAGTCACAGTTTGTCAATTTAGAAAGAATAAATGGTCATGCGATACGAGAAAAGGAATTTATCTTGATCTAACCAAAGCCTTAGAATATTTTTCGGTTCCAAGAGGGCATAATTAAGGAGAATAAAGACTATGAAGAAAACGATCAGCTTTACGTTGAAAAGCCAAAAGTCTAGTTAAAAATGTGATCGGGGCATGAATCGAGTCTCATTTAATATTCCCATAGAAAATTGAAGGAGGCTAAGCCACAAATGATTTTGTTCTTTCCCAAGAGGTGGCCTGACATAAAGGATGGAAGAACAAGGAATTCAGAAACAAGCGGAGAGAATGAAGGGAAGAAGAAGAGGCAGAGGAAGCGTCAAGAATGCAGTGGCTTTCTTTGTTTTATGGAATGAGGTGGAGTCGGAGAAAACAAACCAGTTCCTTTGTTTGTTCCATAAAAGCAAATGGTTTCATCGAGACGGTGGATGGAAAGGGAATATGGATTAGTTAAGAATCCATCAATCAAGCCCAGAAAAATTAGAGCTTGACTTTGTTGTTGCAGCATTTAACGGCCGGGAATCCTCATTAGGAGCTCAGTGCGGAGAACCAAATTTTGAGCGGGGATGCAAACTTACGGAAAAGATAGGATTTTAGAGCGGGATGAACTTAGTGAAAATGTTTGTAATTTTGATAAAGTTGGAATGATAGTACAGAGTCAACTACTGGATATTTGAATAAAATTCTTTTTGATGAGCTTTATAAATTGGATTAAAATCAACGTTGACGATTTTGTTTACGTGCTGGTTTATTTTCCTATTTGGGAATCGAGATTAATAATTATATTGCATTCGAATTGTTGAGAAAAGATTAGAATCATGAATAAAGAAGCTGGGATTAGAATTGCTATATTCACATTCTGTTTAGATTCAGATTAGTTACAAAAATTGAGAAATTGGTTAGTCTTTGATGGAACAAAATGTTAGAGTAAAATAATGTCTTTGGAAACTGGTAAATAAATTCAAGTCTTGAAAGAATGATGCGCACTTCAGTCAACAACACCAATTTAACTTTATTCTGAACTGGAACGGATTTATGGGCATTGAGTTTAGAGTCAGTCCTAGAACTTGTTTGATTATTGATTGAGGCGAAATCTTGGGTGAAACAACCAACGGGAAATGATGGGCCATCTCATTGGATAGTTTGAGCCATTCAAAAGCCATCCTACTTATATCTTTGATGCATATGCCTTGGATTCGAGAGAAATTGAACCAAAAGCTTATGGCAAAAGCTAACAGTACAGAGCCTCAGCCCATTCTAAGAAATCAATCCTCAGTAAAGAACCTGTTGACCCAAGAATCCAAGGAGGAAGTAAAGAAAATGAAGTTTACAGGGAGTATAAATTTTGAAGAACTCAAGGGAATAGAGAAGAAAAGACAAAAGAAGCGAGAAAATGCAATAGAGGAAACATAAGGATAAGTTTATCTTGTGGCCTAACTCTTGAACAATTAGTTCTTAGGGGTGTTTCAGCACACCTAGTACCCACTAATGCCATCGGTATGGGAGCTACTAACCCAAAGTTCGCTAAGAGTGCTAAGCCCTAAAGGGGTTAAAAGCATTTACTATCCTTAAATGGTATGAAACAAGAAAAATTCCTTTGGGCAGAGCCTACAGTGAAAAATAGGGGGCATACAGTTCCGAATTGAAGAGATCAAAGAAATGTCCCAAACATGAAGCTGAGAGGAGATATTTAGAGATAATATAAGGAAGAAAGGGCAGAAGAAGAGAAAGATTAGGTAAAATCTAGCCTAAATTGCTCCATTTATCTACCCAATTACCTAAGCCCGATATTACAAGCAGAAAGACCTCGTTGAGTTACGAAGGTTGAAGTTACCTACATTAGTGGAGATCAATAAGAAAAACAAGCGTATGGGACTTAAATAAATAGTTTAAGAAAACTTCCAGAAGATTTATTAAATTCAAGTCAAAGTTGAGAAGGACTGCTGACCTGCACACACACACAGAACAAGACTTGATAATATTTGTTTAATGTTATTTTATCAAGAAATTTTGTGATAAGTATATAGTGGCTTTTGTTTTTAGGCAGGCGAAATTACGAGAAATACTTGGTTATATTTTGTTAATTCCTGAAGCTATGAGAAAAATGTCCTTCTTGTTTGAAATAAACAATTCTTTCTTTTTAACAGCGAGGGACTGAGGCAGGAAGAATTTTTAGGATTTGGGGAGTTTGATGAGCTTAAAGTCATCTCTTTTAAGTCCATTTTAAACAATTTGATTTTCGATTAAAATTTGAATAATTGATATACGAGGAATTATGAAGAAACTCACCTGTTGTCATTAGCGGGAAGAAGAGGCAGAAAGTATCGGCGATAAGTGGAGAGAAGATGCGGTCAGATAGTGGAATGATGAAAAGATTGGGCCAGTTGTGATGCGAGTTTGGGTTTTCCGCAGTCAAATTACGGTCGCGACACCAAAGAGAAGTGAAGAGGAATTTGATGCGGTCGCGACGGTAAGTACGGATCTGAGCTATCTGAAGGGTGTCGGGGACTGGAAGACGGCGTCGCGAAGGCAGGCGAGCCTAAGTCGCGACAACAGAAACACCTTTAAGCTATGAAAGGTTTGGGCGTGAAACTGTGGCCATAAATTGTTGTAAACATTGAGATTGATGTCGCGTATCGATGATGTCATGACAAGAGAAATTTGAAGTCACGACGCCGAGAACCATCAGAGAAGGCGCAAGCAGCGGATGTCGCGACATGGGATCGAAGTCGCGACACGGACCTGCTCGAGTTAAAGATGAAGCTTCATGAAGTGAGTCCGCGAAAAGCATTTCGAGTCGCGTTGTCGAAGAGCAAGTTAGCCGCAATTGACTTAAGGTGATGTCGCGACATGGGATCGCGAACATAAGCTCATAACCAGTCGAAAGCCTTAGAGAACTAAGAGTGATGTCGCGGCAGTAAGGATCGGAGTCGCACGACATAGGACATACTAGGGTTGAAGGTGAAGTTTCATAAAGTGAGGTCAGCGACAAGATATCGATATGCGTGACAATCGGGAAGCGACTAGATCAAGGCTGCGATTAATATAAAGCGATGTCGACATCAATCACGTGTCTTCAGCGACGAGCGACAGTTGAAGCTTCGCAGTTTCTTAAGGCGATATCGTGACGGGGGGATTGAGGTGACGAAGCTCAGAGGAATAATTCGAAGAGCTGCGGATGACTTGAGCTTAGGTCACGACAAGATATAGGCGTCGCGACATCGGGAGAGGTGAAATTAGGACGACGAAGGCGTGAAGATGTCGCGACTAGATATAGAGGTCGCGAATGTGAATATCAAATCAAAGGTAACATGGGTAAGTTGATGTCGCGTGGGGTTGATGTCGCGACATCATGACAATAATTGGAAGAAGTGCGGGACTTGAGCCCATGTGGGCGACGGCATCCTAATGTGGCGACATCGGGAATAAACCATTAGAAGAGCAAAGGACTGGGAATGGATAGCGCCGCGTGAGGCCATGATGTCGCAGGCATCATCGCGATCAGGCGAAACCTCTGAGACGCTCAGATTGGTGTCGTGACAACATGAACGACCAGTTCATAGGAAGCAAAACTTTAAGTCAATGTCGCGACATGAGTTCGGTCATCGCGACAAGAGTGAGGGCAGGCTGGAGCGATGATAACTTGGGCTGGCTACTCTAAAATCCACAGCCCCGATCTACATTGGGATTGGAGACCCGGAACCTGAAGGAGCCTATAAATGCGTAGCTATCGACTCATTCGGGTAGCAGCGGCCACAGGCAGAGAGTGGATTCTTGACTCATTTCTTTATTTTCTTTATTTTTCTTTATTTTTTTTTCTTTATTTTAAATCATTTAGACACAGATTTATCATGTTTTCTTTTTCTTTCCTTTTCTTTTTCGTTTGTTTTGTTTGAGATCTGAATGTTATGGATGGGTGGAAGGTGAATGAAATCAATTTCTTTTCAACTTACTCTGGAGCGTATGGAATTTGATTAAATTAAGTGAACATTTCGATTTCCATTCTTGATCGTTCTATTGATCGTGGAATCGCGTAGTGTGTGATGCGAGTAATCAAAGACTCGGCTTCCATTAAGAGAGCGTTTGCAGTTAGAATTAATCTTTCTGTAGTATTTTCAATTATCTTGTTTGTTTCAGTTTCTGATTTTGCTGCGGATTATGGGTTTATTGATTTTGGATCTGAATACAGGTTTCCTATGCAGAATTTAAGAACTTGGAGTCCATTTGCTGGTTTCAAGAAGTCCTGCGAGTGACACGGGGAGAAGACAATCACAGGGTAACGTCTAGTTCTTTGAAGGTATATTAACCTCGCTATTAGGATCCTTTGCGCTTTGTGCATGTCTACTTGGGGAGCAAATCCTCTTCTCACTTGAAGTCAAGAACGAAATAACGACTTATCTATTTAATCACAGATTTCACTCAATTCGATAGTGAGGCCAAACTGCAGCCAATCTGAGATCTAATCAAGGAAAGGCTGGATCTATTCTAATTTCGAGGAAGAGTAATTTGGAAGTTGTATATCCTTGCTTGACCGATAACTCGGGAGCTTAAGGTGTACGCCCATAAAATGGGTATGAAGTATCGCAAAGAAAAATGACCTTATCTGTGAAGTTCGTTAAAAGTAGTTATCTAAATCCCCGTAATTCGAGAGAATCAGAAAATGAGATAACCGAAATGGAGTGTGGAGAAATCCAGCCGCACTACATTTGCCTCGACGATTTTTGAAATTTGAGACACCAAGAAATTCAATCAACACTACAGAATCGATCGCTCACTACAAACCGCTTTTATAAACAGTTCTTTATGATAATTATTCAAGATTCATTTCTTGTTATAGAATTTAGTTTTACTTTCATTCATTTTATTTTCCCGCTTATTCCTAATTTTCATTTTCTTGCGATTAGTTTAATTCTAGCCTTTTAAGCTTGAACAACGCACAACCGATGGTCCAAATAGTATGAATCTCAAGTAGTCCGTAGTTGATGAAAAATTCGAGATCTCTCGTGGGATCGGAGCATCCGACTTAAATCCATTTTATTACTTGTCGAATTCGTGCACTTGCAAAGTGTATCTTGTCAAACCAACATTGAAATGCGAATATAGGAGATCCTCGGGTCTCAACAAGTTTTATGGCGCCGCTGTCGGATTAGATAATAGTCCTCTGGTAATACGACATATAAATTTGTAAAGGTGGTTCGGTGAGAGTCAACAAGCTTTATGGCGCCGTTGCCGGGGATTAGATAATAGTCCTCTGGTAATAACGACATATAAATTTGTAAAGGTGGTTCGGTGAGAGTCAACAACAGGGCCACATCAAATCATAAGGGAAATGGGAGAACGCTTTTGGCCTTATGTAAGGATGGGTTTCTCTTAACTTTAAAGTCATGAGACCCTTTTTAGACACAAGTATGATTCATTACAAAGAGCATTAGAGTCGATCCTTGATCCCCATGTGGAGGTTTGTTTGACCCATAAAAGATATTTATTTGTTTAGTCTTGAATTCTATGGAACACTATGGCTCTATGAGAGTGTTGTATCTACATGGAGGTGTTTGTAATTTCCTACATCGGATGAGGAAGAAAGCTCTGGGTAATATGTTAGTATAGGTGGCTACTCATAACAAAGTAGACTCATTTTAAAGTTATGAAGACGTCTTTGACTCGAAAGTAGATAATATCATGCTCATTTGCTCAAATTCCATCTAAACCTCATGAACTGTATATTGAATAAGATCTAATATATGTAAACATCCTTTTATATAAATAACCTCACCATTATTTCCCTCTGCATTGTAGATGCTTGGCCTCTTTGCTTCCACCGAAAACAGGTCCACCAGATGTGGGTATGATTCCTCTCCTTGTCATTTTTATTTGTTTATACATATGAACTGAATGGAAAATTTTCCATGTTATTTGAAATTTTATTTCCATTCAATTTCTGATGCCTAGCAACCCATTCACTTGGATTAGCTGTTCCCTTTCTGATGGTAATGCGTTTTTCAAAACATAGAAAGATGATTATTTTGAAAAGGAGTCAATGTGCGTATATTTTTTTTCCGTGAAAAATGAATTATTTTGGCTTTAAACTTTAAAAAGCTTTCTATCTATTCCGAGCTCTACTTGAGCCCACAAAGCTTTTTGAAAGTATAGGTCCATCCTCTTGGGCCGTAGGAAGAAAAGGCTCAACCTCCACAAGGGCTCCCCTCCCTCAGACCCACCAAGCCTTGAACAGGCCCATCAAAAACAACTGGAGCTGGGCTCGCATTTCTCAAAGCCCATCTGTAAATACCCAAAGTGAAAACCCATTTTCCTCAATTAGGACTCCTCAGTCCATAACAGGGTTCTCAAGTGGGCGGGAATATATTTTATTTTTAAGTTTTTAACCAAAATTTTCTTTTTCTTTTTTCTTTTTTGAAACTAATCAAATACTTTATTGTAAAGAGGAGAGAGCTGAGACAAGTGAGGCCTGGTGGAGTCACCCTGGTAATGGGAGAAAGGAGGGGGAGAGAAGAGAGTAGTGAGGAGTCAGTGTTAGAGCTGGATTAAAATGTTGTATCATTTGTACATGAGTTCCAAAAGTAATAGGAGATGTATATTCTTTCAAAGATTCTCACACCAAGCTTCGCTTTGGCAAAGGTGGGTGGCAACAATATCATGATCCCTTTACCATTATTCTCCCAGCAGTTGAAATACTAGATTGGTTCAGCATCGTACCGAGGGCATGAAATAAATATTAAGGTACTCTAAACTGGTATGATAATAGCAATTTCGGATTTTTCTTTCTCGCTATTATAGCACCGGCTAATGTACTCTAGCTCGTTCATGTATTGTGACTTAGATACCCATGATCTTAATTCCACTTCCCATCGCATATTATCCTTTGCTGGTTTTCGGTCTTATCAACTTGAATCTACATCGATTGAATCAGATCATGTATGGTTGGCGAGGTTCCGACACATTTTTCACTTCATGATCCAAAATGGACTCACAATAAGTTGCATTTTGGGGCTTCTAAGCGACAATGGTAATGTAAGAGTTGCAGGATTTGTCTAGTGCACGCTAAAGGTACTGATGAAGAGGAATTAAATAATAATCGAATACGACCCATATGCCCAGACTGCTAGCGCATGCAACTAAATGGTTCCATACTAACTACCACATTCACCAAACTACGACAACTGAAATCATAGAGTTACTTTAGAGGTGATAATCAGAAGCCTTGATGAGGCCCAATGTAGAGGAAGCGTGAGATTGAATCGCACATACCCTCTCCTCAAGGTAACATGTGAAAATTGTAAATGCCCAACATGAATCTTTCTAAAGATATTAGTCTATTGTTCTTATGACTGAATGTACTTAATAAAATCAGCAGAACCATGGTTGTCAATTTCAAATCGATTGCTCATGACAATGGATTGGTCGCCATAAGAAGAGCATTTCTTATGACAATAAAGTAGGTGATGTAACGAATATTCTAAGTCCACAGGTAGATAGCATATTCATATAACCTCATTGTAAACCCTTCATTTTGTCCTCTTGGAACATGATATCTAAAGTTTGCCCCTCATATGAATTATTACTAAGTCTCCCTTGTCCACTGTTACTTTAAGGCTCTTTTCAGATCTCTTTTGGAGATGTCTCAAAGAGGTTTTGAGAATCCTTAGGGTGATTTTGTTTAGTATCCCTTAGGTTTAGATGAAAAGCTTGTTTTTTTTTTTTAAGTCACTAGTTTCTTTCATTTAGTTTGATCCTTTTTGTCTTAGGATAATTCATTTAGTGTCTTTTTTTTATTACTTCGTGTAATGTTTTCTTTACTTTAATTCACTTAGTTTTTGTTTTTGATGGTTGACTTAACTGCAAACCTATATTAATTCAATGAGTTTTATTTCTTAGTTAAAATCACTAGTTTTTGTTTGAGATTAATTATTTTTTATTGCATATTTAAGTATTCACTTAGGTTTTCTATGTGATTGTGCGCATTCATGTTAGTTGGATAGCATTATCGTGGGGATCATGCATTCATCTTAATCTAAGAACATTATCATTAATTAGACAACAACACATCAAATGATTAGGGAAAGGGGAGAAAGCTTTGGGCTCAATGTAAGGATGGGTTCCTCTTAACTTTGCAAACATGTTTTACAATCATGAGAGCCTTTTTAGACACAAAGTAAACAATATTTACACGTGGTCGTTATAAATTGTTGGGTGTGCACCTAAAGTCTTACAATGTTCCTATATCGGTTAGGAATGAGAAGACTTATGATTATATAAACATTGATAATATTCAATTGGCATGAGACTTTTTGGGAGAAAAACTCTAAAACAAAACCATGAGAGCCCTCGGTCCAAAGTGGACGATATCATACCAATGTGGATAGAAAAATGGTCCATGAGGTTCCCAACATAAATAGTATTAGAGTCTATCCTCAATTCCCATGTGGAGGTTTGTTTGGCCCATAAAAGATGTCTCTTTGTTTAGCCCTGAATTTTATGGAACATGACGAGGGTGTCGTATCTACAATGGTGTTTGTAATATCTCACATTGGATAAGAAAGAAAGTTCTTGGTAATATGTAAGTATAGACTTCTCTTAACAAAGTAGACACATTTTGAAGTTATGAAGACTCATTTGATCTGAAAGTAGATAATATCTACATGATTGGGTGTGAGCAATTACACATGTTAAGGATTTATTTAGCCTCATGAGGGGTGTATTTTTGTTTCATCCTATAACCTTGTGAGACATTTAGCCTCATGAGGGGTGTTTTTTTGTGAATGCCAATTTCTTTTTTTACTTGGGAAGTAACATGAGGAAGAATTTTGATGATATATTATATTTGTTTATTGTAAATTAAATATTTTTATAATATAAATATCATTATTTAAGTATTATTAAATTACAAACTCTAGTGGTCCCTCTCTTCATTTTATCTCATTTTTTTTTTCTCTTATAGCCTTTTTTACTCAAGTAAGAGAGGTAATTTTTTGGAAATTCTTGACTTGAAATCACCTTTCTGCATATTTTTTTTTGGCTCAATAAAGTTGTTCTTCCACAAAGATTTATGTCTTATCTTGTTTTTCGTGTCACCGACATCTTATTGCGGCGTTTGGTTTGTTGTCGATTTGTTACAAAGTGGTTTTTTTCATCGTCTTGTTGTAGCGGTTTATTTGCGTGGGGGCGATTCAGATAGACAAAACGAATTCGATTAGTCGAAGATTTCAGACTATGGTCGTTAGTATAAGGCTGTTAACTATGAATAGGGATGCCTAATAATATATTATAAAATTTCAGAGTGCTTTATACCGATGAGATACAGTATTAATCACTAGCAAAAAATGTAAAATTACATAAATAGACTACAAAGTTGGTCACTAGAGAGGTATAGCGATTCACTTAGTGACCACAGCGCGGTCTTAGGCAACTCGTCACAAAGATAAATTGTTTAATTGCCTGTCACAAAGCTCACGTAATCAATAAGAAAATTATGCACATCGATAATCCACCACTATGTTCTCAGCCATGTGACGCGATCACAGAGATAATCCACCACTGGCAACGCTGGTCACAGAGGCGCGACCACAGAACGCCATTACGTGATAATCCACCACTACAATGTGGTTCAGATAAATGCGGATCACAAGAAATGTGGTCACGTATAACGACCACTACAATGCCACTGGGCGTATAATTTGCTGGGAGAAATCGACCACCTTATGGTCATCTTGTGGTCATTGGGTTATGGTTGTCGATGTGGTTTTTTCTTCTTAGTGACCACATTCGTGGTCTAAATTTATAAATATTGTAATTATTTAATTAATATTTCATAAAAATTAATTACTATAGAGCTAATAAGTTTAAATTCTGAAACTTTTATATATGATAAGTTTAAATATATTTATCATTTAAATTTAAAAACATCAGATAAACATTAAAGTCAAGATTGAAGTCCAAATTAATGTTTCAAACAATACAAAGTAGCTAAACATTAAAAGTCAAGACTATGTCCAAATGTTAAAAAAACACAGCATTAAATGTTAAAAAACATGATATACAAGACTAAAACATCCGGGGTGGCGACCGTTCGATCTATGCCCGACCATCTCGTGGCAAATCGATCATTCAAACTCCCCTCTCATCATCCGTCCATCATGCGACGCATCATCTCCTGATCAAGTCTCCACTCATTAGAGGATCAATGTTACTTCTCAGAGCTCGTGGTAATTTCCCTGCAACCGAGATTGTGCTGACTCAAGTTTCCTAATCCGTTGATGAGCCACCCTCGAAAGGTAAAGGATGAGAGGCACCGATGCAAAGTTTTATGATTTATTTCGACCATTCCATACATGTATATTCGCTTTATGTGACGAAGCCTCACAAATACAGAATATAATGCATCCTCATCTCCTTGACAGCGAACCCGGTTTCCAGATTCTTCCTTAGACTTTGGGGAAAGTACTAGCTCTTGTATCTTTCCGAAACAAAACGCCATATGAAACTAGTAGTTTCTTAGTTAGATGTAAGATAGGTTTTTTTGAGCACTTACCCCACTCTGTCTTGCACGTTGATCAATATAATCTCACGATCCCTCTGTAGCCTCTATAAGGTACGTGAAAGAGTCAGATCTTTGCTTGAGGCACCCTCCTCATTTCTAAAATAAACACATTAGATATTGTGATATGCGTAAATTGAGACATTTTTAAAATGTAAAACAGTATATATATATATATATATATATATATATATATATATATATATGTATATATATATGTATTCTTACAATTCGCCTTGCGTGCTCATTTAACGATATGGATCCGCAGAACCCACGTGGTCGTGACATTCCAGATCCCTCCGGGTCCACCATTTCACTATGACGATTTCGATTGACGCTCCTTATCGATTGGAACAGAGGCATCACCCACCCGATGCTGCCAACTCGCTACACCCCATCGCATACAAATGCGTGTTTTCCTCCTTCTCCAACGTATTGAAGCATATCCGAATATCTCTTACCCGCAAGTCAAGCTCCTACAATTTTTAACGATCCCATTCCAAACACCCTCTCACTCATAGTATTGTAATATATAAAGAATAACATATATGGATTTTAAAAAATTTAAAGTCTCCTAAAAAATGGTTGCCGTAAATTACTTCCCATAATAAGCTTCTTTCAATGTACATTCACCAATTCTCAATAAATTTGCACCAATTATGATAAACTATATTCACATTATTTGACAATTCTCATTATATACAACTTAAAAGCACAATACAAATGAATAACATCAATTTGATATGATCAAGCATTTTCAATCATATCAACATTCAAATATCTAATATATATATATATATATATATATATATATATATATATTAAAAATTGGCTGTGTCTCCCCTAAAATTGCATTATCCAAAATATCCTACAATATTTTTCAATGTACATTCACCAATTCTCAATAAATTCCAGAATTAATTCATGTCAACTCACATTCATTATTTGACAATTTCAATATATACAACTCGAAAAAGCACAATACAAACAACATCGCTTGATATGACTGGGCATTTTCAATCATATCGATATTATCCAATTATTCAATATAGTATATATATATATATATATATATATATATATATATATATATTAAAAAAATTCGACAGAGTCCTCTAAAATCAGATACCGTACTTTCTACAAAATTCTTTTCAAACGCTCATTCACAAATTCTCAATAACCTTACCTCAATTCACATGTCAACTCACATCTGTTATTATTTTGACAATTCTCAATATATACACTGAAAAGCACAATACAAATAATATCTTTGATATGATCAAGCATTTTCAATCATATCAACATTCAATTATCTGAAATATATATATATATATATTAAAAAATTCTACAGAATCTCCCCTAAAATTGCATTATCCAAAATTTTCAATATTTTTCTAAATGTTCATTCGTAAATTCTCAATAAATTCTTCCAATTCATGTCAACTCCATTCACATATTTGAGACAAATTCTCAATTTATACAACTCGAAAAAGCACAATACAAATAATACATCGCTTATATGACTGCCATTTTCAATCATATCAACATTCAATTATCCTAAATATATATATATATACAAAAAATCACAGAGTCTCCCCTAAAAATTGCATTATCCAAAATTTCCACATATTTTTCAATGTTCATTCACAAATTCTCAATAAATTCCACCAATTCATGTCAACTCACATTCATATTATTTGGACAATTCAACATTATATAAGCAAATCAAAAGCACAATACAACAACATCAGTTTGATATGATCAAGCATTTTCTAATCATATATCATATCTTAAGTATCTCAAACTTGATTATGAAGCAATTTTGCTTATTAAAATTTAAATCAACAAAATACAAAAAGTTTGAAACCTAAACATTTATTTACCTGAAATTCATCCCAATATATAGATCTCGAACCTCATGGTGACTGTCACCTTGAAAGGTCTCATTACATAGATGGTCTCTCTTGAAAGATACTACATATCTCGATGACATCTTATGAGACTCAACAAAGCTACAATTATATAATATACAAGTATTAATTGTATACATTACAATTAATTAGTGAATTAAATAGTATTAAGTGTCTCACCCCATCATATCTCAGAGTTCTCACGACCACCTATATAGCTTCTTCCTACGTAGGAATCTCGAACTAAGTGATCACAGAGATGTGGTTGTGATTCGAGGGGCCTAATCCTGAGAAGGGATGTTTGAGGTATCAAGCAATAGATGAATCAGAGAGCTGTATCAACCAAATACAGATAGATGGGATGTGTTTCACAAAGCAAATGCCGACATTCCCGGGCCAATTGTCTCATGCCAAGGTGTGCAGTGGATGCGATGTAGAAGTAGCCATCAAGATGAAGAATGACCCCTTCCAAAGGCTCGCCCCCACTATCACCATGGATACTAAAGACGACCCACCCTCATACTGAAAATAAAAATTAAGATAATTAACAACCAAACACTGCATTCAGGCAACAATATCCAAGGACAACTACCTCTTTATCAACTACTGTTTCATTGGGCTACCACGAATCAATTTATCTCTCATTAAAAAAAAGTAAAAAAATAATTAACAACCTGGGACTTGTAATACTATAACATTATTCAACCCAGAACTACCTATTTATTAACTACGCTTCAATTCATTTCTATTCATTTTCTCGAACGTTCAACTTATGCCGGTAATTCTTCTTCTTCTTCTTCTTTCTTTCTTCTTCTTCTTCTTGTTCTTCTTCTTCTTCTTCTTCCATAATATCTTCCGGGTCACCTATTGATCATTTAATGTCGTTTGTTGATCTTTCATTGATTTCACATTATGGATTTCAATTAATTCCTTGAAATGGAGGAGCTTCTTGCATATGTTGTCTGAAAAGGTTCTGGCATCACAACAACTCCTCTTGGTTTGATTTTTGATACAACCCACCAATCAACTTTGTCTTTTCGCAAACTTGGGTATGAACAAAAATATACTTGAGCTGCTTGAATTGCAAGGGACAAAGGGTCTATACTCACTATATCGTCTTCTATGGTTTATCTCAACAATGTTATATTGCTCATGAACCTTATGCCCTACTAGAGCTCTGGATCAAACCAATCACACATGAAGAGAACCTGTTCAGCTTAATCGCCAATAAGACATTCCACTTCCACTACTTTAAATCGACCATACCAATCATCCGCATATAGCCATAATTTTGGCCTTGATGCAAACCCCACTATTTATTGACATTTACTTGCACCATGTCCAACCTGCAGGAAACTTGTATCCACTTACAAAATAGCCATTATATATTCCCAATGGGCTTCTAGTTTCACCTTATAGATCTTGTATGAAGTTGTTATGGATACTGCAGAGTTTGATCTTCCTCACCGAACAATAAGATATGTGTATTTTGCATGTTAATAATATTAAGTTTAATTGATAGGTTGAGAAAAGAAGGCTTACATATGCTTTTAAAAAGAAGGCTTTAATTGATAGGGTGCAAAATAAGCCTTGCATCACGCATGTTAATATGATTAAATTGATAGGGTGGAAAAGAAGGCTTACATATGTTTTGAACTAGATAGCAAAGTCCATCTCAAGTTTAGCATCAATTTCTGTATTTGTTATGTTTGGATTGAGATGTTGTAACATCCGAGTGTAAATCCCATGAACTGACGCACTCTTAGATATGCTAGTTAAAATATAATGTAAGTTGTAAACAATATAATATATTGGAAATGTTTTACTTTATAAAAAAATTAACTCCGACATATGGTTCAACTTCTTCCACGCTTAAAATGTAGAATGAGCGCCTTATATTCTTGTTGAGTCATATGTCTCTGTTTAGAACTACCAAGTGGTCTACCACTGTATTTGAAATTGATAGGTTTAGTTGATCATCTGATGGAATATAATCTCCAGCACCTTCATAATTTCGAGGCACGGTCCTAGCTTTGTTTGTACATGATCCTCGAAATAATATGAACAGAACGTTGATGCTTCCTCAACTAGATATGCATTGCATATCGAGCTTTCCACATGTGCCTTATTCTTGATATTGAGCTCACTTCCGAAGATACCTATAAAATGATATGTTAAGTAAGACATATGCACAATTCAAGGTTGACCATTATGATTTAAGGTTAGGTTTTGAACCTCTCAAATGGATACATCCATCGGAATGCACTGGCCCCCGCAATGCGCGCCTCATATGGCAAGTGAATCGAAGATGTTCCATAGAATCAAAAACTCTTCGAGGAATATTCTTTCTAACTGCTAAAATAATTGGGATGTCCGATTCTAGTCTGGCCATGTCTTCATTCATCAATGGGCTGAATAATTACGAGCATAAAATAAGCCTGATAGCCTTCCACATACAAAGGGTAGTAGTTCCCGAAATGGTTATAGGCACAACCTCCAGTTAAAGACATGACAATCGTGACTTTCATCTCCAAACAACCCCGATCTCCGCTTGTCCACACATCTACTCCATGTTAGACACGTAATCCATCAGAAATCCCACTCATGAATCCAATCAAACAACTCCTTCTTAAATTCTATTTTCAGTGTAGTAAGCCTTAGGGTATTTGCTCGTTGGTAGCTAACTCGATCAAGTTCGCCTCGATAATAGGTATTGTCTGCCTAGACTTAAGAGGTCTTTTGTTTTACCATGTATATTCAACATCAGATATAAAGTTATCGAACACACTTTTCTCAATGTGCATGACATCAAGGTTATGTCGACATCATTATAGCTCCAATATGGAAAATCCCGTAATATGTTGCGCTTTCCAACCACATGATGACTAATCCTCTGTTAATGCTCATGTGGCATTGACTTCGGGTCACCTTCTTCAAATCAAGATGATCAATTATGCTTAGTATTTCAACCCGACGAACTCGAGGTGCGCCAATCAGCCACAATTTTGTTTTTTCGTGAAATGCACTCTTATTACGCTCTTAAATGGATGATCGTTCCAAGAACTTCCTATGATTGCCGCAAACCATGACTGCTTACCGCTCCTATTTAGTCTAAAGGAATCTAAGTCCTCCATACAATAAGCGACAAGCCAATCACCCCGCGCTGACCATCCGTGACAACATTGAATACACTGGAAAGTCGCTAATACCCACATCAATGTCGCCGTAACTGAAGGGAATTTTGATTCCGAAATGTCAAATGAAATGCTTCAACCCCATAATCCCATAATAGATTCAACTCATGTATCAACGACAGGGGTACACATCTAACTTGTCTTTAGGATTTCGTGGGTCCGAATAAGAACAGCTTAAGAACATGGATGCATCCTTCATACATAACCATGGAGGTAGGTTATACACAGTGACAATAACAGGCCAACACGAGTATTGTTGCCCAGATTGGCCAAAAGGTTGAAACCCATCTGTACAAAGGCCGAGACGCACATTTCTAATTTCTATTGCAAAATCAGGGTGAACATCATTGAAGTGCTTCCAAGCAATAGAATCGGAAGGATGTTGCATGACATTTTCCTCGAATTATTGTTCCGGTGATGCACCTCATTTCATTAGTAGTGGCTTTAGATGAATATAATATAAGGATTTGATCCTTCAAAGGAAAGTAATACATTTTCTTAAAGGGCACGTCGGTTTTCTTTCTCCCTTTTCAATTAGTGTTGTTGTTTTTCTTGAAACATGGATGGTCACGTAACTTGGCTACTGTGGTCTTGTCTAAATATTCCCCCCCAATAAATCATGCATCCATTGTATTAACAATGTATCTTCAACCTGTAAAACCTAAGCCCGAACTATACGCTTTGTTTCATAAAAGCTTTCAGTGATAAGATTCTCTTTTGGCACAATCTCTTTCATTAGTTTAGCAATTGCATCAAATGCACGTTCAGACAGATGGTGATCAGCCTTGATATTCAACATTCTAGCCACTACTGATAACTGTGAATGATTTTCACACCCTTGCCACAATGGATTACTGGGCGTGACTGCCATATCATAAAATTGCTCGCCGTTGGATTAGGATTCTCCTCATATTCATAATTTTGATCTAGTGAATGACCAGCAGATCTATAACCATCAGATGATAATCATTCATTTGGATTAGAAGGACCTACAGAATCCATGTAATGATGCTCATATATCACATTATTTTAATTTCCATGCCTATTCTATACAATATATTCTCGCTTGAAACCATGTCTCAGCAGATGGTATTTCCACTGCCTCCTATCAAGAACCCATGATTCGACACTGATCTCCTACATTCGATTACCTTTATTTTTTCCCCGTCCATCCACTGTATGAGCACAAGCAACCTGGGAATTTCAACCCTAAAACAAACTCGATTAAGAAAGCCATCTATCAACCTTGGCATCCAGTTTCTATTCTCATTCATGATTGTGTCATGTGGGAACAAGGTACGACAGGTGTAATCGATTCGAAGCCGAGGGGCCGAGCATAGAGCCAAGCTCGAATCGCAGATCACAACCATACAAAATTACCCTGACAAAATTATTTTTAGATGAAGATTATTGAATAACAGTTATTGGAATGCTTTCACCTAATAGATGCCCGAATTCTAATCATTTACAACTGCATAATAGAAGGTCTTATAACTTCTTAATTGATAAGGAAGATTGAATAATTCAATGATAGTGGTGATTAACAAATAGTCTCACTTAGCCATTATAACAACCTCCTTTCTTTGATATATTCACATGGAATACAATTTCAAAAATAAAAATAAAAATAAATAGAGCCAAAAGAAAAGTGGAAAGCATGTTTACCTTTCTCTTTTGTTTCACCGAACCTGCTCTTCTTTTTAGTGGATATGTGTTCCACTTTAACACGTTGTTGTGATGAATTTTGTATATGGATGAGTTGGATTTGTTAGTTGGAAAAGATCGGATCTTACGAACAGGAAATTACTAGTGCCACCTGAAATAAGCGATGTCAGGTGAAAATCGTGGAGGCAGGAGAAAAAGAAAGAAGGATGTTCAGTTAATAGGAGAAGAAAAATCACACTACAAGGAAAAAGTTATGAACTCAATTGGATTTGGATATGTGTCTGAAAACTAGATTCAATTTGAAATTCCAAACTCGATTACTTAGGCTTATAATGATATGTGAAGTTTGTATTGAATTATTTCATATCATAGCCAAAGACATCATGGAACTTTTAACTTTTAGAAGATCAAATACAACGGATATCATTCTAAATTCCTCATAAATTTTCTTTACCAGGTAAAACATATATTCGATTAAAATCCTAAAATGGACTATATATGTGACATTGTACACTTGTTGTTACCACAAAATCTTATGGTGGACGAAGCTCCAAGCCCCGAATGGAATATCACCACTTTGTTGACTACGATTTACCAAGTCAAACATAAACCATAGCCATTATTTATAGAACATAAAAGATCACGAAAACTTCAACAAACAAAATAACAAATAGATAGGTCAATAATATTAAAAATCACTGAGTATATCATGATGTCCTCTTTAAATAATTCTTTCTTGCTTGAGTAGTAATTCAATTCTAGCTTGCATCCAAGAATTCCTAAATTAGAAAAGTCAAACTGAGAGGCTCAGCAGAAGACCATGATCAAAATATTTAAATAAATGCAGGTAGACAAGCAGACAAAAACATAATGCGGAAGGAAAAACTTACTTAGAGATAAAGATGGCTGAGAATTATTGCAATCCTTTGCAACATAAGGTTTACACATTAAGGAAGAAGGTTTACCGTTGAAGAAAAATATTGAAATCCACTAAGTAAAACAACAAAAAACCAATGCTTAAATTCAGCGCATTAAAGAAAAAACGAAATTAAGTACATGATCTATTATACTATGGATTAACGATGGAATCCACAAAGTGACAACTTATCACAATTAACTTTCGGTGGTTTGGAGACAAGGATGGAAGACCAAGAATAATAAGAAAATAATTACTTAGAGCTCTGACAGAAGCCATCACTAGTAAGCTCGATTGATAGTTTTCTAATCCATATAGAGCAGAATTGGAATATTCCTCCACCCAAAAGGACAATTTTGAAGAGAAATATTTTTGTTCATAAAAATATGACACTTTCATGTTTTTTAATACATATCATTTTTTGCTTTTGGAAAACACCTCACTAAAACATGAACACCAAGTCTCCTTTTAGACTTTCTTCTCCACCTTGCCCCTTCATTTTTTCCTAATACTTTAATATCTTTGGCAAAACCCTCAATTTACATGCCGGAAACCCTCTGAAATGCAATAAGTTGGGAATGGACAAGCAATTGAAGGAGTGGGTAGATTATACATAAAGAACCAAAAGACTCCTTCCTCTTTGACTCATTAGGAGATCTTATGAATTATGAGGGAACTCCAGCAAAGAACCATCTTGAAAAACCATCATCAAATGCCCAAAAATTCATCTGAAAACCCAAAAAAAGCAACCAAAAAAATGAAAAAAAAATTGTCCAAAAATATTTCCTGGAAGGGCACTTGATCGTGACCCCTAAACTGATTAGGCCGATTCAAGCAATAAGCAAATGCATTATCTGAAGCAAAGTTATGATAATAACCTTTTGCTTACCACTTGATGTCTGAGAGAAACATTGGAGTAAGTCTGGGGTCCCAATTTTGGAGATTGAAAAGGGTATTAGGGTTTTTCAGTGGTGGGGTTTAGTTTAGGGTTTCAGTTGGAAGAAATGGAAGAACAACAAAAGGAAAATAGAAAAAGAAAAAAGAAAGCGCAGAGATGCGGAGGAAGTTCTTGGAGAAGCATCTTCTTAAAAATTTAGAAATGCATTCTGTATGGAGAATTTGGACGTCAGTAGTGAAGAAGAGGTAGGAAGGAAGAAGAAATAAAGAAAAGAAAGGGAAAAATTAAGATCCTTTGTTTTGACTTTGTTTTATTTTTATTTTTATTAAAACATTCTAATTGTGTGTATTTATATTAAAGTATAAATAAAATAATAAAAAAATATTTTAAAAATATAATCAAGGTTAATAAATACTTTATAGTGTTTAGTATTATAGATGAATAAATTAATTAATATTTGCAACGAAAAGTACACCTATTAAATTATTAATTCAAATATTTATATTTATTTTATTAATTTAATTCTAAATATTTATGGCCATTTTTATTTTAATTGAATCTTTATATTTATTTTTAAATTTTAATTAAATATCTTCTTAAATCAATTTTATAGTGTATGGAGTTATATAAATGAATTAAGGGTACATGATGTAATTATTAAAAAAGATAAAGGGTAAAATTGGAATAGATTTAGGATAAATGGAACTTTAGATCTTTCTCTATTCTTGGAGATGCTGTGAAAACTTTTAGTCGAATGCCAGTAACTTTGGGCCAAAAATGGCTTAGGATGCTTTTTTTTTTGCTAACTGCTGGAGATGCTCTAAGACACCGAAGGCAGCGCAAGCCTCAGAGTAATATGACTGAGAAGTTGTAGTGAGGATATGAACATGTTTCATCATGGTCTTTGCCAGGAGCGCCTAGGGGCTGATTCCCACGACAGGTTCTTAGCAATGGAGAGACGAAACTGTGGTTGGATTGAAGAGCTCGAGATCAGAATGTTCTCAATATTCGAGGAGATCAGGAACCACATTTGAAAATGGCGCGGGACGGTCATGAAGAGAGCAGTGAAAGAAGAACAAAAGAAGAGATAATCAGGAGAATGGGTGGAGTGTAGTGAAAGAACTGAGAGAAAAGAATGGCTTATAGGGTTTTTGTGCGATTGGAGATAAATCAAAACAAATGGTCTGAATTTGATCTGTATCATAGTCAACTTTATACAAATATATTTATAGAATATATTTAACATTTTATAATATTAATTTATCATAATGATATACAATAAGTCTAATATAAGATCATTCAACAGAAGCTAAAATTGAAACAAATATTTTGTTGTCAATTTATAATGTTAAATTTTAAATATTTTAATATTTCCAAGTTTATAGTGAACATATTATCTTTGAATAAAATACGTATGAGAATTTTATAATGGTGAAATTATTAAGGTGGAAACAAATAATAATTTGAGATTACAAAATTTTAATCTGGATTAAAAATCGTGATGATTCTCTGATCGGATGATGAAACGGTTGCGAGTTGGAATCGTCTGTATAATCAGTTAACATTAAAATTCCTTGATTCTTTGAGGCAGTCAGTCGACCGTTTTTTAAAGGCATCTAGCGTTCCAGGTCTTGAAGTAAAGCGGTTGATATGACCCGAAAAGTGACTCATGTACCATAAGTGGTATGAGTAGATAAATGATGAAATGGACGGCGAGATAGTCTTAGAAAGTCAAGCGGAGAAATAAAGGTATTATTTGGATTTAATTGGAATAAATGATAATAAGGCCAAATGTAAACAAAGAACTCTATCTCCTTCATTAATCAAAAGGCAAAACGTGATTCGGGGGAGGAGAACCAAAGAGGGCTTGCAGAAAACAAAAACGGTGATTCTGCAGAGAGAGTTCGATTTCTCTCTAGAAATACACGCGCGATCTGACCGTTGGATTTACTTCGAGCAAGAAGGAAACGCTCACGCGGCTGTGCCACGCTGCGGACCCCGGATTTGCGAGTTTTGACAAAATCCAAGAGGTAGGATTTTCTCTACGGCGCTTTTTATTCCCATTTTTAAGGGTTTTTCATGTTTCGGTTAGTTTGAGGCTACGAGGGCCATGATTCTGGTCCCAAATACGGGACCGAATTGTCGAATTTCTTGGGATTTTCTGATGGCCGTGGACTCGCCCGTAAAATTAGGGGTTGTTTAAATTTTTAATTCAGAATTTTACTTTAACCGGCGTATTTGTATGGAAAATGCCGAATGGGTTTGGCTGCCGTCCCAAAACATGGACCGAATTATGGAAACATTTTTGACATTCGGACTGTCCGTGGAATGCCCGTAAACCGGCAGGCTTGTGTGGGAATGGGTATTAAAATGCATGCTTTTGAGATGATAGCTTCTGAATGGGTTACTTGATCATTCTAAAACATAATCAAGTGTTAGAATTTTTGGGAGCCGAGCTCTGGGGCACTACACTTACGATCAATATGGGTCCTTTTGTGATAATTTATTCAATAAATTAGTGCTTTGGGTGTTTATGAGACCTGTGAATGGGTAGAAGAAATTCACCCCAAAAAGTGAAACCGAGGTCGGATATGGGCCGCCTGTGACACCCCATCATTGGTTTCTGACCGTTAAAACAAATTCCGGTTTAGGAACAACACAGAGGCCCATTTTGGCATTGAAATTGTGTGGAATTTAATGGTTTGGTGTGTGTAGAAATAAATCTGAGAGTCGGGTTCGACTCAAGAATTGTGGTTAATGCTAAATGTGTTAGATCGAAATGACACAATTATATGGAAATTAAATTGTGTTTGTGTTTATTGGAGATGATTATGATTTCTCATGAGCCAAATTGGGTGACAGATTGATGTGTTGAATTACATGTGTAATTTTAGTTGGATTGAAAATATGCATATTGACATTGTGTAAAATGATTTTGAAAATGGCACTAAGTAACCCTAGAATTAGGTGTGAGTGCATGATATGTTTTTGTAAAACGTATGTTTCCAAGGGAAGAATTTACAGATGATATTCCGAGAATTTGTCGAGATGGCCAACAGATCATTTCTTGGATGAGGACCATGATCAAGCTCTTTAAAGCTCACCAACCAATTCAATTTCCTGAGAGAGTCCCATATTTTACCGAATATTTCTAGAGGCTTCAAGAACAACTGCCTTGCCTTGAAAGGATTATTTTTCTACATGGCTAGGGTAAGTGTGAGTGAGCTTCTGAGGACTCGTGACATGGGGATGATAGCATGTGACATTCAAGTAGGACTGCGTATTTACTTGAGTGTGTGTTTACTTCTGAGCATCCACCGCACTTTAGGTGGTGAGCAGCCCACTCAGTGTTGCATTCTCCTACTGAGCTTTAGCCTCCACCTCACGTGGGACCCCTTTATTTCTGTGCACAGGAGCCGAGAAGACGTCAATTCATTTTGAAGATGCCATTCATGATTTTGATGTTTTGAGCACAATATGCATATAATCGTAGATGTTAATATATGTTTGTATAAAGTGTAATCAACTATGTAATTATTTGGGAGATAATTGGAGAATAGTTGTGATATGTGTTTAATGAGATGGTTTATGGGCCCAATTGGCCAGATTGATATATTGCATATATTGACCTGTTTGGGGATGGTGTAAATGCAGATTATTTCATATAAATTTGTATCAGTAGAGCTCCCTGCATGTAAAGGAGACTCCCGCCTGATTTTCTGGCGGGGTTGAGCTGCAACCCGACATCCACTTATAATCCGCGGCTGACGGTAGTCACCCGACCCCTGCTTCGAAGGCTACATGATATTTTCCAACAATAATAGAAAATAGTTTATGAAAAAATATAATTATTAATTACTGCAACTTTTTTTATTATTTTTAAAATTTATCTAAGTAGCTAAAATTATTAAAATTATATTAATACTTTATTTTATCAACTTAATTTTATTGTCAATAAAGCAGACTGTCTAGTATAAGGGCCTGACGCATATGAGTGACTAGTTCGAGACTCTATGAGAACAAAAATACTAATATTTGTAATGAAAATCTAAATATGAAAAATCTCTTATTTTATTTTATATGCAATTCTTTGTAAAGAGGATCACTTTGAATTTAACATGTGTCAAGATAGCTTTTGAAGACCCATATAAGCCAAGATCAAGTTAAATTAATCACCTACAATGATATATATTGACATAAGTCTTTAAATCATATATTAACAAATGCCCTTAGAGGTAGAAAAGTAAAAGGGTTTGAGATAAATGAGAGTTTAAACTTACTAAAATTTAAACTTTTTTAAACTATAAAATTAAATAATAAATTACTAAATGACTTAGTAGCTTATTCCCTAGAGTTAGGATGACTAAACGAATCACACATAGTCCTGCTCGAAAACGAGCAACCTCGTAAAAGCCACTAATTCCTAGGCATCGAGAAATCTTTGTTAACTAAGCTTGGTATCCCGAATTTAAACTTTTTAAAAAATATAAAAATTGAATAATAAATAACTAAAATGAGTCAGAGAAGTCTAGAAAATCTCTAGAATTCGAATGATCTAAACGAACTCACAAGTGAGTCCGTCTCGTAAAACTACACTTAAAAGCCACAAATTCCTGTGGCATTTTGAGAATTCTTTTTTATTAATTTTTAAGTTTGGTATCCCGAATTTAAATTTTTTAAAAATATAAAATTTAATAATAAATTACTAAAATGAACTTCAGAAGTCTAGAAAATTCCCTAGAATTCTGATGCTGATGAAACAAATCAAGGTTGTTGAGTCCTGGTCTTTCGTGGAAAACAAGCAACCTTAAAAGTTTTGGTCGACTCCTAGCCATTGAGAATTTCTTTATGAATTTTGAAGCTTGGTATCCCGAACAGAACTTTTTAAAAATATAAAATTTAATAATAAATGACTCAGGGAAGCCAAAAAATTTCAGAATTCGGGAGGATTAAACGAATCTAAGGCCGTTGAGTCCGTCTCTGGAAACGAGTAACCTTAAAAGTTTCACTGAATTCTAGGTAAGAATTCTTGGTGAATTTTTGAAGTTTGGTATCCCGACCGAACTTTTAAAAATATAAAATTAAATAATAAATTACTAAAATTACTCGTGAAGCCATGAAAATTTTTAGAATCCTGATGACGAAACGAGTCATATGTGGTGAGTGGAGGGTGATGCGAGAGGAGGAGGAGAATGAATATACTGATCGCGACCACAAGCTATGGTCACGATCGCGGGACCACACAAGTATGTGGTCGATCTGACTCCAAGCAGGTTGAGCTGACCGCGACCACAGGATATGTGGTCACTTCAATTGTGGTCAATGTCAGCTACAAATAAGGCTCTGAGCTTTGTGATTGCAATGTTGGTCGTAATGTGGTCACTAAATCATACCACTCTTTTTTGTAATACAATTTCAGGTTACCATTTCATATTTTTTGTAGTGAATCTTGATATTGTTTCATCATTTATAGGTTTTAGCCATTTGTGTCTTAGATTTATCAATTTGCTGCAACTTTGAATTAATAAAATTATTTATTCTTTAAAAAAAGGTATTATTAAATTATTATCCTCCCTCAAAAAAATTGATTTGCAAGTTCTTATCCTTTTTCTATTCGCACACCCAAAGATTGAAAAGAAAAATTGAACTTTTAATATATGAAACTATAAAATTTTTGCATAAATAACTTCATTTTACAGTGCTCTATAAAATGTATATATAAGATAACAAGATGGTCTCCATTTATGTATAAAAGACCACATTGCAGAAGGTATTTTGGTTTACCAAAAACCCCAAGGCGAAGTGGTGGGGTCACTGGAAAGATATAAGCAAAGTAAATTTCATAAAATAAATATGGACAAACTTTGCTTTTCTAAGGAATGGAAGCAGAATATGATTTTGGGAAGAGGATTTTGAGTGAGGCTTTTCCAATTTTGTATAGATTAGCTGTTCAAAAAGGGTGGAGGAAGGTAGGTCGATGTTCGACAACAGAACCCTATTTTTGCTGTGTCTCTCGAATGGTTGGGGTTAAGAGGTCCAACGTCAGTTTTGTCGAACAACAAAACTTTTGTGCTTAAGGAAAGACATTTCTTATTATTATTTGTACACTGTTAGGGCTAGTGTAGCCCATTTGGAGGATAAATCGAGAAGGACAGCTCTCTTGAAAATGCTTTGGAATAGTTGCATCCCTCAAAGTGAGCTTTTTTGTTTGGGAAGCTTGGTGGGGAAAGTTCATACTACGGAGCACCTTAAAAAGAGGGGTTTTCAGTTAGCTAACATATGACTTTTATGTGGTAAAGCTGATGAGGAGCTGAACCATCTTCTTATTCACTGCCCTTCAATTTGGCATCTATGGGAGGGCCTCATCTCTATCCTATATTTATCCTGGGTTTATCCCTTCTCACTAAAGGACTTGTTCTTGGTCTAGATTTCTTTCCTCATAAGGAAGAAGGCTAGAAAATTATGGAGGGCGACGCCCCTTTGCCTTATCTGAAGGAGAGGAACTATATAGTTTTCGATGATGTGAAATTCTCTTTGTAAACTTGTTAATGGAGGGCGACGCCTCTTTGCCTTATCTTTTTTGTAAACTTGTTAAATTCTTGGGCTAGGATTGTTGAGGTGGAAGAGGACTTTCTTACTAGAATTTTTTTGTGTATTCTTTAGGCTATGCTAAGGTGGAGGTGCCATTTATCTTTTTTGGTGCTGCTAGCCTTTTGTATACTTCCCATATCGTGGGGTTCTTGTCTTCTTTTTTTATTAATGACATCATAAGTTTATTAACAAACAAAAAGAAAGTATAAAAGCATTATCGTATTAAAAAATTTCAAGCACATTTGAGTCAATGATTCAAACAGTTAAATGAAGATGACAATTTTGTATTATTCACAAACTCTTTGTATCTTGTATTTAATATCACGGGGCATGTCTTTGTATCATTGTGAAGATCAAAGTCATCAATGGGTCCCATTTTCCTTATAAGAAACTATAAATGAACAACTTGGTTTGTGTAAAAATAAAATTATTGAATTAAGTCATCCACAACGTCTTTGTTATAATTATGGTATTAAATAGATCCCTTGATAAACCCATTCTCTGTTATATTATAAAGGAACAAAAGACTTTTAAATTGATTCGTTAATCAATATGATATCTTAACCTACGAAGTGTACAAACATTAGACAATTCATTAATCAAATGAAAGATGAATACAATGATGAAACTTGACCCCCGACATCCCAAATAATGCATTAAAAAACTAATTCAAACTTCACCTATTTAGTGAGTATGAGTTTGGTGAGGAGTACAACTAAGGAATTGGATGTGTCAAACTTACATGTCAAAGGATCAAGAAAGGGTTGACAAGGTAGCAAAATTTCATAGACTTATTTTGGTGGCAACCTAGTGGAAGAGCTTGGTGAAGATTAGTATGTTAGCGGGTTTGAGCGGAATATGGTGAAAGCCTTAGGAGGTGTGCATATGACTCACGCCAGGAAACCCCGAAAACTAATTCGTAAAATGGCAGTAATCGCACTCAAGAAAAATCCAAAATTTTTTCTAGATCTCTGATGACAAAGGATTCTTCAATCATTGGAATCGCCTCGCGGGAATCTAGCTAACACGCTGAATTTCACAATTCCAAGACAATAATTTGCACGCTGAGGTACCAAGTATCGGTGTCAGAAAACGACATGTGATGTGACAAAAAGTCACTTATAACATGTACCATGTGACATATGTTGTAATGTGCAGAGAGATGATGGAAATGGATCTACCGAGAGTGCCATGTGTCAAAATCCAAGAGAAGGGACATGGAAGACATTATGTGAATAGTTAAATGATAATAGGACAAAAATTATGAATAGTGATCATCTTCTTCTTCAAAAGCAAAGAGGAAACGTAGGGAAGGAGAAATTAGGTGAGTTTAGGTTTTTTGATTTTAATGCGAGAGCGAGTGACTTCTCTAAAATCTGGGCGATCGGGACCGTCTGATTCCTCCAAAGCCAAGAAGGAAAGTCGTTTACGCTGGGCGAGGGCAACCCGTGATTACTCTGGCTTCTTGGAGTTTCGACAAACTCCGTGGAGGTAGGGGTTTTATCCTGATTTGAATTACACTTCATGAAGTGTTTGTGGATGATTGAGTCGATTTAAGGTCAACGGAGGGGTTTGTTGATAGGTCCCAAAACTCGGGACCGAATTGTTGAATTCTTTAAGCCTATTTGACAACCGTGACTGTTGGGGTTGTTTTGGGTGTTTGTTTCATAAATTATGAAATAAACTGTGTCGGGTGCGTATGAGGCGAAATGGCCATGGATGCCTGGGATCACAGCGAAACCCGGGAAGACTCGGTGATTGGTCGTGGAACATAACCGTGTGTCGATCGCTCACGTGAATAGTGTTCACGAAATATTTTGTGAGAAGCTGGGTCGAGTAATTCAAATTGAATTACTCATGTTTGCTAATTGCACTTCATGCGAGCTAATTTTTCGTGTAATGGATTGATAATTTATATAACATGCTGTGATTTAATTAGTGTAAATATATGCATGATGATATATTTGCATGTGTTATATAACTGTGCTGGAAATGACATGATGCATTCTCATATGCAAATCTGGTAACTCAGAATAGGAGCGCATGACATGAAAGAAAAGAAAGACTGATTATTTTCTCATACATGGCTTAGGCAAGGCGGTGTGAGCTCATGAGGACTCCTGGACATGGGCTGGTCAGTAGACATTCAAGTAGGGATCACGTATTTACTTTAGTGTATGTTTACATTGATCATCAGATATGCACTTAGGTGGGGAGTAACCCATTTAGTGGTGATTCCACTATCGGGCGAGAGCCACCCCCGTCGAGGGAATACACGTGCATCGAGCTGCTCGAGGAGACGACTCATCATAGAGGCCGTTTTTAGAAGAAAAAAGCCGCTGCGGGCTTTGGTATTATTATGTATGACATGTATTAGAATTCCAAAGACTGCATATATAGTTTATAAGAGTAATTTATTAACTCTCGAACTATGGTATATAGTTGGTGTACATTGACGAGTATTGTTGTATGGGCCAAAGTGGCCATTTTTACTTAGGTATATGTCTTATGATGTTGATGTTGGGACAGGTGGCATTTGGGTAGAGCTCCTCATACAAATAAGACTCTCCCTGATTATGAGTAAGAGCTCTGTTACCCGACACCACGAGTATTCCGCGGCCGACTGTCATTAATGGACCCTGGCTTCGGGGCCACAACTCGTGTGGAACGAAGATTCTTCGGAGTTTAGACAAATCGACTTGGTTAAGTTTGGGGAGCTTGTCGTTGGTATAAGTTTTGACTACTACAGCTGGCTCTGACAATTTGACAAACTAGTCTGAACCTGAATCACTTAAGAACCTGCGCATAAAGGCATGACTGTGACGTGACAAGATAGACCTTATGAAGCTAAGTAGGCTCGTGACACAACAAACCCTTTCATATCCAACATAGGTTTTTTGAATAACCAATGCTATCCCGCCTCTATTAAGACGAGTTTGAGTATCAGTTATCCGGGCATGAGGCAAGTTTTGATAGCTTTTCAAAGCTCGACTTAGGTTATGTTATTCACCGACCTTGGTTATAAAATTACTATATTACCCTTCAAATAACCAAAAAGAGATTTATGATTTTTTTTAAGGGCAACTTGATTACAAAACCTTTTAAAAGCTTGATATTAAAATTTTGACCCTTCGTTAATTTTTAACATGATTTAGATAAAATGTCATTTTTATTTTCTTGTATAAATAACCCCTTCATTTAAGAGATGAGGTAAATACATGAAACCAACTCTAAACCAATTTTTTTAGGATTTATAGGTTTATGTAATATTTGAAATGTAACTTAGAACACAAAAATATTAGATTTCATAATAACCCAGAACATCAAAAGAACCCAAATCATTACAGGATCTTAAGATTTCATGATATTCACATAACAAGTAATAACAAGAGTTTATTCATTACTAACGTGGATCCATAATGAGACTTCGAAAACTTAATATGTCAGATAATCAAAAACTTATTCTTTCCCTTTTTCCCTTTCTTTTTTCTCTGATTGATGTACGTGATGGTAAGTGCTTTTTTGTTCATAGAGATCTCACATGGGCAAAGAGAATACCTTCATATGGCTTTAAAATTTAAATTTAAACATTTAAATTTTTTTCACTGCTTCCATCAAGCGATGTATTGTAACACTCCAAATTATACTCTAGTAGTTTGTTACAATTTAGGGTATAATATAAGTCAAATTTGAATTTTTCGGAAATTAATATTGCTAAGTGTGAAAAAGGATCTAATCGAAATTATTAAAGAAGTAAAAAAGAAAAAATGGTCAATTGTCAAATTAGGGACTTAAGAGACATTAAGATCAAAGATTTTATGATAAGATAGAATATTGATAAATTGTTTTGCAAATTGAATGATATGTGAGGACTAAATAGAAAATTAGGAAATTAGGTCAAAAATGGGATAAAGCCAAACATGACCTTATAGAAGAAGCATTTCCTATTTGTGTCGAGAGCTGTGTGGCATTTAAGGTGCTTTGAGATGGGAAGCCATTCTTGGTGATTTCTCTTCATTTGCTTTGGAGAAAATTAAGGTACGGGATTTCCAATCTTGTTGGGTTTGTGGTATATTTTGAATTGCTTGGTATTTGTTGTTTGTTGGGTTCTTCAAATGAGGAAGAAATTGGTGTAAGGAGAAGTAGGGTTGGTAAGGGGAGAAGTAGTGTAATGAAATTATAAATGACAAGATATAAGACATGAAGCATAACTCATGAGGCTAAAGATTAATGAATGTCATGAATATGCAAATAAATCAATTAGTGGAATTGTTATGATTTATTACTTTATGTTGAAATGTTAGTGATAAGTGGTTGAAGTATTGTGTCATATATGGTTAAATGTATATGTATATGTATAATTAAGACATTTTACATGTGTTTGTGGAGGATCAAGTATAGTGGTCATCCATATTTATGGATCCTCACTAAGCTATAAAGCTTAGCACGGGTGTTTATCCGTGTAGGTATCGAGGGTGCGGTGATAGTAAAGGACGTCCCACATCAGCAAAGACCAACACAGCATTAGGTGCCCATTAATGATGTTTTGGTTAATTTTAATATGATGTAAATATATTTTTGAAAACAATGAAAAGTTTTGTATATAACGTAATTGAATATGTTGATCACTCCAATGGTGGGGTATGATATTATTTTGTAATATGATAATTTATATATTTATATTTATACTTTTTTTAGTCCAGCACTTCAATGAATATTTAGAATAATGCACGTTTCAGAAGAAAGTCCATACTTCAGACTTATCAATCTTTTTACTAATATTTTTGTAAGCCAATAAGTATAAGAGGGTATCGCAGCCTAGGTTTAGGCGACTCTAGATAGAGTATAAGATAGAAATGCATATGTAAAGTAATGTGTTGGTCTGATGTGAATGGCTTTGTTTTTTGAATAAGATGGACCCATCCCAAATCCCATTGGCTAGTTGCGAGGTGGCAACCCAAGTGGAATCAAGGGTTATCGGCTTCTGATCCCTCTGAATCAGTAAGAAGTGAAAGCAATGTCCTTAACGAGCCAACGAAAGCCTTGTTAAAGATATCTCAAGATGTGACTCGGGTTTTGGACAGGTTGACAACTCCTAAAGCTCCAACATATATGATGAGGAGATATGGAGAGGAGGAGTTCCATGGAACAATCCTAGAGGAATCAGATAAGGTAGAGTTTTAACTTGAAAGGTTGCAAAGAGTAGTGGAGGAGGTGAGATGCCCTCCTGAGCAAAGAGTAGCATGTGCGGTCTTGTCTTTACAAAGTGAGGCCTATGATTGGTGGAAGCTTGTCTTGATGCGTCCAAGGTTTCCGAACCCTATGCCTTGGGATTTCTTTGTCCAAGAGTTCCGGTCAAAGTATGTCACCGATATGTACAAGGAGGCCAAATGGAAGCAATTTCATAATTTAGCTGTGCCAGCTTCATCAAAGGGAGCTGAGTACGAAAAAGAATTTAGCCATCTTAGCAAGTATGCTCCAGAAAGCCTGGGCTTCTCACCGGGCGCATTCGGTGTAGACAATTTGAGGACGGCTTGAATGAGTCTATCAAGAGATATTTAGCACTCCGCGGACTTCTCTCCAACAGGTGAATTTTTATCAGTTGGTACAAGCTGCTATGAAGGTGGAGAGGTTTGAAGCAAGTAGTAAAGAAAGGTTTCAGAAGAAGAAGTTTTCAAGAGGAGCTTCCTCCTCCTCAGGGAAAAGAGCTAGGGAATCTCTAGCTGAATCAATGAACAACTCGTACAAGAGGTAGAAGGCAAGGGCCTAATGTGGCACCTAGTTTTGGTAGAGGTTGTTCATCTAGACAAGGAGAAACCCTAGACCCTCATTTCCATAGACTACATTTGGGTGTTTGCAGATTATTGATAGGAGGATGCTTCAAGTGTGGAAGCATAGATCATTTCATGGTGAATTGTCCTAAAGAGTCAAGGGATAATAGGAGCCTATAAGGAAGTGGCAGAGGGAGATTTGTTGCACCACCTTCGACTCGGGATTGAGGTAGGGGTCAAGGTGGCCTGATTCAACATAAAGGACGTGGAGGTACAGTGTTAGAGACAGTGGATCGTCCTATGCCTACAGCCCCAACACGGGCATATGCTATGAAGGCTTATGAGGATCAGGATGCTCCTGAAGTGATTGTTGGTATATTTTCTCTATATGATATTGAGATGCATGCATTGATTGACCCTGGTTCTACCCATTCATATGTATGCATTGAGCATGTGTTTGATAAGTTAACATCAGTAAAGAGATTGTTATATGATATGCATGTAACTAGTCCCCTAGGGCAAAGTGTTAATGTTAATAGAGTGTATAAGAATTGCCCTATAGTTATTCATGATAGGGAATTTTTCGTTGATTTAATTGCTCTACCATTTCGTGAATTTGATTTGATTTTGGAAATAGATTGGTCATTTCAAACACCGCTATAATTGATCGTGATAAAAGACAAAGAGTGCCAGATGTTCGAATGTACTGAAGTGATAGTACATTGTGTTCATTCTGGCCCAATGTCTAATGTAATTTCAGTTATGCAAGCCCAACGATTTCTTAGAAAAGGATGTGAGGCCTTTTTAGCTTTGGTTCTTGACTAAAAAAAAAGTCAAGTAGAATTGGAAAATATTCTGGTAGTGAGAGAATTTCCGGATGTATTTCCTGAAGAGCTACTGGGTATTCCACTTAAAAGAGAGGTGGATTTATCTATTGAGATTTTACCAGGAGTAGCTCCTATTTCAGTGGCACTATGCACGGCTCCAATCGAGCTGAAAAAGAGCTAAAGATTCAACTATAGAGCTTCTGATAAAGGGTTTATTCGACCGAAAAGTTTCTCCCTTTAAAAGCTTCGCTTTTGTTCATGAAAAAAGAGATGGCACCTACTGGGATGTGCATTGATTATCTACAGATCAATAAGGTGATGCTGAAAACAAGTACCCGTTTCCATGAATTGAAGATCTATTTGATTAGTTGAAAGGAGCATGTGTCTTCTCTAAGATAGACCTGCGATCAAGGTACTATCAGTTATGAGTAAAAGATGTCGACGTGTTAAAGACGACATTTAGGACTTGATATGGCCATTATGAGTTTTTAGTAATGTCATTTGGGTTGACTAATGCACCGACAACATTCATGGATTTGATGAATAGGGTGTTTCGACCATATTTGGACCAGTTTGTGGTGGTATTTATTGATGATGTATTGGTATATTCCAAAGATGTACAAGAGCATGAGCAGCATCTACGAATAGTTTTTCAGACTTTGAGAGAGAAGAAGTTGTATGCCAAGCTTAGCAAGTGCGATTTTTGGCTAAAGGAAGTTTCATTCCTAGGCCATATTATATCTGCTTAGGCTATAAGAGTTGATCCTGCTAAGGTTGAAGCTGTGGTCAATTGGAATCCGCTCAGAAGTGTGATCGATGTGAGAAGTTTCTTAGGCTTAGAAGGATATTCTAGAAGATTTGTGAAGGGATTCTTTGTCATAGCTTCTCCACTCACCAAATTACTCAGGAAAGGAGTAAAGTTTGAGTGGACAGATAAATGTCAAGATAGTTTCGAGTAGTTGAATGAAATGCTGGTTGAAGCACCAGTATTGATGCAACCTACTCCGAGTAAAGAGTATACCTTGTATATTGATGCTTCAAGAATTGATCTGGGTTATGTGTTAATGCAAGATGGTAAAGTAGTGGCATATACATCCAGACAGTTGAAGCCACATGAACATAATTATCCTACATATGATTTGGAATTAGCTACGGTAGTATTCGCTTTGAAAATATGGCGACACTACTTATATGGGGAAAAATGCAGAATTTATATAGATCATAAATGTCTCAAGTATTTGTTAACGGGGAAGGAGCTTAATTTGAGATAACGGAGGTGGTTGAGTTGTTCAAAGATTATGACTGCATAATAGACTACCACCCCAGAAAAGCTAATGTGGTAGCTGATTAGTGCCCAAAAAGTGCTATTTTGAATCCTATTTATTATAGGTTTTGAGTGCTTTTTGTGTACTAATCGTTCTAATTAACCCGATTTGCACATTAAGGTCCCTACTATTCTACTGATCGCATTTTGTGACTAATTTTGTAATTTTTGCAAGCTATTTATGCCGAAATTGTTGAGTCGATCCAAGCACGAAGAATTCGAGTCAAACTCAACACGTGACACGTGTAGACCGTATGAAAGAAGAGCATAAAATGCAACAAAATTGAGCACAACCAAAATTTCTCGTGACGCTTGAGAAATTGCTCTTGCTCGCCATCGCTCACCTCCCAGCCACTATTCACCCTCCAAAGACTGCTTATCCCGCTTCTCCCCGCTATTTCACGCCTTTTGTTGTTTTTGTTGGCGCTTTTGGTTTTTTTTCCCCATTTTATCCTTGTAATGTTTTTAGTTTAAGTTTTTTGTAATTTCCTCGCTTCCGAGTCAGATATAAGCCAGAGTCAAGGTCTGTAACAATCAATCACTTCACTTTTGGCAATAGATCTGGCGGCGCCAGCCACGTTCCTCCTTTCTCCCATTTTCTTTCATTTCTTTCCCTTTCTCTAGCCAAGTTAAACACCTCCTCGAGGATGACAATCAGAGGATGGCTGACTTAGGACTCCTTCCTCCTGAAGAGGAGGGCTACTAGGCAACGGTTTTAAGGTAAACTCTTGGTTCCTCTGTTTTTCACACAGCAGGTTTTGACATTTTAGTTCCCAAATTTTCAACTCTAGGTTTAAAGCTGATGTACTTTTCGCCAATACTGCAAGTTTTTAGTGGTTCATGTATTCTTACTTTAGGATACACCGGGAGCATCCATTAGTTGCTATTTACGAGCCACCTGGGAGGTAGGTTATGGGTTATATTTTCACCGGTAGATGCATCCTCATTGATCAATACTTGGCAGGCCCAGTGGTCTCGTGACGCTTATTATTGTATCCACCGAGATTCATTAGTCGCCTCTTACGAATCACATAGATGGGTCAAGGGTGATGGATTTTTCATCGCAGGACCATAAATGCTAAATAAATGCTTTCTATTAAAAGGAAAATTATTAGGGTTAGGGTTTTAAAGCCAAATGAAGATCCGGTTCGGGAAATGACTATATGTCATCCTCCCCAACGTGAGGAAAGGGACCCGAGGACCTCTTGGTTAGCCTAGGACCTTAAACCCAGTGGCCCAATGCTTAAAGGAGTTATTTTTATATTTTATTTCACCTTATTTTCAATTTGCAAACCATCAACTCCCCTGTTTTTACCAAAACCCCAAAATCCAAATTGAATTCACCATTTTTGGCCTTCACTGTAAGTCATTTGTGCAAAGAAACCCATCCCCGGAAGTTCAACCCCTAGAATCACTACACCGGCAAAGATGAGCTTCGCTACAAGCAAAGAGGAGGAATTTAGGATATAAATATTGTGATTCCGGATTACCCTACTGTGGCACGAATCAATAGCAGATGCCTTAAGCAGAAAGACAATGGCAGCTTTGTTATTACGGCGCAGTGAATGGAAAATAGTATTTGATGGAGCTATATTAGCTCAATTAAAAGCCTAGCCTGTTTTAAAGAAAATGATTATAGATGCTCAAAAAAATAATGAAGAGTTGTAGAAAAAGGTACAATTGGTCAGAGATAGTGATAAGACTGACTTTTCAGTGAAAGAAGATGGAAGCTTGTATTTCTAAAATAGATTAAGTGTGATAACTGATAATGAGTTGAAGAAAAAGTTGTTATATGGAGCTCATACTACAGCATTTACCATGCACCCTAGAGGTAACAAGATGTACCATGATTTGAAGCCATGTTATTGGTGGAAAGGAATGAAAAGGGATGTGGCGGACTATGTGTCCAAAATGTTTGATGTGTCAACAAGTAAAAGCCGAACATCAAGTACTATCTGGTCTGTTAAATCTCATTGCAATTCCGCAATGGATTGCCATGGATTTTGTGACTAGACTTCCCCTTACGCAAAGGAAACATGATTTTGTATGGGTGATAGTTGATATGTGATGCCCCAACCCGGCACCCCGTTTCAAGAAAGGGTGTCACAAATTTGAGAACTATAAACCTATTAACTTACATCATTCTAAACAATTATATTGAAAATATAAACTTACAAAAACAATATAAATATAAATATAAAATTATCATATTACAAACATTAGATATGATTTATTGCCTTATGTTGAAATGTTAGTGATAAGTGGTTGAAGTGTTATGTCATATATGGTTAAATATATATGTATATGTATAATTAGATGCATTTGCACATGTGGTTGTGATGATCGTTATAGTAGTCGTTCATATTTATGGATCCCCACTAAACTATAAAGCTTAGCACGGGTGTTTATCCGTGTAGGTATCAAGGGTACAGTGATAGTAAAGGACGTCACACATTAGCAGAGGCCAACATAGCAATAGGTGCTCATCAATGATGCTTTGGTTTATTTTGAGATGATGTACATATATTTTTTAAAACAATGAATTGACATTCATTAATCTTTAACCTTATGAGTTATGCTTCATGTCTTATATCTTGTCATTTATAATTTCATTACATTTTTCATTTCATGTAATTTCCATGTTTTATGCCTTTTATAAACATTACAAAATTTTCATCTCATCTTATGTCATGCTTGCATATTCCAAAGAAGTAGATCATGGGACGAAACTGTATGTACCCAAAGGTACTATCACAGTATGAGACAGTGATTTATAAATTGTAGTATTTGTAAATTGTATGCTACAACATTGTTATCCCTATAGGCATGCTTATCTATCCAACTACTTGGTCATAAGCAAATAATCGGCATTATTATGTTTTCTTAACAATCTTTCAGATATCAGAAAAACATATCCCATTTACATGAATAACTACTGATATCATGTATACCTATGAGATATTCATTATCAAATAATCTCTTATTAACATTTAATTGTACTTTGCACTTTTTCATATAACAAAAATATATGTGTATTCTCTTTAGCTTTCATAACACATGTTACTATGGTCATCTTACTGGCGATGGCATTATTTCATATAACAATAATGAGAGAAATTTTATACACTTCGCCTATAATCAATTATGCCCGAATGCTCTAGGCGTACTCCCAAGTCCATTTTCAACTGGCTACCTCCCTAATCTCTATAACCGGATTGTTAGACAAAGTGATCTTCTAACCTAATATACGCCCATGTCTTAAGTTTCCTATGGTTAAAAAATCATGTCATTTGAACTTTTAATTTGGGAGATATGGTCCTTATATCTGGACTACTCCGAGACAGTTTTCAAGAACATAATTGTTCCCTTACTTTGAAAAAAACTTTCTAGGAACAATGGGAGCCAATTTGGTTACACTTTCTTCAGGAAAGTTGTTCTCTTAGATGTCTAGTTTACCCAAAAATTGGAATAGCTGCATTTGGATCAACCTATCCTAAGATATAACTCAAATACTCAAGGTTGGTCTGGACAAACCTTAACTGACTAAAAACAGAGCTCCACTTTGATGAATTTATGGGTACAATGGGGTCCAAATACGAATACACTTACTTCATGGAAGTTGTTTTACAAGAAGTATAGTTTACCCATAAATTATAATCACTTATTTTAGATCACCAAAACTCAGGATATGACACAAACATCAAGACTGGTCAAACTGGCCGGACAAAACCAGAGACTAAACTTTGGACCAAAATTCAAGGGTCTTATGCCAATAATTGGACCTTGAGGTCTCCAACACATTTGCAGCTAAGGGACTTAGGATGATCCTCAAATTAGAATCACCCAATTTGGAGGTCTCTAGACCAAGATATGACCAAATAACTCACTTAGGGTTTGGGGAAAATTGGACAACATTTCCCCTTACCAACCCACTTCTCCTTACACCAATTTCTTCCTCATTTGAAGAACCCAACAAACAACAAATACCAAGCAATTCAAAATATACCACAAACCTAACAAAATAGGAAATCTCGTACCTTAAATTTCCTTGGCCAACTCAAGCTCTATCTCCTTCTTTGTCCTTCTTCTTCTCTTCTTCTTGAATACTTGCTGAAAACAAAGCTGAGAATGAGAAACAAAAATGGTAGAACCCTAGCCAAAGGGCCGATTCTTCTTCTCTCCCTCACTTCCTCTTCCTTCTTCTCTATTTCTCTCTTTTCTCTTTTTTTTTTCTCTTTAACCGATCACCTGACTAAAGCTTAAGCCTTAAGTCTTCCCTTTTCTCTAGATTTTTCTAGAGAGGCATGTGTCTCTCTTATTAGTCCACCCCTCTTTTACTCTAAAGCCCTCCAAACTTCTCTTTTTTTTTTTTTTATAATTTTTATCTCAAACTTTAGCCAACACTCTTCTTAAACAATTCCATCTATGTCCTTGACTATTAAATTACCATATTACCCTTGGTCTTTTTAATAATTCCAAGTATGCCCTTCTTCTTTAATCATTTTAATTGCCCAAAACATATATTTAGCTTGTCATTTCAGATTCACAAGGTAAAACTACTAGGGCTTAATTTGGGGTGTTACAATTCTCTCCCCCCTTAAAAGAATTTCATCCTCGGAATTCATACCTAAATTGAATAGTTGCGGATATTGAACTCTCATCGTTGTCTCTGGCTCCCATGTAGTTCCTCCATACCGTGATGTTGCTAGAGCACTTGTACCAATGGTACTTGCTTATTCCACAACTATTTCACTTCTCGAGCTAATATAGCTTTTGGCTTCCTATCATAGGAATAATCTTGATGTCTGATCGATAACTTCACAACATAGACATATGAAATACGTCATGCAATTTGGCTAACTCTAGAGGGAGAGCCAAACGATACGCCACTGGTTTGATTCTCTCCAAAACCTCATATGGACCAATGAACCTCGGACTTAACTTCCATTTCTTTCCAAATATGAGTACTTTTTTCCATGGTGATACCTTAAGGAAGACCTTATCTCCAACTTCATATTCAATATCTTTCTTCTTCAAATCGGCATATAACTTTTGTCGATCACTGGTAGCCTTTAACCTTTGTCGAATAACTTGAACTTTGTCTTCTGTATCTTTTACTATGTCTGGACCAATCACTTTATGCTCATTCAATTCTGTCCAACATACACGAGTTCTACATTTCCGGCCATACAAAGCCTCATATGGTGTCATGCCAATGCTTGATTGATAACTATTGTTATAGGCAAATTCCATCAACGTAATATACTATCCCTCAACTCTCTAAGAAGATCCACAACACAACCTCACGGAATAACATATCTTTCCAAAGACTCGAATCAATCTTTCGAACTGTCCATCTGTCTGCGGGTGAAAAGTTGTACTGAAATTGAGACGAGTACCCAATGCTGACTGTAACTCTTTCCAGAATCTCAATGTAAATCTTAGGTCTCGGTCCGACATAATTGACAATGGTACACCATGCAATCGAGCAATCTTATCCACATATAGCTCAGTTAGTCGATCCATAGAATAGTCAATCCTGATTAGTATAAAATGGACAGACTTTGTGAGCCTATCAACTATCACCCATACAGAATCATGCTTCCTTTGCGTAAGGGGAAGTCCAGTCACAAAATCCATGGCAATACTATCCCATTTCCATTGCGGAATTGGAATGAGATTTAACATATCGAATGGTACTTGATGTTCAGCTTTTACTTGCTGACACGTCAAACATTTGGACACATAGTCCGTCACATCCCTTTTCATTCCTTTCCACCAATAACACTGCTTCAAATCCTAGTACATCTTATTCCCTCCATGATGCATGGTAAATACCGTAGTATGAGCTTCATATAACAACTTTTTCTTTAGCTCATTATCAGCTAGCACACATAATCTATTTTGGAAATGCAAACTTCCATCTTTTTTTATTGAAAAATCAGTCTTATTACTATCTCTGACCAATTGTACCTTTTTCTACAACTCTTCATCATTTTTCGAGCATCTATAATCATTTGCTTTAAAACAGGCTGCGCTTAATTGAGCTAATATAGCTCCATCAGATACTATTTTCCATTCACTGTGTCGTAATAACAAAGTTGCCATTGCCTTTCTGCTTAAGGTATCTACTACCACATTAGCTTTTCCGAGGTGGTAGTCTATTATGCAGTCATAATCTTTGAACAACTCCAACTACCACTGTTGTCTCAAATTAAGCTCTTTCCGCGTTAACAAATACTTAAGATTTTTATGATCTATATAAATTCTTCATTTTTCACCATATAAGTAGTGTCGCCATATCTTCAAAGCGAATACTACTGCAACCAATTCCAAATCATGTGAGGGATAATTCTGTTCATGTGGCTTCAACTATCTGGATGCATATGCCACTACTTTACCATCTTGCATTAACACATAACCCAGACCAAATCTTAAAGCATCACTATACAGGGTATACTCTTTACCTTGAGTAGGTTGCGTCAATACTAGTGCTTCAACCAACATTTCCTTCAACTGCTTGAAACTATCTTCGACATTATCCTGGTCTACTCAAACTTTACTCATTTCTTGAGTAATTTGGTGAGTGGAGAAGCTATAATAGAGAATCCCTTCACAAATCTTCTATAATATCTTGCTAGCCCAAGAAACTTCTCATTTCTGAGACACTTCTGTGGAAGTTTCCACCACTACACAGCCTTCAACCTTAGCACCAACCTCTTATACCCTCATTAGACATAATACGGCCTTGTAGTGAAACTTCCTTTAGCCAAAACGTATTCTGCTAAGCTTGGCATAACTTCTATCTCAAAGTCCGTTAACTATTCGTTGATGTCGTTCATGCTCTTGCTCATCTCTAGAATATACCAATATATCATCAATAAATACCACCACAAACTGGTCCAAATAGGATTGAAACACCCTATTCATCAAATCCATGAATGCTGCCGGTGCATTAGTAAACCCAAATGGTATTACTAAAAACTCATAATGGCCATATTGGGTCCTAAATGATGTCTTCGGCACGTCGACATCTTTTACTAGCAACTGATTGTACCTTGATCACAGGTCTATCTTAGAGAAGACACCTGTTCCTTTCAACTAATCAAATAGATCTTCAATTCTTGGCAACAGGTACTTGTTTTTCACTACCACCTTATTGATTTGCCGATAATCAATGCACATCTATAGAGTGGATTTTTTTTTTCCACGAGCAAAACAGGCGCACCCTAGGGAGAAACACTAGGTCGAATAAACCCTTTATTCAGAAGCTCTTGTAGTTGAATCTTTAGCTCTTTTAACTCAGTTGAAGCCATCCTGTAGGGTGCCTTAGAAATAGGAGTTGCTCCCGATAAAATCTCAATAGATAAATCCACCTCTCTTTCAAGTGGAACCTAGTAGCTCTTTAGGAAATACATTCGGAAATTCTCTCACTACCAAAATATTTTCCAATTCTATTTGACCATTGTTTTTAGTCAAGCACCAAAGCTAAAAAGGTCTTACATCCTTTTCTCAAAAATCATTGGGCTTGCATAGGTGAAATTACATTGGACATTGGGCCAAAACGAACACCATGTACTATCACTTCAAACTAATCAAAACATCTAAGCACTACTGTCTTTTTATCACAATCAATTATAGTCCTACGGACAACCAAATTCCCAAAATCAACCAACACAAATGGCAGGCGGCCTCAACCACCAAAATTTCCCATCATGAATAACTATACGGGCAGCTTCTTATACACTCTATATTAACATTAACACTTTTCGCTCTGTGGACTAGCAAGGTTACATGCATGTCATATAACAATCTCTCCACTAATGTTATCTTATCAAACACATGCTCAATGCATACATATGAATGGGTAGAACCAGGGTCAATAAATACATGCATCTCAACATCATATAGAGAAAATATACCAACAATCACTTTAGGAGCATCCTGATCCTCACGACCCTTCATAAAGATATCCTCTAAGGTTGGGTCAAGAGGGTATAGTGGATGATCCACTCCGTCTCCCACACCCACTCATGTCCTCTATGCTGAATCTGCCGAATTTAACCCTACCTTGATCCCGAGTTAAAGTAGGTAGTCAGATCTCTCCCCTCTCTACTCACTACCTTGCAGCTCCTATTATCCCCCCCGACTCTTCCTGACAATCTCACCATGAAATGATTTGTGCTTTTACACCTGAAGCATCCTCCTGTCAATAATCTGCAAACACCTAAATGTCGTCTATGGCAATGAGGGCACTCTGGGGTTTCTCCTCATTCAAATTAAGCACTCTATCAAAGCTGGGGTGCCACATTAGGCCCTTTCGCTCTTCTATTTATCAGAAGGCCGAGCCATACATTGATCTCGCTTGGAGATTCCTCAAATTTTTTCCCTAAGGAAGAAGAAGCTCCTCTTGAAAACTTCTTCTTTTGAAACCTTTCTTTTCTACTTGCTTCAAGCCTCTTCACCTTCATAGTAGCTTGTACCAACTAATAAAAATTCACCTGTTGAAGAGAAGTCACAAGTGCTAAATATCTCTTGATAGACTCATACAAACCATCCTCAAATTGTCTACATCAAAATGCTTCAATGAGAACTGACTCTAGAGGTTACTTGCTAAGATGGCTAAATTATTTTTTGTACTTAGCCACTGATAGGCTTCTCTACTTCAAATTCTAAACTTGCTTCCATTTGGCCTCCTTGTACATATCGGAGACATACTTTGATCGAATCCTTGACAAAGAAATCTCAAGGCATGGTCAGGGAAACCTCGACGCTCAAGACAGCTTCCACCACCATCCCCATAAGCCTCACTTTGTGTGCCGAGACCGCACAGGCTACTCTTTGCTCAGGAGGGCATCTCACCTCCTCCACTACTCTTTGCAACCTTTCAAGCCAAAACTCTGCCTTCTCTGATTCCTTTAGGCTTATCCCATGGAACTCCTCCACTCCATGCCTCCTCATCATATCTTATCGAGCCAGAGCCGGGCCAACCTTTTCAAAACCCGAGCCATATCTTGAGATATCTTAACAAGGCTTCATTGCTCAAGTTAGTGGGACATTGCTTCACTTTGATCGATCTCGTGATGGATCAAAAGCTGATAACCCTTGCAGCTGAAGATGGATAACTTGTTTCTTCTAAGGAATGGAAGAAGAATATGCTGAGGATTGCTGTATAAAGAGATTTGGGAGCGAGGCTTTCCACCTTTGTATAGATTACTGCTCAAAAAGCGGGCGGTAGGGCAAAGAGTCATGTCCGGGACAATGTATGGAAAGGGAGCATGAAACCCTATTTTTTCTAGGCCTCTGAATGATTGGAAGTTAGAAGAGCTCCAACGCTTTCTGTGCTTGTTGAACAACAAAACTTTAAAGCCAGAAGTGAAAGACAGAGATATTTGTACACTATTAGGGCTAGTGTAGCCCATTTGAAGGATAAACTAGGAAGGATAGTTGTAACACCCCAAATTATACCCTAGTAGTTTATTACATGTATGGGGTATAATAAAAGTCAAATTTGTATTTTTCGAAAATTTAAGTGCAAAGGGTAAAATGGTAATTATCAAATTAAAGACTTAAAGGTCATAAAACAAAAAAGATTATATGCTATTGTAGGAATTTAAATAAGTTCATTTGGGTAAAATAGATGGGAGCCGAGGACTAAATTGCAAAGCAAATTTAGCCAAAAAGGATAAGACTAAACATGGTCTTAGGAGGTTCTCATTTTTCCCTTGGCTGGGGCTATACTGGAGGAGGAGGAGACTTCATGATTTTTCTTAATTGTTGGAGATCTAGCCTTGTTGATGAGAAGAAGTGAAGAAAGGAGAAGCTTGTCTAAATCAAGAAGACGGCTGTTAGGAAATTAACCTAACTTCCTTTGTTAAAGCCAGGTAGGAAAAATCCTATTAGAAATGCTGTGTATGATGAGTTTTGTGGTTTATTTGAGCTGGTTTTGGTTTTGAAGAAATTCCGGTGAAAATAGGAAACCCGCCATTTCTACGTAAATCGCAAGTGAGTACCAGATCAAAGTTGAGTACTAGTACTACAAAGCCGGCTTTTGGTCCGTGAGGATATTGGAGCTAATCGAAACTCAAAGTTGTTTTTAGCCTAGAGGATGTTAAGTACCGATACTGAAAGTTGAGTACTTGTACTCAAAGATGTTTAAGGTCCAGAGGATGTTAAGTACAGGTACTAAAAGTTGAGTACCGGTACTCAAAGTGGTTTAAGGTCCGAGTACCGATCCTACAACCCTGTTTTGTTATGTTCTTCCGTTAATTTCGAATGAAAGGATCAGTACATGTATAAAAGTTATATGAAAACACATATAATTATATGCTTGTAGGAGACCGGATAGTGAATGAATAGGCAAGTCTGTTCAGTGCAACGACACTCCTGCATTGTGCTATGACACCTCGCTATATGGGCAAAGCATCGTCGCTCAAGCAGACAACACCCGCAAGGCTACGAATTCCTTCCGCTAATGCGGCAAACACGTCTCATTTCAATGCAACGACACTCCTGCTAGTGCTACGACACTTCTGTTATGTGGGCATGAACGTCTCTATTCTCAAGGCGACGGGCACTCCCACATCAGGTTACTAGCACTTACGGGTAGGCACATCTATATTCGCATCAGACCACTTTCCTGCACCTATCGCGGCTATGTTCCTTATCATTCATTGTTAATGGGTTCATACAGTAAACATTTATATGATAAAAATCTAAATAATGAACAATAAGAAAGCATAAGTAATCAGTTTTGCTCTGTTTTGTAATGTACCTACGAGTACCTTTTGTACAAGATCTTTATTTTGAACTCCTACGGGAGATATGAAAATCAAGTATGTAATTCAAGTATATATAAACTCGACATATGCATTATGTTATATGTATCCTCAGAATTTGCGGACCACTTCCGCAGTCATATTTGTTATATGTTTCCTACTAAGCTTAAGTGTTTAGCAGGGTGTTTAATTCGTGGCACCGCGAGGGACATCCCGGTATTCGTGATTCGCGTGGCCAACACAACAATAGGAGTCCACTTGATGTAGGCTTTTTTATTTTGTTTTGGAATGTAAATGTAAAAGTTATTGATAATAGTGGAATTTGTTTATGTACAAGTAAATGGGACTCGGGAATATGTACATGACAATTTAAACACCACTACAGTGGTTGTATTACAAGTTTTATTTAATTATGAAATTATATATATAAAATGGGCCCACCAATGTCAGAAAAGCAAGTTAAAGAGTCTCAGTCCTGTGCTGCGCCCCCTCTCTTTGCCCAGGCGGGGGTAGGGACGTGACAATGGCTCCCTTGAAAATGCTTTGGAATAGCTACATCCCTCAAAGTGAGCTTTTTTGTTTGGGAAGCTTAGTGGGGAAAGTTCTTACTACGAAGCACCTTAAAAAGAGGGGTTTTCAGTTAACTAACAAATGACTTTTATGTGGTGAAGTTGATGAGGAGCTGAACCATCTTCTTATTCACTGCTCTTCGATTTAGCGTCTATGGAAGGGCCTCATCTCTATCCTAGATTTATCCTGGGTTTGTCCTTCTCACTTCTCAAAGGACTAAGTCTCGGTCTAGATTTCTTCTCATAAGTGAGTTATACAGAGGACCAGGAGGGCGACGCCCCTTTGCCTTATCTAAAGGAGAGGAACTATATAGTTTTTGATGAGTACCCTCTTTGTCTAGACTAAAATCCTTTGTAAACTCTGTTAACTTCTCGAATGATTGTTGAGGCGGAAGAGACTTCTTACTAGAATTTTTTCAGGTATTCCTTTAAGTCAAGCAAGGGGTGGAGGTGCCATTTTTGGCATCTTTTTTTGTACAAGCCAGCCCCTTTTTGTATACTTCCTATATATCGTGGGGTTCTTGTCTCTCTCTTTTGTGATTAATATATTGTTCAGTTTATTTATCAAAAAAGTATAAAAGCATTATCGTATTAAAAAATTTCAAGCACATTTGAGAAAATGATTCAAACAGTTAAATGAAGATGACCATTTTGTATTATTCACGAACTCTTTGTATCTTATATTTAATATCACGGGGCATGTCTTTGTATCATTTTGAAGATCAAAGTCATCAATGGGTCCCATTTTCCTTATAAGAAACTATAAATGAACAACTTGGTTTGTGTAAAAATAAAATTATTGAATTAAGTCATCCACAACGTCTTTGTTATAATTATGGTATTAAATAGATCCCTTGATAAACCAATTCTCTGTTATATTATAAAGGAACACAAGACTTATAAATTGATTCGTTAATCAATATGATATCTTAACCTACGAAGTGTACAAACATTAGACAATTCATTAATCAAATGACAGATGAATACAATGATGAAACTTGACCCCCGACATCCCAAGTAATGCATTAAAAAACTGATTCAAACTTCACCTATTTAGTGAGTATGAGTTTGGTGAGGAGTACAACTAAGGAATTGGATGTGTCAAACTTACATGTCAAAGGACCAAGAAAGGGTTGACAAGGTAGAAAAATTTCATAGACTTATTTTGGTGGCGTCCTAGTGGAAGAGCTTGGTGAAGATTAGTATGTTAGCAGGTTTGAGCAGAATATGGTGAAAGCCCTTCAAAGGTGTGTGCATATGACTTGTGAATGAAGATTCTTCGGAGTTTAGACAAATCGACTTAGTTAAATTTAGGGAGCTTGTTGATGGTCTAAGTTTTGACTACAAAGAAGGGTTTTGGATTACCTTGCACAAACTAGTCGGAAACTGGAATCACTCTCCGAATGAGCCTAAGGCAGTATAAAGGCATAGATTGTGATGTGTCAAGGTAGGCCTTATGAAGCTAAGTAGGCTCATGACACAACAAACCCTTTTATATCCAACATAGGTTTTTTGAATAACCAATCCTACCCCACCTCTATTAAGACTAGCATGAGCATCGCTTTGATCCAAGATGAGGCAAGTTTTTGATAGTTCAAAACTCTTGACTTAGGATTATGTTGTTATTCACGACCTTGGTTATAAAATTACTATATTACCCTTCAAATAACCAAAAAGAGATTTATGATTTTTTTTTTTAAGGGCAATTTGATTAAAAAAACCTTTTAAAAGCTTGATATTAAAATTTTGACCCTTCGTTAATTTTTAACATGATTTAGATAAAATGTCATTTTTATTTTCTTATATAAATACATGAAACCAACTCTAAACCAATTTTTTAGGATTTATAGGTTTATGTAATATTTGAAACGTAACTTAGAACACAAAAATATTAGATTTCATAATAACCCAGAACATCACAAGAACCCAAATCATTACAGGATCTTATGATTTCATGATATTCACATAACAAGTAATAACAAGAGTTTATTCATTACAAACTTGGATCCATAATGAGACTTCAAAAACTTAATATGTCAGATAATCAAAAACTTATTCTTTCTTTATTTCCCTTTCTTTTTTCTCTAATTGACGTACGTGATGGTAAGTGCTTTTTTGTTCACAAAGATCTCATATGGGCAAAGAGAATACCTTCATATGGCTTTAAAATTTAAATTTAAACATTTAATTTTTTTTCACCTCTTCCATCAAGCGATGTATTGTAACGCCTCAAATTATACCGTAGTAGTTTGTTATAGTTTAAGGTATAATATAAGTCAAATGGAATGAAATTATTAAGTGAAAAAGATCTAATCGTAATTATTAAAGAAGTAAAAAAAAAGGTCAATTGTCAAATTAGGGACTTAAGAGACATTAAGCTAAAAGATTTTATAATAAGATAGAATATTGATAAGTTGTTTTGCAAATTGAATGATATGTGAGAACTAAATAGCACATTGGGAAATTAGGTCAAAAATTGGATAAAGTCGAACATGGCCTTATAGAAGAAGCAGCTACATTTGGTGTCAGGGAGCTAGCACATGGTTTGAGGAGAAGCCATTCTTGGTGATTTCTCTTCATTTGCTTTGGAGATCTAGCCTTGTTCAAGAGAAGAAGTGAGGAACAATGAGAAGAAGAAGCTAAGGATTGAGAGATTTCTCAAGAAAGGTACAGGATTTCCAATCTTGTTGGGTTTGTGGTATTGGGGACCTACTCGATCCATCGCCTGCGTGACTTAAAATGAAAAATGCTGATTTTCAAGTTTTGGAAAATTCGTCCCCAAGGAGGAATGGTTTTGCTTTGGAGTCGCCACTTACTTTTTATTTTTATTTTTAAGTGGGGAAAATCAAGTAAGATTAAAAACCCCTAATGACTCCAGATTAGGAAAAAGCGGTCTTTGAAAACTAGATTCTGGGTCGGAGGATCATGTTACCTTTTGGGAAGATACCTCATGCGAGGCACCCTCAGGCCTAGAACCTCTGGGCCTCACTAAATTTAATCGTGGCACACGAGCATAAGGGTCAAAGATCAATGAATCATACAGCCTAAACAAATGACATGAATCACACAAGCCTAATCGACATTCAAGATGTGACTCCTAAACTCAACAAGTCAAAACTATAGTGCGTACCTGTGGTCCCTAGACATGCGTTGTGAAAAAGGTTAGTCAATAAGCACAAGCACACAACAAGCCTTAATGTCTAAATACCATGTATGCATATAAATACAAAAACCAAAGTCCAAGCATGTACCTGAGGTCCCTAGCCATGCGCTGCAGAAATGGTGAGGCAAGTAATACAAGCACGCGATATGCACTCAAAACTAGTCAACAAAAGGTGCACCCTTCTAAGCCCTAGAAACTAGGTCTATACTAATAAATGCGAGGCAACTGTGGCAATTGATCAATTGGTCAATGAATATTCAGTAGTGAAAACTAGATACCAATAGCATATAATGTGTGAGTATACGAGACAGAGATGCGGGCCCCCCACCAAAAGGCCAATTTATTTTCATGAGTTGATTTTTGCAAATTCCGAAACTTTGAAGAAAACCATAGGAATCATAACTAAATTTAAAACAACACCAGATGTACCCTAATTCTCAAAGTCAATTGATTACGGAAAGATTCACCAATACGCAACCTACAAACAACAGTGAAGACGACTAGAGAGTTCCGTCATTCCGATGGCGAAGTTAAATTTCTTTTCTAGAAGACTTGTAGCCAGACGCCAGCTATTTCAATCAAGAATCTCGCACTCATTTGGTGTGATTTTGCTTCTTCTTTATGGAGGGAGAAAGAGGATCCATCTTTCATAGAGAGCGACGCATTTCTTCCTCTACAAAGATAGGTGGAAGGTGGCTTTATTTCGAAGGATGACTGCTCTTCCTTTATGTAACCGGCTTCCCGATAGGGCCATCAACGAGAGAGTGCTTTACTATTCGCTGAGGCGAGGACTGGTTCATGGGAGAATCCTACACTTATATCGCGAAGAGCCTGGGCTGCGCTTGCTTGTGGAGTTTGTCGACGGAAAGGAAGCACCTGGGTAAAAAGGCATTCGGGATAAGAGGCGCCCGCACACCCGGACGGAGGATTGACCGGCCTTCCAGCCGACCGGCTGGGCCTAGTCCCATCAGCATCCGGGCGCAGGATCGACCAGCGCCTCGGCCTACCGGGCGGCCCAGTCCCATCGGGCTCTGGCTGGGCCAACTGGCAAAGGGAACCGAAGCCAGTCTATGGTACTCCATAATACCCTTTTCCCCACGGAGGGCGATCGTCCCCGGTTGGAAAAAAGGACAAGCTTAACCGTCATTTCATGGGGAACAATAGACAATCAATGTTGTTCAATGTGAATTTTGTAACTTTTTTGAAACTGCATTAGATGCTATACGGCCACTTGGGTTAATCCGAGATCGGGGCCGCTATGTGCTGAGGTGAGGACGAGGTTCGTTGTCATACTAAGCTATCCATGTTTATCCTACAGAGAAGGACAATCGAATGTCGTGAGACTCGACCACAGGATGAAGGGGATGGAGGCGGACCGACATTTGAGCGTTCTCCAAGCATGTGGATTCGACCAAAGACCGCATGGCTCGAGCGAGCCTGAAATGCTCAGGGTGCCTGCGGTTTTAAATCCTGAAACTATCTTATGACACCATGAATCCGCAGGATCGCCGAGCTTCCACCAACCCCATATCCGCCTTTTCCTCCTTCTGTAGCCCCAATGCACTCCCCATCTCCATCTTCGTTCCTTCTTCTCAGCCTCAAGTAGCTGCCTCTAACCATCTCTGCCTTTCCCTTAGCTTTCACCCCATCTCCGGTCTTTTCCTTCTTTTTGGCCTCTACGCCTTTTCTTCGCTTCTAAGAATGATGCTACTGCTTTTTATTCTCAGACAGGTGTTATGAATATTAGTTTCATGTCAGAATATGATTGCTTGGCAACAAGCATCGCTATGTAACGCGAACGCCTTTCTGCAATTAATAAAATTATAGTTTTTAAATCCGCTTTGTACGCTTATTGCAATTTCCAGACGTGGTTCGACCTGGTCCGCTTGACATTATAAAACTTTGTTAACAAAGCCTGGCCTAATCGCCGAGAGAAAGGCCCCGTCGACCCACCTTAGTCTACTGTGCCCTAAAGCGCGAACCGTCGTGATGGTTGAGATCCCGGGCAGACGATTGGTCACTACTGCATTAAATGCGACTGCAGGACCTAGGCGTTAGTATATATAGAGAGGCATCATTAAGTCGTACTCTTTTCCCTTCGCGTTATTTCGTTTATCCGTCTCCTACGACTAACTCCGCTACGAATAGGGCCGGTCTAACCTGCATTCATTCGCAGCCATCGCCGCAGCACTAAGACGTTATTCGTGAGGTAACCATCACGCCCTTAGTACGTCACCCTGAGTGACTAGTTTCCGGATGTAAAAGGCATGGAAGGGAAGGGATGTGGTTTAACACTTATTCGGCCCGGGCGATCCTTGCCCGAGTTTGGGGTATGCCTTTGTACCAATTGGGTATATGGCCAAAGTTTAATATTCGTTTTCTCTTCTTCTTTTGATCTGCTTGTAGAATGGCGAGGGGTCAAGAAGAAACTTCCACGAGTGGTCACCCCGGAGGGCGCTTCTGGCGACGCTTCGCAAGCAAAGATCATCTTCATCTCACTTACGATGAGTTAATGCCATCAAGAGGTGCCTGGGATAACATCGAATTCTGGCAGAGGAGAGGATCGATGAGTCCACTCAAGGAGAACATAATGGTGTGTTTTTTTACCCAGAGCACCATACAGGCACGCTTCGCCAAACGACAAGGCAGATTACCTGGTACTCACTTCGTTATTCCATCCCAACGTCATTCGTATTTTGATCCGGGTGCCGGTGTTGAACCACTCCATATCAACTCGACTCTCTCATTGGTCGAGTCAAGGTATAATTTATTTCCGAGTAAAAAGGCACCCCGATGTCTATGTCTGCCTCGAACTTCGACTTCGTGCGTTGTTAACTGCCCCGACTCACCCAAGACTAAGGCGAAAGGAGGTTAGCTAGTAAGGACTCCTCGACGTCCCGAGCTCCCGATCTTCTATTTGATATCAACAGGTCTCAAACTTTTTCGTGTGGCTCCGGGCAGATTTCTACCGATAAATTCTTCCGAATATTAGTGTGTGATGACGGATCAACCTCGTCGCTCGTGTAGGTAAGGCTTGAGATGAGGCGTTAGCGAATCGCGGAGAAGTCAAGCTCGAGAAAATCTCACTACATCTGAGATATTCGTTACACCCAGCCAGACATACAGCGCCCTCCCCGACCCGCACAACATATCCGTCGTGAGGCGCAACCCGGGCCCTTACACCCTCCTCGTCATTCGACCGCCGTTTCGGACGCCTCGAAAGGAGCACTTTGTCATTGCTGACCTACTACGCCCGATTTCCAGCAACAAGATGTCCGCGGGTCTTAGCTGAGGCATCAAGTCGAAAGTGCAGGTTCTTTTCGAGTGCATCGTTTCATTAACCGCTAGAGGATTCTAGTTCGGCTTTAACTCAGCTCTCTACGGAGAACTGGCGCAAACATTCCGAACGACCGCTGGGCCGAAAGCGCGGCCTGATTCGCCCGAGTGATAACGACAAGCGAGCAAGTAACGCGACGAACGCCCGTCCAAGAGAGAGGATTGCTCCTCGGGTTAGTGGCTAACACGCAGGATTTGTGGATTTTGAGAGGAGGAACTATGAAAGGATGATCGGCTGCTAGATCAAGCATGTCACCAAAAGGAAGTGGCAAATCGAGTTCAATAATGAGTCTCGATTCGCCAGACATTGACCTAGCTACCACGCTAAGGGAGGATCGAGATGCAGGGCTATCATCCCCGTTTCCCAACCGGTATTCACGATCAAACGGAGTCACGGTAGCCCGACAGTCACAGGACGCCGACCGCTGAGCGCACTTCAAAAATCCCCCTTCCGATTGAGACGGGGTCAACCACAAAGTTGAAGTTCACACTATCCGGCCGCCAGGCCCCCATTACCGCCGGATCATAACTAACCCGTTATGCCTCCGCGGCCTGATCCTCTTAGAGTGGAAATATCGACGCCCGGGGCAGACGAGGTGAAGTATATCATGCGCCACTGGGAGCCTTTCCACCTTGGAGAGGCCGCGGCTGACCGGCTGATCAATTTGTATCCGCACATGCTTCGGATGCCAGAGGCCGGGCCGGTATCGGTCTCTGTGAGGACTACTCTAGCGGACAAGCCCCGCAGTGACCCGTAAGGAAGACATTCAAGGATTATCGATGACTCCGGATACAAGTTCAAGAATCAGAATTATGTTCGGCTGATCAACTGGTAAGATATCGAAGTTTCATTGTGACATTAACACCTATGCTTGATTTCAGATTTAATGGGTTTTTTGTGAGGGCTATCACGCTTATTCAACACGGGCGCCAAAGATCACGTTCGGTTTAGCTAAGGGACACCAACGATCATGGCGTATATGTCCAATGGGGATGGCCGAGCGAGAGAAGCAGAGTGTTTCATTAAAGGAGGTGAAGGGCATGCCGCTGCCTGAGCCGGAGGCGAAGGAATTCGGGCCGAAGGGCCGCCGAGCGCAGGTCGAGGGATAAGTACAGGCAAATACGGCCGTTGCATATCAAGGTCACACACCGGAGCACGTGGATCCAGCCATGCCCGTTCAACGGCTCAGCGCTTCGAAAATGCCTGCCAGGGCGAGTCCGAGCGGAGTTGCTCAGGAGGCGTTGGTCGCGCGGAAGCTTGTGGTATGCGCTGAAGCAAGAGAACAACCGCTTGATCGACGAGAGACTCGGGCCTTTACATGGAGCTTTTGACCATAGCGATGGATTTCGCCGCTTCCGGAGAAGTACGCGGTTTCGTATAGAGAGACATGGAGGCCAGTTCAATGCAAGCGCGATATCGCTGTTCAACCCTTGCCAGTGGAATACTACGTTTAAGCACAACATATGACAAGCCTCAGATCCCGGATGAATGCCGGATCCTTCACCCTGCGAACCTGCAGTTCATAACCTCACGTCTCGAAAGATCTCGTCAACTGGTCTACCCCTGATCCATTTATAGTTAGCAAGGAGCAAAGGTCCGAAGAACAACCCGATCGCACGGAGTGAGGCGACTCTCCGATGGGTCCTCCCGGCCGCCTGGATGGGCGGGCCGGGCATGCCAAGGCCGCCAAGGCTTTAGTGTTTTTATGAGACGAGACTTGCATCGCTCAAAGGGTTGCACCAACAATTCTTACATTCCCTCTTCTTTCGCTAATTTTGTTTAATACATCAATAATGTTTTAATACTACGCCACTTGGATTTGCATTGATTTTTGTTAATGCCACCATTCGAAAGGCCTGCTAGAAATCACTTCAGACGGTCTGATGGGCCGATCACAGTTGCCCGCATAGGTCATTCACTAGATCATCCGGCTTTGAATGCGACCACTTAAGTGATTCCAGGCCGGGCCGAATAGGCCATTTTATCACAACATCATGCCAGATTCGACCCGCCTATAAGTGATCTACGCTGGTCATACGTGTCATTTTCCTACGCCATCCCGCTTTTGTATTCGATCACCGAAGTGATCTATGCGTCAACGACAGTCATTTTATCGCTACCATCCGCTTTTGTATTTGACCGCCTAGATGTTATCTATGTCAGACGGACAGTCATTTTATCGCGCCATCCGAAGCAGGATTCGACCACCAGATGTTATCTATGTCATCGGACAAATATCGATCGCGCCATCCGCTTTTATTTGACCGAGATGTTATCTATGCCGGGCCGGACAGTCATTTTATCAGCGCCTATCCGGAGCTTTCAGATTTGACCACCAGATGTTATCTATGCCGGGCCGACAGTCATTTTATCGCGCCATCCAAAGCTTTTTATTCGACCGTACCCGTGATGTTATCTATGCTGGGCCGGACAGGTCATTTTACTGCGCCATCCGGGCATTTGTATTTGATCAACTAGATGTTATCTGGCGCAGGCCGATGTGTCATTTTATCGCGCCATTCGCTTTTGTATTTGACCACCTAGATGTTAGTTTGCGTCGGGTCGATGTGTCATTTTCCCCGCGCGATCCGTGATTTTGTATTTGACATTGTATGATGAAAAATATGCAAAGGCATAGGAGTCAAATATAAGGAAATGCTTTTATTGATAATACCTTCTTAGGTGCATGGCATTCCACATTCTAGGTACAGGGGTTCCATCTGTTTTATCTATAACGTAGGACCTGACTTCATCGACTCGCATCACGACATAAGATCCTTCCCAGTTGGATTGGAATTTTCCTACAAAGGTGGTCCGCAAAGATTTTCTCGAAACTCTCTCAAGACCAGATCGCTTCCTACGAAAAACACTCGAGGCTCAACCCGTCTTTTTATAAGAGTTCGCCAAGTGGCCGTAGGAGGTTATGCGACATATGCCTCGCCGCCATCACTCATGTCTACTCCCTGGCTATTGATTCCGCATTTTCGACCGTAGCCGTCGACGCGGGCGCTAATTTCTTTGCAAATAATCATTTCCATCCCGCAGAGGTGAGTGCAAACAAGGAGATGCTCTGGCCGCCGCAAGAGTTCTGATAGCCCAGAGCACCAGGAGCCTTTCTACCCACTTCCCAATGGCGCCCAACCGCTTTTCGCGGCACAACAAGGTTTTGTCGAGGCCTCGCTGCCATTACTGCGGATACCGAGAGGCAGAATATAAATTTTTATCTTCAATTCCTCAAGTAAGTCCCCTGGGAGACTTAATTGCGCCCATTCGACACGATCGATCTAGGATGCCGACCCAAGCAGCAATGTTTTTCCGTATAAACCGAGTAACATCTCTATCTTCGATTGATGAGAAAGAGTTCATTTATCCATTTATCAAATACCTATGGCGACCAATAATAGTTTCTTTTTGAGCCATGAGCGGAAGCGAACCGACTATATCAATCCCCCATCGGTGCCTAATGGCCACGCGCTGCAGATGGAGACCAAGTCTCTGCACCGTGATTTCAAGATAGGGACATTCACCGGCAAGGGTCACATTTAACGAATCGACAAACACAGATTTAGTCACTAATAATACCCCGAGCGTGGCCTAGCCTGGCTAGAGTTCTTTTCCCTCAGATTTCGTGATATGCTCTTCATGCAATTCAACGAACACATACCGCCTTGTTCAGGGTTAGATACATCGTATGTACTCGCTAGACGCTTGTATAGCTGCCCGCTTTATCATGGAGAATATAGTCGGATGTGATCCAACTCGCTGGGCGGCCTTATCTCTGCCAATGTGCAGTTCCCGCCAAGGCATAACGTATGGTCCATCCAGAACCAGGAACTTCCTCTTATCCGTTATTCGGGGCACATGCAATATTGAGGATCTTGCTGATAGTAGATGGGGAGGAATACTGGCTCTTATCGGGTAATGGGCGCTACGGTTAAGGCATCATTTCACATAATCTCGTGATATGTTCAATTTTCCGTGCCGAGAGGGTGTTCACTCAGGCTGACTAAGGAAGCGCATTTCTTGTCATTCGAGGATCTTCGACTCAAATTCCGTGGTTAACTCCGTCTAACAACCAATTTATGAGTTGCTCTAAACCGAAGATTGTCGTGGGCCGCCACGGCGAGTGCGAGGCCGAGTCCCTACCATTGCCTCAGATTCTCATTCGCCATTGCGGCGCCCAAGCCTAACTCCATCGCCTGCTCAATCCTCTCCCGATAGGAGGTTAATCAGAGACCGATGCTCGCCCCGGTTTATCTGGAAGCCCAATCTACACCGGCGTCCACTGCACCCCATTTCAACGGGCGTGTCTAGCCGCGCACTTCGCTGATGAAGTCGCCTGGATCAGTTCCCTTCTTCGAAAGTCTCGACTCGTATCGACGCCATACTGGCTAACTCCATCGGCCTCACGGCCATTCTCCGACATATCGTTTGTGAATCAGGCCCGTAATGGAAGCTACGGGGATCTGCAGATCCTGGCAGCGTCTAGAAAGATAAGATACCGTGCCCCGCCGAAGGATCCACAATCAATCAACGCGGCGTGCGGGCCGTCTTGACAAAGGCCGCCGAGGTCTGGCGTAATCCACACATACCTCCATTTGTTCCTTCTTGGGACAACTACCACGCTGGCCGTGCATTCGGTATTTAACCGCTTCCGATAAACCGCTCGTGAGAAGATTATAGACCCCGATCTAGATGACCAAGGGCGATTGGGGTGAAAGCGTCTCACTGGTCCGACCGGCCATGGACAGGCGACGTTTAGTCTGTGTAAGGCGTGTGGGGCTTATTCCGGTCATATCTGCATGAGTCCAAGCAAATACATTAGCATTTAACTATATCACACGGTATAATTGGGCCTTCTCCGGACAGAGGGTACCGACACGCATGCATCCGTCCAAATCAATAAGGGGTATGGTCGCTAAGGGATCAACTACGCCATCGTCTCCAAGGCTAACTCCGTGATGACCGGGCGGATTGCTATTGCCGAGGTTAGCCCTCAAAGGATGGTTCATTGGAGCATTCCCCTTGTTCGCGTCTTTGCATTGAGAGTTGATAGCATTGTCGTGCGGCTAACTGACTTCCTTGAAGGTCGAATTGCCCGGATGCAGTCAAGTAGATGATTGTTTTGTGGTACGTGGATGGTATCGCTTTCATGCCCTGTAACCAGGCCTGGCCCAAGATGGCATTATATGGCCCCAAATCCTCTACCACCGAGAATAGTACTTGCCGACTACCGGGTCCGCCGACAGAGCGCGTATATCCCCAATGGTCGGCAAGGTGGTAGCCCCATTAAACCCGAACAACACCCTATTAGCTAATCGAGACGACCGAGCCGGAATTTCCTATCCGCCCGAAGGCCGGAGGTGTAGTAAATCGGCCGCATCGCTCGGATCGACGAGGACCTCGTGGTACATCAAAACCAAGTAATACCGACAAGAAGTGGGCAAGTGCATCGTGAATGAGGGGTAAATGCACTGGTAGGCTAATGTGGGGAAGGATATGTATCGCTAACCTGGCCGCATCGGGCAGCGGATGTTCTCGGGCGCTGACGGTGTTTACCTTTAAATTTCCAATCGAGGCCATACGAGCATTTTTCTCCTCTTCTTTTTCGACTAATATTGGTTATCGGCCGGTCCCCCCAATATAAAGTTGATGGTTTGCTGGGGCCTCGAGGCATGCTCGGTATCACCAATGACTGTGTTAGTCATGGCTAACGCCACCCAACTAATCGGGCTCTCGTGATATATCTTCCGAGGTGCCCGTACCAATAAGTTTCTACTAGGAACTCAAGCTTGGCAAAGGGTCGGGTTTCGTGGGCCATGGTCCCCGTGGATAATCACACCCAGTGGATCCGTCAAGGTTGTCCGACTCACCAAGGTGGGGCCATTTAAAATCGGGAGGTCCCGAATGAGGGTAGGGAGCCTGGCCATAAGCGATGTTGAGAGGAGGAACTGGGGCCTTCCTTTCGCCTTCCCGTCGTGGCGCTTCCGACTCCTTTGTTCCCGACCGGCCTGTCGGGACGGGCTCACGCCGGCGTTACTCCGGGTGGTTATCATTACGCTATAGGCAACAATGTTGTCTTCTAGTGTGGAGAACTTATCTACCCGTCGATATAGTTATTCCATGGTTGCGGGCGGATCCAAGGATAAAGATAAAGAAGAATGAGTGGCTCTGGCCCAAAGCTTCCTAAGTTTTCAGAGGACCGCATCCATACCGTAAAACATCAATCTACCGACGCATTATCCGAACCCGCGCAGGAAGTCCCTGACGGATTCATCTTCGCTTCGAGGATAGCTTGAGGGAGCCGGGAGTATTCTTCGCTCGAACAGCATAGATACCGAGACCGAACACGGCCCACAACTCGCCGAATGAGTTTATCGACCCTCTAGGAAGCTTGTGGAACCAAGCCAAAGTCGGGCCTTTGAGGCTAGCCGGGAACACTTTACACAGAAGTCTATCGCCCCGGGGTTGAGGATCATCGCCCGAAGGTCGGGGCGCAATGATGTGATCGCACGGATCGGAGGAGCCGCACATAGCAATGGCGTGGAATAATGAACTGCGAGGAGGTTCATAGTCTAGAATTATGCCGGCCTAAAGGGAGGACAAAGATGTCGCGGTCCCCGGATGTGGGATAAAGTGGTCGTGACGCGGATCGGGAGTGCCCCGGGTGGATACCGTGCATGTAGAAATGGGGGCCGTTCTCCAACCGGCGGCAATATGTTTGGGGGCCAATTACGAAAGGTGGTCTATCCTCGTGTCCTCTTCGCATTCAACGCCGTGATCCGCTCATACCGGATGGGCTAACGAGAGGTCTCTGTACTGGCTCGTGACGCTTCAGGTGAGCGACTTCCGAAGTGGTGAGAGCCGTTCGAAGAGAGTTCATCATCACCGATGATCACTACGGCCCGTGCCCGCTCTTTCCCTTTATTCACGGTCCGCCGGTGGGCGATCAGTTGGCCGGACATGGCGGTAAGTTCCGACGTTCCGGTGGGATGTTGGAGAACGACCAAGGCTTCGGAGATCGAGATCACCCCGGGAGCGGTGCACCCAAGCCGCTCGCCGCATCGCCTCTCGAGATTTCGTCTACGCTTCCTACGTGACTCCACCACACCAGAGTCTCCTGAATTCCTCGAGTCAATGGATCACGGAGACCACCGCCGGGTCGCAACCTCAAGAAAACAAAACAGTGAAGACGACTGCGGAGCTCGTTGTCCCTCTCCCGAAATTGCAAAGTTTAGCCTTTTTTCAGGAAGAAGACTGAGCTTAGAGCAAATAGCTGCCTAATCAACTCACTCATTCCAGGTGATTTGCTTCTTTCAGCGGAGGAGAAAGAGATCCATCTTTCCCGGAGAGCTGACGATTTCTTCCCATAAAGATAAAGTGACTATTTCTGAAGGATGACTTGTTCTTCCTTTTATGTAATTGCTTTCCGATAAAAATAATTGGCTGGGAGTGCTTTCCTATTCCGTTGGAGGCGAGGCGATTGGTTTAAGGGAGAACTTACACTTATATTATGAAGAGCCTAAGGCGCCTATTTGGTGAAGTTACCAATGAGCCAAGCACTGGGTAAAAAGGCATCAGGGATAAGGCGCGGGCACTTGAGGGAGGATTAGCAGGGCGTTCTGGTAGGCGCTTTGGGCCCTAGTCCCATCGGGGCATGCGGGGCGGAGGATCGTCGGGCGTTCTGGTAGGCGGCTAGGCTGAGTCAGTGTGGCTCATGGGTTAGTACAGAGTGGTTAGAGGCGAGCAGAGCCCGTGAATACCTAGGCAGGAGATCTGAACCTAGTTATAGGAACTAACTAACTAACCATACTAAAGCTATAAAGCTATAAATAATCAAGATGGTTGAGACTAGATCTAAATAGAATTTAAAAAATGTACTTCTTACATTGGAAACAACATATTAATAAATTAAAATAGTAAATACACATAAACTAAACAGGTGAATTAAACTAAAAAAAAAATAATGACGATCACACACAAATTTTCTTGCATCTTGCCAATGTTAATAATAAACAAAGCTACATATTTTAAAACTTTAACCATTCATTAAAAAAATCTAAACATTTTAAAAATGGTAACTTAAAGTTAAAATAACCAAAGCTGAACATTTTAACCTCTAACTTTTCCATTAACAATTAACAACTTACTAAAAAAACAAAATTCTGAAGAAAAAAAATCTGACTTTTTTATTAACCTTAAGACTACTTAAAACTAAATCCATAACTATTCACCTTAACCTTAAATAATTAATTAAAATCAAAGCTTTGAAATTATGACTTTTCATCTATAAAGAATCAACCATGACTACCATATATTTGAAACTAACAAAATTCTTTTAGATTTTTACCATAAAGAAACCACTTTCAGCAAATATCTCCACTAAAAATTCAGCAAGTGAACACATGACTAACACTTGAATTTCCTCACCAAAAGTCATTCTCACAATCACATGGCTGCCATTTATATCCTCGACAAATTTCAATCAAGTAAACATAGTGACATAAATATTACTTACGAAAATCATTCATGCAATCGCGTGGCTACCATACATCTTCCATTCAAGCTTCATACAAGCAATTTGAAACTTAAATATGTCACGAAATTCATTCACGCAATAACATAGTTTGCCATTTACATCTTCATCAAATTTCACACAAACATAGGCTATGACTTCATGCGTAGCTATTCGGAAATCATTCTCGAGTCACGAATAATTTAAAAATTAAATAAACAAATGCAATCAAACAAATAACACAGCCCTATGCCCATAGCAATCTGAAACTCCTTCCTGTCCCTACATAATTTAAAACACACATAAACAGATGCAACAAACAAGTAACACAGTCCTAACCTTGAGGTCGAAACTCTTCTACAATTTTCGGAGATGAAAAACAATTGGTGGAAGCTTCGGATGCAAGGTTGTTGCTGCCCTAATCCTTCTATGGCATCCCAGAGATGTAAATCAAGTGATGGGAATGTGTTGTGGCAGTCCTACTTTTTATTATTTTGTTCCACCGCCTCAAAGCAACACCCGCTATCAGTGGAGATGTACAGAGAGGGTTGTTCGGTGAAGAGACTTCTTGGTGAAATTGCTGATGAAGGTTCCTTCGGTTGGAAGTCAGAGAGCCTCACAGTTGTCCATCAGTTCATCATTATGGTAGTGCAAGAAAGACCACCCAGATTTCTTTGGATTCGGTATGGAAGTGCAGGTAAAATCTTCTTTCAAAGTGCGATATGGCTGGAGAAACTCGATGATGTCGTGGTCGATGGAAAGCTATACCGATCATGGCAGTAGATGATGTCCATAAAATGGTGGTGTTGCAGACTCAAAACAATCCCTCTCTGACAACCTAGATTTTTCTCCTCTCTTCTTCACACTGTCCTTTTTTTTTTCTTATGTAAAATGCCAAAAGGTCCTTTTAAATCTGATTTTTTTTCCTCTTTTTTAGTTCCAAACCTCCAACCATCAAAGCCTCTTTGTTTTTCTCTCCTTCAAGCTCTGGAAAGAGCCCAATTAGTCTCGGAATAAGCTTCCCCATTAACTCCCCTCCTCATTCTCCATGCAAGCTGACTATCTTAGTTTTGTTGCTTCACCTAAAATATCCATGGATTTGCATGGTGGGCTGCATGTAACTTAAGCCAAAGTCTAAAATGGACCCAAAATACTGCCAAAGACCGATCTAGAGCATATGGGCACGATCCATATGGGATTTGGGTTCCAAAATCACAAAAATCAACGCTCTACCCCCAGTGGCTTTGACGAGCCGTTAAACCGGATGCCAGCCGGTCGGCTGGAGTTATGAGAAAATTATGAAATTTTGATAAAATGTTCCCTGAAGATTAAGGAGACCAAAAAAAAAAATGGTGCACAATTCCAAGTTTGGATGAGGGAGATATGATCGAAACAAGGAGGAGTGCTCGCCAAAATCACCCAAAACAGTGTTGTATACATATTGCCCCGACGAACTAGTCAAACCGATTGGTCAAACGGTTGACAAAAATTATGAATTTTTAATAAAAACCTCCTTGTTGAATAAGGAATCCAAAAAAACAAACGACGCTGTGATTCCGAGGCTCGGACAGGGATCTGATCGAGGGAAACAAGCTCAAGTGCTCGAATTTGACATACGCCCGATAAACTCACGATTGAGCTAAAACCTCGGGGCCCACTTGCTTCTATGTACGATGCCAATAAAAAAAAATTGCCACGATGACACTCCCAAAGTGAGCTACATACGCACTCGATGATGGACCCGCAGCCACAAGCCCACTTGAGGCTGGAAACCCGACTAAGATTAAGTAAATTAACGATTGCCATGAAACGGTGAGTGTGACAGCCATAGGATAAAATGTAAGTGTTGAGGGACAAAATTAAGGGTCTATAGGTATATTTTGAATTACTTGGTATTTGTTGTTTGTTGGGTTCTTCAAATGAGGAAGAAATTGGTGTAAGGAGAGGAGATGCTGTCCAATTTTCCCCAGACCTTAAGTGTAACACCCCAAATTATACCCTAGTAGTTTATTACATGTTTAGGGTATAATATAAGTAAAATTTGCATTTTTTGGAAATTTGAGCATTAAGGGTAAATTGGTAATTTGACATTAAGGACCCAAAGGTCATAACACAAGAAGATTGTATGCTAAGTTAGAAATATGATAAGTTTGATTTGCAAATAAAATGAAAATGAAGGACCAAATGACAAAAAAATGGAAATTTGACTCAAATTTGGATAAGACCAAACATGGTCTTAGAGAAAGGGGAGATTTTTCTCTCATTTGGTTAGGGCTTTACGGGGAGAAAGGGAGAAAAGAAGAAGAGAAGAAGAAGAAGAAGAAGAAGAAGAAGGAAGAAGGAAGAGGAGAAGAAGAAGAAATCCAGGTTTGGAAATTGATATTGGTTAGTTTGGAACTTTGGTTTGGAATATCTTTTTTCTTGTTTGAAATTCATGTATGGAACTCATGTTTGGAAATACTTGTCTAAGTTGGGTTAGGAAAACCCTAACTCTTCAATACATGTGTATTTTGGTTGGTTTAAGTCAGTTTTGTGGTTGGTTTTGAGATGGGTTAGTTTTGGTTGGAAGATTGGAGTAAGTGGCGGGCGGCCATTTAAAAAAATCCCGAGGTGAGTTGTAAGGCAGAAAATTCTAATTTTCTGAAAAATGGTAAAATTGTAGTTTCAGTCAAAATCTGAAATTTTTCTAGATCTCGGATGACGAAACAAACTTCACCTTTGGAATCGTCTCGCGAAATCTAGCTACAACATCGAATTTCGTCGAATTAGGGACGGATGGAATTTACGTTTTTGAACTAACGGCGTATCTGAGACATTTGGCACATTTTTGAGTGGCCTACAGCCACGATAGCAGAATTATCAACAAGAGCTCAAGTGTGGGCCATGGGGGGACACATAGTACTGATGCCATTGATGAAAACTGTGTCAGGGTGGATAAGAGGATAAGGTGTAATCCTATAAACCAATAGAAGGGTGACATGTGGCATGAGAGGACAAGTCCTCTTGACCCAAGCTCTCCCAATCGGTTTTGGGAGAAGGAGAGTTTGAGAGAGAAAAGGAAAGATAGGGAAAGGAAGGGATTTTTAGAGAGAGAGGCTCCAACTTCTTCTAATTTCCTGCATCGACATCAGACCTAATATATTGAGAAGTGTTGCTCCCGCAGCAAGACTACGTGTGACATTGGCTGTGGTGGAGTTTCAACAACCCTGGGAGGTAGGGGTTTTCTCTATTTGATATTCCTTGTTTAAAAGGCATGATAATGGTTTTCAGTGTGTGGAGGGGCCTGGAATGGTTATGGATTCTCTGTCTATAGAATCCGATAAACAGGAGAGAGGGTCGTCACCTGACCCGCCCACCCTTCGGTTTAGGGAATGTTAAAAACAATTGATTGTGGTTGACCAAATGGTCCATGTGAAATTGCTTGTATGTTAGTTGCTTGACAATACGAGAGAGCATGAATGATGTGAAGGATAAAACTGAGCAATTATTGAATTCAGAATGGCTTTGAAATGTGTATTGGAAAATGAGATATTAATGCATGCTAATTGATGTGTTAACATGAATGTTCGAATTATGTGAAATATAATTGTGTGTGATCCATTGGAAATTAAATTGCTTATTAGCCCATGTGAGCTAATTTTGATGTTATTGCTAAGAATAAATAACATGTGGTTAGTATGTGAATTTTGTTAATATATGCATGATTGATATATTGGCATGTGTTGTATGAAAATGACATAATTCATTTCATATGCACCGGGGCACTTGGTGAATGTGGGTTGAGTTGTCTTTGAGACTACGTCCAATAAAGACCCATAGTTCAAATTATAAAATGAGAAATAATTAATGTGTGTCAGGTTCTGAACGCGTAGAGACCAGGTGGGTAATATCCGAAAGGTCCTCGCATGGGTGTAACTACCGGGTGTAAGACCCGGTAATTATCTGAAAAGGTTTTGCATGGGTGTAAAAGACTCGAATGGGTGTAAAAGACCCGCGGTACTATCTGAAAAGGTTTTGCATGGGTGTAAAAGACCCGCGGTACTATCCGAAAAAGCTTTGTACGGGTGTGAGAGACCCGTGGTACTATCCGAAAAAGGCTTTCAGACTGGTGCAGAGACCCACTATCCGAAAAGTTCTCAGATGGTGTTAGAGACCAAAGGTGATCCGGCAAAGCTCCCATTGCCTAAGAGAAAACACATAGTCATGTCATCACTTAGACCTAGAGTCGAGGATAGACCTCGTGATTAACTCGGATGGTTACCCATCGCAAATCAGCCGCTGGTGTCAGGAGCCGGCAAAGGCTTCTGGTAGTTGGGTGTCATTGGCATTACTTAAAGGACGATTTTCACACTTGGCATGGGGTAATAATGTGTGAGGGGCTCACAGAACTTGGGTATGGGCATGGAAAACATTTTCATGCATGATATAAATCATTCAGCGTATGATATAACCTATTCATGTATGCATCAGGAATCGTATGAATGTGGATGTATGGATGTGCCATCGCACGCACATTTTAGGCGGGAGTACCCATGGATAATTCAATCCATCGGGCATCGCTTCACCTGCATTTAGGAAAATTATTTCAGAATGTGATAGCTGGAAGACGTAAGGCCACTAGAGGCTGCTTTAAGAAGAAAGCTCTGATCATGGATTTGAGAGACATTCTCAGAAACATGTATTAGAATTTTAATTTTAATATATGTTTCGTATTAAGAGTGATGTAACAACTCTTTGAAACTATTGCAATATAGTTGGATGCATTTTGAGTATGATGTAGGCCATCGTGGCCATTTTTACTCATGTATGGGTCTCTCGATATGAGACACACACAAGCTGTGAGGGTCGACAGCAGTAGGTCAACAGACCCCGAGACCACGCCACACAGTACCGCATGCAGTTGAAAATCGATACTCAGTGTTGTTTTAGCCTAGAAGAGGGTGAGTACTGGTACTGAGAGATGAGTACCGGTACTCAAAGCTGTTTTTAGTCTAGAGGGTATTGAGTACCCCAGCATCGGAAGCGCGAAAATCGATACTAAAGTGATTAAGGCCCATAATATTATACCGCATCAAAGCTGAGTACCGGTACTCAAAGAGATTTAAGGTCCAGAGGAGGTTAAGTACCGGTACTGAAAAGTTGAGTATCGGTACTACAACCCTGTTTTTGTCATGTTCTTCCGTTAATCTAACGAAAGTGGTCAAGTACATGTATAAAAGTTATAAGGAAAATGCTCGCACCAACGCTTTGGTGATTCGTTGTCAAGCAAACATTGTTTCTTGCCCTGTTTGCCAATGGGACAATAAGAATGATATAACGAGTTCTAAACACACATCATAGCGCCCGCTAAGACCGAATAGTAAACGGAAATAAGGCCTCTGCTCAAAGGCCGGCACCTACCAGCGCCAATCCCGGCCACGCGGCGCGCGCAGCGTGCAGACGCCTCCGGGACAAGCCAGCACCTCGCTGCTACGACTTCACGCAGGTGGCACGCCTCTAATCAAGACTGCACTCCCGCTAGTGCTAAGACTGCTACATGGGCAGTACGCTCGCTCAAGATTAAATCAGACTTTAATCGTATTCTATTGCTTCCATCTCATTCATCAGCATCGTCTAGTGTGCACTTATACGTTGTCCATCCGAATAATATGACATATGCAAACATTTATATGATAAGAAGAATCTGAAAATTAAACAAGAAGAAAACATAAGAAATCGCTTATGTTCCAGAATGTACCACGGTACCTTCCTCGCACAAGACCGTTCAAATCCACGGAGATATGAAATTTCGTTATAAGAATTATGTTATATGTATCCTGTATATGTGGACCACTCCAAGTGGTCATATTTGTTATATGTTTCCTACTAAGCTATAAGCTTAGCACGGGTGTTTCATCTGTATAGGTACTAAAGAGGAGAGATCCGTGATATCTGCATTAGTCGTAATAACACAACAAGAGAAATCCAATTCGACAGGTTTTTGATTTTTTTTTAAGATGTAAATGTAAAGTAAGTTTTTGTAGTAGTGGAATTTTTATAACTACAAGTAAATGAGACTCAGGCATGTATATGTACAAGACATTTTAAACACCACTACGGTGGTAGTTTTACAAGTTATATTTTGTTATATGGATTTGTATATTGAAATGGGCCCACCAAGGTCAGAAAGTCAAGTTAAGGAGTCTCATTCCCGTGACGCGTCCCCCTATCTTCGCCCAAGCGAGGGTAAGGGCGTGACATTAAGTGAGTTATTTGGTCATATCTTGGCCTAAAGACCTCTGAATTGGGTGATTATAATTTGAGGAGAATTCTAAGTCCCTTAGCTGAAAATGTGTTGAAGACCTCAAGGTCCGATTATTGGCAAAAGACCCCTGAATTTTGGTTCAAAGTTCAGTCCCTGGTTTGGTTTGGCCAGTCAGACTAATCTTGATGTTTGTGTCATATCTTGAGCTTTGGTGATCCAAAATGAGTGATTCTAATTTTCAAGTAAACTTTACTTCTTGTATAATAACTTCCATGAAGGAAGTTTATTCAGATTTAGACCCCATTGTACCCAGAAATTCATCAAAGTGGAGCTCTGTTTTCAGTCGGTTAAGGTTCTTCCGGACTAGCCTTGAGTGTTTGAATCATATCTTGGGATAGGTTGATCCAAATGCAGTGATTCCAATTTTTGGGTAAACTAAACATCTAGGAGAACAACTTTCATGAAGAAAGTATAACCAAATTGGTTCCCATTGTTCCCAAGAAGTTTTTTCAAAGTAAGGGAACAATTTTGTCTCTGAAAACTGTCTCGGAGTAGTCTGGATATTAGGACCATATCTCCCAAATTAAAAGTCCAAACGACATGATTTTTGAACCATAGGAAACTTAAGAAATAGGGGTATGTTGGATTAGAAGATCACTTTGTCTAACAATCTCATTTAATTGTAGTCGAAAATGGACTTGGGAGCTGCCTTGAACTGTTCAGGCAGAATTGGTTATGGAAACTGAAATTATATAAAGGTTACATAAATTTATTGTTATATGAAATAATGCATCATAGTAAGATGATCAGGCAAGTTATGGAAAGCAAAGAGAATACACGAATATTTTTGTTATATGAAAAAGTGCAAAGTACAATTAAATGTTTATAAGAGATTATTTGATAATGAATATCTCATATGTATACATGACATCAGTAGTTATCCTTGTATATGGGATATGTTTTTCTGATATATGAAAGATTGTTAAGAAAACATAATAAAACTTATTGTCTGCTTATGACTGGGTAGTTGGATAGATAAGCATGCTTATAGGAGGACAATGTCGCAACATAGCGCTTACAAAACATAGTGGCCTGCTTCATTCGAGATAGACAGATTCTCATATGGATCATATACTCTGCTTGGTCATACAATACAAGAGATACTTATAAATCACCTGCCTTGTACAAGATAGTACCTTCAAGTACATACGCCCATCCCATGATCCACTTCTTGAATGAGGTACGACAAGAGATGAGATGAAAATTTTGTAATGTTTATAAAAGGCATAAAACATGGAAATTACATGAAATGAAAAGTGTAATGAAATTATAAATGATAGGATATAAGACATGAAGTATAACTCATAAGGCTAAATATTAATGAATGAATATGCAAATAAATCAATTAGTGGAATTGTTATGATTTATTACCTTATGTTGAAATATTAGTGATAAGTGGTTAGCATAGGTCATATATGATTAAATATATGTATATGTATAAAGTTAGATGCATTTGTACATGTGTTTGTGACGCATCGTTATAGTGGTCGTCTATATTTATGATCCCCTACTCAAGCTGGTAAAGCTGGGCATCGGAAGCTTCTATCCGTGTAGGTATCGAGGGTGTGGTGATAGTAAAGGACGTCCTACATCAGTAAAGGCCAACACAACATTTGGTGCCCATCAATGATGTTTTGGCTTATTTTCAGATGATATACATATATTTTTGAAAACAATGAAAAGTTTTGTATGTAATGTAATTGAATATGTTGATCACTCCAATGGTGGGGTATGATATTATTTGTATTAAGGAGAATTTATATATTTATATTTATACTTTTATGTTTTATATTTTTGGGATAATTGTTTAGAATACAAGTGATACAGTTTATAGTTCTCAAATTTGTGACACCCTTTCCTGACATGGGGTGTCATGTTAGGGCGTCACATGTATCCTAATGAACCAATTTATGTAAAAACGTTAATAAAAATTATTTATTAAATCTTGCATTTTTTTTTTATCACATGTGTCAAATGTATTTTTGTCTAAAAGAGATTAGATTTTAAATAAAAAAGATGAGGAATGTTAGAATCACAAATATTGAATTATTTGATGTATTTAGATCAATTATTTCTTTTCATGGAAATGTATCGATTCTCCCCACCTTCCTAATTCCACCACCATAGTTAAACTACGGCCTCGCCGGCTGGACCCAACCCGGTTTCCTTTTCCTAACTCGGGACCTTCTGACTCCCACGGATTCGAAAAACCTTTCACTATGCAAACATTTTTAAAAGTGAATCCGTGGAGTGAACCCATTTATGTTCACAAGCCCATTAAAATCTTATGAAACATAAAGTAGATAATTTTTTTTCTTTTAAACATTAAACCCTTTAGAAATCGGGCGTAGTTTCTCTGCTTTTCTGACATGTCCCACCTACAAACACCGTGACTTAAAACACTTAATTTACTCCACATCCAACAATGGGACACAGTCCAGATCACAACCACCTCAAATCAAACTTTAAAATCACTAACACTATAGATATATAAACAATCTTTAAAACCTATATACATTACAAAAATAGGTGCACAAGTAGTTATTACAACAAAACCATTTTCAAAAGGTGGTCACACGTGAGGCTATGAAAGTCACTGCCCGAAGGATGCTCAATCGCATCACACCCGTTTCGACAACATTTTATAAACATTCGGGGAAAAATGTGTGAGATAAAAGAGTTTCATGAGAGACAGTCATAGGAATATAATGTTTCTAGATATAGTTCAAATTCAACATGTAAAACAATTGTATAGAGATCTCATTTCTATAAACATTTACTTTACTTTCTTTTCCATATAGTTCAAATACAATGTGTAAAACAATTGTATAAACATATCCTTTCAATAAACATTTACTTTACTCTCTTTTCCATATAGTTCACAATACAATGTGTAAAACAATTGTGGTTAAACATTATCCTTTCAATAAACATTTACATTTTACTTCTTTCCATATATAGATCAACACAATGTGTAAAACAATTCATCAACATATCTTTTCAATATACTTTCTTTCCTTTTGAATCCACATATCCAATGGAACCCGCCTAACGTTAACCACCGCTATCCATGAAAGAACCGAGGAAACGCTTTTACGATCACCGATGGCCCAAAAGGAACCTCGAGAAATCGTGTGTCCCATCGTTATAACCAATGTTGGCCCAGCGAAACAGTCCTACGAGGAAAGCTACCCTAATGATCACCGACATACCCAAAAGGAACCTCCGAGCAAATCGCCTTTCTTTTAAATACCATTACCATGGAATAAATCACATTATGCGCTGGGTAAACTTTTCAGACTCTTTTCAAGTGCATGCAATATGCATCACTCTTCCTTCCCTCTATAAAAAATCCCAACTTTCCCATGTACCATGCACGTAAAGTACTTTAGTCGACTTTCCTTTAACTTTATCTCAGAACATGTGGTAACCATGGATTCAACATTATAGCAACATATATATATATATATATATATATATAGAATATATAATCATATCATTTATATAATATGAAACTATAACAGGCATACTTATAACTATGAAACATAATTCATTTATTCATACCCAGTAAAACTATGGAAACCATACTACCATATATTCTCAACATAACTTGTGCCAAGTCCACATTTCCTTTTTTTCATTTGAACATTTATAACATAGATATGAAAACATATACATTGGTAAACATATATATATATATATATATATATATTTTCATAAACATTTACATTTTCCCTCACCTTAGTTATTTAAGCTTTTTCCTCCTTTAAAAACTTTCCACCTCCACCCTTGTCCTTTTACCACCTTCCTCCTACAAGTACATTATCCATAAAATCCATTAACATCCATACCTTAATCATGTTCACTTAAACCATTAACTATGGCATATACTTCCAAAGAACCCCAAGCATTTAATCGTTTCCAATTTATTAAAATCAATCGAACTCAACCCTTTGTTCTCATGTTTTCTTATTCTAACTCGTGGCAATTACTACCCCATACACAGCCTGTCAACATGCCATAAAATCGCCAGGCGCAAACCCTGTGGCCATTCACATCGATTACAACCAAGCAACCGCACACCTGGGTAAAACATACCTGCGCCATATTCGATCATCCCCCACATCATAGGAATATGGCTAGAATCTTGACTCAATGATTTCGGAGAGTCCAAGAACACCCAAACTGAGTTCTGAACGGTGAAGTTATGGCAGGCATTTTCATTCAAATCGGTCAATTCTACTGCTTACACCGAAACAGCTTCAGAGCATCAATTTCGTGAGTCTTAATGACACCCCACCCTCTTCCAAATAAGTGGTGTGCCGCCACTCCATAAATCCCACCATACCTCGAACGACTAGAAACTCCGTGAAGCAAGCCGTATTGCTTGCTAAACCTCCTATAAAAATTTTTATTTTTTCGCCTTAGGACGGTAAAATCTTAGCAAATGAAAACTGCAGTACATGACGGCCGCATTAGTCTAATTCCAAACTCGTATACATCCAAATTTACACTATATCCAAACATGCAACCAAGTATACGAACTGTTCTCACAACTCAACTATACTATGTACACATATGTTCCAAATATACATATTCAAAGTATGTTCTTACAAAATATGTTTCAGCAGAAGACTTTTATCGATGTCGTGACCAATCCTATCAGGTTCTATTCACATTTGTACCCGGAAAATAGTTTTTAAAATACAAATAATGAGCTAAACGAGCTCAAGGAGTGTATGTTTTTATAAAGGTTTTGTTTTCTAAAACATCTAAAAAATATAAACTCTCTTTTACAAATATTTAAGCTTTTTACTTTCTTTTCTTTTCGCTTGTCATTTGATTTGCTTGCTTGCTTTGTTTCTACTTTCTTTAAAAGTTTATAAACTCTTATTGTTATTTTCTTAGAAGTTTATAAAACTTCTCAAAATTTCCCCTTGTTTAAGCTTGTTTATCTTGAAGAAAAGTTTCTAAAAGTCTTTCACAAACCTTGCTTTAAAGTTTCTCAAAACTTTATAAATGATGATTTAAGCTCAACCGCATGCTTTGAAAATAAACGAGCCCGGGCTCAAACCGCTTGTTTGAAAATCCCATCGAGCTTATCTAAACCGAATGCTTTGAAATCTAAACGGAGCCTGGGCTCAACAGTTTTGCTTTAAAACCTCCAGTTCGGCTAATTAGGAACACAATGCTGATTTTTCAAACTATACTATGCCTATAAAGCATCAACCACTGGAGGCCTATTTTTGCTTATTAAAACCAGTGAACACGGAACCTCGTGTTTCCCCATAAAGGCCTGTGGAAGGACCTTGTCCGCGTCATCTTTTTTCCGATGAATATGGTGGAATTGACCCGTGTCGCCATCACCATACTTTGTTGCGCCAACCTTATATACCGCACGTGCACGGCCCTTAAATGCATGATAAGGACCTAAGTTTGCCGAATTGCGGCAAAACTACATGTATGAGATCCTACACTACCCAGGCAAGTACGGAATACCAATCGGTTTGTTTGCTTAGAAACTAGGGAAGGCCTGTTTTCGAATATTCTTTCGCTTGCTTGTTTCCTTTGTAAATGGTTTTACAATTTAAAACCATTTGCTTGCTTTCTAATTCATTGCTTAGCCTGAAATAGTTTCAACAAAACCATGAAATACTGTAAAACGTTTATACTTAGTAATAATACACTAAGATTGAAAATATAGAACACTTACTCCTCTTTGCTTGCTAAACTTGAGCAATAGCTCATACACTCTTTATCTTCGCTTCTTTTAACCTACACACTCAACCTCGAATACTTAATAATTAATCCCATAACTTAACATACTTCCTAGACTTAGTCACACTAATCACGAGGCGGCGGCCGCTAAGGCAGCGAGACGCAACATTGCCGAAGTTCCAATCTGCCCGAATCTATCTTAATCATTTAATAAGGTTCAAACTATCTAAAATGAATCCTAGCTTAATTATACAAAACATAGCATCTGGCATTTAGACACATGTGTACTGGCACACCTGGACCTGTATCGGCACACATTGCATTCTAGCGGGGTGTACCGACACCCAACATACTCTGACACTGGCTTGCTTGTGTACCAAGACACCCCCGCATACGCACGGTACACCCTTCCGACCTTGCCCGCATTTTGTTGCCCCACTTTGCCACCCATTAACATCATACAACTTCTATATTTCATATACCTCAAGAATTTATATGAATTTAATGTAAAAACAACCTCCACAACACTGAATTGGTGCTATGGAACCTCAAACCTCAAACCGTGAAACCAAACTCAACCTAGGTCCACCAAATTCTTTTTAAAACCACATAATTTTGATGATTCCATGTTTGTTTTCTCCCAAATTGGGCTCAGCTCTCGTCTGTCTAACAATTCAAAGGTTTATGTGATCTTGCACAAAAACCTAGACCAAAGGAGCATCTATTCTCCTTACCAAAGTCCTAGGAATCCAATTACCTATGGTTACAAAGAACATACTACTGATCTTCCTCCTCCTTCTTCCTCTTCTCCTCCTCTGGTTTCTCCTCTCCTACATAGAACCCTAGCTTTCTTGGGAGAGACCAAAATGATGATTTTGTATTTTTGTTTTCCCATTTGTTATTTTAATACTCTTTTAATTGCAACAGCCCTCATCTCTTTAATTTGCAATTGTAACTTATTTATTTGTATTGTATTATCTCTAGCAATGATTTTCATATTCATGTCATATTTGCTTAATGACATTTGTACCCTTATTCTCATACACAAATCTGGGTTCCATAAATTATCATTTCCTACTTTAGTCTCAAAAATACTCTGACATGACACTTGGTACTTTTTATCCACCCCTAGATTATGTGTCTTGTATTACACTCTCAGACGGGGTGTTACATAATCCATAATTTGACACTTGTTCTTTTTCATACTCATTTAAAGATATAGTTCTTGAGGTTCTTCTCAATTGGAATCTTAAATCGAATCACGAAACTCAAGATATATTCTAAAATAGCAGGGACTATAGAACTTCAATGAAACTGAGGAAGCGTACGAGCATGGCTCCCCCTTTGAATGCATTTTGAGTCCAAATGGGTCGGAATTTGGATAGACCTATTTCAAAGAAATATGGTCTCCTACTCCCGAGTCCCTAGTTCATCACTTAAAATTAAAATCACGCTCAGTCGGACTGATGATGGCGAGTGTAACCCAACTTGATCATAGGTCTCAAAACAAAAAGCAGAAAAAGCTGCTTGCGAACATGTTTCCACTTTGAATCATTTGAGTCGAGGATCAAGTCGAGTTGACCTATTTCAATGAGATATGTTCTCCTATCAGTCTAGTTTATTCTTAAATTTGAATCACTCAATTTGGATGATTGATGGCCAAGTTATGGCTAAAACACAGTCATGGAGTCGAAGGAAAAAAACTGGACAGCATCTCCCTTGGACACACACATACCCTTAGACAGAAATTAACCCGAGTAGAAGAAAAACCCCACCTCAAATGGCTTGATTTCCCGGGACACCGCCTTTTCTCGGTTTTCATGAAAACCCCGAACGGACCGCAGCAGCAAAAATCCTTGTGATCTGGTACCCACCGTAGCCCTGCGTCGTAGATCGACGCATCTCTTAACCTAGCGAGGATCGTGGCGAAATCCGTGAATGTCCAGAAGATTTCTTTTCTCTCTCTCTCTCTCTTACTTTCTCTCTTACGGTTTGGCTGAGACCAAATGAGATATTTTCAATTTTTAGTGACTATTTATAGTGTGGACATGTGGCCCATGTCGCGCCACGTGTCACACTTTTTCGGTTCCGTTTTCACTTCGGAACAATTTATTTCGTCCCGATTTTAGTTCCATTTATCTTAAATGGACATTCTTTAAATATTTGATATTTTTCGAGATTTTTCTAAAAATCTCGTTTTTGGGGTCCACTCGACGCCCGTCGCCTCGAATTTTGTGAAAATTTGATTGTCTCGGAATTCAACGAAATTTGTCTGGGTAACTAGATTTCGCAAGAAAAATTCAACGGTGAAGTCCGTTTTTCATCAGGATCTAGAAAGGTACATAATTACCCATGAGTCTGGATTTGCCATTTTCAAAAAATTGCATTTTCACCTCTTAACATAATTTTGTTTTAATCTATTTCAGCTTCTTTAGTTTCAAATACCTTATTATGAACATTTTTTTATTTTCGGGCTTGTTTTGAAATTTACTATTCATTGGTATTTCAGTCAAATACATACTTGTCCAACGAAATTTACTATTTATGGAAACTAAGTGAGGTCTTATTCACTTCTCCTTATAAAAATTTATTATAAAAATTAAATATCATACGACACTAAAACGGTGGCGTGGATACTAAGTTTGCATCTGATCTTCACGTTCCCATGTTGCTTCCTCTCTCTTGTGATTCATCCATGGCACCTTCACTAAAGGAATCTTTGTTCCAGACCTGATCGCTTCGATCAACAATAAGGCAGATCTTTCTTCATAAGTCAAGCCTTCTTTCAATTCAATCGGTTGATCTCTTAACACATGTGAAGGATATGTTATATACTTTTGAAGCATAGAAACATGAAAGACATCATGTATTATGGCCAATTCAGGTGGCAACCTCAACCGATATGCTACCTCCCCAATTCTTTCCACAATCTCATAAGGTCCCATATAGTGGGGACTTAACTTCCCTTTCTTTCCGAATCGCAACATCCCTTTCCAGGGTGATATCCTCATAAATACCTGATCCCCCACACAGAATTTGGATCTCTCCTTGGTTATGGCCTGCTTTTACATCGATCTTGTGCTATCTTTAATCTATCCTAATAACCTTAACAGCATTATACGCGTGACTGAACAATTTACGGACCTAACAATTTCTCTCACTGCCTTATCCCAACATAATGGGTCCTACACTTCCTTCCATATAAGGCCTCGTAAAGCCATTTCGAATGCTTGATTGATATCTATTATTGTAGGAAAACTCTATTAATCTGGTAGATATCTATCAACACCACTTTAAACTCACAACACACAAGCCACGAGCATATCTTCCAATGTACGTATGGTTCTTTGGATTGGCCATCCGTTTTGAGGATATGATGGAGAATAAATCTTGAAATGTAACCTAGTACGGAAGCTCTCTATGCATTTGGGCGAATCGGGAAGTAAACCGTGGATCTACGTGCGATACTATCGATACCGGCGTCACGAGTAGTCGTCACCGGTCTCTTTTACATACAACTTGGCCAACTTCTCAACTGAGTCACTATTTTTCATAGGTAGGAAATGGGCTGATTTTGTCAATCTATCAACAATCACCCATATCGTGTCATAACCACCTTTGGCGGCCAGGCGAGGTCTACCACAAAATCCATCGTGGATTTTCTCCCATTTCCACTAAGGGATGAAGGAAGCTGTAAGAGCCACGGAACTCTTTGATGCCTTCATTGTGACTTGCTTACAAATGGGGCAATACGGAAACTACGCAAACATCTTTCTTCGTACCCTCCACTAGTAAGGTGTTCCCTCGAGGGTATGATACACATTTAATTAGCTTCACGGATGCATCGCATATGTAGAAGAGTAAGCCTCTTCCATAATTTCTTTCTTTAATTCTCCCACATCCTGTACACATAATCTGTGATTGATTCGTGCCACGGTAGGGTGATTCGGAATCAACAATATTTGTAGTCCTAAGTTCCTCCTCTTGTAGTCGAGCTGCTGCGACATAGTGGAGTCTAGGGTTGAACAGGGATGGGTTTCATCCTATAGATGACTTGCATCGGTGTTGAAAAAGGTGAGGCTTTTTAGTTTGGATTTTTGGATTTTGTTTGTTTCAACGATTAAGGAGTTGTTTAGTTACTGAATAACTGTAAAAGCTTAAAATTAAGTGTGAAATGATAACTTTGAAGATTTAGGTCACTAACTTGATAACATGGGGCAAACAAGTGTCCTCGGGTTATATCCTCGCATTATGACAAGCAACCTATAGTCCATGCCATAACCGGATCTTTGTTTAACTAGCAAACTAACCACTAGAATCCTCACATTTGGCACAGTCGGCCACAGGTAACATGCATTTCTGACCCTTTTCGGTTTGAAACATAGCATTCAACCTGTTCGGTGGCTCGTAAAGCCATACGAAACTGAGTGCATCCCAACAATAAGTATACTGTACCTAAAGCATAGTAAGTATTGGCCAAAGTAATGACATTAAATGATATTCAACCTAATTTTAAAATATGGGAGCCATAAATCTCTATTTGTGGCATTTAAAACATGAAGACAATCTTGGCTACCCCCGAAACCAAGCTAGCAGCCCTCCTCTTCAAAACTATAAGGCTTAGCTAAGCATCTCTTGAGTTGTCATCCTCAAGAGGGGTGTTTGGCAGCATAGAAAATGAAAGAAAGAGGAGAGAGAAGAGAGAAAAGCAAACTAAAGGCGAAGGCTGCGGGAGATATTTACATAAAATGAAAGTTGCGAAAGATTGCTTAAATTTACAATGATGAGTTTATATAGACCCTGATGTATGAAAAAATACAAGAAAGCTAAAAGTTTTGGCTAAAACAAGGGACAAGGGAGGTAATACACCAAAAGCAATTAAGGTTGGCATTAATTACACAAATGACAAAATGGGAATTTCGCTATGCGGGACGATTTCGCTAGGCGGCGAAAATTTCGGTAGCCCTAGCGAAATTTAAGCTAGCCTAGCCAGTGAACTGAGACTCGTAATCCATATATTAAGCTATGCACAGTCAATTTCGTGTTAGCTAGCGGGAATTTATTAACCTAAGCGGAAATATTTTGAGATCAATCTTATGAATTTCGCTGGGCACGATGATTTTAAATGTATAAGCAGATTTCGTTAACCCTAGCAGCGGGAGATTTCTCAATTTCGCTAGGTTCAGCTAAATTTTAGCTATGATTTACAAAACTTTTAGTAATCCCAAACGAAATTTTACGCAATCTGTAGCGAAATTTCACACAGAATGTATTGCTCTTTGCATTGCACCTTGCTCTCTTCTTGCATCTCTTCTTCTTCACTTTTTGCCTTCATTTCTTCGTTGAATTTTGATATGTTTACGATGGCTGATAAATGTGGGGTTCAATCTTCATGGTTCGACATATCTAAGTATCAAATGGCCATTACATACAAACACCGCAAAATAACCAAAATAACCTCAAAGGCATAAGTGATACCCAAGTGAACTGGAACACCTCAATTGGCTTAATTGATCGATTAGTCGCAAAAGCACTCAAAGCGTATCTCGAATAGGGCTGAAATAGCACTATTTGGGCACTAATCACACCCCCGGCCAAAAGCGTTGCTAGTCGCAATGCTAAAATAATAAGGGCATGCATGCGAGTGATTTTTCTCGAAAGTACCTTAGTTTAAAGTTGTATGTACAAATAGACATTACCTTTAATATGAAAAATTGATGCTTTGATAGAAAACCGACATGAAGAGAACAAAACCATAAAAGAACAAATTTAAAGATCAAAATCGAATCCATGGCAATCAACACAATTTCCGCAGATCTAATGGTTTCTTAATATAGCTGCCCGGATTGAGCTTGATAAAGTACAATCTGTTTCCTCCCCCGAACCCCAGCTCTGCGGCGTGGCCTTAAATTGTTGAACGACATAGATAGGAATAGCTACCGCTCTTGCTTTTCTTTGTTGGCTACATTTGCGGGGGTGCAATGCTCAACATAGACTTTACCAAAGTGGGTGTAGCGAGGGTCCACCGATGACTCCCGACAAATTGGAGTTTAAAGCATCAAACGAAGATCTTTGAACCACAAACTCCCGAGCTTCACCTCGGACTCGAATGATCTCGAGAATCAAGCACCTACAATTAGCTAAACTCTACCCATTCACGGAGTGCCGAACACTAAGTCGATGACTCCGACCAATTAAGGCTTAGGGCGTGTGTTACCGAGCCCGAAAATTTAAATGCATATACCCTTTCGGACCGTCTTTCAAGGTTTCAAGGCGAAGTGTCACGACTTATTTTTCTTTTTCTTTTGCTTTTTCTTTTTCTTTTCCTTTTGGAAGACTACATTGGGTGTGAATGTCGTCTTTCTGACCACATCCTAGGTTGCCAACATGCCTAGGAGCCGGCTATGCAAGTGAAGGAGGCAAATAATTTGGCCCCGACTATTGGTACGATCGTGTGCGTGTGTGAATTAGGTAGGTGGAATGTTCAAGGTTGAGCATGATGGAACTTATTTGACGAAATTTCTTCACACATGGAATTGGTCTAGCATTAAGGTAACATGCAAGGTTTCAATTTTTTCAATTAAAGGCGATTCAATTGTCCAATTAAAACAATTCAATTGTCCAATTGAAGCAATTCAATTGTCTAATTGAAGCAATTCAATTGTCAAATTGAAGACAAAAACGATTACATAAGGTGGAGGCACAAAAAGTAATACGTAAAGGTATAGAAAACTAAATATATATATATATATATATATATATATATATATATATATATATATATATATATATATATATATATCTTATATAGACACGATATAGCAAAAAATGGCTAGTACATGCATGTATCAAGCTAAACATACGAAAATATCACTTTGCTTTCTTATGGGTAATATGAATCTACGCAAAATTAGTAGGCGGTTGATAAAGTGATAACCTACAAAAACATAAAAAAAAAAAACTAACCACTCCTTTAGTGGTGGTGGTAGATGCTTCTTGTGCTGTTTTAGCATCGAAAGGGCTGCTGCGGCGATGGACTCATCCTGCGAACGGGACACGTGGAGAGACCTAGGTAGTCATGTCTGTGGAGTATGGAGCGGCAGGTCCTCTTGGTGGCCTCGGCTCGATCAACCTCGATTTGTCTTTGCTGATAGGCGCCAATGAACATATAACGTCCATCACCTTTATCTCTCGGTGGCATGAGCATTACTTCGGTGAATCTTTGTGATGTAACAATGATGGGCACAGGTATCATTCACTTATTTCGCGGAAGTAACATGTGGAGGAGGGAGATGGAGGGACATATCACGGTGGATTCCTCTCCACCTGGGGCTGGGGCTCGGCGCATGCACATCACATGGAGACCTGCCACCTGGTCGGCCGCTCCTCTCTGCGGTCTTCTTCTTTGGGAGGGAGAAAGATATAGAGCATGACCGCCACGCTCTCTCCATCGACGGGACACCGGGGCGAATCCTCCTCTCTGCTCCAGGGGGCTACTGCAGGAAGCCCAAGTGTGCTCGGGACTGGCTCGGGGTCGGTGGCATCGGGCGAGTGGAAGACTCTCGGTTAGACAGGCCCTTACGGTGAGACCTTATCCCTCGAAGTGTAATAGGGGAGGGGTCATCGCGGCTCGGAGGGGACTGTTGATATCCCTACGAGGTCAGATAAAGCGCCACCCCAAGATGTCCCCTACAACGTCTTGTAGTCTTTGCCGATGGGGAAAAGAAATTTAGTCCGAATAGGTGATCGGTGAGGGCACTCATAAATTTGGAATTTGCCTCTGGCTCTTGAATCTTTCTTCAGTGGTGTCTCGAGCTAGAATTTGCGCGGACCATCTCTCACGAGTCGGATGAGGCAGTCTCTGTAACCTCTGAATTAGCCCAGCGTGCTGCGGGCCAGCTATTCTTCCAGGGGAAATGTCTGCTCTCAGCCCAACACTCAAGGCGTCGTCAATAGTAAACGAATTTCCGGCGAGGACTAATTGCTCCGGGAAGTCATCGAGATGATAAAGCGCAACACCACCCAGGGGAGTAATATCTTGCTGGGAGTCATGAATGGCGGCGAGAGAGTAGTTCTCGATCGCGTATCAGGTGCACTATTTTGTGATCGACCATCAACGCCGGGCGTGGGAATGACCCCATGGAGTCTCGAGGTGGACGACAGCGTTCTGGAATAGGGTGCGCGGCGAATAACGACCTCCCGATCCTGGAGTTTGGCGATAACGAGGCGAAGGGTCGCCTCGGTGCGATGTTGGAGGCGGTGGTGCGGATGGGGATGACTCCCCGGGCAGTATAGGCCAGCAGGCGGGGCCTCTTTGGGTCTGTATTTATTAGCCTTGGTGAAGGGGCACGGGGTATCAGTGTCGATATCGTGGATCCACTGAGTCCTGCGGGCGCCTCGGGGCTGGGAGGCGAGTACTAGGGTGGGTCAGGGGCTGGGCGGGGCACAACTCCTCTTGCTCGAGTGCGAGATCGGACCGGCGGGAGGCGGGACCCACCTCAGTGCGAACCATAGCCTTGATGAGAAAAGACACCGGGGCGGGGCCCGGCCGGCCAAAATGGAACAGGAACCTTGTCATTCAGCCTTGTCTCATTTACATAGCGAACTTAAGACCAGCTAGCGAGAAGACAGGAGCATGATTGCATGCGAAAAGAATGCAATTTGAACCCTACCTGTGGTAGGTTTTGAGTGCTTTGCGCATTAATCATGTCATTTATACCAGTGAAGTGTTACGAGTCTTCTTAGTAGCAGTTCCTGCCATTTAGAGTATTTTTGGTTGTTTTGCGGGTTTTTTAGCACTTTGGAGTTGATCTCGATACAAATGATGAATCATGAAGATTGATCGATATGGAGTCATCAATTATACCAAGAATCAATGAGAAAATGAAGGCAAAGTGAAAGAAAAAATTGATCTACGAGTTGAAGACGAGGATGAAATGCGGTGGAGATCAACAAAGCTGGAATTTTGGCTGAGTTGCGAAAATTTTTAAAGCTAGGATTAAAATTGCCAACCGCCAATTGCAACCTTGCGAAATCTCCAAATTTCGCTAGTAGACCAAACCCGATTTCGCTAGACCAAACCAGGTTTCGCTAGGCCTTTGTTCTTGCAATTCATGATTTCACTACTCTACACCTACACATAAATTTCGCTAGCTGTGAAATTTCTCTAATATTATGAAACTTGTGAGCTCTGTTTTTCGCTATGCTGGTGATTTAGCTACCTAAGCGAAATTCTTCGATCAAGCGAATTCAGCTACTCGTCATGCTTTTGTATTTAATGCTAGCAGGCTCCAATTTGGTGTATTACTCTATTGTCCTTTAACCAGCCAATTGTAGGCTTTTGACATTTTCATGTATTGGTGCTTTATATAGCCACTCTCTTTTATTAATATAGAGAATTTTGGGGAAAAATTGGTAAGTTTTCATTTTTTTATGGCAAAGTTCGTATTTTAATTAGGTTTTGCTTTTCTTTCTTCTCTCTCCTCTTTCTCTTACTTTCTTAGGTACATAAACACCCCTCTTGAGGATGACAACTCAAGAGATGCTTGGCCCTAAGCCTCCTTTCTTTGAAGAGGAAGGGAAGCTAGCTTGGTGGTGGGGCATGTCATGTTGTCCTCTTGTATTAAAAGCCATAGGTATTGTGTTTATTATGACCCCCATCTTCCTTCTCCAAATGGTTGAATAGCTTTGAATGTTATTGATTTGGCCAATACTCTCCCATGCTTTAGGATCTGATTGCATACTTATTGCTAGATACGTGGTTCTTTAGATGGTCTTTACGAGCCTACGAAATGATATTTAAATGTTAAAAGTTTCCAAGGCGGGACAGGAATAGCATTGAAGATATTTATTGATTTGGCCAATACTCTCCATGCTTGAGGATCTACGATTTATGCTTATTTTCTAGATGCCTTTGTGGTTCATTAGATGGCGATGTCTTCTAGAGCCTACGAGATGATATTGAATGTTAAGCGGGTTCAAACGATGAGAATTGCTTGAGTGCATGCTACGTATTGGCTTCGAAATAGAGTTGATTTGAGGTGAGTTTGCTAGTTAAACATAGATCCGGTTATGCCTTTGTTTATGGTTGCTTAATGTAGAGGATAAAACCGAGGACACTTGTTTGCCTAACTTACCAAAGTTAGTGACCTAAATCTTCAAAGTTAACTTTTTCACACTTCATTTCGATTTTACAAATTTCTCGGCTTTTAAACTCATCACCTTGTTTTAAACAAATCAAAAGTCAATAAGCCTTGCAACCGTGCACTTATGCAAATCATTTTTAGGATGAAAGCCCGTCCCGTGTTAGACCTGAACCGCTATCTCTGCATTAGCTTGACTACGACGTTAGTAAGACTCAGGTATGTATAAGATTTGTTGATTTTAAGCTCACGACCCTCTTGTGGCACGAATCAAAATGGCGCCGTTCTACTTGGGGATAGTGTAAACTACTAATAATGAAAGAAATTGATGTACTTGCCAGTCAGCATCACAAGTGAAGGTATAACACACCTCTTTTTGTCACTCGATTACGGGAAGCTGCCCGGTTCTCGACACTTAGCGATAGCACCTTTGTTTGTTTTTCATTCGATTAGTTTTCATTTGCTGTTACCCAGCTAATCTTAACCTTTGCAAATATGGTGCTCTTTGTTGTCTCTATAAATTTTGTAACGAGGAGTTTATGCACTTGAGTGGGATAGAGAGACTCACGTCAGACAAGTTATGCATAGAATCGGTACACAACACGACCGGTCGGTGAAGTGGGTGTATACGATACCATGGATCAATGCACGAGAACAATGATCCGGCAGGGAACCCCCATGAATCAAATGCCTATAGAACCATGAGGATCACATCCATCCTCCTAGAGTTAATGCCCCGTCACAGTATCATTCCTCTGTGAAGATGTAGCGGTGAGGCCTTGTTTAGTACCCTTACTCCCCATATCATGGTATGGAAAGCGAATCATACACTCATATTAAGGATTACCTGAGAGTTTGCACTACCTTTAAGGAAGGAATATGATGGACATGGATTTGCTGAAGCTGAAAGCATTTCCATTGACCACCCAAGGACAAGGAGCGAGATTTGGCTAAACTCCTTTGGCTTTAGAACCATTAGAAATTGAGGTGATTTATGACGAGAATTCTGAAGAAGTTCTTCAGTGCTCATAAGACTAATAATTTGAAGAGACAAATTTACACCTTTGCCGCTCAAGATGGTGAGAGATTTTTACACGGTGTTGGGAAGATTTATGGAAACCATGGGTTATTATCATAAGGTTTGATACTTGGATGTTGGTGAACCACTTCTATGAGGTGGTATGTGCTCCTGCCATGGCGACTTTACAGAAACCATGTGTGGAGGAGACTTTTTAAGTAAGCATCGGACGAGAAGCCATGGATTTTTAAGTGCATTAGGCTGAAACTTCTAAGAATTTGGGATAAGGCACAACCACAGAAATTGAGATAGAGTGAGACCACCCAGTCAACAAAGGGGTGGGATGTATACCTTTGCCAGAGGAAATAGAAATGAGCTAGGATTTTCCAGCCCTAGCTAGGAAAGTAGAAGGAACTTGAAGGCAGCGGCTCAAGAGGAATTGCATGCGATGACTGAAAATCCTACATAGTTGAAATTCTTTTTGTTCCAATCCCTGTACACCAGTAGAACCATGTGTCTATAAGCAGCCTGCGGTGAAGGATTTGGTAATCGGAGATGTGCAAACTTGTGGAATGATACAAGTCACAACAATCCAATGCTCTATATGTGATGGCTTCCTACAATTCCAATTGGAGGAATCACCCTATTTCTTGCATGGAGACCAGGCCCCACATACTATGTACCCCGATTTACCAAACCTCGGTTGGTACCCTCACTAAATCATACTTGACCATCATCCTCTTCGGGTGCAGAACTTAAGCTATATTGAATTTGGTAAGAATTGTTTGAGGCAGCTTTGTTGAGGAACAAAAAGAATCAATGTGCAGCTGCCTGAAAAGTTGATATTGTAGAAGTACCTTTGTGAATAAGAGAATAGATGGGCTTGAGAGCAATCCTCGACGGAGAAAATTACGAAGCAAACCTACGGTATTCAATCACGAGATAAACAGTTGCTAGAGTACGGGAGAAAGGGAGGTTTCCATCACAAACACTTCCAAATCCCAAGGGAATCCATGAAATTCGGGTCATCGACAATTGAAGGAATGGATGAGGTTAAGGCGTAATTACGAGAAGTGGAAGAGGTCGATCGACTTTATGCGAAACACCATTTGAAGAATCCAAATCGGGAGAAGATTTGCAATCGAGCATATTCTCCTAAAGGATTCAATGAAATACCGCATACCACCTCCATTTCCACAAGCACTTAGAGGTAAGAAAAGGCATCTCAGTAATGAGGCATTTTAAGAGGTCTAGGCAAGTGAAGTTAACATACCTTTGGTGGACATAATCAAGCAAATTACTTTGCTTATGCAGAAATTTTGAAAGATCTTTGCACAATTAAGAAGGGATAGGCATTGAGAAGAAAGCATTTCTTACTGAACAAATTCGGTGCCATAATTAAACAAATACTTACATCAATCTAGGATCAGGGATCTCCACAATTTCAATCAATATTGGTGGGAATTGCACCAGACAAAATCATTGCTTGATTAGGAGCCGGTGTGAATCTAATGCAGTGATCCGATATACAAGCGAGTTAGGTTTAGGTAGACAAACCTACCAACATCACACACTCTCATTGGCCGATGTGATCGGTGAAAATCCCTAAGGGGATAGTTGAGGATGTCTTAGTGAAGATAGACAAATTCTACCTATCCGGTAGATTTTCAATGGTGCGCTTGACATGAGACGATTGCAAGTGAACCCATTCATGTACCAATCATCTTAGGAGAGACTTCATTTGCAGCCCTTTGTAGTAAATAATAAGTGCGGAATGGAGTCGTACAACTTAACCTTTGGTAACATGACCTTGGAGGTTAAACATCTTCCATTTGAACAACGAGCAAAATTTGTTAGAAGCTGAAAATCAAATTCGATGAAGTTGTTTCAATTGATCGGTGCGAAACCGGTGTCAGGAAATGCAAGGAGTAATAGCCATGGAGATGAGGAGATATTAGTGCTTGCCATTAACCGGCCAATGACGTTACCGATTCTTGACCATCGGCGAGGAGCAGTTCAGCAATTGGGCGCAAACACATTGGAATCCGGCCCCGGACTCTTTGCGGGGTTGAGGAGATCATTCTCCTTGACCCCCCTTGAGTAAATTTTGAGAATGAACGGTTCGATTGTTTCCATAAAGCCGAATTGCGGAGTTCACCGTGTTTACTTTTTGTTTCTGGATTTAGTAAATTTTAGTTAATTTGATTATTTTTAGCAAACTTTTTAATTTAGTAATTTTTAATAATTTAGTACTTCCCATTTTATATAGTATAGTATTGTTTGTTAAATTTTTTTATTTATATAGTTCATATAGTAAATTTTAATAATAATTTTTATAGTAGTAATATTTAATTTAAAATTTTTGGATTTCGGGAAGAAACGAGGCATGTGCAGCCAGGTCGCTAAAAATAGCGGGAATTGGCGGAGACTTTTAGCGCCACAAATATTATTTAAACACCTGGGTTTGTCAGTGCCACTTCACATTTAATCACTCCTCCCAGTGATACTGCATCTCCGGCTTCTCTGGCGCCGGTGTCACTTCTTGCCGTAGTTCGAGCTTTCCACGAAACGAGTCACCGCCATCATTACCGCGCCGCCGTTAGCATTGTTGAGAGCATGATACCTCTGCTTTTGTGCTTCTACGCTCTGCTGTGCATTTTGCTCGAGGATCTTGCACCTGTCCGAGCCACGGCGAGCCTCCACCAGCGCCACGAGCCACATTTTCCGTTCATTGCGGCTGAGCCACCTGCAGCCGGGCCGGTGGGCCTCCCACTTGCCCGATCTGGGGTGGTAGAGCCTTGGTTCGGCTATTTACGCCTTGCCTCGGCCTTTGGTCTTTCTGAGCCCTTATTTGCGGTTCGGGCGATTTTGCGTTGCGACCCGATGTCGAAGCCTGGTTCGTTTGCTTACCAGTTGATTCGTTATCCTCTAGAGCCTCGGTCGGTATTCTGATGCGGCGATACATTTTGATGAGTCGAGCTACTTTTCGATATTTTAGTTACATTTGGTGTGGTTCGTACCGAGGTGGGTCCGTATTGACGCGGGTGAAGTCGATGCACACGGAGGAGGCCCGACTCGATCCGTCTCCGGTACCATCACGGTCCACACAGGCGATGCACGAGGAGCCTGGGGATTCCGGCCGCTATCGGTTTCTGGATGGGACCGGGTGCCCCATCACACATGCCTCGGGAGGGAGGATTCGGAGGCCAGGCCCTCCCAGCCAGACCCTTCATCAGACCCGACGAGTCATCATCCCTCTGAGCGCTGGTAGTCACCCAGTCATCGCTGCGGAGAAGCGACTTCATCACCTGGTATGCTGCCTCGGATTTGTGACCATTGTGCCGTAGGAACGTTCGGGAATATCACGGGCTCAGCGCTCGTGGCGGATCCATCGAAGTCGTACTCTGACGTCCCATGGCTGAAGGCTGATCGAGATCCCAGGAGTCCATGAGGTTGATCGGAGTATTCACTGTTACCTTTCATGACTCAGGGGCGGCATTACTACCGCGAGTGGTGTTGCGGTTTTACGCTCCGATGACCTCTAGGGCGGCTAGTAAAGCGTAGCCCGGTTCGATATTGATGATCGCGCGGTACTGAGGCGGCCCGATGGCTGGCAGAAGCTCTTGGCTGCGTATCGTGGCGATCGCGAGTTCTGAGAGATTGGGCCCACCGCCTCGCCGGCGAGATGGATTTGAGCAGCGAGAACTGCATTCTTTGGACGGTGTTACACTACGGGGGAGCGGCTCCGCCTCAGTCTTTGCTGCTCGACCGCTGTTCCGGGGCCAGACTTATTTCAGCTTGGCATTACGTACGACGGAGGGCCATCTTGGAGGCTCTACAGGATCTCGGGGGATTTTACGAGGTTGGGTCCTACAGTTTGGTGATGCGCCTCTCTTTGCGGTTGAGGAGAGGTCCATCGGAAGGACACAGTACGGCGAGAGAGCATTCCACTGCCCATGTCGAGACTCCTGCATATGTCTCAGGCATATGGGATTCCCGGAGGACGGGATCGAGATGAGGGGTTCCGATGCCCCCAGGTGCTATATCGATTAAGGCTGGGTGATGACTATGCGTATCTTTTCTGGCAAAGCTGACCACGGGACCGGGAGGAGAATGCCGAGATTAGGGCTGAGGACCACCATCTGAGGTGTGCTCTGCCTGAGCCCGAGGTCACAGCGTCGGGTTCCACATATATCACTACGCTATCCCTTCTCCACATGGCTTCCTTCGGCCCATTTGCGGTGATACTCTGACCCATCCTAGTGGCCCTTTGTGCGGGGTACAATCATGTCGGCTCGAGAGAATGGGCGGTGTGATGGATGCTATCACCTTTCGCTACGCGACCTCTGTGATGACCAGGGATCGAGAGGTTAATGATGTCATTTCATGCGAAGGAGGAGGAGGGACACATTATGACCACACAGGTCTTCTCGTATTCTACAGTCGTGAAGGAGGAGCCCATACGGTGGCCAGCTTCTTTGGATGTTCTGTTTCAGTACCGGCGCGACTTCAGGCCACCACCACCACACCACGGCCGGTGGTGGTTGGGTTTCTTTACATTGTATAGTTATCGGCTTTATCCAGCGCCTCACCGAGTTTTGATTAGGATTTTGCGTGAGCCATAGTGGCGGTGATACTTTTAACATGTTTAGCTTGATGTTCATGTATTAGCCATTTGGCTATATCAAAAAGCTGTTCGATTTATATATATACGACTTTTGTACATATCATGTTTGTGCCTTTACAGTGTAAATGTTTTCTTTTCAATTGAACAATTGAATTGCTTCAAATTAGACCCAATTAAATTGCTTTATGTTACAGAAATTGAAACACTTGTTTGTCACCTCTGTACTCGTGAGAACAAATTCAATACTTGAGTGTCGTTGATCGGTCTGAGTTCGACGTAATGCTCAACGAAATTTCTCACCTTCTATACTATTCACCTGCTTGCATCAGTTATTTCAATGAGGTACGTGGTTGTTTGCACTCAACTAAGCTTTGCAAGCTAGGCGCCAGGTATGTTGGCAACCTAGGATGATTTTGAGTTACCCACATTTGAAGACCAATGTTGTCTTCAAAAAAGTAAAAGAAAATAAAAAGCATAAAGAAAAAAAAAAAAAAAAAAAAAGAAAAAGAAAAATAAAGTCGTGAGTTTTGCCTTCAGGAAACCGAGCGCCAGGAGTATATGGCGAAAGCGCTGAAACAGTGCCACTAAGCGCAGTGGTTGGAAGTCATCGATTTTGTGTTCGTTACATGGGTGGATAGTGAAGTCTAGCAGTTGTGGGTGCTTGATTTACTAGGAAATCTGCTCACGGAATTAAAATTCCAAACTTCCTATGAGTTTGTGGTCAAGTGATCACACCCCAGCGATGCTAAGCCTTGTTGGTTGGGTGTCATCGGTGGACCCCGTTACCACGGACTTTGGTGAAGTCAGAATTTACTAACATTGCATCACACAATCATAATTAGATAAAGAAAGAAAAACCTTTATCCCTATAGGTTGTTCAACAACTTATGGCCATGTCGGTGTTAGGTTGAGGAGAAACAATTTTCAATTTATTGGCTTAATCTGGTTATACTTAGAACAAACCTAGACTTGAGTGTGTAAGTCTCAGTTGAGAATCCAGCGGAACCAATATTGACACGAAATTGCTCTTGTATGGTTTGGTTCTTTCCTTGCTGGGTTTCAAATTTTATTTCAATTTTCAATTCAAAAATCTTATTATTATGTTTATATACACCTTTTGAATCATAAAACTTTTTGAAAATCACTACATGCATCTCCTTTTATTTTGCATTGCTAAGAGACTAATATAATGATTTCGGTTGGGGTGTGATTAATGCCCACAGAAAAGTGCAATTTGAACCCTATATTAGATAGGTTTTTGAGTGCTTTTCTGTAATCATGTTTACTATAATTAAGTGTTCAAGTCTTCATAGCCTTTCTTCTATTAAATATTTTATGGATTGTTTACGTTTTGCCACTTACGGGTTCAATCTCGAAATACAAATGATGAATCGTGAAGATTGATCCCAATATGGAGTCATCGATTATACGAATCAATGAAAATAAGTAAGTGAAGAAAAAATTGATGCGATTGAAAACTTGGATGAGAAATCATGTTGGAGATCAACAAACTGGAATTTTAAGCTGAGTTGCGAAAATTTTAAAAGCTAGAAGATATGAAAATTTACTTATGCCGTAAAATCTCTGAAGACTAAGCTAGACTTGAACTAAGTTTGCTGAGCCTTTGTTCTTAGCGATTCATGATTTAAACTACTCATAATTTAGCTAAACTAGCGAAATTTAAGCTAATAGCAATTGTAGCTTTAAGCGAGAATTTCACATTTCATATGCACAGTGATTTTAAGCTACCCCTAGCAGAGATTCCCCCGACCCTAGCAAAAATTCAGCACCTCGTCGTGCTGTGTTGTATCTTCTTGAGCTCCAATTTGGTGTATTACTCACCTATCTTAACTTCTGTGTTGTAGGCTTTTGGTGACTGCATGTATTGAGGTGGCCTATATAAACCCCTCTCTTTTTGTAATATATAGAGAGAATTTTTAGGGGAGAGAAAAATTGGTAGGATTTTCATTTGTACAAAATAAAGTCTAGCGTCTCTTTTAATTAGGTTTGCTTTTCTCTCTTCTATATCTCTTTCTCTTACTTTCTTGCTACCAAAACACCCCTCTTGAGATGATAGCTCAAAGTGCTTGGCCTAAGCCTCCTTTCTGAAGAGGAAGGAGGAAGCTGGCAGGTGATTGGGCACATATGCATGTTGTCCTCTTGTATTAAAAAAGCCATAGGTCACTTTGTGTTTATCATTCCCCGTCTTCTACGATAGGGTTGAATAGCTTTGAATATTTATTGTTGGCCAATACTCTCCATGCTTTGAGTCACGATTACGCCGCATTTACTTTCAGATGCCTTTGTGGTTCTTTAGATGGTCTTCTGAACCTCTGCCAGGAAATGATATTTAAATGTTAGGGTTTCAAGTGAGGTTGAATAACATTGAATGTTATTGATTTGGCCAATCTTTCATGCTTAGGATCTGAGTGCATACTTATTGTTAGATGCCTTTGTGGTTTAATCGGTGATCTTCTGAGCCTAGGATGATATTGATATTTAGGGTTTTTCAGAGTAAAGGGGCCATAGATGCATGCTACAGTGTTTTGACTCAAATAGGGGTTGATTTCAGGGTGAGGTTTAACTAGATTCTGTTTCCATAGATCCGGTTATGCCTTCGGGCTATGGAGTTGCTTGTCATAACGAGGATAAAACAGGGACACTTATTTGCCCTAACTTGCAAGTTAGTGACCTAAATCTTCAAGTTAACTTTTTCACACTTCATTTTCAGTTTTACAATTTCTCGACTTTTAAACTCATCCTGCTTGTTTAGGCAAATCGAAGATCCCAAATAGAAAACCTTACCTTAGTGCCTTAAATCATTTTTTGGGATGAAAACCCATCCTCTGGGTGTTAGGCCCTGAACCACCATATCACTGCGGTAGCTTGAC